>JARFIX010000051.1:60000-1260000 GCA_036346125.1 Lycocerus yunnanus
TTAAAATTTTTTAAAATTAAAAACCCCAAATTTTTTTTAAAAAAAAATTAAAAAAAAAAATTAAATTTTAAAAAAAATTTTTTAATTTTTTTTAAAAAAAAAAATTTTTAAAAACCAAAAAAAAAATTTTAAAAAAATTTAAAAAAAAAAAAATTTTTTTTCCAAAACCCAAAAATTTTTTTTTTTAAAAAAAATTTTTTAAAAAAAACCCCAAATGTTTTTTTTTTTTTTTAAAAATTTAAAAAAGAATTTTTTTTAAAAAAAATAATTTTTTTTGGGGTTTTTTTTTTGGAAAAAAAAAAATTTTTTTTTAAATTTTTTAATTAAAAGGGTTTTTTTTAAAAAAAAAAATTTTTTTTTTTTAAACTTTTTAAATTTTATTTTTTTTTTTTTTAAAAAATTTTAATTAAAAATTTTAAAAAAAAAAATTTTTTTTTTAAACCTTTTTTTTTTAAAAAAATTTAAAAAAAAATTAAAAAAAATTAAAAAATTTAAAAAAAAAAAAAAAAAAAAATTTTTTTAAAATTTAAATTTTTTCCAAAAAAAATTTTCAAAATTTTAATTTTTTAAAAAAAATTTTTTTCCCCAAAAATTTTTTTTTTTTTTTAACCCTTTTTTTCCCCTTTTTTCCCCCAAAAAATTTGAAAAGGGGGGGCCCCCCCCCCCCCTTTTTTTTTTAAAAATTTTGGTTTTTCAAAAATTTTTTTTTTTTAAAAAATTTTTTTTTTAAAACCTTTTTAAAAAAAAAAAAAATTTTTTTTCCAAAGTTTTTTAAAAAAATTTTTTTAAATTTTAAAAAAAATTTGTTTAAAAATTTGGTAAAAAGTTTTTAAAAATTTAAAATTTTTTAAAGAAATTTTTAATTTTTTGGGAAATAAAAAATTTTTTTCCCCAAAAAAATTTTTTTTAAAATTTCCAAAATTTTTGGGTTTTTTTAAAAAAAAAATTTTTTAAAACCCCCAAAAAATTTTAAAAAAAGGGTTTTTTTTTTTTCAGAAAAAATAATTTAAAAATTAAAAATTGTAAATTTAAAGGTTTAAATTTAAAAAAACCCGGAAATTAAAATTTGGTTTAAAAAGGGAAATTTAATTTAAAAAAAAATTTTAAAAAAAAATTTTAAAAAGGAAAAAAAATTTTTTTGGGGGTTTTAAAATTTTTTTTTTAATTTTTTAAAAAATTTTAAATTTTAATTTTTTTGGTTTTTAAAAAAATTTTTTTTTCCCCAAAAAAAATAAAAATTAAAAAAATTTTAAAAAAAATTTAAAAAAAAAAAACCCTTTTAAAAAAAAAAAAAAAAAAAAAAAAAAATTTTTTGGGGGAAAATTTTTAATTTTAAAAGGTTTTTTTTTTTTAAAAAAAATTTTAAAATTAAAAAAAAATTTAAAAAAACAAAAAATTTGGGCCCTTTTTTTTAAAAAAATGGAAAAAAATTAAAATTTTGGAAAAAAAAAAACCCCAAAACTTAAAAAAAAAAATTTTTAAAATTTAAAAAATTTTTTTTAAATTTTTTTTTTTGAAAAAAAAAAAAAAAAAAAAAACCCTTTTAAAAAAAGGGTTTTTTAAATTTTAATTTTTTTTTTTTTTTTAAAATTAAAAATTTTTTTAAAAAAAATTTTTAAATTTTAAAATTAAAATTAAAAATTTTTTAAATTAAATTTTTTAAAATTTTTTTTTAAAAAAAATTTTTTTTTTTTTTTTAAATTTTTTTTTAAATTTTAAAATTTTTTTTTTTTTTTTTAAAAAAATTTTTTTTTTTTTTTTGGAAAAACTTTAAATTTTTTAAAAAAAATTTTTTAAAAAAAAATTTTAAAATTTTTTTTTTAAAATTTTTAAAAAACAAGCCTTAAGGAAATAAAAATTTAAAATTTTTTAAAAAAAAAATTTTTAAAAAAAAAAATTTTAAAAATTTTTAAATTTTTTTTAAATTATTAGTGTTGTATTACTAAGTTCCAAAATTTCAAGTTAATTCCAAAAACTTCAAACACTAACTGCCTTTCTTGTTCTTAATATTAATATTGTCCTTTCTTTTTTTTTGTCTATTTCTCTTCTTATAATTCTCGATATTGTTCTTAAAATGATTTTCTACGTATTCTTTCTACATGTTTCCTAATCTAGGAAATAAATAAGAAGAGCTTTATAATTAATTGACTTTAAATTTCTCCACATCAGAGAAAATGTGAAGAGTTGAAAAGACGTGAAGAAAAACAGGCTGATATCTATAATGAAATAAGAAGAAGACGAAAAAGAAATTGTTATATAGAAACTAATTAACAATGAGGAACAAGACTGAATAGCATTTTTCAAAAGATTTAATTTAATGTGCCACACAGGGTACATTGATGCTATTTAAGACTTTAAACTTAATATTGATGGGTTGAGCTGGGAAAAATTAAGTAAAACATGACTCTCTAGGGACTAAAACATGTAGCAAAGCCGAATATGTTAAATTTTAAGCCTTTCGTAACCCCGAAATGTACCCTTAATCATTAATACTTCTCAACAGCCAAACAAAAAATAAATCACCAAGAGACTATAAATTAAAAATAAAGGAAATAATATTTATTGCAAAACAAACAACCGAACTTAACAAAATATAATTTACTAAGCCATTTACTAGATAACCTAAGTCCATACACGTTTTTTCAAACGTAAGTTATACCCATGACAAGACCTAACTGATATATCGCATTTTAGTTTTACGTCTGGAAATTTTCCATCGGCTTCAATCTCATACCTTTGCAGAATTTTGATAATGGTAAATTTAATTATGCCATTGGCTATTGTTTTCCTAAAATATCCCAACGTAAAAATAAACAAAATTGATAAAATAAACTTACCCTGACATCCTCTCATACCTGCACTAAATGGAACATATGCATAGGGATGGCGGTTTTTAGTAAATTCCGGTAAGAAATGATCGGGATGAAAATGTTCTGGATTTTGCCAAAACTCTGAATCACGATGAACACTATAAATGGAAACAACTACCCCACATCCTTTTGGTATTGTCACGTTATCTGGAATAATGAAAATGGCTTTTTCTTTTCTTGCTTTTTGTAATTAAATAAGTACTACGTACCAATTGTGAAATCTTCTCTTAGTTGTCTAAGAATTATTGGAGCAATTGGCATCAAACGTAAGACATCTCTATAGCACATATCCAAATATTTTAATTGAATCAAATCTTCGTAGGTAACGTTTTCTTTAGTGCTTTCCCCAAATGCGGAACGAATTTCCCTGACCAGTTTATTCTAAAAATTATTTGAAACAACATTAATAAAATTTATGTTTATAATTAAGTAATTTTATACCTGATATTCTGGATACATTCCCAAACAAACGCAAAACATGGATAATATAGTGTTTATAGTATCTTCGCTCTAAAATGAAGTGCTGTTTAAATAAATTTAATGTGTTTTGTAATTTACCGCCAAAAAATAAAGTGAACATTTGCTGCGAAAAGTCTTCGTCGTTTAAACTGTTGGGATTTTCCTCAATATATTTAGCTATCGTATCTATAAGCGGAGTGTGATTTTGATTTCCATCGCTTTTAACTTTAATCCTTTTTCGAGCTTCATTTATAGCCTAAACATAATATAATAATTAGTTTACAAAATAAGATTATTTCTTAATTATCATTATATTTATTATTACGAAGTTTAGTTTGAAACTTGATACTGTTCAATAAAAAATTTCAGACCTGGAACCATTTTATGTCTAATAATTTTTTATTAAATTTTTTCGAATCTTCATGAGTAATTAATTTTACTTGGTTTTTACTTTAGTTGAAATTTATCAGTCGGCTGGAGGTTGAAATATTGCTAATTTATTTCTTATTCTGGAAGTTACGAGGAATGAAATGAACATTATGATTTGCGAACAATTATAAATACCACTTTGTTTGTCATGATCGCATTTTTTGTGATGGATGATTTGAAAATTAACCCTAAGTGTAACTTATTTTAAAGAATTTGTTCGTACATTTCTTGTACAAGCTGTAGTAATTTCAACTAAATCATCTGCATTTTTTTTTGTTGACGTGAGGTTGAAGATAAAATCTGGATGTAGCCAAGGTCTTACCAATCTATAGTAAAGATTATCGTATAATCTAAAACAGACGATGGTTTAGAAGATAATTTATTATGAAATTTAAAATACTCACTCGATTGTAGCATTAAGAAACTTCTGATAATGGCCGTTTTGAGCATTAAAAATTGTGCCATATATAGTTTCTACAAGTTGAAGTTGTTTGAAAACAATAAAAAAATAAACATAAACAATAGTGAAAATCAACAAAGAGGGCAATAGTATAATTATGTCCTGACCCTGGCTCGCATGTTGATAGAATTTTTTTTTTAATTACGGTCACATGCAAAATATTAATTTCAAATTATTCATGCTAATAATTTTTGGCAAATTTGGCAATAAACACCCTAATTTGTGTGATCATTATACATACATTATAGCATTATATTATATAGATGTACCTCCTATTATGTCAGTAAGGCAATTATGCATGATGTGATGTATATCAAATGTATTTCCATCAATATGTTTTTCCAATTTTTCTATCAACACATCCACATGTTTTTGATACACATCCATGTTATTGTTAACAAAATTTACATTAAGTAAAGGTTGAAATATCTTTTTTTGTTGTTTATATTTCTCACCTGGAATTAAGATCTATAAATATGCCGTCCGCTGTAAAGTAATTAGCAGTACAATTAGTTAATAATAATTTACCTCCTAGGTTGTTCACAAAGCCATCCCCTAAGAAAATACTAAACATTTGGTATACATCATGTTTGTATGCCATCTTTTTGGAAGTTAAAATTTTCTAAAAATTAAGTAAAATATTTGGGATAAAGCTATGGGTTTGCATAGCAATTATTGTGTTTTACCTCAATGTGTTTCGGCTTAAAATAAAATAAAACTAAACATGGACCAAACCAAAATCGTCCTGGTGTTTCATATTTTTCACTGATCCTTATCAATTTTTCTAATACATCTGTAATAAGATAATACAAAGTAGCGCGTTTGCTTTAAAATTTTGCATAAACTAATAATGAGCGATAGACACGTGTTTCTGTCTCAGCACACATCTTCCTGAAGTGCGAAGGAGTATGTCATGAAAGACGTCAGCCAGATATTTGCCAGAAATTTGCATAATTTAAGTGTCCCCTTATGTATGGGTTACTGATGACGTCTAATAACACAGAATCAATCGCTCATCCTTGTGTTGTGCAAAATTTTGAATAATATTTTATAATGATCAGCTTTGAAGTAAGAATTACCTTCGTCTTTCCCTATAAACATATGTCCATTTCCAATTATCGGTAAAGCTACGGGGCCGTTTAATTTCCATGATGTAGCATAAAGATGTCGTCGCGACCAATGATAATATATTAGAAGTATAAGAGAAATAAATGCTGTTAGATAAAAAATCAAGCCCATCTGAAAACCAAAAAAGGTGAAATCTTCCATTATGTCCTGCCTTTGCAAGCGGCAATTCTTTTCATAATAATTGTAGGTTTTTTAATTAATATTTTACATTGCAAATCAATAGTAGGTGCATTTTGAAAATATTACTGCTAAAGGTCAAAGTATGTATATGGGTTTCTCATGGTACTTCGAAAAATAAAGATTATATTATACAAAAAACGTTGAAAATTTAACAGCAAAAGTTTTCAAGTTTTTTGAATATATACTTACGATAGGCTAGAAAAAAAATATTAAAATGCGAATAATATTGATTGCCCAAGTAGAAAATTATTTTTAAATTTAATCTGTGCATTACAGACCGATAGATAGATGTACAGACAGACGAATAGATGAACTGAAGCTTATATTATAATCCCAATATTTGCAATAAATAAAAAATTTAATTGTTTGTATTTTAATTAAAATGAAGTTATTTAAAAAATTTCAATTCTATCTTTAAAATTTAACGAATTACTTACAATTTCTACAACTTTCACGTATTTCACACTTATCAAATAAATTATTTTACGTAGTAAAACCAATAAAGTGAACCGCATCAACGAGACTGTAAATAAAACGAGATACCTATTTATTTTATAACAACAAAAATGTATTACATTTAATTACACTTCTTTGAATCATCAAAGCAGTTTTGTTAAGTACTACAATTGTCAAATGAGCGGAATACACATCAGCTATGTATTAAATTTTCAACACAAACAGCAATTGCTTTAGTTTTGTCGTGGTGCAAATTAATCAATTTTAAAATTTTGCCAACGGCAAAATTAACTAAACTTTCCACCATTACAGCAAGGTGAGAGCTTTGTACTACATAATCCCAGATACAAATTATAAGGTTAGTAAACCTTTTGTTTTGGTAAGTACAGCGAGTCGAATACGTTTGGTCAACATTAAAAACGTCCGATACTTTTGTGAGGCCAAATCACAATCAGTCGACTGTCCGGTGCAGTATCAATAATAAGCTTCACGATGACTACATGTCGGGAATAGCTATTTGATTGGATCAACACAGGTTGCAAATAGTACACCCAAATTACTTTGCTCAAAAGTATTAATTTATCCTAAGGTACAGTACTACAAAAATCTAATAATTTAGCTAAAGAGCAAAAAGAAATTTAATTAAGCAAAAATATTAACTCGTGTATAAAATCAGTAAAAATCTAACACTTATCTATAGAATTCTCTGATTCAACCCTTTTATACTTAACTTTACTTTCCTTGTGGTTACAATAAATTACGCTTTTATTATTTTTATCGGGAAGCAACTTCATGATACTGAGTCTTTGTTTAATTTTATTAACACTATTCCGACTCTCTTTACTTATACTATTCCACATCTTTGGCAAACTAAGTTTAGAGGAAGACGTTTGGTCATTCAACTCGACACTTTTTCTTTCATTCTCCTCTTCCTTCTGAGTAAACTTTTCTTTCAGTTCAGCATTTAACGATTTACGTATATTTTCAAAGGAATTTCCAGTTTCGTTTTTAACATTCCAACCAATGCTGAAAGTCGATTCCACGGAATCGTGTTCTAAATCGTACTCATCCAACTTATCAATCGGAGAATTGGGAATATAGGTCCACCCAACCTTTGCAATCTTGTTTTTAATTGTATTATTACCAACTTCTTTTTCTATTGGATCAAAGTGCTGGATTTTGTCATATAGAATTTTACTATCAGTAAACAATGCAGTTGACGATTTCTGTTGGCATTCAAAAAGTGATGTTGGCAAATCACTACTTATTTGTTCTTCTTCCAAATCAAAAAAATTATCGGTCGGTAACACCGATTCGTGATTAGTCCCATAAGTGCAACAACATTCCTTTCGCTTGATGTAGATTATTTTGGTTGCTGAATTTTGTTTCTCTTTCTTAGCATACCACAACAGCAATTTTTTAAACAACTTCTTTGGAGGTTCGATTGGACGTCTTCCGTTTGGCAGGCTACATCTTGCAAATGATCACTAGCGGTATGAAAAGGCGAATCGAATCGCATCTCCACGTCCGATGAATTTGGATCAGCATTACTTACGTCGTTCGATCGTCTGATAAATTGTCGTTTTGCACTTTATTCCCAATCAGTCTGTTAGTTACATGACAATTAATTTGTCTAAATTGGATGCAATAATTCTTGATTTCCGCCCATTTTAAAATTAAAAATAAGGTTAATGGGTAATATTGCTGTGCAATCTGAAAAATTTAAAACTATGGCAGATTTAAGCAAAATATTTTAGGTTGTAACCTGTTTGGTACTCTCTGAATGAAACGGTCGTAGAAATAAAGAAGCCGAAAAATATTCAACTAAAGCGAAAGCGGAAGCTTTGTTTATTCTTGGTTCTCCATTCGGCAAAACTGCTAATAATCTCATAGAATCGAAAACGCTGACAATTAAGGTGAACAATTCTTCAGGTAGTTTTGACAATTTGCTAAAATATTTTCTTACAATGCAAAAGGGATGAAGTGATTATAACTCACTTTGCAATTAATTTGACCAATTCGGTATTGTATCTTCCCCTTGTCACGTAACTGGCCACGGAGGTTTTGCAAAATTTAGTTATTTCGGTCCAAAGATAATCGTATTGATTGTCTTTTTCTGGAAAAAGGGGAGTTGGAAAATGGCCAATAAAGTGTCTTACAACCCACAGCAGAGAACTGGGGTTGATTTTGAGTTTATAGATGTTTCTTCCCAAAATCAAACGCCGTTTCAACATGAGACGTTCTTCAACGGATCCTTGAACTCTGTTAAAAAAAAGTTGATTGTGGAAAGGTCTTGGTTATAGCTTTTTACCTCAAAACTTCTTGTACTGGTATATTATCAGAAGAGATTCTTGTGTACGCTTCAAATAGGTAATTCTAAATAGTACATAATTCAAATCTATTAAAATTTATATGTCGATTACATAATGAACCCGTACCTTGATTCCGTAACGTATTCCTTCGTTAGGAAGCACATTTCTAATGAAACTCCTAAATACAACCTTAAAAAAATTTATAATATGTAATGATTGCTCTAACAAACTTACATTTTTAAGTCGTTTTGTCAAAAATCATGTAAATTATTACGGTAAATTAAAATCTGTCAAACATAATTATTCTGATGTAAACAATTTACCTTAACCTGTTCAACAGTTGCCGATTGAATTAAATCGTAGTAACCTTATTTTGTATGCTCAAGCGTTGAACCCAGCCACGTCGCAAATTTGTGGGAAATTCAAACAAATTAATTAAAAAAATCATTTATTTAATATCAATAATTATCACTAATTACACTAATCGAACCTGAAATGTTAAGTCCAAACATTTCGGAAGCGTTTTGTACTGCATCGTGTATGGTCGGAAATACTCTTAAATTAATTTTGTTATTTTTAAAACCACATTTTTTGATAATTTCGTATATGGAATCTGTTAAAAATGTAAATAAAAATAATGTCATTAAACAGAAATTAAGCTCACCATTGCATGCTGCTACATAAATTGTTATATTAATTCTCTGAAATTCCATAATTATTAATTTAAGTGTCGATATTCCAGATGGATCGATATAACTGACTCCCGAAAATCCAAAATAATGCACCTTACCTCGCATTTTAATGAGTACTTTAGATCGTTAATTTTGTTGTCTTTCACCTCGGATAAATTGGAAAGAGAATTCTAAAATTTAAAATCTAGAAAATTGAATACACAAATTTGAGTATTACCTACTTCTACTTTTGCTAATTTCCTTTGTCTTTTAACTCTTTTGAGGGTCAACGTTAACCAAACGATAGAGTTCTCTTTGAAAATATTTCGCGAAGCAAAATTGACTCCGCCTTGGAAATGGAAAATTTTTATTCCTGATATTTCTTTAGCCTTCAATTTAATTTATTTTAAATTTAGTTTAATTGAAACGGTAAGTTTTACCAATTTGTATCTCGAGGTATCCAAATATATGTCGGTTAGAGAAACGGATCCAAGCAGACACGTATATGGTTTGAATCCTAATGAAACCACTGTAAACAGTGATAGCAGTATTCCAACACACAATCCAATATCAATTCCCACAAAGATCACGGTCAAAAATGTTCCCATCCAAACAAACGCATCCAATTTGCTTACTGTCCAGTACCGTTTAAAATCGACCACATTTACGAGCATTCCTTTTAGAGACACAACTATAATGCTGGCTAGAACGCTCTAAATAGAAATAATAGCAAAGTTGAACAGTACACTCTGCAGGGTGAACTGTAATTTTTTATTACCTTTGGTAACGGTTCAAAGAGCGGTCCAATCCACATTAATATTAAAACGAGAATGCCGCAAGAAACTAAAGATGTCATTTGTGTTTTTCCACCAACAGTTTGTTGGATAAGAGAGCGCGACATTGATGCTGTGAAAGGCATGCAAGAGAAAAACGATCCCATCATGTTTCCTGCACTCTAAAAGAATGGACTTGAATTTTGCAAGAATTTAGATTGTAAAAAGTTTACCTGCGCTAAAAGTTCCTGATTTGCATCTACTTTGTAATTTAGTTTTTGAGCAAAAATCAGAGACATTGATAAGCTCATTGCATACGATACGACGGCTATCGTAAAAGCGTCAAGTAAGATGTCTTTCATTAGAGCTAATTTTGGTACAAGTGGTGGAGGTAATCTAGCAAAGTGGATAAAAAGATGTGAAATGAAGAAAGATCCAGACTTTGCCCTTACCCATTTGGAATGTGTCCAACTATTTGGATATTGTAAAATTCGTCTAATTTCCAATATTGAGAAACAAAAGTTCCAAATACTACGACAATTAATTCGATTGGAATAGGAAATGAGGTTTTCTTAGCTATTTTTGGCTAAAAGTGAATTTTTATATTTTTTATGATTATTGCAAAACATTTTCATATAAAACTGGTACTAATGTTTATTCATTACACTTACTTTGATTGCTTCGTTATTGATTACCATTAAAATTATAGTTATCGTTGATATGGTAATTGCTATGTGATTAACGTCAGCAAAGTTTTCAGAAATGCTCTTAAAAGTCTAAAATAGTTTTTTATAATATACTACTAATAATGAAAGAAACTTGAATTGCATTCAAATAACTTTTCTGAATGATGCTGAAATTGAAAATTTACTCACATTGACGACTACAAAGTATCCTTTTTGTTTTGGAATTTCTAATCCAATGATATCCTTAACTTGTGATGTAAGCACTTGAAATGCAGTTCCTGTAGTAAATCCGCTAATTAAAGTTTCTGATAATAAAGTGCTGATAATTCCCAATCGTAAAATGTACATGAGAAACTAAAATATTTTTGTATGGAATTCAGTTTTCGTGATTAGAATGTTAATTACCTGAAATAATGCGACTGTAAAAGTAACAACTGTCGCAACTTCTATGGGGCTGTAATTTCTTTCATCGCTAATTAGCAAAGTTGAATTTTTTACCATTTCGTTTGAGAAGTACGAAGGGTGGCTATGTTCAAGCACTACTTTTCCAGTCATAAGACATACAATTGCAAAGGTACCTAGTAAATATATTTTAAACTGTTAAAACGTTTTACATTTTTTGTTGTTTGCGCCGTTAGGTTTAAGAGTACTAAAATTATTATATTGCTATTTTCGTAGTATTCTTTTGACAAACTTCTTTTATTTTCGTACAACTCTTTATTAAGCAATTAATTAATCTAAAGAGAAAATATTATTGTTCAGGAATGATTAGAGTTTCTAGCACTGCCTTACTTTTGAGTTTGATTATTAAATGTTATTTATCTCAATGCGTTTTAAAAACCTCATCCACCTTCTGCATTGTGAAGCAATAAACATAAATGGCTAATATACATTTTTTAACAATTTCCTTACTAATTCTTAAAAATAATAATAAATATGATTCAGAAGCTTGAAATTTAATGTTAAATCAATTTATTTATTTAATTTACAAACCCATTGAATTATGTTTTGATGTTCCTAAAAGAAAATATATTAAAACTGGAAAGAACGCCATGTAAATTCCTACGACGGCTGGAACGTTGCCAAGAAGGCTGTATGCCATTCCTACAAGTTAAAATAATAGTGTTATGAATTACCTATTAATTCTAAGTGTTCCACATTATAAAAATATCATCAACAATCCTGTTGAATAATTTTTTTCGACAAGTAAAATAACAAACAAGTCATCAAACAGGTGTAAATTATTAATTAAGCTTATTTGATGTAATTCTTTCCAATTTTTTAAATACCTTGTGGTATGTGCATAATTGCTACGGTAATGCCAGATACTAAATCACCTGGAAAGTCTTGTTTCCATTTATATTTCGGCAGCCAGTGCACCACAGGTATCGTTTGCAATAAAACATTTTTTGGCTGACAGCGTGAACAGCTTAATTGACCAGAATCTAAAACTAAATTTTACAAAATTATAATGTAAATAAACAAACCTTTTTTGAGATTATTAATTTTTTCCGTATTTTTTGGCCACTTGCCATCAATTTTTATCGAAACGAAGAAGAAAATTAACAATATAATATGCAATGAGTGAAGGAAGTTTAATTTTGTTAAAATGTAGAAAAATTTAAATGAAAAGAAAATATGTGATTCTTCGGTAAAGATGATTTTTATTTGAAAATCTATGTAGTCAAAATAAAAATTAAAATTTGTAATAATTATAATTTGGGATTTAATATCAAAAACCAAAATCGATCAAAGCTTTTCAAAAAAATATGAAACAAAAATTGGACAATAACCTGCATTAGATAGGGAAAAATCAAGAAGAAAGAAAAGTAAGTGAAATATTCCAAGAAAGTTAAAAAATACAGATGAGAAGATAATGGCAATAGTTACATAGAAGTAATCTCTAATTCAAAAGAAATTAACAGAAATTAAAAAAAAGAACATTGGAAAAATAAGTTAAGAAATCTATAGCAAAATTTGGATTTGAATATTGAAAAACTTGAAAGATAAGGAAAAAGTTGAACAGAGAGTTTGGTAAAAGAACAAGTACGACACTTTTGGTCCTTCCCAAGAACCGTACGACTTTCACTTCTGTAGCCATTGTCAGAGCTGGGGGCACGTGTCCCCTAAATAAACTGTTTTTAAAGTAAGTCTTTAGAATATTGAATATTTTTATCTTCCCAGGAATTAAAAATAAAAGGATTTTTTATAAGTACCCCACAAACACTTACACACGCGCGCCTACACAAAGAAAAACTTAGCTACAGCACTATTTTGAGAGGATTTCTTTAGCTGCCAAATACAGCAATTTAGCTAGCTTTTAGATGCTTTTTACCATCAAAATGCTGCTTGGGCTTTTAATTTTTACAACCATAAAAATAGTGCAGGGTAGCCGAAAGTTTTCGTATATCAAAGTACGATTTTAATGCGGGAAAACTTTACCAAAAATTATAAAAAGTTAAGAAACGGAACAGATTTTAATACCAACAGAGTAAAATAATTTGAAAAGCGCTGTAGGTGATTTTATTCAAGTTTTAGTTCCATTAGATTCACAAAACCAGATAGCTAATTATTATAATTTGAATTTCACTTTGGCAGCTTATGAAAAATCGCAATGTAAACAATTCTTTAAATTTTACTATAAATTGGGGATTTTAAATAAATAAAATATGCAATTTCTACTCACTTTTTTTCTTAGGTTTTTCATATTGAAATTCTTGATGCAACTGCTCTTGATCATAAATGTGTCGATCTATTTTCACTCTCTCAAGTCCATTTTCGGCCATTATTTTTTACTTTACTAATTTTTTTAAGTGTTCACAAAGAGTAATTAGTCGAAATTAATTGAGTAGCATAACTTAATTGAACTAAGCGTGCACCAACATTATTGTTTTAATGAATTTTAGCTACTAAATTATTATTATTACAACAATTGATAAGCATAATAAACCACGTTACCTTGCAAGGTATTTTCTTTCAAAATATCCAATGGCATTTTTTTTTAAATTTTATTGATAATATTGAGTAATGCAGATACTTTTGTCTTCGTTCGGTAATGGAACACAATTTCGTATTTTAACGCAAATTACTTGAATTTTATTTACCTTTATAATCTCATTTTCAATCTCCTATCATTTTAACTTATTTTTAAATTTCCTCATAAAACAAAAGATGTAGTAAATTACGGTTGTAAATCTTTTCTCGAGTCAAAATTAATTTACCACCTACCTGCTTAACTAAATATAAAATTAGATCGTCTGCTAGTCAAAGAAACGTAAATAATAAAAAAATTTGTAATATCATCTATGATGAATGTCAATACATAAATTATTGTAATAATTAAACACTAAGGTAAAAAAATTTATTATAATAAGTAATTGTATAAAATTTTAATACGAGGTAATTATGAAAATTAGCACTGGGATGTCGATGGTTGGGGATGAAGACCAGTGCTTCTCAATCTTTCTTTCTTTGCCTTTTCTTCATTTAAATGATGAATTATAATTTTCAAACGATTATCCCTGTAAGTATTATTTCTTATGGTATCTAATAATTTTGAATAGTAAATTTTTACAAAATACCCACTTTCTTCGGATGTAGTAGCAGTAAGCAAACACAGATAATGTGCAAAACGAAATTACAAATATCATGAAAAAAATGGAATAAAACGGCCCCAGAAACATTTCATTTTGCAATTTATTTAATTTTTCTGCAAAAAAAATAATTGAGAAAAATTATTGCGCAAATTTTTAAAAAACTTACCCTCACTATCAAAGTTGGAAATGGTGTGGTTCATAATATAAGCAACACTGTATATTTGCACACATCCTATTGATTCGTTCCACTGGTGATATCTGCGGAAGAAAATTGTTAGTTTTAATAAATTTGCAGGCAATGCTCTTACTTGTTGCAAAAGCATCTCATAACATTGTCTTGGTCTGCAAGGCATACCATCCGATCGTCGAAACAATCGTCCGAAAGCTCACAAGTTTCGTTGTAATTTTTTACGGCTGTAAAGGCACCAGCAGCCATTACTAGAAAAATAAGTGTGTACTATACCAGCATGGTTGATTTAGTCTACTGAGGATTTTCCTTTTACTTTCCACAAAGTAAAATTTGCGTAGGATATTTATAAACACATAGAAAATAAAAATAGTTTGATATTTTTGTTTGACTTTTATTACATTTTTTTTTAAATCTTGTTTTGTATATAATTATGTAGAAAAATAATTTATACTCAATTAATAACATTTCCAAACTTCAACAGCTTGGAAATGATTTTATTTATACTCTTGCAAGAATTCCTCGTTTTGGATATTATTCCTATAGTGTTTATTTACATAATATTACAAAAAATTCAATAAGAGCTCGGAAGAACTTGCAAAAATCCTAATTTACGTATTGACATTATTTTATGATTGCAATTTTAATTAAATTAATATAATTACTTTCGAATCCACAAACCACTGTGTTTTTATTAGCTCAGATTATTGAGGTTGCATTGTATTTAGTACTACAGGAAAAAAAATAAATCCGACCTTGTTCGCAATTTGACATTTAGTATCTGGTACACAATCGAGGTAAACTATGAGAATGTTGAAATTTGATTATTACTAGCTTTTATGTGCTATTTAATATTAAATTGAAATTTATCACGTAGTAAAAGTAAGATCATTATCGCTTACTATATATTCTAAAATAGTTTGCCAAACAGAGATCACTCACTTTTCTAAAATCCATTACTCAAAGTAATTATCGTCTCTAATCTTGACAACTCGACTAATTTTTTTTGTTGAAACTAAAATTAATTATTTTTTCTTATTCAATATGACTAAGGCTCAGTTTTCAATTTTTCAATTATAAATCAAAGCTTTATAAAAGTTTAATTAAAATACCCTAATTTCAAAATGATATCGTAATATTTTTTATGGCCATAATGTAAGAAATACTTTAATATCTTGCTTTGAAATTTAGCGGCAACATTTCTTTGTAAGTTATTTGGAAACGCACCTGACAGTTTTTAAAAATTGTTTTTTAAATAGCAACGCATATTATTAATTTTAAAAAAGTAAGGGTATAAATAAATAATCTGAATAAAATTTTCTTCATATTTTATTGCTATTTAATATAATATTAAGTGAGGTGCCTAATTTTGAATAATAACCGTGTAATTAGTGAGTAATACTTAAATGCCGATAATAATTACTCACAAATTAATAAAATGCTATTTTTTCTTGAAGTTTCCATAATTTATTTTATCAAAATCAACTTATAAATTAAATTTTAAAGTAAATAAAATTTACATAATGTGTATACAAAATTTAATTAATTTATTTATTTAAAAAAAATTATAAACATCGAATTACTGTTTATAATAAGTTAAATGAACTTTTCTTAGAGTGAAGTTTGCAAGCCCTCAAATTTATGTATGTAAGTAATATAAATAACATACAAACGTACGAACATTATGTATGTACTACGTACTTTACATAAATTAATTAACAAAAGGAGTTCTTTATTATGACAGGTAACTGCTGCACCGCATGCAATACAATCGTTCGTTTGTGTATTTATTTTAAAGTTGCATTTAAAATTATATTTTTAGCACCGATGGAGTCATGGAATACAGGGAGAAAATTGTTTTTAATAATTGATTAGATGCTATAAAACCATAGGGCCGACGTCATTTTTAAACCTGTTCATCTACTTTTTTCTGCATTACAAAGTAAATTAATTAAAATAAAATACAAAGTACAAAATATATACAAATAAATACAAACAGCAAAGTAATTAAAAATGTATTGCAAATTTGTAGTAATACGAGTACTACAAAGTTATAAAAAATAAATCTTAAAATACCTAAAAATAATAAAATCGATAGTCTTTGATAATTCGAAAAAGTTAACTGGATTAGATATTTCTATCACAATTACAAAAAGAACTTGCCAGTTTCATGGATCTATTTTTTGACTGCTACCTACTGATATGTCCTATGTCCTTTGCTGTAGCTATACTTCCTAAGCATTGGAAATGTATTATAAGGGATCTATATGAGTTTTGCGGAAAGATTTCCTGAACGGTTTTTTGAACAATTACACGAACTTTTCCTTAAACTTCTAATAACAATGGGTTTTTAGTGCCAACCCATTTCCGGAATGAAAAGTTTGTTCAGTTAACTTATTATATTTTTATTAATTATATTTATATTTTTACCGAATTATATTATAAATATTTTAAAATGTTAATTTGATATTAACGTTTTCAAGTATTCAATTGATTGTCGATCATTAGCACAGACTTTAGATTTAACATGGCCCTACAGATCTAATGGTGTTAAATCACAGGATCTTGGTGACCACAACGAAAATTTAAACGATCTTCAAATTTTCCATTTAACGCAGTCATTGTTTCATTAGATTTGTGGCATAAGGCACTATTTTGTTGAAACCCTATGTCATTAAATCCTAAATCGTTTCAATTCGATCATTGCTCTATAGCAATTTCTATCGACGGTGCTGTTTCAATGATGCACATCTTCGAAAAATTAGTGCAATGACACAACCCGCCCAAAATCCCCCCACACAGTTACTTTTTTAATGCAATGGTGTTTCTTTAGATTCTCACTAATTCTATCTCAGAAAAACACTAATTAACAAACTCACTACGATGTAACTGATCCAGAAGCTTTAATTCTTGACAAAATTGCTCTTTTTATGTATGCAAATGTCAAAATTTGTTGTAAACTGCCGTAAGAAATGTTCAATTGCTGAGAAAAATGGAAAAACTGTTAAATGTTAAATATGACTTCGATAAAATGCAAAACGAATTTTATGCAACGCATTTGCGAAGTTTTCACAAATTCGGCGAGTTACATCGGTATATCTCTCCATGATTAAAATTTATCATCTGTCTACATTAAATTTTGACAAAATTTTTGAAAAAAAAAATTAAAATTACACTTCGATTTGGATCACCCTATTATTCAGAAGAAAACATTATAAATATCAAGAAGAGTTGTAAATTTACTGACTAAACTTAAATAAGAACCAACAGATTAACGTGGAATTTGAACTCGGCACACATAATTTAATAGCACAGTAAACATCTCACCAAAAGAAATCGTAAATCACGAGACAAAATCCCGACAAATTTATCTGCGGCTGTGATGATTATCTGTAATTAGCTTTAATTAGGTTAAATTAAAGTTAATTTTGTTTGGTTAGACTAGATATTATATTTTTCTACGAGAATTGAACTAAAGTTACAGAGTAGAAGATAGAAATGTTTAAAAATTATGTTGGAAAGCCCATTTTCTCGAACTTTCTATGAGTAGACTGCACATAAAAAAAAATTGAAAAACTACTGGAAAAACGTCAATATGAAAGTTCTTCAGCACTTGAAAATAAGTAAGAAAACAATTAACTGATAAGAATAAAGGCTGGTTAGTATACGTTAGGCAGATTACACCTCGGTGGTTTGCCATTGCCTTTCAAAGGGAGACCGTCAGAAATAAAGTTCTGTCGGCAATTTAAAGCAAAATCAATGTCGGCAATTTATAAACTCAAATATATTGATTACGGTTTTCGCCGTGCTTATTAGAATTTAAATTTTGGAGATTTTGTAATAACATCAATAATAAGCATTTGTAAATTAAAATTAGCTTAAATAAAAACTATTTTTTTAGACCTTTAAAGAGTTGAAAATAATTTTAATTTCAGTTTAACTTGATTTATTGTATTAAAAATTCTTATTATGAAATAATATAATTTTATTTTAAAGTTGGCACTGTAAAATTCTTAAATGCAAGTTTATCTACGGATTTGTATAATCTTCAATTATATTTTTTACTTTATATTTTAATACCAATCAGATTATAGTATGATAGGTTCGAATCTCAGTTCCTATTAAAGTAATTATTCTTTTATTATTTATTTGAGCATAAGAACAAGTAAATATTTTTGAAAAAAATAATTTTGAAGAGATTTAACTTTTATTTACTTACCTGTTACAAAATTTACAGGTACGCACGTTAGAGCCATCAAGAAATACAATGTTATCATAATTTTGTATGCAATAAATCATATCTAAGTAAATTTAAGATTAACACATTTTTGAAAAATATTTAGTTCCCTGAGATTCACACCACAGTTTAAAAGTCGAAAGGTTTCATATTCGAAATCGTTCGCTCACCGAAGTTTTAATGGTAAAACCAACCCACGTATATGCATTCCGTTTTAATTCTCAGTCTTAAGTTTTTTTTCGACTATTTTATATAATTAAAACGTAAATATTGATGAAGAAATGATAACTTCAGTATGCCACCACTATTTTCATCTTGAATGTGTAATAGATGACGATGACAAGAGTCAAAATTGAATTCTATTTTAGAATGAATGGTAGGTTAACTGGATTACATTTTATTTTTATAACTCAAGTTGCCAAAATTACGTAACTTGAATTGTAATGCCATTGTCTTCACCTGGTCACTGTTTACACTTTAATCTAAAAAAATAAAATTGTTTATCAATAAAATCGAAATTAGTTTTCCGGGTGGAGAGTGCTTTATTTACATTAAAATATTTCATTTCTCTAAATCGCAGGAAACCTTATTTAGTCAATTTAAATCATCAGTTGACTGAAATTACATAAAAGTATTCGATATACAATAAATGTAGTATAGCAGCTCCCTGACTAAAATTCATCAGAGTAAAACTAAAAATAAGTAACAAACTCACAACTTTCATCAACTACGGGACGTCATCCAAGTCTTGCATTGTTATTTTAAAATTATGAAATATCGACATTTTTTAAGCGTGAAGATTAAATGTAAATATTTATATTTCTGTAAGTAATCATTTCAAAAACTATAAATTTTCAATATGAGATTAATAAATATCATACAAACGTTCGACTAAATAAAAATGTTTCGAATTTTTTTCACAATTTTAGAATTTTTTATAAATTACAAGAACTATTTTAGATTTTTACTTTTCAAGATTGCAAATAAATTTGTTTGCACAGATATAAATTACACTAATAATAATCAAAAATAAATCAGCATTTTAAGACAAAAATGCACTACATACTACAAAGTAAAAGATTTGGCACCTTTGATTGAATTCAAATTCGAGACTGCAAATTTGTTTTATCTGTTGTTTATCTGTTTATATCTTGTATATGATACAGGTCATGAACATGAAATAAATATGGAATAGATATTATGGATGGTAACAGCGTAAATTTAAAAAAAATAGCCGGTCTAACTTATCGGGAGGGAGGGTTATTGATTAATTTCATACGTGCCCGTCGGAACTGAATGGTAAAATTTGTAAATGTTTTGGTATAGGAAAAGAGTGCCGCTTTTAATTAGGCAAAATGGCGTAACTGAAAATTCCGTGAATTTAGATTAATTTTTGGGAAAAGTTATTCTTGTTCCTGATTTTTTAAATTTCTCATAAATTAAGTATCTTGATTTAATGTAATTTCGATAAAATACCCAACTTCTTCTTTTTTGGATGCTATGCCAATTTTTTCTCCTATGTCTGTGGAGCTTTCAAAGTCTCATCACATACATGGGCGATCTACTGTTTAACGTGAGATCCACATCACGGAAAGTGTAATATTTAAATAATGAAATTAAATGCGATGGATGATTTCGGATAATTGACGAGCGCAGGGATTCCTACAATAAATAAAAATGTAATCTCAAATTTCTAAAATCGGGAATAATAAATTAAATTTTGTGTTTTTTTGTTAATCTCTTTATCTATTTATAAGAAGTTAACAATTTTTTGGCATAAACTCAAAGGCATTCACCTAGAAATTCTACCGTTCTAATCGACTAGCTTGAAATCGACCAGCAAAATCACTTGTTAGATGATATTTTTTGTACGGTAGATATTACACTGTAGAATTGCTTTGGCAAAGATTTTTTATATTATAATGTCGAAATATCGAATTTATTATTTACCAATATTTTTTTTAATATTATTTAATAACCAAAAAAATTTATCGTGGACCTAAGCTCTGCAGGCTAAATCAAAATAAATAAATAAAACTGAAGTTATTTTTTATTAATTACCAAATATTTCTTCAAACTAATTTTTCAAAAACTATTTAAAAAATTTAAACGGTGTTTATATATCACACTCATAGTGCTAAAAGAATTGACAATTTTGAGTAAATTAAACCACGAAAATATATGTATTTGTTGGACATCAGTACTTTTTAAGATTATGTCGTCTTGGTTCCACATAAATCCGAAACGATTTCTAAAATTTCACACTCACTGATTTATTGTCATAATAAATCTGTTGTACAAACCTTTCCCGCCAAAACAGCTGTATTGTTGTAGTCAATAAAATCTTTTGGATTTTTATCACTCTTAACTTTCGAATTCGTCGGCGTTTCTGACTTAATTTCATGGTATTACATTACAAAGGGCCGATGCAATAAATTCCAACGCAAAAAATACAATCTCTATTAAACTGATAAAGCTTACGCCCAAAAACAGTGCAAGAGTTCCTCCAATTGATACTAAAATTTTGGTAATGGTTAAAGTGGAAAAACGACATTTAGCTGTTCCTTACCAACTAAATCCTCAAAACCAAATAAAATTTCACGTCTGTATTTAGTGGTCGGGTGCATTATACCCCAACGAAATGTAATTCTTTGGTCGAAATATCCAGATTTCCTTTTCATACAATGACATAAGTTTATAAATTATTGATATATAAATATTAACATACCAAATTGTAATCTTTGGAGCTAATGGTAAATAGGTAATCATTTCGCATGGTTGAGGACACTGACAACCAATTTCAGACGGCGGTTTGGTAATATTCTTTGCATGGCGGGCAACACACAGCATTCCCTTTACGTCGCATATTTTTCCAGCTAAAAGTGGCATCTTTTTAAAAATTGAATAATAATCAGCGTAGGTACCCACGTAAAAAGTGGTAGAAAAATGGTTTGCATCCGCAAAGATGAAGGGTCAAACGGTATCTGCAATTAATGTAGCAAATTGAAGTACTGTAAATGGGAACATCGTTGGTCAATGGTTCGTTATAAAAACGACACTTTCTTTGTGATGGTGATAAACTACGCAATGAAGGATCTGCATCAGTTTGTTGTATCACATAGTTTATTTCAAACTCTTCGCTCTCCATCAAGTAATACGAGGGTCTCATGGTAGCGTGAAGCACATCTAAGCTGGAGTGAACGTAAAACTAAAAGAAAAAAACCTTTTAAATAAAAGCAAATGGAAAATATCACGACTTCGTACATGCAATGTACTGGTGGGATCCGAATCGTATCTGGCATAACATAGTCCATTTAAGTAATGACAATCGAGAATGGATTCGTCTACATTTTTTGAAACATCGACGCCTTTCACACTGAAACAGCAATTTCAAATAAAAACAAAATAATTTTATAGGAGTAGTGTTTTACTTGTTGATATAACATCTGAAAATTTATTATTAACAGCAAAACAAATTCCCATCTCCGTCATAACCAACTTAAAAGAAGCCTTCCGCCTGGGATCAAAAGTGACTAAAGTTCCAGCAATTAACGGTGAACCTAAAAAATCGACTGAAAATTTTAATTTTTCGTAATTTTAATAAATTAAAACCTTAGCGGCCAGTTCCAGTAAGTTAATTTTTTTTAACGTGGGGTCGTTTTCATACGGAGCAAAAGCTTGTAAATTATTGTAAGATATATTAGCAACGGCGACCACGAATTCCTCATAATAAGAATATTTTTGATCGGAGTTGATGATTCCCCACGTTCTAAAAATATTTTTGTTTGTAACAGAAAAACCAAGAAATATATTTCCTTACTCGTTGATGTAATCTGCAATAAAGTCGGGATCTGCTTTTCGAACAAAACACCCGGTTGCAGATGGTAAAATATTTAACCAATTTCTGTAGTCCTTTTGAATACTTACTACAGTTGGGTTTGCGTTGTATCTGTTCCAATTTGAAATGGTTGGAAGTGGCTCCAGCTAAGGAGAGTATTATGGCTAACAACCAAAATAATCTAAAAAATTAAAAAAGTTAATTTTGCTAGGTAAATTATAAAAATTACAATACCTTTCAAGAGGGTGAACGTTGGGTATAACGATGAGTGGAACTCCATGAATTGTTGTTTCTTTAGCAAATACTAAAAGAAAATTATTTAAAATTTCTTTAAAACCCTTGATCATTTTAACCACCAACGACAATGTTTTAAATAATATTAATGTTTTGTTGATGTGCGCCCAGAAGAAAATAAAATTGATCAAATTTGGTCATTAAGCTCTTTCATACTTTTTCATCCATTATGCCGCTATTGTGAAATAATTGCGATGAAAAGATTAAGAATACAAAAGGGTTAAGCGAATTTATTGATTGAATTAATATGAGCTGCTTGAAGCTGATACCTATACAATATTTTTTTTATTATCTGTAATATAAAATCACGTTTGGTCTAAAATGTATATTTTGGATATTAAACTTTTAGAGTACCAACTTAAAAATTATTTATTGATATTGGAGGTGGCGGTGATCAAGTTACATAGTTTTTAATACAAAATGACATCGAAAGAGCAGTAAATAAGACTAATTTTGTTCATAATTCTCTATAAAATTAAATTGATTATTTTATGAATGTGTTTGTAAAATACGACAATCAGAAGTCGTATTCGTAGTTTTATAGTTTTTCGTAGTAAATTATTAAAAATAAAATCTTTCCAGATATCATTTATGAATATTTACTTAAGCTTTCTGCATAGCAGCAATGAGTGTCGATTTGACACTGTAATCGTCGACCTGATAATATACTCTTAGTAAACATTTGTGAAATAAGAACAAAAATTTGTTATGAAATACAAGAATTTCATATTAGTTTGATTTTCCATAAATCGACTAATTCGTGTAGACTGTAACATGTCTGTCAATTGAATTATGCTAATAGCCAGGTTGTGAAATTATAGAATATTAAATAAAATTCTTTAATGTAATGTTACTAAAAAGAAATTTATGTAAAAAATTATATGTAAACAAATAACAATCTAGCTGTGGATATTCGTTTATTTAAATCGTGCAAGTATACATAGAGTTTTATACAAATATTCCAATAGTGTGATTTTCAGTGTATTTCTAAATAGGTTTTACTATTCCAATCCAAACACGATGATGTTTCAATACGGCTTCCTTGAAAACTTAGAATTTGTTAATTCAATCTTCACATGAAAGTTTTACTAATTGAGTGATTTAATAATTAAAACATACAGCAGTCTCAAATTCCTGCTACTACATACTTAGTCAAACAGCAGTGCTATCGTGTTTTTGATATACTAGTACTTTATCAATTAATTGTAGCAAAATGCTATGTTAATATAAGTATTGAACACTAAATTATTTTATTTTATTTACTTTCCAATTGCCTAAAAATCGTAGAAGCTGATACGGCAACTTTTATCACCTAAACATTAAATTTAAATTTAAAACTTGAATGGCGGTAATTTTAACTTATCCTACCGATAAAACAGTGGCAGGTTTAAATTCAACCATTCCCCATGCGGTGAATTGGTATTCACGTTGAGCAGCTCGAAGTACAATTTGTACTGATTTCTTCAATTCTTTATTACCACTGGAATACCAATTGCAATTATAAATTGCATTTGCAACGGTGTTTGCCTAAAAACGGTAGTTTAAAAAGTACAAAATTCGATAATTATTTTTGATTCTTGCCTCTTGTGCTACCAAGTCTGCTGGAATACAGTAGAAAGCTAATTGAAAACATGAATAAATTGTAGTTCCAATATTACGAACAAGTACGAACTGTTGGATTTCTCCACTGTAAATAAATGGATAATGTTATACATCATATTAATACATATTTTAAACATGTACAACTCTCGGCATCTTTAAAAAGTTGGCAAGATACCATGATTGGTGTACTTGACAATTATGGTACCATAATTGTACAGAAATTAGAAATTTTGTACCTGTTCCCACGGGTGCTCTCAGTCATACAATCAAAAATCATACTCAGTCCCATGAAGTGGTGAGATGCATTATGACAAGCAGGGATCTCCTGAATGTTAATGTATTTCCAACTTTTAGGCAATGCAATATTGTCAATATAATCGTATATTTTAGGTTTATTTGACATTAAAATATTTTTTGGAAATTTTACTTACATATCCATTAATGCATAGATTTCTGGCATACTAATGAAGCTGAGGTTACATATTGAATTCCAAAAATAGTAGAATAGACGTTTTGTATACTTTGTAAGTAACTATAAAATTTTAATCACATTACATAATATATTATTTATATATCTAAAGGTCTGTTTGGATAATATACCAAGCCTGTGAGCAGTAATAAAATTATTCAAAATTAAAAATAATGGAAAAGCAAAAACTGGTATTTAGCAAAATTTAAAAAATTGACAATAATAATTTATTAATATAATAATCATTATATAGAACATAAAAAAAGGTGGTATATATTATCCAAACTAACGCTTAACACTTGAGAATTGATACTAACCCTAACAAAAATTTATGGTATTCAATGCAAATATTAAATTGTTCGTATTGATTTGCTAATTCCTGATGAGATTGTGATTGATCAAAATTTAAATTTTCTAATTTATTGCATAAAATTCTAAATTGTATTATTAAAGTATAGCAGATGCCTATGAAAAGCAAATCTGAAGTAGATACTGCTGTACTTGCCGGAAGCAATATGACATTCATAGCATATTTGTAAAATATATGCAGTTTAGGATAATTTTCTAATTTCCATACACCAGCTACTAAGTCTTTTCCAAAAAAACCTGCAAGAAGTACCCCGAGAACGCAAGCAATAGTTGATGTAAAAAAGATCTTTTGGAAACGTAAGACTGTTTGATAAGTTTTATTTAGTACAAGTTGCTTGCTTTTGGAGCACATCTCAATTCCCCACAAATTCTTCGACATTGTCAGCAATTTTGAAAACGAGTCTTTATTTAATAAAATAAATACTACTTTTCCCAATATCTAAAAAAAAGTTGTAGTTTTAAGAGATCATAAGTACAAAGAAACCAATTAAATGAAATGAAAATAAAAAGAAAGATTTAAAAAAAACACACTAAATTATATACCTAACCGAGGGGTTAACCGCTGGTGAAGTGAATTATTGATGAAGTACGGTGAATTACTGATGAAGAATAAGAAATACGGTGAATTTTGACAAAGTATGTGAAGTTAATTGTACAGGATTTCCTGTCGGTTGACCCCTCGACCTACACACAGGTTACCTGAGAAAATCCAGAAGTAGCTTCCAGGTTACTTATATACTCATTTACATCATTTTCTATAAAGAAATCCTGAACTATGGACATAATTACAATGAGCGCACATCCAAATATAACTATTGCAAGATTTATTGTTTCCATTGCGGTGTTGTGTGATTAAATAGACCAACTTTATTTAAAACCAAAGAGGATAAGACAATAAATTTATATCGTCGGTCGGTTTCATTTCAATTTGTTAAATTTACTGTTTGTCGTGAATATTACGTAAAAAATATCTAAACGATTGAGTTCTGCAAAATGAAGTCTCCCGTTTTAAGCTCGAGAAATTTAATCACTTGACTATTTAAACCAGAAAACGAACTTGAAAAAATATTAATAATTAATGTTCACGAATTTCTTCATAATTGATGTCTTTTTTATTTAAATATTGGAACCAAATATAAAAATACGAAGGACTAAACAGTTTAATATATTATTTAAGTGGAGAAATTGAAAAATAAAATATTATAGTCTTTTTACATAAAAAAATTTACCCTTGTATGTAATTAAAACATTGAATATCGTTTTATATAAAAAAAATTTTTATCATCCAAATAACAGTTCAAGAAAACCACCTTCATGTTCGGTGGTGACGCGGAAAATTTAATAAAATGTTCTAAAATTAAAATGAAAACTTAGGTTAATCATAATTTTCTTTACTTTAGTTCTCTTAGCACTAAGTATTTAATAACATATTATTAACATACATGGTTGTAATAATTAAATTAAAATCGATAGTTCTGTAAAGTAATACATATTAGTTTCTTTCTGAATAGTCTACAGTTGGATTGCAGCAGTACTGTGCTGTCAGCGGATACAAGTAATATTTTTATTTTTTTTATTAAACATATTAACTTCATTCATCATCAAATGTGTCGTCAGATATATCTGATTCGATGAATCTGATCAGAGTTTTCAAATCTCAATGAATCCATTCATTATAAATTTCTCTTCCGATCTATAATTTATTTTCATTATACAGTAACCTCCCGGTTAAGTACGCATATTGAATCAAAGGGTATTGTGCGTACTTAACCGGGGAGGTGCTATACTATTTTAAGGCTCGCCCCTTTCTTTTCTGCACCTCTCCCACTTACATTAAAAATATGGTGCAATATGGTAAATATGATGCAATAAGGTATAAATATTGCGGCTTACGGAAATTATTTTAAGCTCAGTATGGAAAAACCTCAAAGCAAACGATCTGTGGCAAGAAATTATGGTGGTCTAGTCAAGTTTGAAGGGTTTGACAACTTGTGTGAAATGGCAATAAATATAGAAAATCAGCTTTTATGTCCAGTTGTTAAAAATGCAGCAGGAGCTGATTACAACGATCTTCTATGCTCTTTTGAAAACTTTCCAAAAAAAAATTATTAAAATAGCATCAATTTCAAAAAAATCAAACAATAAAAACAATGTGCAGTTGACACTTGACGATATGTTTGTAAATAAATAATAAAAATGTTTTTGTTTTTTCTCTTTGTTTAATAGTTAATTGTTATCTTAACTGTTTTCCATTTTAAAAAATAATTGTGTTTAGTTTTCTTTAATTTTTGCATAATAAATATTGCTACAAAATTTTTTGCCATTTATCATGCGTACTTAACCGGGATGCGTACCACATTTTTTTCGTACTTAAGCGGGAGGCTTTCTGTAAAAAGCAGTTGGTGAGCGACGGATTACAATGATAACGTAAAGTTGGTTTTCAGGTTTTATGCTACCATTTAAAGAACAGCTATTTTTAAACCATCTTCCAACCTTTGATTGAAAGCATATTTTGAAATTTCGGAAATTTCAAAATGTATTTTTCGGAAAAGGGAAAGTTATTTTTTTGCAGAAAAAATCATAAATAGATTTTTGAAATTTCCTGAACATGAGCTCTTAAATTTGCGTAACTTTTTCTCAGTTCATGTAAAATAAAAAATATTCGCGTTGCCTGTTTAAAAAAGGTTCTTTGAGGCCTAGAGTTTCACCTAGAGGAAAGTTTTAAACATTTGGCAAACCAGCGACGGAAAGACGTTTGCGCAGCGTTGTAGGCAAAGAAGAAAAAATGAATGCAACAATGCAAATAAGTTACAAAAAAATTTAAAATTGAAACTAATTATATTACTTTTCGTATAAACCAAATTTCGTTCAATTTGAATAAGAACTAACCGAGATGTGATTTGTATTTTCAGCTCATTTTATCGGCCCCTATAAAAAGTCAAAATCTAACTAGCATTGTTTAAAAACTTTCTCAGTAAGGTAAAAAAATTTTTTAAGAAAATGTTTAAATGTTTACATATTTACAAAGCTGAAAGATAAATTAAATCCCCCGTAATTAGATTGTTTTCTACCCCGTTTCGACGAAACCCGACCAAGTTACTCTTATTTGTTATTAGATAAAAATGTGCTTTTGTGAACCAAAAGAACCCGAATTTCCCTTTTTAAATATTTTTCTGAACAGTTTTGTAAAACTATAAAACATTTTATACATGAAAAAAAAGAATAATCTATTTTTAACACCCATTTTTTTTATTTTCAATTTTAATGTGAAAATCTCTGAAATTCTGCTAAGGTTATTTGGGCATACTATTGGAAAAAATTTGGGTTAATTTACATCAATTTTTATCCAAATTGTTCTAGTTGTTTTCAAAACTCCTGTTCATAAAAAAATAGTTTGTGGAAAATTATATTAATTACAGTCGGGTATTAGTTTACATGCTGAAAATTTATTTACGATTTTCAGTAAAAGCCCCTCTATAAACTTATCCGGTTAGGGTAATAGAAGCAGTAAAACAAAAATAACTAAAAAATGAAGAATATAATATGTAGTTTTAAAAGGCAGATTCTCTCAAATACCTGGAAATCTAAATTAAGAGCACGAATACCAGAAAGGAAATTGTAAAATGGAAAATCGTTTTGGGGAATAGAGCATATCATGGAACGAGAAAATTGTTAAAGTCAAAACAATTACAAAACAACTGAAATTGAAATATAAAGATTGGTGGTGATTGTAGGCTTCACGAAAATCGAAGAATTTTCTATCTTCTAATCACATTCGCTTAGCAGATTAACTAATAATAAACTAAATTACTGTTTATCATATTATTTTATTTAATTTTAAGTAAATCTTATTTAATTTTCTTATGAGATTATAATATTATCTCGTAATCACCTGTTGTTCAATATTACTGTGCTTTACAAAAATTGTTCACCCTTTATAGTGTTAAATGCATAAGGTGACAAAATGATTTACGGATGATCTACTCAATTAATTTTGTCAAATTTTTACTCCTTATTAGATTAATTAAGTTGGCAAAAATGCCAAAAGGAAATTTAAAAGGAAATTAATTCAAGCCACATCAAGACATGAAGCTAATTCCTGCATATCGAGGCGTAGCATATTATCCTGTCTACAATGGAACAACTATAGCATACAAAAAACAGGTAGTGTTTTATAATCTTTAGTCATTTTCTGATCATTATGGTTTTCAAATCGAATGAGTTTACAAAAATTCGGATATTATTCTTATTTGGGGGAAACGTGGACGCTTCAAGTGCCGATTTCTAATAGGTGGTCTTCTCGTTGCTGCATCAATGGTCAACGACAACGTGCGTCGAGCGATTGAGGTTCGTGTGTTGTTAGGCTTCGGTCCAGGAACATATGAATACAAATTCTAAAATAGAATATACGCACAAAGTTCTTGAGTATCTCTTTCATTACTTTCGGTAATATTTGCATAATTTTATCTACAAATAATCACCAGACTGAAATTCAAGCGTTTATGATCTATTCAATCAAAAACAGAAAAAAGCTCCTCTCATCTAATACGTAAATAAAATAAACCCTGATTATAATAATAAAATTAACCTAATTGCACACAACATGTAGGCAATTAATTTTTTTTTTTTCTTGGGGTTTAGTTTCTATTTAAAAATTGTTTAAATTTAAAAACCCGAAGTGTAGCTGCTTAGATGCTTAAGAACTACGATCATCCGAGTTCATTCATGGTAGAAGGAGCATGATTTGGGATATGGCTGGGGTACGATCTCAAGAAGAAAAAAACCCGATGAGATACAAGCCAAATGTTGATAGACGTTGAAGATAAAAATTATAGAACAATGGCGAAAGAAAAATAAAAGAATAGATGGGGATTGATTTGTCCCAAAAATGGATTATCAACGATACGGCGGTATTCTGAAAAGAATCAAAAGTCAAAAGAGGAAAAAAATGGCTTCTTTTTTAGGGTTTTAAAATGTTCCAAGAAGGATTCGGCGGAATTCTGATAATTTACCTACTTATCTTACCAGAAAAAAAACTTGCACTTGTTTACTCGTGGGATGTCTTTAGAAATCCAATGTCGAAAAACGTCATTTTATAGGTGTACACCAAAAGGATCACGTGTTTACTCCTCGGTTATTTCGCTAATTTTTGTTTCCTGCTTGATTTTCTTTAAATTTTCGAGTTTAATTTCAATAGACAATGAAAATTTTTTATAAAATTATAATAATTGTAAATGATGATTAACTTTGAAATTACAATAGAACCAATGAGTGTTTCATACTATGAAGAAGAAATAAAACTGGAAGAACCACGCTACCGTTTGTCTAATCCAAACCACCAAACGTATTGGCAAAGAAGCTTGTCTAAGAAGTCTTTATTTTAATATTTATAATTCTCTAAATGGATACTCATTGAAAGGTCAATGAGAATATTAAAGAGGAATATTTCAATTGGACTCGTACAATAAATAATTTAATTTGAATAAACCAAAATTCTTAAAATAAATAAAGCCAAATATGAGGATTAATTTCCTTTCAGTCATTGAAAATTTAAATATTTTCTGTGTCAAATTAATCAAAGAGACAATCGCTTATCTATAATTGAGGTACAAAAATTAAATTTTACAATTAAAATTTAATTTACTTATTTATGAATATTTATAATTTCATCTTTCTTTTTAGAAAAGGTTATCTTAACATAAATTGCATTTTGGAAAATTTAAATTAACCAAAATGTTCAAAGCCAATTATAATTGTTTAAAATCTCATAAACAGATTCATTACAAAGTGTCAGTATTTAAAATAAACCAAGAGGTTGACCGCTGGAAGAAATTTGTACAAAATTTCCCTTAAGGATTGAGTTCTATTTCCAGATTTTCCCTGATATAACAGTTTTATGATTTTTCAAAATTGTTAAATAGATTAATGTAAAACTTAAGAAATTTTAAAAGAACTTTAATGCTAGATTAAAAACAGAGGGACGGTTACAAAACCCGAATTCGGATTTTATGATTTTTAAGTGAATTATAAAAAGAAAATCGTTTCCTAAACATTAAAAAAATTTGGTCGGACCACAAATTTTGAAAAAAATGCTTTAAAAATTGAAATTATGAATCATATATCAAAATCTACCTCACCTTAAAAGTTTTGTATTTTAGTGCTTTTATTTGGTAAGCTTATATGAAAAAGTGTATTTTCTGGCTTTCTAGTTTTTACTCGACCAAAAAGTTATTCTTATCTGAATAAAAGTTGTTAAGATACAATCCATTTCATGTTGAAAAAGAGTGAAAATTTTGTTCCAAGTAAACACGTGGGGCAATCTTACCCAATTTTGGAGCATAGTTACCAACGTAAAGAATTTTTTAAATTAGAAAACATTACATTGAATTATTTAATTACCTAAATCGTATGTAACTCATTTTGTTAGTGACTAGTTACTATAGAAGGTACAATTGCTGCTTATCTGATTTTCCATAACAGTATTTGATTCAACGGAAGTTTCATCGTGTAATGTGACTAATAACATGAGCCCCTTTGGTGCCTGAACTGCATCAGCTGATGGAGAAGGTTGTCTTGTTTGTTACCAATCCTCCTCATCCACTTGATAGTTGAATTTTGTGTAGTGGTTCATTTTGAATTTTATGTTCGTCTTATGTTCCTTAATTCTGGTACCAATTTTCCTGCCTCATCCTGGCAATCGTACCAATTGCTTTTGGGTGTAAAATATTCAGGACGTAACGTGGTAGTTAAATTAGTCCAATATGACTTCTTTAAAAGCGTAAAATTTTTGTTTTCAATTGAATTTTTAATAATAAATAATTGAAACATAATAACCAAACAGTTTCAAAAATTTTAGTATTATTAAGTTGATGCAATTGATTAATCTAACAGTGCCGCTACTTAGTACCTACTAAAGTACCATTTCATTTACCAATAATATCTGTTAATTTTAGTTTATTTATTTTCTAATTGCCTAAAAATGGTAGAAGCTGATACTGCAACTTTTATCACCTAAACAATAAACATTGAATTAAAAACTTGAATAACGTAAATTTCAAATTAACTATATTACCGACAAAACAGTAGCAGGTTTAAATTCAACCATTCCCCATGCGGTGAATTGGTATTCACATTGAGCAGCTTGAAGTGCAATTTGTACTGATTTCTTCAATTCTTTACTACTACTAGAATACCAATTGCAATTGTAAATTGCATTAGAAACAGTGTTTGCCTAAAAATTGTAGTTGAAATAATAAGGAATGTAGTAATTATTTTTGACAATTCAAACTTCCAAATATAATTATTGCAAGATTAATTGATTTCATTGCGGTGTTGGTGTGATTAAATAGACCAAGTTTATTTAAAATGAAGAGAGGATAAGACAATAAATTTATATCGTCGGTCGGCTTCATTTCAATTTTTTAAATTTACTGTTTCTCGTGAATTTTTATATGCTATAAAAAATACCCAAACGATTCAGTTTTGAAAGATGAAATTTCTCATTTTAAGCCTGAGAAGTTTAATTACTATTTAAGCCAGAAAACGAAGTTGAAAAAAATATTAATAATTAATGTTCACGAATTTTTTCATAATTGATGCCTATTTCATTAAAATATTGGAATCGAATATAAAAATACGAACGAACAGTTTAATATTTGATTTAAGTGAGGCAATAGAAAATATAAAATATATAACGTTTTATGTAAGACAATTTCTTCTTAAAATGTAAATTTAAAATTGAATATCGTTTTAAATATAGAAAGTTCGTCTTCCAAATAACAGTGCAAGAAAATCACCTTTATGTTTCCTGGTGACGTAGTGAATTATATTATATGTATTTTTTATTTAATGGAAGGCTTTGAAATTAAATTGAATAATTTTTTTACTTTACTCATTTCCGCACTAAGTATTTGAAATTTGAAATAAGAAGTATTTGAAATCAAATACATGGTTGTGATAATTAAATTAATATCGATAAGTCTGTAAATAAGATTCATCTTTTCCTGGATAGTACTATAGTGGACTTCAGCCGTATTGTGCTCTTTGTCAGCGGGAAATAGGTACTATCTAATCTTTTAGTAACACACACAAAAGGTTGAGGTTTCATTTATTCAATTTGAGGTTAACATGGTTTTTATTCATATAACAAAACAATGTTGTTTAACAAACAAATTCGCACGTGAATAATTTATAGATTATTTATAAGAAATGTACTTTCTCGGTATCTCTTTGTGATAATTTTGTCATCTTTATGATGTATGAGTGATTATTATTTTCAATATTATGGCGAGATAGAGTAAAAGTTGATGGCTTTTATTTTTGATTTGTAAGTTACAAATGAAAAGCAATTCTTGAAAATACCGAATTTCCTAATCTTTCAATTTTATCTGCATTTTATTCGATTTTAAAGCAAATACTTTTGATTATCACTTGAAAGTAAAGGTTTTTAATTTTAAAGTATAAATTTCTTTGCTTGTAAACCACATATTATCAAACTTTCCTTCTAGAAATTTTATTTTCATTTCAAGTTTATATGACGAATTGCAAACAGCAAAATCAGTTAGATTAAGATATCATAGAACTCGTAATATTGTGTAAAGACGAAGAAGATCATAGATTCAGAAGTAATATGTAAATCTGCAAATTCCTGAGTTAAATATAATATTAAAACTCCGTTGATCAATCTTGCTTGCGAAAATGAAAAAGGAATTTTCATTAGTTGTAATGTTGCATTTAACTTCAGTTAAGCAAAAAAACAATTTTCAATTAGATGATAAAATTCATAACTAAATTGATATCATGTGAAGATAAATTCCCAAATTAAAATAGTATTAGGCTTACATATATTTTTAAGTTTTGGTTATTAACCTTCGAGACTTGTAAAAATTACCAAATCAAAAACTTACTACATCAAAATAAATTTTATAAAAATAAACTGTTTGTATAAAACTTCTGTAAACGAAAACATTGTAAAAATGATTTTCACACCGTTAAAAATTTATAAAATTATACTAAATATTTACAAATGTAATAATAGATTGTTATTGAATTATATTTGGTTATTTCAGTTCTATTAAGAATAAATTAAAAGAATAATGAAATTCTATAATGCAAGTTTAATTTTTATAAATTATATCGTAAGAATTTAGATTTTTGTTATCTTGCACTTATTGGCGTAGGAATGCATATCTGACTTTGTTTAATCATTTGCTAGTAGATTATTTTAAATATTAAAGTAAAATTTTAAAAATTAACAGTTTAATTGAACAATAGAACGAAATTATTTGTGACTTTTCGGCAATGGTTACTGCTTTATTATAAATAATGAATTACAAATAATTTAGTTTTATTGTTCAGTTAGCCTGTTAATTGAAAAATTTTACTTTATTATTTATTTCATATTATAATTTCGATTATTTTTAATCGCCTGCAGGTGTGTCAAAGGCTGCAGGATCGCTTTGGGGCGTTTCTTATACCGCAAAAAATCGCCAAACTACTAATTACTCAACTTTTATTTATTGCGATTATGTTATTTAAGCCTATAATATTTAAGCCAAAATTTAAGCCGAAATCGTAGTTTAAATGTTTTTGAAACTGGGCATTACACTAATGGGTTTTCAGAGGAACCAAAACGGCGTATGAAATCCTCCAAGTGAAGGTTAAAGTCTTGGATAAGCTCCAGATTGAAAACCGAATGCAGCCTTTCACTGCTTGTAAATCATTGGATCTTTGTGGATTGTTTTACTGCAATATCTACGATTATTTCAACTTCTCTTTTTATGTTGTCTTGTTCAGCAAAAGTTTAAAAAATGAAGATGCTCATTCAACGGAAAACTGCTTATCAATCGGATAGTCATTCAATAGAAATGCTCATCAACCGAATTACTCATTATTTCAAATCACATAATATTATCACTCTAGTTTCTTATAGGTGGCTTCCTTGAAGACGGATACATGTCTATTTTTATAAATTCAAAAATATGAAATAGCTTATTGCGCTCCCATTGTTGTTTTGTATATGTGCCTTGAAAATTTTAAGTTAATCCGTCAAGCAGTTTTTAAAATGAGTATTTTCTAGTGAAAACGTTTAAAAAAATTTTTAAAACGAAATTTCCTTTGGGAAAAACCGCCCCCAAAAATTTTTTTTTAAAAACCCCCCTTTTTTTAAAAAAAATTTTTTAAAAAAATTTAAAACCCCCTTTTTAATTTTAAAAAAAGGGAAAAAAAAAATTTTTTTTTTAAAAAAAATTTTTTTTTTTTAAAAGGGGAAAAAAAAAAAACCCTTTTTTTTTTTAAAAAATTAAAATTTTTTAAAAAAATTTTTGGGTTGGGGTTTTTCTTAAAAATTTTTTTTTTTCCCCCTTTGTTTAACCAATTTAAAAAATTAAAAAAAATTTTTTTTTAAAAAAAAAAATTTAAAAATTTTTTAAAAAAAAAATTTTAAACTTTTAAAAAAATTTTTTTTTTTTTAAAAAAAAAATTTTAAGGGAAATTAAATTTAAAAATTTCCCTTTAAAAAAAAAAATTTTAATATAAATTAAAAAAAAAACCCCGGAAAAATTAAAAAGGGAAAAAAAAATTTTAAAATTTAAAAACTTTTAAATTTTTTTAAAATTTAAAAATTTTTTTTTTTTTAAAAAAAAAAAATTTTTGAAAATTTTTAAAACCCAAAAAAAAATTTTTTTAAAAAATTTAATTTCAAATTTTTTTAAATTTAAAAAAAAAAAAAAATTTTTTTGGATTAAATAAATTTAAAAAAAAATTTTTAAAATTAAAAATTTTTTTTTTAAAAAAAATTTTTTAAAATTTTTGGGAAAATTTTTTTTTTTGGGGGAAAAAAAATTTTTTTTTTTTAAAAATTAAAATTTTTTAAAAAAATTTTTTTAAAAAAATTTGGAAAATTTTAAAAAAAAACCCCCCTTTTTTGGTTGAAAAAATTTTTCCCTTTTTTTTTTAAGGTTTAAAAAAAAAATGGGGAATGTTTAAGGGGTTAAATAAAAAAAAAAAAAAAATTTAAAAATTTTGGGGGGCGGGGAAAAAAAAAATTTTAAAATTTTTAAAAAATTTTTAAAAAAGGGGGTTTTTTTTTTTTTTTGGCAAAACCCAAAATTTGGAAATTTTTTTTTAAAAGGGGAAAAAAATTTTGAAATTTTTTTAAAAATTTTTTTTCCCTTTTTTAAAATTTTTCATTAAAAAAACCCAATTTTTTTTCCTTTTTTTTTTTTTTTAAAAAAAAAAAAACCCCCCCCAAAAAAAAAAAAAAAATTTTTTTTTTTTTTCCCCAAAAATTTTTTTTTTAAAAAAAAATTTTAAAAAATTTTTTAAAATTTAAAAAAAAAGGGGGAAAAATTTTTTTAAAATTTTGGCCAAATTTTAAAAAAAAAAAAAAATTTTTTTTTTTTTCCTTTTAAAAAAAAAATTTTTTAAAAAAAAATTTTCAAAAATTTTTTTTTTTAAACCGGTTAAATTAAAAGGGGAAAAAACCCCAAAAAAAATTTTTTGGGTAAAAACCCCCAAAAAAAGGGGTTTTTTTAAAAATTTTGGTAAAATTTGGGAAAAAAAAAATTTTTTTTTTTAAAAAAAAAAAAAAAAATTTAAAGGTTTTTTTTTAAAAAAATTTTTTTTAATTTTTTTTAAAAATTTTTTTTAAAAAATTTAAAAAATTTTTTTAAAATTAACAACCTTGGGAAAAAAAAATTTTCCCTTTTTAAAAAAACCCAAAAAATTTTTTTCTTTGGGGAAAAAATTTTTTTTTTTTTTTTAAAAAAAAATTTTAAAAATTTTTTAAAAAAAAGGGGGTTTTTTTTAAAAAATTAAATTTTTAAAAAAAAAATTTTTTTTTTTAAAAAAATTTTTTTTTAAAAAACCCCCCTTTTTTTTTTCCCTGGGTTTTTTAAAATTTCCTTTCCCCAAAATTTAAAAGGGCCCAAAAAAAAAAAAAAAAAAAAAAAAAAAAAAAAAAAACCCGGAAAATTTCCCCTTTAAAAATTTTTTTAAAAAAAAAAAAATTTTTTTTAAAAAACCCCCCCAAAAAAAAAATTTTAAAAAAATTTTTTGGGGGTTTTTTTTAAAAAATTGAAAATTTTTTTCCAAAACCAAATTTTTTCCCAATAAAAAAAATTTTTTAAAAATTTTAAATTAAAATTTAAAACCAAAAATTTAAAATTTTTTTTAAAAAAATTTTTTAAAAAAAATTTTTAGGAAAAAATTTTTGGGGGGTTTTTAAAAAATTTTTTTTTTAAAAAAAAACCCGCCAAATTTTTAAAGGAAAATTTTTAAAAAAAAATTTTTTTTTTTTTTAAAAAAACCAAGGGAAAAAATTTTTTGGAAAAAAAGGGGGGAAAAAAAAAAAATTTTCCCCCTTTTAAATTAAAAGGGGGCCGTTGGGGTTTTTTTTTAAAAAACCCTTTTAAAGGGGGAAAAACAACCAAAAAAAAATTTTAAAAAATTTTTTTAAAATTTTTTAAAAAAAATTTTTTTTTTTTTGGGGGGCCCATTAATTTTTTTTAAAAAAAAAAAAAAACAAAAAATTTTTTAAAAAAAAAATTTTAAAAAAAATTTTTATTGGGCCAAAGGAAATTTGGGATTTAAATTTGGCAAAAATTTTTTAATTAAACCCAATTGGAAAAAGGGGAAAAAATTAAGTTTAAAAAAAAAAAAAAAAATTAAAATTTTTTTTTACCTTTTAAAAAATTTTTTTTTATTTAAAAAAAAAATTTTTTTTTTTTTTAAAAAAAAACCCCCTTTTTTTGGGGGGGGAAAAAAAAAAAAAACCAAAAAGGGAAAAAAAATTTTTTTTTTTTTAAAAAAATTAAAATTGGGGCCCCCCAAAAAAAATTTTTTTTTTTTTTTTAAAAAATTTTAAAAAATTTAAAATTTTTTTTAAAAAAAACCCTTTTTTTAAGGGGGAAAAAAATTTTTAAATTTTTAAAAAATTTTTTTAAAAAAAACCAAAAATTTTAAATTTTTTTTTTTTAAAAAAAAATTTTTTTTTTTTTGGGGGAAAAAATTTCCAATTTTTTTTTTAAATTTAAAAATTTTTTTGGGGGTTTTTTTTAAAAATTTTTTAAAAAAATTTAAAAATTTTTTTTAAAGGGAAATTTTTTTTTTTAAAAAAAAAAAAATTAAAAAAAAGGTTTTAAAAAAAAAATTTTTAAAATTTTAACTTTTTAAATTTGGGGAAAAAAAAAAAAAAAATTTTAAAAATTTTTTAAAACCCTTTTAAAAAAAATTTTTTTAAAAAAATTTTTTAAAAAAAAAATTAAAAAAAATTTTCCAAAAATTTTTTTTTTAAATTTTTTAAAATTTTTTTTTTTTAAAAAATTTTAAAAAATTTAAAAAAAGGGGGTTTTTTTTTTAAAAAAAAACCTTCCCCTTTTTTTTTAAAAAAAAATTTTTTTTTTGGTTTTAAAATTTTATTTTTGGAATAAATTTAAAAAATTTTTAAAAATTTTTTGGGGTTTTAAAATTTTTTTTTTAAAAAAATGAATTCCCCCCCTTTTTTAAAAATTTTAAAAAAATTAAAGGGAAATTTTTTTTTTTTTTTTAAAATTTAAAAATTTTTAAAAATTTTTTAAATTTTTTTTAAAAAAAAAAAAAATTTTTTTAATTTTTAAAAAAAATTTTTTAAGGGTTTTCCCCAAAAAAAAATTTTTTTAAATTTTAAAACCCCAAAAAAATTTTTAAAAACAAATTTTTAAAAAAAAAAATTTTTAAAAATTTTTAAAAATTTTTTATCCCAAAAAAAATTTTTTTAAATTTTTGGGGGTTAATTAAATTTTAAAATTTTTAAAAATTTTTAAATTTTAAAAAAAATTTTTTAAAAAAAATTTTAATTTTTTTTTAAAAAAGGGAAATTTAAAAAAAAAAAAATTTTTTTTTTAAAAAAAAAAAAAAAAAAAAATTTTTTAAATTTTTTTAAATTTTTTTTTAAAAAAAAAATTTAAAAAAATTTTTTTAAAAATTTTTTTAAAGGTTTTTTCCCAAAAAAAAATTTTTTTTTTTAAAATTTTAAAGTTTTTAAAATTTTTTTTTTAAAAAAATTTTTTTTTTAATTTTAAAAATTTAAAAAAAAAAAAATTAAATTTTCCCCCCTTTTTTTTTTTTTATTTTAAAATTTTTTGGTTTTTTTTAAAAAATTTAAAACCCAAAAATTTTTTTAAAAAAAATTTATTTAATTTTTTAAAAAAAAAGGGTTTTTTTTAAAAAAAATTCCCCCAAAACCCAAAATTTTAAAAAAAAAAAAAAAAAAATTTAAAAATTAAAAAAAAAAAGGAAAAAATTTAAAAAAAAGGGGAAAATTTAAAAATTCCCAAAAAAAAGGGGGGGAAAAAATTTTTTTTTAAAACAAAAAAAAAAAAATTTTTTTTTGAAAAGGGTTTTGGGAAAAAAGGTTTTTGGGGGGCCTTTTTTTTAAAATTTCCCTTTTTTTTTAAAAAAAAAAAAAAAAACCTGAATAAAGGGTTTTTAAAAAGGGAAAAATTTAAATTTTTTAAATTTTTTTGTTTTTTAAAAATTTCCAATTTTTTAAAAAAAATTTAAGAAAAATTTTTTGGGTTAAAAAATTTTTTTTTGTTTTTAAAATTTTTTCCAAAAATTTTTAAAAAATTTTTAAAAAATTTTTTTTCCCCCCCTTTAAAAAAAAAAAAAAATTTTTATAAAAGGGTTTTTTTTTAAAAATTAAAAAAAATTTTAAAGGGCCAAAATTTTAAAATTTTTAAAAATTTTTAAAATTTAAATTTTTTTTTTTTTTTAAAAAAAATTTTTTTTTTAAAAAAATTTTTTAAAAAAAAAAAAAAAATTTGGGGGAAAACGGGAAAAAAAAAAATTTTAAAAAATTTTTTTTAATTTTTTAATAAATTTTTAAAAAATTTTTTTTTGGGAAAATTAAATTTTAAAAAATTTAAAAAAAAAATTTTTTTTAAAAATTAAAGGGGCCAAAAAAAATTTAAAAATTTTTTTTTTTTTAAAAAAATTTTAACTTAAAAAAAAAGGGGAAAATTTTTTTAAAAAATTTAAATTTTAAATTAATAACCCTTTTAAAAAAATTTTTTTTAAAATTTAAATTTTTTTTTTTTAAAACCCCGGGGTTAAAAAATTTAAAAATTTTTTTTTGGGAAAAAATTTTTTTTTAAATTCCCCCCCCCAAAAAAAAATTTAAAATTTTAAAAAAGCAAAAATTTTAAAATTTTTTAAAATTTTTTTTAAAATTTTTTTTCCCCTTTTTTTAAAAAGGGGGAAAAAAAAAAAAATTATTAAAAAATTTTTAAAAATTTTTAAAATTTAAAAATTTTTTCCTTTTAAACCCTTTTTTAAAAAAAAAAAATTTTTTTTAAAAAAAAAAAAAAATTTTTTTTTTTAAATAAAAAAATTTTTTTTTCCCTTTTTTAAAAAAAAATTTTTTTTTTAAAAAAATTTTTAATTTTTAAAAAAAAATTTTAAAAGGGAAAAAAAAAAAATTTCCCCAAAATTTTTTAACCAACCGGGGGAACCGGGTTGAAGTTTTTGGGGAAAAAAATTTTTTTTAAAAAATTTAAAAAACCCTTTTTAACCTTTTTGAAAAATTTTTTTTTTTTTTTTTAAAAAAATTTAAAAAAAAAAAATTTTTTTTGGGGTTTTTAAAATAAATTTTTTTGGTTTTAAATTAAAATTTTCCCCCAAAAAAAAAAAAAAATTTTTTTTAAAAAAAAATTAAAAAAAAATTTTTTAAAAAAAAAATTAAAAAAATTTAAATTTTTAAAAATTTGGTTCTTTTCCCTTTTTTGTTTTTTTTTTTTTTTAAAAAAAATTTTTTTTTAAAAAAAAAAAGAAATTTTAAAAAATTTTCCAAAAAACCCCCGGAAAATTTTTTCCCCCCCCGAAAAAACCTTTTTAAAAAAAAAATTTTTTTTTTTTTTTTAAAAATTTTTTTTTATTTAAAAAAATTAAAAAAAAAAATTAAAATTTTAAAAAAATTTTTAATTTTAATTTTTAAAACCAAAAAAAAATTTTTTTAAAAAATTTTTTTTAAAAAAAATTTTTTTTTTTTTTTAAAAAAAAAAAAAAAAATTTTTTTTAAAAAATTTTTTCTTTTAAGAAAAAAAATTTTTTTCCGGTTTTAAAAAAAAAAAAAAAAATTTAAAAAAAATTTTTAATTTTTTTTTGGAATTTTCCCAAAAAATTTTTAAAAAAAAAGGGGGGTTTTAAAAAAATTTTTTTAAAAAAAATTTTGGGGAAAAAAAACCAATTTTTGGGAAAAAATTTTTTGGGGTAAGGGGGTTTTTTTTTTTTTAAAACCCAATTTTTTAAAAAAATTAAAATTTTTTTTTTTTTTTAAAAATTTAAATTTTTTTAAATTTTAAATTTTCAATAACCTTTTAATTTTCTTTTTAAATAATTTTTTCCCTTTTTGGAAACCCCCGGGGTTTAAGGAATTTAAAAAAAATTTTTTTTTTTTTTAAGGGGGGCCAAAAAAAAACCCCCCTTTTCCCCCGGAAAACCCCCCTTCATTAAAAAGGGGTTTTATTTTTTAAAAAAAAAAAAAAAAAGGGGTTTTTAATTTTTTTTTAAAAAAAAAAAAAAAAATTTGGTTTTCTTTTGGGGGAAGGGGTTTTTTTTTTTTTTTAAAAATTCCCCTTTTGGGGAATTTTTTTTTTTTTCCAAACCTTTTGAAAACCAAAAAAAAAAAAATTTTTTAAAATTTTTTTTTTTTAAAAAATTTTTAAAAAAAAAACCCCTTTTTTTTTAAAAAAAAAAAATTTTTTTTTTTTTCCTTTTTTAAAAAAAATTTTTTTTTTTTTTTTTTTTTTTTTTTTTAAAATTTTTTTAAATTTTTAAAAAAAAAAAAAAATTTTTTTTTTTTTTTTTAAAAGGGAATTTTGGGGGGGGCCCCAAAAAAAAAAACCCTTTTTTGGGGTAAAAAGGGCCAAAAAAAAAAAAAAAAATTTTTTTTTTTTTAAATTTAAAAAAAAAAAAAAAATTTTTTATTTTAAAAAAAATTTTTTTTAAAAAATTTTTTTTTCCAAAAAATTTTTTTTTTTGGGGGGAAATTTAAAAAAAATTTTTTAAATTTTAAAAAGGGGTTTTTTTTTTTTTAATTTTTTTTTTTTAAAATTTTTTTTTTTAAGGGTTTTTTAAAAAAATTTTAAAAGGGTTTCCCCAAAAAAGGAAAAAATTTTTTTAAAAGAAAAAAAAAAAAAGGGAAAAAAAAAAATTTTTAAACCAAAAAAATTTTTTAAAAACCCGGGGTTTTTTTTAAAATTTAAAAAAATGGAATTTTTTTTTTAAAAAAAAAATTTATTTTAAAAAAAAATTTTTTTAAATTTTTTAAAAAAAATTTTAAAAAAAAATGTTTTAAAAAAAAATTTTAAATTTTAAAACCCCTTTTTTTTTTTTTTTTTTTTAAAAAAAGGAAAAAAATTTCCAAAATTTTAAATTTTAAAATTTTTTTAAAAGGAACCCTTTTTTAAAAATTTTTAAAATTTTTTTTTTTAAAAAATTTTTTAAAAAAAAAATTTTTTTAAAATTTTTTTTTAAAAATTTTAAAAATAAAAAAAATTAAAAAAATTTAAATTTAAAAAAAATTTTTTAAAAATTTTTTCCCTTTTTTTCCCAAAATTTCCCTGTTAAAGTTTTAAAATTTTTAAAATTTTAAATTTAAAAGTTTGAAAATTTTAAAAATTTTAAAAAATTTTTTTTTCAAAAAAAACCCCCCTTTTTTTATTTTTAAAGGAATTAAAAAAAAAAAAAAAATTTTGGGGAAAAAAAAAAATTTTAAATTTTAAAAAAAAAATTCCCCCACAAAATTTAGCATTTAATTTTTTGGTATTAAAATGAATGTGGATTTAAGCCATATCCTTGGTATCTGTCCATCAGAGTATATCCTATTAAATATCGTCGTCAGCCAGAATATGCCCCGATCGTCGAGCAACTTAAAAAATTCTGCATGAATTCCGTCGGGTCCAGATGCTTTGCCGTCTTTCATTTGTGATATTGTCTTCACGACCTCATCTGTTGTTATTGGGAGGTCATCCAAGCAACTGAATTCTGTGAGGTGTTCTGGTCTATTATCTTTAAAAAGTTCGGATATATATGTTTTCCATGTGTCCATCTTCTCTTGTTTGTTAATTATTATTCTTCCATCTGTGGTTTGTAGCGTTCCTGTTGTATTAGCCTTATATATTCCTGCAGCTTCTCTGACTCTCTTATGTACATTAAATAGATCGTGCTTTCTTTCAAGCTCCTCTATTTCCTCACATTGCATTTTGAGCCACTCTTCCTTTGCTGCTCTGATTTTCCGTCTTATCTTTCTATGTATGTCCTTATATGCTGCTGCGTTACTCTTCAATTTTCTTTTCTTCTGCATGAGTTGTAATATTTCATTTGTCATCCATTCTTTTCGTCTCACGTCTCTGCTTACTAGATGTTTGTCGCAAATTTCGTGGAAAGTTTCTGATAGCTCCTGCAGTGTCTCGTCCATATCATCCGAATTTTCCAGCTTTTTTCGTTTGTCATCTATCAATCTTGTTATTGTTTCCTTTGTTTCTTGATCCTTTAGTCTTCTCAAGTCCCATCGCTTTTTATTTACTTTTCCTTGAACTTTCTTAAGTTTTATTCTAAATTTACCGACTAAAGGACAGTGGTCAGATGATATTTCAGCACCAGGATAGGTTTTAGCTGACAGGCAGCTGTTTCGGAATCGTTTATTTATTAAAATGTAGTCAATTTGATTTCGCACTGTGTTCCCAGGTCTATCTTGCGGTGAGATCCAGGTGTATAGTCTGCGTGGTGGAAGTTTAAAAAACGTATTGAGAATTACGTATTCTTTCTCTTCTGCGAATAGTTTCAGTCTTTCTCCCCGTTCGTTTCTTGTGCCTAACCCATAATCACCAATGAATTCCCCGCTCTTTCCTTTTCCAATTTTTGCATTTAGATCGCCCATGATTATTGTTATGTCGTGCTTGTTAAATTGCTCTAATACGTCTGTCAGTGACGCATAAAATTGTTCCACTTCTTCATCTGGCTTATCAGCCGTGGGAGCATAAGCTTGGACAATATTTAGCTTTATTGGAGTGCTGTTAATTTGAATGACAAGTATTCTATCTGAGACTGGTGTAAAATTTGTAATGTATCTCTGTAGGGTCTTGGACAATATCATACCGACTCCATACCTGTGCTGACCGTCACTACTTCCTGAATGGTATACTTTGTAGTCTGCTACAGTACAGCATCCTGAACCAGGCCACCGCATTTCGCTGATACCCATTATATCTATACCGATAGTATTCATTTCTTGGATGGCATTATGGATTTTTCCTGCTTGAAACATCGTTCTTACATTCCAGGTGCATATTCTTATGGGTTTTCGATCTATTTTAAGGGGTGTTATTATTGTTGTTCTTTTATTTGCCATTGTCGTTTCCGTTTCCGTACAGGGATTTCGCTGAATGACGACCCGGAAGCCCTGTAGATTCTTCCTTGCCGGATCTCGGGTTCCGAAGTCCATGATCAGTACGTTTATCTATTGTGTCTGTAATTGCCATTTTGATTTTTCTTGGGATAGTAATGAGGTAGTTTCCCGTTGCTTTCCTCATCGCAGTATAACCGCCGGTTGAATCAAATGTGATTGTCGCCGGTTAGTATCTGAAGTAATGCCTAATAGGAAGATAATTTCCTTAGCCAAAAACTCAGTGACGATCATAGCTGCTGCCCAATGTCGTTTGTTATTATATTATCCCTAGTAACTGGGTTGCCACTTCCGCCAGCTTTGCCGTACCGAAAAACTTCTTCTCCGCCTCTGCTGTCGTTGTGGACTTCATCCGTAACCCTGGACAAGGGTAAAGCGATATACCCCGCAATACTGGGTCCTCAACAGAACTTTGCCACCGACTTGAGTCGGGCCCACCCCCGCGACGTGGACGCGCCTGCTGAGAATTACCTAAGTGGGTTCAGAGAAGATACTCTGGTTCCCCTTAGGCCGGGTTAGGCTAGTGTATGAAACCACTAGCCAAGGCAAGTGCCAAGGCAAGTGTTGTAGTGTTTAATTGTACATTAATAAATCAATATCAAGCGCTTAGTGTATTTATAAATAGCGATCGATACATATCACTAAATTGTTAATAATTAAAATATTTGTTAATTTTTTTGTTTCAAAATCTGCATGTTATTAAAAAAATATTTAATTTGAAACATACATATTTGCACCCCAATGCTCTTGCTTGCTACCAAAAGTTAAAAAATATGAATTAGAGTGCCTGTTGTATTAAAAGACGTCAAATTTTGTTGAAAAATTTTAAAAATTTTGGCATGTAGACGAATAAAAGTTTAAATAATAGCGCTACAGAACAGTTTGTAATATTTTGAAAATAATACCATACTGTTTTATTATAAACACACAATTTACCTGAAGAAATCCAGAAGTACATTCCAGGTTACTTATGTACTCGTTAATATCATGTTTCATAAAGAAATACTAAAGTGTGGACATAATTACTATGAGCGCACTTCCTAATATCGTTACCATAAGACCAATCGTTTTGATTACGGTGTTGATGTGATTAATTACACCAATTTTATTTAAAACTGAAACAGGATAAGACAATACATTTCTATCGCTAGTGGTTTCCATTTCAATTTTTTAAAAATTAACTGATTTTATATAATATTTTAGTATACAAAAACAGTATCCAAACGATGAGTTCAGCAAGATGAACCGTCCAGATATGAAACTCGAGAAATTTAATTACTAGATTATTTAAACCCACCAACGATGTCGAAAAAATATTAATAATTAATGTTCACGAATATTTTCATAATTGATACTTTTTCTTAAAAATTGAAACCAAACATAAAATACGAGCGACTAACACTTGAATATTTTATTAAAGTAAAACAAAATAGAAAAATTTGACATTATAATTACAGTGCAAGAAAATTGCTTTTCTGTTCGATGGTGATATACATAATTATACAGTACTAGAATATATTAGATCGTTTCGAGATGTAGCATCGAAGTCTGAAATTTCTACTCTCTGTTAGCTAAATTAATTAATCAATCACTGAATGCAATTAGGATTCTTATATTAGAAGAATCCTATAACATCTACTAGGTTATTAGATGGCTGCTGCTGCTGTAAAAATAAAAGCAGATTAAATATTTGGTAGGGAGCATGTACATAGTTTCTTTAAAACCTCAAGATCAATTACGAACTCCGCGAATGCTCTAAGAGTTCCTATTCTAGAAAGAAGGCTAATTTCTCTGTTGTGATCGAGTGGCTCAAGAATCTGGACGTTCAGATATGACAACTGTAAGTATTTGTAAGTGTCACAGTGTTTTACATGTTATCTATGAATTAGTGTCGGGTTCTGTATATATTATAATGAAGATATAACATTTCTTTTTAAAACATTTTAAAAAATTTGAATTAGGAGATAATTTCTTTTTGTATTCATCATACCAACTTAAAATTTTCAATATATTAGAGAAATCAAAAAGAATTTTTGGTAACAAAATATGGATGAAAACGATCAAAAACGGACGGTGTGGTGTGGCAACCTATCGAATCAATGTACAGAAGAACTTGTTTTTGAATTATTTTTGCAAGTAGCGCCATTGCAAAAACTAATATTGTGTACGGATAACGATGGTAGAAAGAACAGTTACGCTTTCGTCACGTTTAAACATGTCTGTTCTGTGGATTACGCTATCGGTATGCTAAATGGAACAAAATTATTTAATAAGAAAATAATAGTGAGACAAACTAATTCAAATAACTTGTCTATGGAAGAAAAATTAAAAAAACGAAAATACAAATTCATCAAATGATGATGATTATAAGTTGTTTCATGGAATGATTGAAGCTAGTTCAACTCCACGTGATGTGAAATATGAACGTAGGAATTACTATCATGAAGATAGATATTATGATAACCGTTTTGGTAGGTATAAGGATAACCATTCCTGTAACGAACGCAGTCGATATGAAAATTCAGAGCGACCATACCTTTACGAAAGAAAGAGAAGGCAACGATAACTTTTACAAAAATAAAGGTTGAATTTGATTAATTTATTTTAATAATTAAAAATATTTATTTAAAAAAAATTACAAAACAATTATTTTAACACATAAATTAATGAATTCTAAAGGCACTGTGGCAATTAACAATCAATTATAACAGCTTTCGTTTCTTTTAATTCGGTTAATGCACGAGATTCGTGGACGTATACAACAAAATCGATGCCCTAAAACATTATCATAATTATTAAAATAAATAAAAGCTAAAAAATAACCCTAACCTTTTGTTTGGCGGCACGAACAAATCCATCGTTTGATGTCGCTGTAACTGCTCGAATTCGATCCCCAAACCTAAAGATCGTCAAAGATCTCTCCTTAATTTTCCCACCAATTGGTAATACTTTGTTTGACGTGAATTGTACGTTATGAACCATTTTGTCATTTTCAGAGTCTTCTGCAGTTGCATCGTCAGGTAACACAATAATTCTCTTCAAAAATTCTTCGGCTCTTAATTTTTCAGTGGGACCTCCAACGGTATTTACAATACCGATGAAGCTATCTCGTGCTGTTGTGCAGCAGTACAACTTTTTGTCTAAAAATTAAAATTATTTAGCAACATTCCAACGCGAAAAAACTAATTACTAATTGACCACTGATCAAAAATGTGTACACAAAATTTGCATTTACAATAATTTGCAAAAATTTTAAATAATTTCAAAAATTTGCAAATAATTTCAAAATTTGCAAACATTTGCAAAATTTACACAAATATTTTCAAACAATTTCAGACATTTACAGTCATTTGCAAAAATTTACAGGCATTTACAAAAATTTACAAGCATTAAAAAAATTTACAGGTATTTGCAAACAATTGCAAAATTTGCGAACATATTATGCAAAAATTTACACAGATATTTTCAAACAATTTCCGACATTTACAGTCATTTGCAAAAATTTACACACATTTGCATATCACTTACAAAATTATGTACACCAAATATACTAGGTGGTCAACCCCCGTTACTAATCTATCCTAAAAATACCATTATTGCTCCCCCCCCCATATTAATGTCTACGGAATGAGGTGGATTTTTCTCCATAAGTTCAAATAACGTCAACAAATGGTGCCAACATTGGTCAAGAAATCAAAATATTGTTATACTTATCATGCAATTTTAAAATTAAACTTTTTATTTTAAAAAGCATGAAATTACATAGTTTTGTTAAAATCTGTTAATTACTTTTTGACATAAATTTTCATTACTGAAAGCTTAAACAATCTCATATTGATTTTAAACAATCAATAAATTATTGCTTATGTATAATAGCTTCTAGGAATTTATACGAATTCTATCTTAACAAAAATATTTTCATCTGCAAAACTTGTTCGTTTGTATTTTGTTGTTTTCCTATTGTCGCACCATCTGTTGACTTAATTGTTTCTTTTTCAAAACAATTCCCCTCTTAAATCAGTAAATAAAGAGTTGAAACATGTCTAAACTTAATGTTTCTTTTAGAATTTCTAATTTATTTCAGCCAAATGCCGTTTGATTTTATTAAATCCGATCATCTGGAATATATAAAGTGTGAGTATTAGTCCAGCAATATTCCAATTTTTTTAAACTATCCGAAAGAGATGTCAAGCTCCGCAAAATAAGCCGTTGTTTTTGTGATGATTTTTTCCTTTGACGTAAACCGCTTTCCGCCAAGCAATTATTTCATGTTTGGAAACAAAAAGAAATCGCAAAGACATAGAAAACAATGCATCGACACACTGATAATTTTAATAAATTCCATCAGAGTGGCATCACCTTGCTAGAACCACATGCTGTCCAATTTGGGTAACAAAGTTACGCAACATGGGATAAACATGTAAAAGCGCCTTGTGAATAAGTTGAAGGTTGCAGTTCTAGAACGTCCACACTCTCACATTCAAACCGTAATCAAACCGGGTGCCTTTGCATCAGTAGTTGATCGCTCTAACTACTAGGCCAAGACCATTCCCCAACTCGGACTTAGCAACCGTGGGGTCTTAATGCTTAAACCTTTCTCTTAGAGAAAGAGGCTCTAGTCCTACAGTAGGCTAAAAAGGGGTAAAAGAAGATATTAGCCTTATCCTTCTCGTGTGTGTTTCGAGTGGTCAGCTTCACTGTTAAGAATAAATCTGTACAAGCTTTGCATAGTTCTCAAATTTGTGCAAATCTCTAGTCCACACACAATGATTTAAGAGATTTGTAACGACATCGTTGCAGATATATCGGTGCGTCTAGACCAAGCTTAAGGAATCTTTAATTAAACCTTAAAAGAACTAAAAAAACGCTAATTCTTTTGTTTTATTAAGAGGAAAAATGTCGGCAACAAATGAAGCGACAATGAAAAACCAACAAAATACAAAAAATCAAGTTTTGCAGCTGAAAATCTTTTGATAAGTAGAAATTATATATGTACATTCATAGAATCCATATTACGTACATAAGCAATCATTTATTTACAAAATCAGGTTGTTTAAGCTTTCGATGACAAATGTTTACGAAACTTGATGATAAAAAGTAAATAACAGATTTTAGCAAAAATATGATTCACTAAATATAAAGTTTAAATCTAGAATTTCAAAATTATAACAATAATATTTTGGCTTCTATCAGAAGTTTTTTGGATTTCCATTATGGCACCATTTATTGATGAGATTTTTCCTCATTGAAAAAATCCTCCTCTTAAATATTTTATTTATAAGATTTAACCACCATAAAAAATAGTCTTCAATGTCTTAAAATAATGTACGGTATTTGACGAATTTTTAATTTCAGTACAAATGAGCAAAAAAAAATCGGGCAAGAAGCATTGAAAAAAACTATAATTGAAAATTTTTAAAATCTGCGGGTCTAACTTTAACTGTAATAAACAATACAGAAAAATTTGGCTGCACTTTAAGAGGTTAGGGCCACTGCTATTACTTTAGCAATATTCATATAGTTATGAAATCCGCTAATTCGATAAGTCGTAATGATCAAACCTTTAAAGAAAGCATCCAAGAGAGGTTTAACAGGCCTAGCAGCTTCCCATTCGGCTTGTTGGTTAAGTATGTCGGTGGTGTATTTGTACTTTTTGTTGTTTCCATTAGTAAACGAACTAACGTAAGCCAACATTGTCGAGACATCCAAGTTGGCTTTACTTATATGTGATGTAAATCGAGTGGATAATTCAGAATTATGCTTGAAATCAACTTCATCTCCTTCCAACTCAAAATTTTCAATTCTGGTTCCATTTACCACAATTCCCATCGATTCTAATTGTGTAGCCAAACCAATCGTAATTCCATTTGAAAACACAAAAGTGATCTGTTTATATTTTAAATATAAATTATTAGTATCAGTTTAGCTCTCAAAATCTTAAAACTGACCTTCGGTGTTTGAAATTTGCATGGATATAAATTAGCACATTTTAAGTATTCTTCCGCCTGGTCCAAGACACTCCGGACACCATAGCCTGTATCCCCCTTGCAAATTTGACTGATAGACTTTGGATTCCTCGCAATCACTTTAATCCATGACAGACCATCGTCATACACAATGTCGACTACAATTTTCCTATCCTCCAAGTTAAATACTTTATTCAAACTCAAACAAACATCGATACTATTTAAAGTAACAATCAATGCACCAAAATGAGTCAAATTTGAACACTGAAGATGCTCCTTTTTGATATTTTCATCCCTACAAATCTTGAAATAAAATTAGGGAAAGTAAATAAATAAATGTCACTTTCTAACCTTATTAAGAAAACTCAACTCTTGGGTTATTTTCCTTCGCAATTTTTGTATCCCTTCGATGTTTTTGAATTTATCCACTTCTTCTAACAAATAATCACCGTACGCAATTTTTTGCAAGGCCAGATCACTCAAATTTTCCTCATTTTCCATTTTATAACAGCACGTGTAAATAACCGGTCGATAAATGTCAAAATTACAGCTGACTTTGACGTTTGAAGACAATGAGGTTAACTTCAGTTTAGAACAGGTAAGTTCGTATTGTCAGTCATCCAAACAATATTATAATAAAAAAAAACTTCAAATTTTAAAATTCGTGCTACAAAAAAGTCGGAATGTTAAGACAAAATGCTTACAGATATAAAAAAAAATTACAGTTTTTAATAATAAATAATAATAGGCAAGGTATCAGATAGATAAACCCTTTAAAGAGGGGTATCTCCCAAGGGTTTGAACTAGGACAACAATTTTATTTAAAAATATATCTTTAAAAGTGTCTTATATCACAACCTCACAGGTTTACCATGTACACGGAGACACCCTGTGTGACTATTATATTTTTTATACCGACCTTATTCGTTATTTTGAAATTTTCTGTGAAATGGATTGGTTTTCCAAAAAATTGTAGTAAACTAAAGTTATAGCCCATTAAATTTGTTATCCAAATTGGGCCGTTAGTTTTTTTGTAAGTAGTTTAGTTTAAAAGATACAGGGTTTGCAATAAAAACGAAAATATAAAACTTGGAATTTTTTTGACATTTCTTCTCTTAATTAAATTCATAACTCAAAATCCGTTTATTCTAGCCAATAGGAGGTTATAAACTAATTTGTAGATAAGTAAACTGTCTTTAAAAAGTCACTAATCTATTAATACCATAAAATCAATAGTTACGGTGATATGGCTCTTTGAAGGAAAAAAATCAAAAAATTGCTTTAAAGATGGGTACCCCCCAAGGGTTTCGACTTGGACAAAAATTTTATTTGAAAAATTTTCTTACAAGTGTCCTTTATCACCACCTCAAAGGTTCTCCATGGCCACGGGACACCCTGTATATAATTTCAATAAATTATTGTTTTATTTATTGTTTTATTATTTTCTAAAGAAGTTGAAGGGGGCTCCAAAATAAAACTTGTACAGGGGCACAGAAAAAGATAGTTATGACACTGATAAAATTGTCTTTAAATTTTTTTTTAAAGAAATATGAAGGACAACATTTTTCATTGTTTAAGTAAGCCAATAATTAAAAAAAGCTCAATAATTCAAAATTTTCTTTTGGTTTTTATGGATATTGAGGTGATTAACGTTTATTCTGTCAAATCGACAGCTGTAGTTTGTTAAAAATCCGTCTTGTTTAACTACTGATCACGCCCATTTACTCCAACTATTTAAACCACGCCCCACTAACAACCTCGTCTGTGCCCTTCCTGGACACTTAATCTAACCTCTAAAACTAAATCAACCTCGGCAATAAATTAATACCTTTGTGTGGCGGCTGAATGTATTGAAGCAATAAAAGTTTCCACTATCCGAGACGCCATATTACAAAGCTGACCCTGCAATGTTTCCGCGTTTTGAAAATCTTTGTAAGCTCAACCGTTCCGATGCTAAACCTGACACATTGTTTAATCCACACCTCTGCAGACCTGTAATCTACTGACAACACTTTTTTATTTTCTTCATTTAAACCATGCCTTTTTGACACGCCCCATGGAAAAGTGCAAAATCCATGAACAACCTCATATTTTAAATTTCAAAATTCTAATTGAAAAACCAACATATCTTCGGCCGCATCAAGGGATTTTTTGAATATTTCAAGAATATTGGATTAATTTTTAAAATTCAAATTTAAGCCAAAAAGGAAAGAAATATTGCTCGTTTTTATTTTACTGCTTTTAACCCAAACTTTATCTGATGTTGTCACATGTAACGAAACATTTTCTCATCTAACTTTCTTCAAACAGAAAAAAGTGTCATATAATTTCATGATGCATCAATTGTTAAATATTTCATCAACATTTTTAAAATAAATTATTTTATTTGAAACAAATCGAAGAGAAATCGCTCGGCTGATTTGTAAAATAAGCGATAAAAATTTATTAAATTTGGTTCTCGCAAATTTTAAGTGCTGTGTTTGACAAATTTTTGTGTTGTTCAGTTAAATTTTGCCGCCCAGCTGTTTTAAAAAATGACGGTAATTATTGATTATTTTATTATTTAAGGGCGGGGGCTTATTTTTCATATTTAGTTTTTTGCTTTTTTTCCTGTTCCAATCAACACATGTTTTAATCAAGTCCAATTTAACCTTGAACCACCATGACGTGCAAGTCGAATATGGAGAGATTTTCAAAACTAACGAAAGTTACCTTGAATTTTTTGGCAACGCGTTTTTGCATATTCTATATTAATAATTAGTATTTTGAAAATCTTTAATCGAAAATCTGCCGTATAAGATGGATTCATTCAAACAGTTTTAGAGAAAAAAGGATCCTAACTTTTGGAATAACTATTTCAACGGCAGTGAACAATGAGAAAGAAATTCTGGCACTTCCTAGTTTTGGAATTCTGTCATTTTTCTGTATAGATATTTCTGACAATTGCTCTTTTTGCAGATTTTTACGAAATCCGTTTCCTCCACCATTCTTCCATTGTTACTATTATTTTCATCGTTACCACGGTTTGCAGAAACCGCCAAAGCGTGCATGGAGACGGGAAAAGTTAGAGAATTCAAATCTTTGTTGGAGTTTCAAAAAAATAATATCAGTTTTGATCCAAATGACGAAATGTTTCAAGGAAACAATGTTAATATTGAGACACAAACGGACGTAGTGATAAAATATTCGTTTATCGCCCTCGACTCTCATTTTATTTTTAAAATGAATTTGGAGAACCAGAAGATTAGAAGAATTGAGGATGATTCATTCTATAAATTGCTTTGTTTGCACGATTTAAGTTTGTATAATAACAAACTTGAAACTTTGACCAGAGGTACGTTTTATGGATTGACTCAGCTGCGCCGATTAAATTTGGGAAATAATTTGATGCAGGAGGTACCTGAAAATGTGTTTATGTATGTTGGGGATTTGAAAATTTTAAATTTGACGAGAAATAATATTGCGATTCTGCACGATAAGTCATTTAACGGAATCAATAATCTGAAATCGTTGGATTTGAGCTACAATGATTTGCATCATATAATTCCAGAAGCATTTCAGTATTTTATGCGTTTACAAAATTTACAAATTGGTTCAAATCAGATTGCATACGCTAATTTCAGTGATTGGAAAAATATGAACAACCTTAATGTTTTGAATCTTACTGATAATGTTTTGGCGGAATTTGATTGGGTTTATGGCTTTCCTTTCGCATTAACATTGAAAGAGTTATATTTGGGAAAAAACTTTATAACCGTTTTCTACGCTTCTGCCGTTAGTAAAGCTTTGCCAAGTTTAGAAGTACTGGACATAAGTGAAAACCCATTGTCGTGTTTGAATGTATTTGCCATTTGGAGAGATTTAAATCAAACCAAAGTGAAGCAAGTTGGGAAGGATGACAATCCTGAAGAACCCACGTTCAGTGGAATTTCTTGCAACAAAAGCGTGAAATGGTACGAGCGACGTAAGGCAAGACCAATTCATATACCTACATCACCATCACCCATAGTTTCGCTCACGAAAGATCCCAGTCAACGACCAGACCCACCAACAATCGACGAGTCTAACATAATGAAACTACTAATGAAGAACATTAATAAATTGTATGCGATTATGTTTTCATTGTTTGGAATAGTTTTTACCTACATTTTGTGTGATCTTTTTTCAAAAGCAGGATATTGCAGGTGGGCTATAAACAAAATTTATATGTACTATAGAAGCGGTCCACCTCAACGAGCTGAACCCGAACATTATTATGATTTTGGGTTTTTATAATTTTTGTATGTGCATATTTTATATTTTTCTAATTTTAAGAAGACGTTGTAATTTACGCCATACACCAAAAATTAAAAATGTCCAAATTATTGAACCTACTGCATCTCTGCACGATAGATAACTTTCCTAACCCCCTTCCCACACGTGTAGGCGCGATTATCTTTAAGCTCATATGCTGTCCCTGCTTCGATTCTGCAAATCTCAAATGTTTTTAAAATTCCAATGTTTATACTTTTAGCTTTCAATTGTTTACTTTTGTTTCATTATTTGTTTGTACGATTTATAAATACCAGTTTTCCGACCCGAAGCTAACTTCAATTCGATTGAAACGTCAAATTAGCAGCTGGTTTTGACATATGTCAAAGTTTTTTATTTATTTTATGGATTATCAGAATTTTTTAAATATTCAGCATGCGATAAATTATTATTCTGATAAGTTTTACGATTTGTTAAATGTAAAAACATTGACTTGCGCATGTTGACTCTTTTCTTTTTCAAAAAATTTTAATTCGCCAAGTTTTGGGTCAGAACCGTCAAGTCTTGCCAAAAACCCAATAATTAACCTTAAAATTTGTAATACAACCTACAACCTTTAGACCTGTTACAATCCATTTGGCGTAAAACGAACACGTTATTTGCAACACTCGGTACATTACAAAAATTCGGTACACTTTTGTTTATCACACAGTCAGGGTCTCAGGTCGTTGTGTTTCGTGGGTGGTTGGATCGCCGCATTCGTGGGTGTGTGTTTGTGTGAGTGAGAGGTTAATAATTTAAAACTCAAAATGTGCAACGGTGGTTTGTGTAGTATATGTAAATATTCTTTTACAATATGCGCTTTTATTTACGGGTTTTTTCATATTACTCTGGAAATGATCGAAACAATTGTTCCCATTGGGTTGTTATTTGTTGCTTTACTTAGTTTAGCTTTGTATATTATAAGACTTCCCCAGCCCGATTCTGAGGAGGTGGAAAGTATAATTGGAAAAAAGTTATCCGAAAGTATTAACGACCCCGGTGGCTATGTCATGAGAACTATCGGTCATCGTGGTGCTGGTTTGGATGCACCCGAAAACACATTATCTGCCTTCGATAATGTAAAACTTTTACTTTTAAATACTTTAGAGTAAGTATGTAAACATTTTTATTTTAGTGTTTCAAGAAGGGTTGCACTGCAGTGGAATTTGATGTCGCCTTAACGGCTGATAGCATTCCCATTATTTTCCACGATGAAAATTTAGAGCGTATGACTGATGCGACTACAGTTATAGCTGCAACTAAATGGGAAGATTTGGAAAAAATCGATCTATCAGTTAAGCATCCGTTTAGGGAACGTTTTCAAGGTTCGAGAATTCCAACATTGAACGAGACAGTGGAACAATTGCTAAAATCGGGACAACGAATGTTTTTTGACATTAAAAGTCATAATGGGAAGGTAAATTATTATTAAATTAAATTACATGATGACATCATTGTGGCGCCTGTTTGGTTACTTTTTAATTAGGAAATTCTATTAACCTTATTTTGAAACATAAAACACAATTAACCATACAAAACAGTAGAACAAATAAAAATATGTAGTTTTCTTTTTCTTTATTTTTCATATCGTTAAGACTATTGCACGCGTATGTACATAGTTACCTATGAACCAATAGAAAAATTCGGAATAACTCAAATGTCAAAATTAGAACCAATCCCATGGCTATTAAGCGATAAGCTTGCACAAGTGCACTTATCGATTTCGTATTATCAAAATCGCAGCTTTTGCAAATTTTGAATTTTTCTTATTACTTATGCAATAGTCTGATAAAATGTATTACGTGCATAGCAAGTTGCCATCGATAATACTGGCTAAAGATGCACTCCAGCTTATTTCTTGAGAAAAATTGCCCTCCGCTTCGCGTCGTGCAAATTTTCGTCGTAATAAGCTGTCGTGCATATTTAGCCAGTATTATCGGCAACTATGCACTATAATACTATTGATAATACTTTGAAATTTAACGATAATATTTTTGAAGTTATTTGGAAATGCACCTGCTATTTTTAAAAAAATGGGAAAGCCATTAATACCCCAATTTTGTCATATAATCGAGGTGGGCGAATGCCAGTAATGCATGGGTTACCGGGTATGTGAGAGTTGTTGTAGTTTAATTTCTTAGTTAATTAATGTGTAGATATAATAATAATTATATACTAATAATTTAATTATATAATAATAAACCTAAATTAAATTAAGATAAGAGAATACATGGCAACACGTTTTAGAAATATGGATATTTATTACTAGCTGGATACCCGGCTTCGCCGGGGTCTCATTAAAAGGTGGAACTCTGTCTTTGTCTGAATGATTGAATAGCTGGATACCGGCTTCGCCGGGTCTCCCTATAATTAAAATATTTTGCCTTTGTGTGAAGTATTTAGATTTTCCGAGTATTCTGCTTCGCTTAAGGTTTTCTTCTCGACGAAATCTTGCTTCCCGTTGCTAGAGCGTTTCAGAATGATTTTAGTGTTCCCGTTGTCGAGTGTTTCAGAACGGTTTATATTGTACTCTACAATTTTCTCTACAGCTTTTCTTCTCCAGTATTTCAAATCACTTATAATAGTGTAGGTACTGAATGTGAATATACCAACGTAAAATTACCATATATCAATTACAGGTATTGGCGATGGGAATCTCGTTAATCCATTCATGCGCGTCTGCAATTTTCACTTTTTTTTAAATTAAGCTTTTTGGTCCCGGTTTTAGCGGAAAACCTCTTTAGGGTCCTAGAGGTAACTGTGCAAAATTTGGTTGGGATCGGTCGAACGGTCTAGGAGTCTATAAGGAACACACACACACACACACCCACAAACATACATCCATTTTATATATATAGATGTAATTATGATAATAATTTCGCCGTTCTCTGACATCTTAGAATCCCATATAAACTGACATGATTATTGTATGAAATATTAGGTGATTTGGACAATTTTTACAAAAGTACACCACTCTACTACTTGCTGCCTTACCTTTTGCTTGCTTTAACATTTTCAGAATTTGACTTCCGTATCTGATATATCAATAAATTCTTTCATTTTTCTCTTATCTGTGCTATATCAAACCTGCTTGGATATCTTGTTTCTTGTATTTTGTGTATTTTCAATATTGTTTAAAAAAGCCAGAAATCTTATGTTGTGTATTTATATTTCCATTTAACATATAATATTATGGAAACGATAAAATTGAACGATAACATTATGAAACTTATAATTAATTATATTGTAGTAGAGTGCCAGACAGGCTAACCTTATGGGTGTTATGTATTAAAATACCTGGTGTAGTTTAAGAGATTATTAGCAGAGGGCGCAACTAAATTGAAAGGCATACAGTGAGCAGCATATATAAGAGATAAGTGAGCAGTGACTTTATAAAGACAATGTGGTCATATGAATAACATACGCAAGGAAATGGCGGTTTATTGTTTCAAATGGTATTTCAATTATTTATTTGCTCAAATGCGACTTTGTATGGCCACACCATCTTTATACAGCGACTTATAGTGACAGTAGCAGAAATAGCCTCTCAACTGTCCCACGTTGAAGTAAAACGTTCACTATTCGTCTTACGTTAAGGCAAATTCAGTCATGGGTCAGTTTTTAGTACGAATTAAAATAAAATGCACTAATTATTTAAATTCTACTATTTTCTTATTTCTAAAAACATTAAAATTCTAAATCAATGATTTTCAATAAAAATCGATAAAGAGAGTCCATTGCAAATCCAAAGGGTGGCGATTGCCTTGCTTTGAACTTCTTTAAGATTACATCACTGTGTACCTTTCTTTTGAAACAAACTTCATCTAATTTGATCAAAAATTGACCGAGATATGATTTCTTAATGGTTTGGTGTTTTATTTTGCAAAACTTTTGCAGATTTATTATTACTTTATTTTTTATTTTTATCAAAAATTTTAATTTTACCATAAATTCAGCCATTTTAAAGCCGCCATTTTGTATTTTTAACATTGAAATTTGATCTTAAATTTTATTATTTTAAAGTCGCTTTTTTATAACTTCAGATTCGTAATCAATGGCTGTGAAAACTCCTGAGTAATTATTTTCATGACAAAATTACCGAACGCATTCTACTTATAATGCTTTCAAAATTAATAAAAAATTTCTAATTTTTGAAAAAAGCAATTGGTGGGTAACTTTTTTATTTATAAGTAGCATAGTCGTTCAGTAAATTCATTCCGATCGAATGGGGTTTCTAAATTTCTAATTTTTTTTCATCTAATTGCACTTCACTAATTGTATTTAATTTATTTAAAAACGAAAATGAATTTATTTTTTTATTAATGAATTTTTATATTATTTATTACATTATACCCCCTCCCCGAGACAATTGACTTAATCCACCAACAATAAAATTTAATTTTAGATATCACAACAATTTTCTGATTTCATTGATATCAAAACATGAGCTCAAGTCTATAAAATTGTTAAAAATAATGTTATGACTTGCGAGGAGTCCCCGGGGATTGGTTTTTGCATAATGTTTCAGTTGTCCGTGACTACTCCCATGCGTTGATGCATAGGGGGGTAAAATTGCTTTGAGAAAGAAGTAGAAAGTTTTCATCACGAAGAGGGGAATGTAAAAAATCGAGCTCCCTTACTGGTGGTTCCAAAATGATTTTCACTTTTTGATGTCTTAAATTGTTATTTTAATTTTTGATTCAAATTGGTTCACAAAACAATTTATTATGATTTACAATTTAGTAAAATCATTTGTTGATAATGTGTTTCCAATAACTCTCATAAGGTTTGCCTATCTGATGCTATACAGTAAAAGGTTTTACGTATCAGATTTTACTATTTTCTTGTAATTTTATAATGTTTTTTTTAATATTATGTTTTGTAATTTTTGACTTTTACATTTGCCAGATGCACGACCAGAATTCAAATATTATATAAAGTATAGGGTGATTCTTTAATATTGCAAAAAAATTTAAAGACAGATTCTTTGGTTAAAAATAATCAAATAATTTCTTATAAACGTGTGTCCGGAAACGTTTCGTTACAAAGATACAGGGTGTTAACTTATTAATTAATTAATCGTCTCTTCTCTCGTTGCCCATCCGCTTCGGATGTTGGAGTCAACTTAGCTGAAGTCAAGCTGACTTTACTAGGAATATAATTAATGGAATAGTTTTTCGTTGTCTTCCCATGGTCCACAGATTGATATTGGACTTTTGATCACAGCAGTGCATCCGACGCGACTAGGACTCAAACCGCGGTCTACCACTTTCTAGTCGGCCGGTGTATGCTTTACGCTATACTGCTGGTCTTAATTAATAAATAAAGTTATAAAAGTTGTTGGAAGTGACCACCTCTAATGCCAATACATGCCTCAATCCTACGATGCATTGAAATATTAAATTATTAAAAGTAAATTAATGATACCCTGTATCTTGGTAATGAAACGTTTCCGGACACACATTTATAGGAAATTTTAGTGTATTTTCTTTGCAATATTAAAGAATCACCCTGTATAATAAGAGAGGATGTGTAAATAGACGAGAATTGTTAAAAAATTTGGCAATCTTAATTCGTTTCCATACCGACCTTGATGTTAAGTACGTGGCTCGTTTTTTCCTTAATCTCAAAGGACGAATTTCAAACAACCTTATTTTGTAAATTAATTATCATTTGTTATTACGATTTCTATGAGTACATTTCTATAAAATCTTTCTTAACTAGGTTCAATAGATTATCTAAAGCAGATAGTATCGGTAGAGTGAAAATTATCATTAAAGAGAAACTAAGTCTGTCTAAACTTTTCAATTTTCTCAATTTTTAGATAATTCACTTCCTAAGCACAGCTGAATTTGATTACATAATTCTTAAAATTATTAATATTATAAATAATTCAGAAATTCTACGTGTCCTTTAAATCTTTGAAACCATAAGTAAATTAAAATTACAACGCTTTAATAAATAAATGTTAAAAATTAAATTACGAAATGTAGATTATTATTGACAGACCTGTTATCGATAGTCACAAAAAGCAATATTGATAACCTGTTTAAATGTTAGTTTAATTAAAATTTGTTTTTTTTGCCACTTTTATCAACGCCGCTTTTTGAAACTATCGATAACCGGGTAGGTTAATATCTGCTGCCGAAATTTAATTTTTAGCAATTTAACCTTTTAATTTTAGTTTAATTTTTAAAGTGCTGCAATTTTAATTTACTTGTAGTTTATTATTAAAACATTTTAAAATGTAGGATTTCTGAGTTACTTTTGTTAGAACTAATAACTTTGTACCTATTTCATTTTATTTAATTTTTCTTTTGTAGAAAATTAAATTAATTAAATAAGTTTCTTCATTTTCAATTGAAAGCATGGCAAGAGATAAATGCCTATCTGGGTTAGTATTTTTTCCAAAATATTTTGAAATAAAAACCCCATTCTTCAATGCGTAAAAGTTTCAATTTGTTATTACTATAACATTATCAAACAATTTCATCTATTTATCTCCCGAGTTAGACTGACCTTTTGTTAGCAGGTTGGTGCAGTATATGAGGCTCAAATAATTTCATCTTCAAACATAGAGGTGTCATAAATTTAGTTTTAAAAAAGTTAAAGAAGGAAATGAAGAGCACACGGGAATAATGATCAGTCACAAGTTTTATATTTTGCAGAAATTAAATGTAAGCGCACGGACTTTGATTGTTTTTCCATAAACCTTAATATTTTTTAAAACGTTTTAACGCGCTGGACTCGAGAATCATTTTTATATTATATATATTTACTAAAAGATACCTTCCATTACCATGTATCAGGTGGCATTAATAGTGTACTTTTCAGGAAAATTGAACCCTGATTGTTATTCCGTGTGCTTTTCAAATCATTTTATATAATATATAATTTAAATAATTTCAACTACCATAAGTCAAATATTAAATTATAGTTCTGTGAGGCTGCTCGGCATGTGAAATGTCTTGGAAAATTCCTATAAGTTATTTTCCAAGTTTTGAAAATCTTTTCTTCTTTCTTTCCAATTAATGTTTTAGAACCCACAGGTTGGTTACTGTTAATAATTTCTTCATTAAAGACTACAAAGCGCTCTCAAGAGTATATTAGGTATTATTATTGAAACGATATTTCTTGTTTCTTTATTATTAGTGCCCCCAAGTTGATATGCAAACCATTTTTGCGAATAACAAACTAGCGTCACGAAAATGCTCAAATGTCACTAGATAAAAGAATTAACTCATTTCCATTGCTAACTTAAATTAGATATTTTTCTTTCCTACACGAAATGTTAAAAATAAATGTTGTAATTAGATGATCAATGTGATTTTGGACCTCTTCGAGCAATACCCAGAACTACAGTCCAGTGCCATAGTGACTTCATTCTATCCAAATGTACTTTATTACGTAAGTAAATAATTTAAAGTGCGTTTTAGCTTTAATTGATGTTTTATATTTTAGATAAGAAGAGCAAACCCTAAAATCGTTTCCGGTTTAATATGGAGACCAAGGCTTTTCGCAGACGCTTCTTACAACGCTTTTTCTAGTGTGAATGAAAAGAGAACCGAGAATTATTTTAAATATTTTTTCTTATGTCTGGTTGACTGCATGTATGAGTGGTTCCTCACTCGATTAACCTACGACATTTTAGGATGCTCTGTGATTTCACTTCATAAAGACGTGATTAGTCCGTAAGTAGCTGAAGTTTTTTACCATGTTCTGTTTTATAATTTTGGTAACATTGCAGTAAAGTTATCAAGGATTGGAACGATAAAGGACTGAGGGTTATAGCGTGGACGGTAAATCATCCAGTCGAGAAGCAGTATTTTGCTCGAATACTTAAAATTACTTACATGACTGATACGTTAACAGGTGAAACTTCTGCTCATGCCATGATTTGATCACAAATTTAATCGAATTAAGCAATACTACATTTAAAATGTTTTTTAAAAAGAGGTCGGCGATTTTAAAGACTGCCAAATTCTTAACATTTTAAGGACATGTACGTTTATTCTATCACTAGTACAAAGTTTCATTTTTAGAAACAACGTTGCTTTACAACAAATTTTAAGTGTTTTGTTTCACCAGATCTCATTAATTTTTAAGAATTATAAAGCATGGTTTATTATTTTAATAACTTAAATGTTGTGATATAAAATTTTATTTTCTTTACAGTTTTATTGAATTTTAAAGTTCATTTTAATGGCAGCTTGAAAGAAATGTTAGGAATTTGGATTAATAGGTCAACATTTTAAAAATGTTGTATAGTGTGGTCCAGCCAATAAAAATTTCATGCCACAACAAATTAAGGAAAAGCTCAATGGCTGACACAGATTAGAAACAATTACCGCGGATACATGCGGTTGTTAGTTCAAACTAAGTCAGCTCGACCTGGCTAGTCTTTACATGTGTACACTTAGATAAAGCGACCTAATCCCCTGGATTGACCTCAGTTAGATCGAGCTATATCATTGCTTTCAGTTTGAACTAATAAAAAAACATGTATACACCTGTGCAATAAAATTAAAAGCGAACTAGCTTAGATTAGTTCGAACTAACAACTGCATGTATTTGCGGTAAATGGAACTTATCTTGGACAAAATGTTTGGCAAAAAATAAACCATAAATAATTCTGCATATTAGTCGGTAGTGCAATTTAAAGTTATGAATGTGAATTTTCATGTTCAAATCTTAGCCACTGCTGCATCCTTCAAGCCAAATACCAATCTTCTAGTTTTCTAAAATGATGCCATCCCAATTGGACTTTATAATTTACGAAGCCATAATCGATAAACAAGAACCTCTAGACATACTGAAAAATTCAACTTTTCCATAATTTGTTGGCATTTGATAAACTTTATCTATATTGACTGGATTACTAATTATTATATCAATTGCGTTTGCACATAAAATTTAGTCTGATCATGTAATTATTTATATTGAGATAAGTTCAAAATGTACCTACCGATATACCAAAGATGAGTTTATTTGCTTGCCCAAATTTTGTAAAATAAATTAATTTTATAAGATAACACAAAAATTGTATTTATATAGCTTATTTATGTAAAATAAAATATTTTTACTTGTGCATTTTTACATAATATAATTTAAATAATATAGTACCGGCGGGAGGGGGGTAGTACTATGTTGTCCTGGCCCCCTAAATTAGATCAATTTCATAAAAAATTTAAACAAAAGTTATAGGATACTTTTTCCTCTATATTGATAATAATAAGAGCAATTTTCCTCCTTCGTTTGCTTCTTGTTAGAAGCGTCGTGACCCAACTTAGCAAGCCAAGATTAATATTCATGGGGTGGTTTCCCGTTGCCTTCCCCATAGTCCACAGATCGATATTAAACTTTTTGTTCGCATGAGTGTATCTAACGCGAGCAGGGTTCGAATCATGAGCTTACGATTCTTTGTTGATCCGTGTATGCTTTACGGTATACTGCTGGCTTAGAAGGAATAATTCAGATATATTGCAAAAAAGTTTTAACGATAAGTCAAGGTCGAAAACATTATGGACAGAACAAAGTGACTGCCAAAAATTAAAACCCATTTGATTCCTATTAGGAAAAAACTACCTATTGTCTAGGCTAATGCACCCTAAGGTAAGGGATATTCACGACAGGAATTTTTTTCTGCCTTTGTAGATGTATTTAGATTGCAGAAACAATTGAAAAATTACTTTGGTACATGTTTGAGTAAGTCTGCCACAACTTTTTGTTCTGCCAGTTACACGAAACAATATAGTACAATTTTATACCAAAATAATACCCGGGTAGTATAAAAAACTGTTGCCCATCCTATAACTTTTAGGTAGATCTTATTATGGTATTACAATTTCTTAAATTTTGTTTGTAAGTTTTGCACTACAACATTATTTTTAAAATAATTCTATTTTACACTATAAAAAAATTTTTATTTCAAACTTGAGGCAATTTTGTGTAAAATATAATTTCAATATAAAAATTAATTTTTCTTGTAGTTCAAAAATTACAAATAAATAAATAACTTCACGGGATGTACAAATATTCCTCTAACAAATCTTTTTATTAAAAGTTTATACATGCATAAATTAAACAAACGTCGATTAATAACAATATTCCTTGATCATGGATTTAAACGTACTGGAGGTTTTAACCAGTCAACACTAAGAATACGATTATCGTAACCGTAACCATTCAAAACTGCAATAGCATTAGCAGCATCCCTACGAAATTTGAAATGCACATAAGCAGCTCCATTACATTCGGCTGTTTGTTCATCCTTGAATACATCAAGTTTTTTGATTGGTCCAAAGGGTTTAACAAGATCTTCTAAATCGGATTCTGTAAAGCATTCTCTCAAGTTAGTAAAATGAATTGTGCTTGTATTGTCATCTTTCATGGTAGTAGGTAAATATTTTGTATCAGCTGGATTATCTGCATCGGTTGTAACTTCTGTTTTTTTGTCTGAATATGGAGTTTCGCCACCAAAAGGAGCAGGACCACCTCTCCAATCTACGTCTGCTTTTGTGGTAGTGGGTAAATATTTTGTACCAGCTGGATTACCTGCATCGACCAACGCTGAAGGTGTGGCTTCTGTATTTTTGTCTGAATCTGGAATTTTGCCACCGCAGAGAGCAACACAAGGACAGTTAGAAGTCCAATGGTTACCCCTACAGTGCCGACACTTGACATTATTTTTACTTCTTGACCCCCTCAAATTAAAGATAATTCCCTCGTCCATTTTTATTATATTCCTCTCTTGGTGGTAATAAATTGAAAGTAGACGTTTTGACCTACAATGGTGATTGCTAGGTTAGGTCCAGACTTGTCATTCGCTGATTAATTAAACTTGACCCAAGTTTTTCTAACTGCTATACTTTTCAATACAAATTGTTTTTCAGTTTTGATCACTAATTAAACTTTATCTCTATTAACCACGGAATAAACTATTTACTACAGGTACTATTATTATACCTATTGCGCAGTGGCGTAGAGTACCTAGTCCAAAGGGCGGAGGGCCAGCATTATTAGTGGAACTGTTTTTTACTTTGGTTGCTTCTAATGTAAATTTTAACATACTTCGACGGGAAAGAAATGCGCTAAAGTAGTTGAAGATGAATGGCACTGATGTTGTGTTCACACATAAAATTATTCATTTTGAGATGAGTTCAGAACCACAGCATTCAAAAAGTACTAATATAATATTTTGTATTTTGTACAATTATTAATACAATACAAAAATTATATTTAAAAAAGCTTTCATCTTTCAACATACATTTGGTTTACAAATAGCCTACTGTATGAGAATTCGTGTTGAAAGTGATGTACTGGTTTTGAAAGTGATGTGCAGCTATTGAAAGTAATTTACTCTTTACATTTTTACCTTTAATATTTTGAAAATATCACTCTTCAACTTTTTTTTAGGAAATAATAATGAAGCAATTAATTTATTATCTCTTTATACATTCAGGGGGCAGGAAAACAAAAAATTGCAGGATGATGCTTAATTCTTTTCTATTGTTGGATCAACACTATATTTTTTGATCCGACAAAAAGCAGTAATATACTTAAAAAAAGTGCATTTACAACTATAATTGGCAAGTTCATAGAATATTTTTCTAATTTTACAGGTTTGCTGCCATTTCTAGGTTAATAAATAATAGATAAATATGCAATTGTATTTTTTTTTAACTAAACAATAAAATATTTCCTTAAACTTAGTTCAGGTGCATATTTTATTTTAGAAATTGCTTGTTTTCTTTTTTGGCGAAATATTCTTATCTTCTGCTCTTTGCTCACCAGCATCTTTAGTTTTATTCTCTATTTTTTTTTGCAAAAACATGTTATTTTAGGTTTGGCTGAGAGAGCTTTATAAATTTCGTTGTATTTACAAGCATGTGTGAAGTTTTCTTTTAGATTTTGTGGTTCTTTCAGTGGAAGGATCTTCTTTTAGAAAATATAACTCCAATAATTGTTCGGGAAAGTTTAGGCCTTTCTTTTGAAAACATATGCTAGAATGAAACCGTGTTATATGGGAATTTTTCTTAATTCCGTTATATGGGGTTACCTGTATTATAAAGCAATTATTTTTATAATTATTTATTCACAGGAATGATAAGAGAAAAATTTACCATAAGACTTCCTAATAAATTGATAAGAATTATTGACAAAACAATTCAATATTGCTTTTGGGCATGAACTTAGAACCTTCCAAATCTATGTTTTGATAAATAGAAACAAGCAAAATAGAAACTTATCACAAAAAATAGGGAGGATTATTTAAAAAAAATTAAAAATTTTCAATGGTTTCACTTACATTTTAAATTTGTTTGCCTTACTAAACAATAATAACATAAAAAGTTGTTGGATTTGCTAAAAAAAACTTAAAATTTTTAGGCAGTTAAAATGAGAAGATAACTGAAAAAAAATAAACCAAAAATATTTCATTCTAAAAAATATGAATATAAAAAACAAAATAAAAGTTTAAATTGTAAATAAAATCCGTTTACTATAAAGATGCAAACCTGGAGAGGGGGGTGAGGAACCATCTCTAGCCCGAAAAATTTTAAGTGTAAATAAGTGAGGGAAAATTTAAGAACTTTCAAACAGCACTTTTTTAAAAATAGCTACTCCTCTCGAACTTCTGCAGAAGTGGCCGAAAACAAAGGTGAGAGTTAACTGCGAAAAGAGACATAAGTAGGCTATGAAATGTACTTCTTGATTATAAACAGCAGACTTAAACCATTAATCGAAGCAACAACATTAAACGAACAGGCATACATGTATGCAATAGAGAGATATACCTGGCCTTTGCGAATTATGACGAATAATTTGATAAGTTAACCGACGAAAGCTTTGGACCATTACGGCAAGAAGAAGAGGGTACCCACATCTTATAAATATGATAACCTTAAAGCTTTATATAATGGAAAATCTGTAATATATCAGTTTCTTCTTCTTCACGTGCCTATCCGTTACCAGATGTTGGCGATCATGAACTTGGTGGATGCCAAGATAAATTTTCTAAGGAGTATAATACATGAGGTGGTTTCCCATAGTCCACAAGATCAATATTGGACATTTTGATCACAGCAGTGTATCTAACGCAAACAAGATTCGAACTGCAAGCTTACGCTTCGTTGTCGACCCATGTATGCTTCACACTATACTGCTGGGCTTCAACTTAGAGATGGCCAATCGAAGAAATATGAACTAATCAGAACGTTCGACAAGCGTATACACTTTGAAAGATTATTACCAAAAAAAAAGCCATCTGTAATATTGACAATTTGAATTTGTTTGCTATATGGAATATTAAGCTATATGGAATGTAGCATAAGAGCAACAAAACCAGAAATCTTCAAAAATCATAAAAAGTAACAATCCCACCCGAAACACTTTCGAGTTTTTATTAAATTTAAATAAAATTTTTCTTCTTTTTAGAGTTTAGGCTTTATCGCTAGTTCCAACTTCATAAGTCTCACCAACGCTTTCTCGGTCGAAATTTAATATTTAAAATATTTCTCTACAATAAAAAAAATTGCCCACTAACAACCTTTTTATTTCAATTAAAAAGTTACACTTAAAAGTTTATACATGCATATTAAATAGACGTCGATTGAAAAATCTAATTTATTGACTTAATCTTTTATAAAACGTGAAATTTCAAACATTCCTTGATCATTGATTAGAATGCGCTGGAGGTTTTGACCAGTCGACACTAAGAATAAGATGATCGTAACCGTAACCATTCAAAGTTGCAATAGCCTTGGCAGCATCGTTACGGAATTTGAAATGAACATAAGCAAATCCTTTACATACGGATTGCTGTTTATCCCTGGCTAAATATAGTTTTTGAATTGGTCCAAAAGGTTTAACAAGATCTTCTAAATCAGATTCTGTAGTCGAGTCACTCAAGTTAGAAATACGAATTGCCGTTGTATCATCCCTTCCTCTTGCTCCCGGCATTGAATATTCCATACGCTTGGCGTTACCGTCTCCTCTCATACTGGGAGGTAAATATTTTGTACCAGCTGGTTTACTTGCATCAGCAGCAGTCGAAGGTGCAGCTGCTGCCTTTTTGTCTGAATCTGGAATTTTGCCACCGGAAAGAACGGTATCTTCCAAGGACACTTGGAAGTCCAATGGTCACCGCTACAGGTACGACATTTAACAATATTTTTGTCTCCTAAAGCCTTCAAATTATTGATACCTCCTTCCTCGTCCATTTTATTGTCTTCTTCTTTACTGGTGATAAACTGCATGTAGACGTCTTCGCCTACAATTGTGGTGGCTGGATTAGGTCCAGGCTTGTCATCTGCCGATTCACCAAACTTGGCCCAAGTTTTTCGAACCGCTATACTCTTCGATACAAATCGTTTTTCGATTTTGTAAGTACGAACTACTTTAACTTTCTTTTCGTCGTCGTTATATTTGTATTCTGTTACAATTTTAAAACCATTTTCGCGCACTTCCGTTGGTGGTGGCAATGAACCACCCTCCAACTCGACTTCATCTGCCCAGCTTGATTTCACTTCTTCGGCTGGAGCTACAGGCATTCTGCTGTTTTATCGCAATCGCTATTAATTAATGAAATTTATAAAACCACTCAAAATTAACCTGCAATATTGATCAGGTAATGCTAAAAACGTGTACGAACGAATTATCGGTAATGTAGGAAACTTAAAATCACACTTGACATTCAGTGTTGCCACTTTAAAGATGTGTTAATTCTCAGCGAATTAAAATAAAATACATTTATTTTACTTTTACTGGATTTCAAATTTTCAGTAAAAAAACCGCATTGAACAATTATTACAATTTATAAATTTTTATATTGTAAATATAAGATGTATAAAAACATAGCGGTTGATAATGAAGAACCAGTGGCGTATCTCATAAGAAGCTGGAGGGGGTGGAAACCACTCTTACAACTGATCGATCTCATTCTAGCCGCCTTAACCCTATACTTTCTTATCTATAGCCCTAGCTCCCCAAGTAAACACTTTGTAAAATACAAGAATATGTCCTAGAGATATCTATTAGATAAATAAACGAAGTAACCAATCAAGCAGCTGATTGAGAAGCGCAGAGGATTTAATAAAGAAACACATATAGCCTTTTGGACTTTGAAAAGGCGTTTGACAATGTAAACAGAAACCTCCTCTGGAAGATAATGGAAAGAAGAGGCTTCCCAAAACACCTCACCAATGCTATTAAGAGTCTATACACGGATACCCGAATAGTCTTAGACATAGGAGGAAGAATAACGGACGAAATAGAAACAAACAAAGGTCTGAGGCAAGGCTGCTGTATATCTCCAATCCTCTTTAATATATACATCGACGAGGTAATACGCAAATGGAAGAAGAAGTACGACGAAGGAATCCCTCTGGATAAGAATACAATCTTTAATTGTATTTTATATGCTGACGATGCAGCAATAGTTGCCGAAACAGAAGACAAACTGCAAAGGGTGTACATATACTTTCAGAAATCTGTAAAAAATTTGAAATGAAGATATCGGCCGATAAAACAAAGACAATGGCTTTTATAGGCACATCACCAACAAGAACCAAAATAGTCATTAATGGAAAAATATTAGAGCAGGTTAAAAACTTTAAATATCTAGGATATGACCTAACATATGACTATAGTAACGATATCGAACAAAAATTAAATAGATTTAGCAGTATATGTGGAACGATCAGCCGAAATCTACGAAATAAAACAAGAAAAGACACCCAAATAAAGTTCTATAAAACGATTGCAGTGCCAACGGTTACATACGGAAGTGAGGTATGGGCCACAACAAAAAAACAAGAAAGCCGGATCCAATCACAGGAAATGAAATTTCTCCGAAGAGTAAAGGTTGCAGCAGAGTGGATAGGTTGAGAAATAAGGATATAAGAAATGAACTGGATATATATAGCCTAAACGAGAAGATAAAGAATTACAGAAGAAGTTGGAAAGAACATGTTGACCGAATGAATACGGATAGATTGCCAATAAAAGCTATGAATTACAAATGCGTAGGAAAAAGAAATATAGGTCGTCCGAGAAAGCGATGGGTTCCGTAACAGGCAACGTTGCCTAATACTTGAAGCAAAGAAGAAGAAGAAGAAGAAGACCAATCAAACAACAAAAAAACAAAAAAATCAGAAATATAATTGGTTAATTACTTTGTTAATAGATATCTATTGGTGAAGGAAACGGGCATAGATCGATTCAAACAAAAATTGGGACATGACCAACTATTTTCATGGACCAATATTACTAATTCTGGTACAGGGGGCAAATTTAAAATATATGTATTTGAAATACATTTTGTATTTTAAATTTTAAATACAAATTGCAAATGTATTTTGAATTTCAAATACAAATTGAAATGTATTTTGTATACATATTTGTATTGATTTTTTGTATTTCAAATACATAAATACAAAACACATTTTGGAGGAAACCAATGCAACTTATTCTAATGCAGAATTGGAAGTATTAACATTTTTGATTCTCCTAAGTCGATGCTTCTCAATTTTTGACAATTACCTGCAGAAAGATGATTTTCTTTTGTTTATTCATTTAATTTATTCTCCAACTAGGAGAATATTGAGCCACAATTTTGAAACGCTTTAATTTTTGAATGAAAATCACTTATTTCAAAAATTTGATTGTACACTAAACTGTTGAATAAAGATTGGCTTTTATTTATACTTGATTTTTTTAGATTTTTAATTTTTTGAAAAGATGTAGTATTTGAAATACATCTTGAATTTTGTATTTTAAATGTTGTATTTTGCATGTTAAATGCTGTATTTTGTATTTTAAATGCTGTATTTTGTATTTTAAATGCTGTATTTTGTATTTTAAATGCTGTATTTTGTATTTTAAATACTCACAAAAATGTATTTTGTAATTTGTATTTCAAATACATTTTGTCATGTATTTTGCTCACCCCTGTTCTGGTAATGTAACCTACTATGTTAGGACTCCACCTAAAGGTAGAGAATGTACTTAAATAAATTTAAATTTTAAATAATAAATTTTAATTTAAAAAATAAAAAATTGAATATTTAATAAATTTTTAGAAAAATATTTATTTTTCATACCATTTCCAGTTTCCAATTTCTTTTCTTTGTTAATTAACAACTTGTTAAGGTAGGTAATTTTTATTTTACTTGATCATTATTTAATATGAGAAAATATTGAAAAAAAAAATTAAAATTTTGATAGATTTAAAATTTTTTAATTTTAAATTATTAAATAAAAGGATTAAAAAAAAAAAATATCTGTTGTGTGCTCTCTTCAGAAAAAACTAACAGGCATTTTGAAACAAAATTTGGGATTTCCTTATATTGAGATTAGAACTGATCAGATTTTGGTTAAAATTGGTTTATGGAAACTATTTTTAATTCTTTTTATTTAATATTGGTTTTTATTTAATGTTTTAAAAACTAATAGGAATTTTAAAATTAAATTTAGGATTTTCCATCTTTTATGGTAAAACTTAGAACTGATTAAATTTTGGATAAAATTGGTTTATTAAAACTGTATTTTTCAAATATTTTTATTTAATATTAGTTTTTATTTAATATTTCAAAAACGAATGAGAATTTCAAAACCCAAATTGGTACTTGGTATCTTCACATTAAGACTTAGAGCTAATTAAATTTTGGTTAAAATTGGTTTACAAAAACTATTTAAAATTTTTTTTTAATGTCTTATTAGTTTTTATTTGATATTTAAAAAACTGGTACTTTCTGTTAGTATATTGAGACTTAAGGGTAATAAAATTTCGATCAAAATTGGATTATAGAAAATATTTAAAAAATCTTTTTTGTAATATTAGTTCTTATGTCTTATTTAACATTTAAAAAACTACTATGAATTTCGAAACCAAATTTGGTATTTCGTATTTTCTAGTGAGGCTTAGAGCTGATTAGATTTTTGTTTAAATTGGTTAGTGGAAAACATTATTTTTTTGAAAATTTACGTTTTCTTTTTATTAATAAAAATTACTTTTCATTAATTAATATTTTTTTAAAGTATGGTGAAAAGTGCTTGAAAAGTGCTTAGCAGAAATTAATCTTTGTAACCTTTTAACCTGCCAGCTTGCAAAATGTATATCTGGTTCTTGATTCAAAAAATAAAACGGTTTTTAATTTTGTATTATGTTTATTGTAAAACACAACTTTATTGCTTGAGTAATACTTGTTAACTAACAATTAATTTTGCAACTTTGAACAATTATGAATGGTGACACATCTAAGCTATAAACTTGAGCATTAAAGAAAATAAAAAGCGTTATGAAATGAAGCAACTGCAGGTAATTTTACAGATGAAATAAATTTCGACTGTAGATTGGAAAATACATTTCGGGACACCGGGACATCTACCCAAAAATAAGGACAAATTCCGAAATCTAAGATGCCCGAAGAACTTAGTTAAATGCAGAAAAATAAAGTAAATTCTATACTGTAGAAGAGAACCGAATTCTAGAGTGTAGACAAAGTAAAAACATATTGACAGCAGTTCAGTGGTGGATCATCAAAATTCCTCCCGTTCTTCCAATCTGAACCCCAATAAAATTGTGTTATTTTTTTATATTAGAAATTTTGAAAAAAGTGATAGTTTTATTTAAAACTGATATTACTTATTAGTGGTTGATTTATTAGGAGCCGGGGGGGGGAAGGCATTAATTAAAATTGAAGCATATCAAACTGACTTACTGTTGAATTTTATAATATTAAATGATTATTTAAAAAAAATTTCATCCCCTTGAATGAGTCCTACCAAGGTACTTCAGTTCCTTTTAATTTAAGGACCTCCAGCTGAGGGTGGACCTCTTTCTCTTTATAATACAATATATTATTTTCAACGATAGCAACGTCTTGTTTTTTGGTGCAACTAAGAATGTTTCTATTTGCTTCACTTTTTGAGCTTCAATTTATCCCGATAGATCAATAATCTATTTATAAACCGTGACCATCTGCTTCTGTATTTTGGAAAAAACTTTTTTAAATAAAATGTGGTTTCATTACGAGTAAAAGACTATTTTTTGAGGCGACCTTGTAGGTTTTCTGGATGAAAGAATCAAATTGTTCTAAGAGAGGTACTATAGCCCCACAAGGTGGGAATAACAGGATTTAATCCTAAGATAGACAATTTCTAATTTTTTAGAAAAACATTTTATGATAAAAATTTTTTTTATTGCAAAACTGAATTTGGGGGAGAAATAAACAATTATTTAAATAAGCTCTGATTTTGAAAATAAAGAAAACATTATTTTTAGATTTTGAAACTTATATTATTTATTGCATTAAATAATGTTAAATAAAAAAGGACAGTAACTATTTCCTTTGTTAAGAGTTCATGATATCCTTATTATTATTTGTCAACTAATCGACGTTAGACTAATAAAACTTTGTATTGTTCTAATATTAATCATATTATAAATACGTAATCATTAATTAAATTTATAAATTAAATACGATAAGAAATATGTATATATATTGTAAATTTGTGTGATGGTAAGTTAGTCTTTGTAAGCTGTACTTTGATTACCATTCAAATATAAATTATTCAGTGCTGACGTGCATTAGCCGTAACAATTATTTTGAACGTAATAACAAAGTTGACGAAAATTGTTGTCTACTTCGCCAATTGAGCTGCAGTTTTTCAGTTGAAGGATAAAATGAAGACTTTTATTGCTATTACCGCAATAATTGGATTAATGTTTGTTGGCCAGTCTCTGCAAGTAAGTAACTTTATTTTTATTTATTATTTTTTTTTAAGAATAATATTAGAAAATTATGTAATGTAGTTAGTTTTAATTTATATAACAATCATTGCACATAGAATAATTTTAATATATTACCATTAAATATAATATTTAATTTGTGTTCCGACGAGAGGTATCCGATTTGTTTAAAAAATCCAAAATTTTTGACACAAAGTAGGTAGTATATCTTTTATTCAGCGAAATTTTTCATCACTTAAGTCGTAATTGTGGATCTATTTCTATGGTAACTGAGCGGATGTTGCTTTGTACGCCTTGACTCGTCGTCTGATTGTTCACATCAATTTCGTCAAAGAAGAAGTTGGACAAAATCAAAAAAGACTTACCAATCGACTACAGTTCTTTGGGAGATAATGTGGCCGGGATCTAAATTTAGAAAACCGCCAATGCTTCATCTTCACCAGATGTTTTTCCTTTTCACAAGAAAAACCATTCGACAATAGCGTAATTCAAAAAAATAAATTTTTTTTTACAGACTTGGAGCTTCCTCGAACTCACACCATCATCAAATGTTTAAAAAACAAATTAAAATTTCGATACATGAAATTTATAAAAAATGTATTATCTTCTATAGCTTTTTTCGCTTGTTTTATTATTTTCAAGGTCAAGGTGAAACTTTTTGTCTTTAACCTATACTTGTAAATTACGAAAAACAACTAATTTTTTTACTTATTTTTTCAGCAATCGGGTGAACATGTAGATTTCGTTCTCTACTATGAACCATTGTGCGGCGGTAGTGGGGCTTTTATTGAAGATGGTTTAATTTTCTATTATCGAAATGTTAGCTCCTTTTTAAATGTAGCTCTTAATCCATATGGAAATACACATGTAAGTTTATTTTTAATTCGGGGAGAAATAATTAGCAATTATAAAATAAATAATTTATGGTTTTAAATCGTCAATGTAATAGCAAAAACAATGTTGCCGTAATTGTTTTTTTTTTATTTTTAGAGAAAAAAAGTAGATGGTCACTGGAATTTTAAATGCCAACATGGCGAAGAAGAGTGCAAATTAGCTAAACTCTCAGTTTGTAGCTTTCCATACTTGGACACTTGGAGTCAAATAAGGCTTGCAAATTGTTTGGATGATATAACATATGCCCAAAGGGTAATAATCTACCCCAATGTAGTAAGGCAATTTAATCTTGTTTTTAAAATTTTAGTGCATCAACAAAGTCCATTTGAATTATACCGAAATAGTTACCTGTGCAACCGGCGAGTTAGGTGACGAACTGTTGGCCAAATATGGAGAAGAAACAGATGCACTTCAGCCTCCACACACTTATGTTCCATATATGACGTTTAATGGGGTATACAATGCTACACTTGAACATGAAGCTCGAAGTGACCTCATTTCAGCCGTTTGCTCACTTCTTAAGAAAAATCCCAAACCAGACGTTTGTAAAAGAAGAAGCGATAATAAGTTGTACTATGTATCATATAAAAATGAAAAAGAAGGAGATCAGAATCATCTTTAATAAACAATTTCTTTTTGTTTAATTTAGTGAATACTTCGCCAAATTAATTTCAAATTAAATTTCACCTTAAGTTAAGTATAACAAAAATATAATAGTTTAACGGCTGCAATGTTGAATCCGATAAACTCATTATAGTTTTCAAAACGTAATACAAAAACCCATCATTATTGGTCGTAGTACACCTGGAGCTTACTGCACAATGAATATCAATTTTATTTATTTGGTATCTCGTAATTTGTAACTTGTAGATTTTATTAACTTTTTCTTTCACTCGAAATTCGAAATTGTAAAAATTATTTAATATGTTGATTAATTTGACACTGGGTGTATTATGTAGCTTATTTTTTTATAATCATCGTATTTTTTTAGCTAATATTATAAACCTTTGAATTTAAAAATTTTGTAAGAAAATATAAAATAAATAAGAATTTAAAAATTTTGTAAAAATATTTTTAATTTTTAATAAAAAAAATTTATACTTCTAAAAATTGAGTTTTATTATTAATGTACTGATCATAAGCTTTTTTATGAATCAGGAGTGGACAACTCCAACATTTTGTTACGGCAAAACCTTGGACAGCGTATTAGGTATATTCTGATGGCAAATTTTCTCATTTTCACATTTTCAAAATCTTGAAATCCATATTTTTATGGCTTTTCCCCCCATTAATTATTGATCACCAAGGATTGAAACTAAATGCACAAAACTAATTTTTACCATTTATCTTCTGAAGTTTAATCATAACCCAGTATCAGCAATCCCAAAGTTGAAAATATATAAGTGACTATAAATAAACAGAGGCGGATCTAGGATCAATAAAGAGACAATTGACTTACAAATTCAATATAAAATCATATAATATTATATTTCTTAGAATTTCTATGTTCAAGAAAATTTAGTTTGCGTTATTTATTATTTTTAAGTTATGGGAGTGGGAGATATAGCTGCCCCCAACAATTAATAGTGACATTGAATTTTACCAATACCTGTTTTCTAAGAGTAATGACCATAATTGTCATTGATCTTCTAATTAGCACACGTTATTATTGTAAAGGTACCAATGTTTATATATTTATTTAATTTGTTTTTTGTTTACTTGAAGAAGCTCGTAACCTCAAATATTAACTTTATTTTGTTTAAAAAAAGAGACACAGGCTTTTTTTATAATTTAATGTATTATTTAAAATAACAAGAACGACAATGAAGAAATAATAAAAAGCTAAGCAAACAAAAAAAATGTATTTGTTTGTTAATATTTTAATTGTTAATTTAGTGATTTTCGCAAGATAATTTGTAAATTACAAACGTAATAATAAGGTACTTTCTTCTCATAAATTTATTTATTATTTATAAATTATAATAAACAATTTTAATATATTTTGTAATTATATTTATTTTACTTTTGTAAAAATGCTTAAAAATTTCAAGAAGCAAGCGCACTGGAAGACTAATATCTCCAACTGCAAAAACAGGATAAAGAGAAAAAAATGGGTTTTGGCGATCTGGTTTCAAACCTTGGTGATCAATTAAAAGGGGAAAACCATAAAAATATGCGTTATAAACTTCATAGTAATACGAAAAAAAAAGGTGCCAAAATATTGAATTTCTAGAAACTCAATACTCAGAATTGACAAAAAAATTATATCTAATGGTAATCTTAATGTACATATAGTACAATACAAAGTTTGCACATTTTTATTAAATTAAATTTTTTTAAATTTTAACTGGTTCTGTTACGAATTTCAAGACCAACCTGTTGCTCCAGATTGTTTGATTTTCTCTTCAACGAAGCAAGGTCGCCATTGTTAGAATTTTCTAAAATTATTGGAAAACTTACTAATTATAAAGAGAATACGAGTGAATCAGCATTCACCATAGTTTTGTGGACCCGCACAAGTGTTAATTGTGCAGTGGCATTTTTATTACGGTAGCTTTGCTAGTGTTTTGAATAAAACAAGCTACCACATGCACGTACAAAGTGTAACACAGACAAATTATTATCATTTTTGGTGGTCAACTGTTTACTTTTACCTATCATCATCCCAGGGGATAAATATTTACCTGCCATTTGCAGAGCCAATCTGGAATTTATCTGAAAATAGTCGAGAGGCTTTTAAATCACCTTTACCGCGCAATGTATGCACTATTATATTCTAGGTAAAGTGGGCCGAAAAACTACCTGAAAATGTTAAACTGGGCCAAATGCAAATATTAATAAAATTTTTGAAGTAATAAATTGTGCCAAAACAAAATTTTAAGAAATTAATTTTTGTTGGCCATTAAAAATATTCCTTTTATTTAGTTTTTTTATTGGTATTTAAAATTTTTTTGAAAATCGTGTACTATGAACATAAACCTACCACTATTTCTATAGGAAATTAAACTAGATAACCTAAAAATAAAGAAGATAACCTGTACCAGCAGTGTAGCGTAAAGCATACACCGGCCGACTGGAGAGCGGTAGACCGCGGTTCGAGTCCTAGTCGAGTCGAATACACTGCTGTGATCAAAGGTCCAATATCAATCTGGGGACCATGGGAAGGCAACGGGAAACCACCCCATAAATTATATTCCCATAAAAATTCATCTTGGCTTCGGTCAAGCTGGGTCACGACGCTTCTGTCAAGAAGCAAACGATGAAGAAGAAGAAGAACCTAAAATAAATAAATCTGCACGAAAAGGTCGATTCGGCTGTAGAGTTAGTTTTCTATATTTTTTTACTGTTGATTCCAAATAGGTGGAATCTGCGTTCTAAGGTAGATATTTTTTCAGAAATTATACCAAAAAAACCCAATACCCCTTTCTTTACCTGACATTTGATTTTGGCCCAGTTTATCATTTTCTCAATTTAGCCCAGTTTACCATTGGCTTGGTTTACCTTTGGGTCAGTTTATCAATTTCATAATTTTCTTGGGGTAAAGTAAACTGAGCAAAAAACTACCTGAAAATGGTAAACTGGGTCAAAATCAAATTTTATTGAAATTTTAAAAATGATAATCAGAACCAAATGCAAATATTAATAAAATTTTGAAGTAGTAAACTGAGCCAAAAACAAAATTTTAAGAAATTAATTTTTGTTGGTAATTAAAAAAATATTCCTTTTATTTAGTTTTTTATTGGTATTTAAAATTTTTTCGAAAATTGTGTACTAAGAACATAAACCTACCACTATTTCTATAGGAAATTAAACTAGATAAACTAAAAACAAATAAATCTGCACGAAAAGGTCGATCGGGCCGGAGGTTAGAGTTAGTTTTTGATATTTTTTCCAGTTGATACTCAATAGGTAGAAGCTGCGCAACGAAGGTCGGCTGTAGATTAGAGTTAGTTTTTAATATTTTTTTATAGTTGATACTAAATAGGTAGAAGCAGTGCGAAAAAGTAAATTGGGCTATAGGTTACAGTTAATTATTAATATTTTTTTAGAGTTGATACCAAATAGGTAAAATCTGCGCTATAAGGTAGATGTTTTTTTAGAAATTATACCAAAAAAACCCTACACCCCTTTTTTACCTAAAATTTGCTTTTATCCCAGTTTATCATTTCCTAAAATTACCCCATTTTACCATTGGACTGGTTTACTTTGGCCCAGTTTACCACTTCATAATTTTTGTGGGGTAAGGTAAACCGGGCCAAAAACTACCTGAAAATGGTAAACTGGGTCAAATACAAATTCTATTGAAATTTAAAAGTGGTAACCTGGGCCAAATTTAAATTTTAAAAAATTAATTTTTTATTGGTAATTAAAAAAATATTGGTACTTAAAAACAAATAAATCTGCGTAAAAGGACAGATCAGGCTGTAGGTTAGAGTTAGTCTCTTATATTTTTTAGAGTTGATACCAAATATCTAGAAATTTTAAGAAAATATATCGATGAGGAATTTCTTATAATTATTTTCGAATGCTGTAATAAATATGGAATATACAAAACCTTGACTCCACAATCTACTATATATTGATAAAAATTATTCAGATATAAAGAGCATCGGTTCGTCAATCAATTTGCAGTTTTGGGTTGAAAGCTAAAATGAAGACTATTGGTGCTATTTTCATAATAATTGAATTGATGTTTGTTAGTCAAGTGAGTAATTTCATATAAAATTTATTGTATACAGGTTCCGGGTTTAAATCCCAGTAGCTCTAAAAAATATCTGTGCAGATATTTCAGGTTGTAACATTTTCGGATAATATTAGACTTATCTATTAGAAATCAAAATAACAATAAGTATTTTTGTATATGCATTATTTATAAATTTAAAAATTATTAATTATGTTACAAAATTTCAGAGGATATTATAAAAAGTAATTCAAAAAAAAATTAATAAGATGTATTTTTCAGCAATCGCATGGAGAACTCACTTTAAATCTGTACTACGAAGCATTGTGCTATTATAGTCGGGAATTTATCGATGATCATTTAGCTCCTACGTATCCAAATATTAGCTCACTTATAAATGTGACCTTTAATCCATATGGAAATACACAAGTAAGCAAAATCATTATTAAGATGGTTTCTATTGTTTTAAAGGAAATTGCGCGAATATGTCAAGTCAGTTCCGCTACCTACGATTAGTAAACTTTGGGTTTAATTTCCGAGTTCATCAATACGTCAGACGAACTTTTTTTGTCTGAAGTTGAAGTAATTGTGCCTGCTTTAACGCTATTTTTGCTATTGATTCTATTTTTGATCTAAGAAATTAATGATGTTTGCTAATCGACAAAGTATAGGTAAACAACGCTGTAATAACTGTTATGAACTTTTAGAGAACCAAAGTTGATGGTCACTGGATATTTGATTGCCAGCATGACACAGATGAGTGCGAATTGGGAATACTCACGGCCTGCTGTTTACCAAAATTGAACCAAAGCTCTCAAGTGGAGCTAGTGCATTGTTTGTCAAGCTTATCCGTTGCCGAAAAGGTTAATATAACACTTCAATTTACAACCAATTTAGTTATGTTTTAAATTTTTAGTGCATTACCGACGTGCAGTTGAATTATACCGATATTCTCAATTGTGCAAACGGCGACTTGGGTGAAGAACTGTTTGCCAAGTATGGCGAAGAAACGGATGCACTTGATCCTAAAATAACTGGTGTCCCACATATAGTGTTTAATGGCGTCTTTAATAAGAAACTTCAAAATAAAGCTCGCAGAAATCTCCTCGAAACCGTCATTTCGCTCGATGAAATCGAAATCTAAACGGCGCGTTAGTTATGAATTAGCGATTTCATGGTGTGCCTGAATTTTTGAATAATAAAAAAATAAAAGTTGTGCTGAATTGGCTCGATTTGTGCTACTTTGTATCGCAAATTATTTTTTTAATTTTAAGTTTTTCAGTTTCTATGGAGACTGCGAATTTTGAGGGTGGAAGTTAGCCGTGCCATTTTTGAAAAATAAAAAAATGAAAGTTGTGCTGTATTGTGCTCAATTTGTGTTATTTTGTGGCCAAAAATGTATTTTAGCGATGGTAATAAGCCCAGCCATTTCATAATTTTTCACTTTTCATCAATAAACCAGTTGCATCAATGTATATCACTTGATGGCATTTTTTATACACAGTTTATTAGTCCAATAATGAACATACAAAGGAGTTAAATGTATGGCACTCGAACAAAAATTTTATTTTCAAAATAAATTTTTTTTATTTACGGCACAAAGCAGCACAAATCCAGCACAACTCAGCACAACTTTTCTTTTTTAATTATTTAAAAATGGCACGGCTAACTTCACGCACATGATTTCATGTTTAAAAAAATTATGGTAATAATATGTAATGTAAATGATCACACCAACTTGAGTAATAAAAAATACAATAAACTGGCAAATTTAAAAAATGTACAATATAATCGTATCTCAGTAAGTTTTTAATTCAATAAAATTTCTTCTCACGGTTGGGCGTCGCTCCCGGGAAATAATCCATGTGCAGGTGTCAAAATTTATATTTAAATATAAATTATAATACTAGCTATTTGCTATATTGCTAATAAGTTACGCAAGAAAAGTGTTACCCCGAAAATTTAATATTTGTAATTATATAAATTTATTTTACTTTTTAAAAATGTTTAAAAACTTCAAGAATACCTCCAACTTTCAAAATCCGAGTTTTAAACATCTCAAAATTATGAACTTTGTAGTTAATACCAAAATGGCACCTAGTTGACCGAAAAATTTATAATGATAAAATTATGTAGAGTTCATTCATTATTCCACAAGTACAACACTCCAAAAACATTAAACATTGAAGGCCGTCTTTAGAAACATCGTAAAATAAAAACTAGGAAGATAAAATTATAAGTTCAACAATAGTCAAGTAAATAAATCTTGTTTTCGATAAACGTTTTTCACAAAAGTTTTTCTTTCTGTGTCAGTTGTCAGTCAGTTTTAAACAGCTTTTCCTAGAATAATCGATTTAAATGTAATCAAAGCATACCGATTCAATGAATAACAATTCGAATCGACCCAAAATTTAAAAGTTGGTATTCTGTTATTTTCTTAGAATTCTCGTTTCATTGCATTTCCTTTTTTAATAGTTTATTGCTCATTAATTTTACATAAGCGGAGGTCGTTGGCGTCCATTTCGAAGGCGAGCAGAAGCTCACTACTTTATATGGCCGTCTCCGTGCTTCGAAAGACACGTAAAGTCTGTAGTCCCCTCACAAGGTGCTAGCAACATCTACAAGGTACCAAAAATGCTAAAAGACCTTCTTGGGGATCGGGTAGACAACTAGGGTTTTAGCACTGCTTGGAGGAGCCCGAAACATAACGATTACATAAGCTAGGGCCAATGATGCCTTAAACATTTGTAATATCTTGTGTTCGCATTTTACAGCGCCAGTACCTTCCATGAATATGTCTAAATAGCATTTAGTCTAGTGTTTATACATAGATAAAATTAGCAATTTTATAAAATTAACCTCAATGGCTTAAAAGATTTTATGGATGTTTTTTATTCAACTACTAAATTATTTTTACTCCGATAGTAGTTGTCTTCAAATTTTGAAAACTTTTCATATCTTTGATTTATTTTAATTGTAGGTATTATGTGTTTCAATTTTATACAGACTTTATAGGATACGTCTTTAACTTTTTTATATATAATAATAATATTGAAATTATATATATTATTAACCTTTGAAATTAATATTTGATTCAAATGTTTTAAAAATTGGAAGGTTAAATGAACAATAAAACGAAACATTATTTGTAAGCTTTCAGCAATGGTTACTGCTGTCATCAGACGTTACTTACAATTACAATACTTACAAATAATGTTTTGTTTTATTGTTCATTTAATCTTCTAATTTTAAAAATTTGAATTAAATAATAATAATATTCACTATTTTCCACGATTATTATTTTTCTTTACAATTTTCCAATCGAGCTCAAGATGTTGATGCCACAATGACTACGAAACGTTTTTTTAATCACCCTCAGGACGCAATAAACTACCGTAATATATTTTGCATGTTAGGGATTCCCAATAGTTGTTTTCCAACTCTGCATTAATAAGAAATATACTAAACCTTGACCTTCAAAGTCTATATATATTGGTTAAGATTCAGATATAAATTAGAAAGCATCGCTTCATCAATCGAATTGCAGTTTCGAGTTGAAAGCTAAAATGAAGACTATTGGTGCTATTTTCATAATAATTGAATTAGTGTTATTCAGCAAATTTTTTCAAGTGAGTAATTTCATATAAAATTTATTCTGTAAAGGTTCTGAGTTTAAATCCCAGTAGTTCTAAAAAATATCTATGCAGATATTCCAGGTTGTAACATTTTCATATAATACAAATCAAGCTAAGTATTTTTGAGTATACCCCAAAAGGAAAAATTTTAAATTAAGCCACGAAATTTAAGAGTGAAGGTTATAAAGACGTTTTTAAAAAAAAATTAATAAGACCTATTTTTCAGCAGTCGCATGGAGAACTGACTTTAGATCTCTACTACGAGGCATTGTGTCCAGGCAGTCGAGAATTTATTGATGATCATTTGGCTCCCGCGTATGAAAATATTAGCTCACTTATAAATGTGACCTTTAATCCATATGGAAATACAGAAGTAAGCAAAATTATTATTAAGTAGGATTCTATATTTTAAAGAAAACTGCGCGAATATGTCGAACCAGTTCTTGGGGTTTAATTCCCGGCTATTTTAAGGCTAAATTTAAATTTAAGGCTATTTTGGTTGTTATTCTAATAGTCTTTGTTCTGTTTACTAATGGACACAGTAGGTAAGCAACGCTGTAATTGTTCTTATGTACTTTTAGAGAACCAAAGTAGATGGTCACTGGGTTTTTGATTGCCAGCATGGTATTCCTGAATGCGAATTGGGAATACTCACAGCCTGTTCTATATCAAAATTAAACCAAAGCTCTCAAGTGAAGCTAGTTCATTGTTTATCAAGCTTATCCGTTGCCGAAAAGGTTAATAGTACACTTCAATTTACAACCAATTTAGTTTTGTTCTTAAATTTTTAGTGCATTACCGACGTGCAGTTGAATTATACCGATATTCTCAGTTGCGCAAACGGCGACTTGGGCGAAGAACTTTTTGCCAAGTATGGCGAAGAAACGGATGCGCTTAATCCTAAAAGGAAAAGTGTCCCTCATCTAGTGTTTAATGGCGTCTATAGTAAGAAACTTCAAGATAAAGCTCGCGAAAACCTTGTTGAAACTGTCATCTCGCTCGATGAAATCGATACCCAACAACGCATTAGCTTATGAATTAATGATTTTATGTTTAAAAAAATTATGCTAATAATATGTTAATGTAAATGACTACACCAACTTGAATAATAAAACATGCAATAAGCTGGTAAATTAAAAAAATTTGCAATAATATAATCGTATCTCAGTAAGTATTAAATTCAATAAAATTTCATCTCAGGTTTTTATTTTCTTGAGCGGGGCATCGTTCCCGAGAAATAATCCGTGTGTGGGTGTCAAAATTTATATTTAAATACAAATTATAGTAAACAATTTTAATACTTGTAATTATATTTATTTATTTTATTTTTGTAAAAACGTTTAACAACTTCAAGAAGCTGGAGTAAGAGCACAAGAATACTAATATCTCCAACTGCAATATCCGAGAATCTAAAATTATAAACTTCGTTGTAATACCAAAAAAGGCACCAAAATACTGAATTTTAGAAAATAAAACTTTTTGTCATTTACATAGTTGACCGAAAAAATTGTAAAATTATATAGAGATTACTCATTATTCTACACGTGGATATGCGCACTCTGAAAACATTAAACACACAGAGCCGTCTCCAGAAACATCGTAAAATGAAAAACTAGGAAGATAAAATTATAAGTTCAACAATAGTCAATTAAGGACAATTTTCTCCTCGATAAACATGAAAGCAATATCAAACTTTGAGGAAACTTTTCCTTTCTTTGTCGGTCAGTTTTAAACAGATTCTAAATTAATCGATTTAATTATTTTCTCGGAATTCTCATTTCATAGCATTTTATTTTTTCAATAGTTTATTGCTTATTAATTTTACATAAGCTAAGGCCAATAAAACATTGTAGGTGCATACCTTTTGATGCCTTAAACCTTTTGTATTCGACTTTCACAGCGCCAGTACTTTTTATGATTAAATCTGAATAGCATTTAGCCTAGAGGATTACTATCGTAAACTTAATGGATGTTAAATACCTATTTGATTCCATTTTCGACACATTTTTATCAACTAGTTGTCTTTGACTTTTGAAAACGTTTCATATTCACTCTTTCTTTGACTATTATTTTTCTGTACAATTTTCCAATTGAGCTCAATGTGCTGATGCCAAAATGTCTACGAAAGTCTCTTTAATCATTTCTACGGTACATTGCATGCACTATTGTGTTCTGGTAGCATATCAAACGTAGCTGATGGAACTGCATTCATAAATTTCGTGTTTACCATTATGTTGGTAATAAAAACCCAGCAAATTTCAAGAAAATAGATTGATAAGGAATTTTGTATAGTTATTTTTAAACGCTGTAATAATAAGAAGGAATGAACAAAACCTTGAACTCCGATCTTTGATTATTAATTATTTAAGTAATTAAATAACAAAATAAAAATAAAAGAGTAAATCTTGTTTAAGTGTTTTTGGTTGTCTTTGGTGATCTAGAAAGTAATCAGCTGTAAGTATACACCGTCCGATTAGGCAGTGGAAGGAAAACTGCGTTTCAAATCTTAGATGCAGCCAGATATCCTGCAGTGATCTAAAGTCTTGGATAGATGTGTCGGCAAAATGAAGAATGCAGCGAGAAATTACTTAATTAATTATGTTTTCTAAGTCTGTCATATTGGTTTGTAGCTAATGGACAACACATTGCTAAGTGTTTGGCATTCGAAGAGAACGATTATCTAAATATTAAACATATTAAAAAATAATTATTCACTTAATTATTTTATATCAACTACGATAAGATATATTTTAACATTATGAAATACATAAGGACAAGAGATATGGGGATGTTTTGACTCCACAATCTGTATTTTGATAATGATTCAAATATAAATTATAAAGCATCGCCAATCGATTTGCAGCTTTTAGTTGAAAGCTAAAATGAAGACTCTTGTTGCTATTTTTATAATAATTGGATTGGTGCTTGTTGTTCAATCTCTTCAAGTGAGTAATGTCATATAAAATTTATTGTATAAAGGTTCCTGGTTTAAATTCCAGTAGCTCTAAAAAAATACTCTAAAACTGTGTGTGTCAGCTCCGACGCACGACTGGAGTTTACTCCAGTAAAAATAACCAACTTTAAGAAAATTGATAAAAAATGTTTTTATAAACATTTTTTTAAAAATATTATAATTATTTTTATTTAAAATATAATATTATCTTAATAACTAACAAAATATGGTTATAAAAGATAATTGTCACTAAATCTTTTACGTACAATAATAAATAGTACATGAAAATTATTTAAGTATGCTAAAAATAACTTTTCGAAAGAAAATTTTATAAAACATTATTATATATAATCATCATTATAATAAAGAAATATTGTTGATTTTTCAGATAATATTATCGAATTATTGACTTGAATTATTGATATTTAAAATTATTCATAAAATAAATCATAATAACCTGGAGGAATTTATAGACATCGAAAATAATTTTTGGTTAGGTTAGAAATTGTCTAAATTGGATTAAATATCGAAATATAATGATAAAATTATAACTTCACAATAACAATATTAATTATTGATATGTATAACAAAAAGCGGGCAGGATTTGGTGCGGTTGCGCTAATGTAAAGATACGCCTCTCATTTTCGTTTTTAAAACGTACCTTTACCCACGTGGTTGTTAGATGTTCCGGCAATATTATCTTGCGCACCATAGGTGCGCACTAAAAATAACGGTCATTTCTTGCGCACCATAGGTGCACTAAAAATAACGAGGTCATTCATCAGTAGATTTTACACCTCATATTTTTATCATACCGGGCGCCTTATATATGAAAATCGATTCTTAAGGAGTAAACTCAAAATGTACATTTTGTATAGTATTAGACTCACTTATTAGAAATCAAACCAAGTGCTTTTATATAATATAAAAAAGTCTAAATTAACCCATAAAATTTGAGGTTATAACAAGTAAATACAAAAAAATTAATAATATTATCTATTTTCAGCAATCTCCCGAACTGCTAACTTTAGATCTCTACTACGAAGCATTGTGCCCAAGCAGTCGGATTTTATTGATCATCATTTAGCTGTTACGTATCCAAGAGTTAGTTCACTTTTAAATGTGACCTTTAATCCATATGGAAATACAGAAGTAAGCTAAATTATTATTAAGATGAATTCTATGTTTTAAAGGAAACCTCGCGAATATGTCGAGCCAGTACCTACGATTGGTAAACTTTAGGTTTAATTCCCAACGGACTTTTTCCGTCTGAAGTCAAAGTAATTGTGCCTGCTTCAACGCTATTTTGTTATGTTTGCTAATCGCTAAAATATGTAAACAACGTTGTAATAATTGTTCTTACGTACTTTTAGAAAACCCAAGTACGTGGTCACTGGATATTTGATTGCCAGCATGGCATAGCTGAGTGCGAATTGGGAATACTCACAGCCTGCTGTCTACCAAAATTGGACCAGAACGCTCAAGTGGAGCTAGTGCATTGTTTATCAAGCTTATCCGTTGCCGAAAAGGTTAATAATACACTTCAATTTACAACCAATTTAGTTTTGTTATTAAATTTTTAGTGCATTACTGACGTGCAGTTGAATTACACCGATATTCTCAGTTGTGCAAACGGCGACTTGGGTGAAAAACTTTTTGCCAAGTATGGCGACGAAACGGAAGCGCTTAATCCTCAAATCGATGGTGTACCATATATAGTGTTTAATGGCGTGTACAGTGAAGAACTTCAAGATAAAGCTCAAAGAAACCTCCTCAAAACCATCCGTTCGCTCGTTCAAATCGAAATCTAAACAGTGCGTTAGCTTATGAATTAGTAATATCATGTTTAAAAAAATTATGGTAATAATATTATTATGTAAATAGTCACACCAACTTGAGTAATAAAAAATGCAATAAGCTGGTAAATTTAAAAAATGTACAATATATAGTACGTAGTCACATCTCATTAAGTAGTAAATTCAATTACATTTTGTCTCACGCTTTTAATTTTCCCCTGCTGAGCGTCGCTCCCGGGAACTAACCGCCTAGGTGCCGCATACTAGAGAAATTTATTATAATCTGTGTGTAAGTGTCAAAATTTTTAGTTTTTTTTGTATTTGAAATATTTTCCAATTGCCTTGGAGATGGAACTATTTAATTATTCATTCTGTCATTATCGATAGACTACACACGTACTTACACGTTCAAGTAGCTGTACAATTTGTAGAGCGGTGTCAACGTTGCCCTTAAAAACTAAAATAAGTTTTATCACGTCATTTAGTATTGAAAAGTGGTTTAGACAACTTCATGATGAGAGTTAGCTTGATTGTGTTGCTCATTCAGATTTTATATCTAAAAGATACGATTCAGGTAAGTCATTTTTTTGGTTAAAATTAATACATTTCACAATTATTTTTTCTAATAATAAATATTTTAATGTGTTAAGCAACTTAATTATGCTTTGCTAACGAAAATATATTTTTAAACTATACAATTATTTTTAATATTGAAGTTTTTTTAACCTTGTTTTTAATTTATTTAAAACAAACGCAATTAAAATACAGTGCGAATTTATATTACTTTGACTATCTACGAATATGTAGGTAGGTACTTAAAATTTTCAAAATTATTTTTTTATTTCTTGCAAATTTTACTAAGAAGAATATTACGTAGTACTATTTATATATTGCATATATTATGTGTTTCACAACAAATTATTCACTACCATGGGGCGTACCTATCAATAAAAATTGTTTGAAAATATCTAATGGAGTTTGAAATTAAATATTTTATTATTATAAACAATGAATCATAACTGATTTACGTGATTATAATACTAATTTTCCAATATTTACTAACAGCAAATTAAGTACTACATAATTGAATGAAAATTTATTGATTAAAATAGAGAATTACATTTTTAGGTTTTTCAAAAAGGCATTACTAAATAATATGTTCTGTATGGAAGCGAGTGGGGTAAATTTGGACATAGGGCACATTGTAGTTTATAATATATTAGATAGTATAATACAATTATTAAATTAAAATTTTAATAGATTAACAAGTTAACCGAATAATTAAACAATTTTTTTCACAAGTTTTCATTTAATATTAATTAATTTCACTGGTTAATAATACAATAATACTGGTAAAAATACTAAATTTAAGTTTATTGTGATTCTGACTATACGATTTGATAAAATTAGTATTTTTGCTGTTAGCTTTTCATTCGATGCTTATCAGGACTCAATTTCCTTTTGAGATAATTATTTATATTTAAAAAATATCAAAAATGCAATTAGTTACCTTGTTATTTAGAGGTTCAAATTTCATAATTTATCAATAATTAAAAATATTTATAGAACCGATAAGGAAACACTTGCAAGCGATAAGGACGTAATCACTATTTATTACGCTATTAATTTTTTTTACTTTTACACTAAGCAATTGCGAAACATGCAGATTAAATTATAATTTCGTATGTTTAGGTACCAAGCAATCAATTGAAAGTGTCGATATACTACGAATCATTATGTCCAGACAGCATAAGATTTATCAACAAGCAACTTTATCCAGCTTATCAAGATATTGGATCATCTCTTTTGATCGATTTCGTACCGTACGGAAAAGCAACGGTAGGTATTTAATTTTTTAAACCTTGTACAATTTTAAACAAAAATTTTCATTTCAGCATGAAAAAGTTAATGGAGTTTGGAAATTTGATTGCCAACACGGCCCAAACGAATGCTGGGGAAATAAAGCCCAAGCATGTGGTTTAGCAAAAAATACCAATCAAGATAAGGATGTTGATTTTATTGACTGCGTGATGAAGCAATCGTATCCAGCAAACAACAAGGCTATCGAAACGGTAACTCTTTCTAACTTGTTTACATTTAATTTTTGATTTTGATTTGTTTTAGTGCGCTCCAAAATTGGACGTACCGAGCCAAACTATCTTAGATTGCGCCAACAGCGTAGAAGGAGATGAACTTCTTGCCAAATACGGAGACCAAACACATGCAGTCGATCCGATTATTACTTTCGTACCTACCATAGTTTTTAACGACGAATTTGATTCTAATCTTCAAAGTCAAGCCTTACGAAACTTTTTGGAAACTGCTTGCAACCTTTTAAAAGAAAAACCTTCCGGTTGCACTGGTTAATGCATCTAGATAAAAAAAGTAGTTGAGTCATTGAATATTGAGTGATTTTGGTTTTGTACATTTTTTCAAGTTCTCACTTCAAATTGTTATTAAATACTGTTAAATACGTATACTATTACAATATTTTTTGAAAACAAAAATTTTTATTTTATTGTTATAAAAGTTTGCTGCTAAAAATTAAAATTTAAAAGAGTTAAAGATGAAATTTTCTGTTCTTTAGTTTAAAAACTTCAGATAGATTTTATTTTTTGTTCAATTTTTTTAAATTTGCCTTTTAATATTCTATACGTGAAGTATTATTAGGCCATGAGAAAGCTATTATAATATTAAAATTGTTTTCCTTTGTGTAAAATCACAGTATTCATTCTAAACAATTAAGTGCAATTAAGTATGATTGCTTTATTTCCTCTTCGAATTATATAATACATTTTGTGAATAACTGGAATTCTCACATGCATGCCTACCATTATATACCGAGTTCAACACAGCTATTGTGGGGGTTTTTCTGAAAACATTCTTGATTAATAATATCGATTTTGAATTCTTCTATAATAATTAAACTTTTATAATTATAGTAAAAATCGCAGATTGTTATTAAAATTTGGAGATCAAATGTCGTGTGGGCTGATTTATTTGTATAACGATTTTGATTTCGTGGTGAGGTCTTTAATTTACTTTTCTTGGAGGGCTCCTTTCCGGATGTTTTTTTAAAAAACCTTCACAGTTTACATTCCCGTTAGACTTTCTGCAGCGGGAGCGGTGGTTCTTATACTTTCCATAGAAAGTGCCCCCATAGAAACCCTTTTTCTCCTACCACCCCCTTTTCGAAAAAAATTATTCATCGTCCCCATTTAAAAAAAAACATCGACTTCCTTTCTAATATATTAAACATTGATATATAATAAATCTCCATTATATATGTGTATACAGATATTTTGTCCTTAGGGTACTCGTTAGATCAACAGTGAATGAAAACTGAATTGTTAAAATGTAAGTAATAGCTCGCTTTTAATAATACATTTTCCCATAATTTTAACTGTCCCTGTACATCTGACGAGTACCTTAAGAACGAAATATCTGCGTACACATAATGTAATGAACTAAATAAGTAAGTGTGAGAAAAAAATGTCAAATTAAATTTTCATTTTATTATAATAATAATTGCAGAATAATAATGCATGATATTGATATAAAAATTGATCAAAGTTTAATTAACAAATATATATTAATATATCTGAGAGTGAAAGAGCTAAGCTTGGCGAATAATACTTATTTTTCGATATTGAGTACCATATTTGTTATCAGAAATTTTAAGAGCCCCGTTCCACTATTGGCAATCTATTATTTTGTTACTAAATTACTGATAAATCTGCTTTTGGCTAAATATGATGATGGGATTGCAGGAAATACTGGAATTTGTTTGAAGCTAATAATTCTTAATGTTAATTTTTTAATTTCAACTTTAATTCTTTGTTTGTGAACAATTGCATCAACTCCCCCTGCAATGATAGTTCTGCTGTTTGTAAGTTTGAAAAGAGTTCTAGGACCCAATCTGGAATAACCACGTTAAGAACATTCTGCTATGCAGAAGGTGGTTTCCATACACTACATGGTGGAATTCTCAACGTCTTCTTTAAATAATCGTATAGCGTACCATAGCATAAAATACAAAAAAGCTTCTAAATCTCATAGTTTTGGCTGATCATATTTTTTATATTATATTGATAAATCGTTGATAGTAAATCATACAGGATTATCCAAAACATTAAGACATCTCTAAGGACTCTTAGCAGCTTGATATAAGTAGATCAGTGGTGAACTCATAATTGCCCAAAGAGGCGGCGGAAATACAGGCAAAAATGCCTAAGTTGAGTACCGAAAAAATTAAAGCAGGAATATTTGACGGCCCACAAATAAGACAATTTATTAAAAATTCTGCCTTTGTAAATTCGCTGAATAAAACTGAGCAAAAAGCTTGGACTTCATTTGTTGAAGTTGTCAGAAATTTTCTGGGCAAACGCAAAGCTCCAAACTATATTCAAATGGTAAACGAGATGCTTAACAGTTTCAAATCTCTTGGGTGTAAAATGAGTATTAAGGTGCACTATTTACACAGCCACTTAGACCGTTTTCCTGAAAATTTAGGAAACGTGAGTGAAGAACAACGTAAAAAATTTCACCAGGATATTAAAACTATGGAGGATCGCTACCAAGGAAGATGGGATAAGAACATGTTGGCAGATTACTGTTGGAGTTTAAAAAGGGAGTGTTTAAAAATACATTTAAGAATGTCACGGAAAAGAACCTTCCGAAGTGTTCAGCGATATTTGATAATAATAATTAATATAATAATAAAAAGTGTTAGTTTTTAGTTGTTCAGTTTTTTTATTTTATCCATGGATTTTACCGAGGGTTAATCCATTGGGAATTCTTGTGTACAGTTGCTAGGAATTCTTTGGGAATTCTTTAGGGAAATTTTTGGAATTCCTAGGAATTCTCGAATTCTTTGGGAATTCCTAGGAATTCTTAGGAATTCTTGGGAATTCTTTGGGAATTCTTGGGAATTCTCGGGAATTCTTGGGAATTCTCGGGAATTCTTTGGGAATTCTCAGGGGAATTCTTTGGAAATTCTTGGGAATTCTTTGGGACTTCATCGAGTATTTCTCGAAGTATTTCTTGAGAACCTTAAATATTTAGTAGTACCTGCCAAAACTACTGCTAACGCTAAGGCGCCCAATTCGAATCCGGAAGAATAGTAGTAATCAACTATGCTCGAGTATATTTTACTAATATTCACCGGGGGTCACCATTCCCCATTCAATCTTTTCTCATATAATATAATATGTTTTCTTCTAGCTCCACTTTACATATCACTGTCATTATTTTACCACCCTGTATCCCAAGATAACACTAACAGCACTCAGTCATACTGGTGGCATTGCCAAGCAGGCAATGCCACCAGTAACCAATAGAACTCCATCAGAACCTACACCTTACTAACCGAAATCTTTGGCGAAACAAAGACTACGAAATCAACACAATCCCGAAGACGCACCTGAACTGTGACTCAAAAGGAATCAACCATACTCGAAACTAACTGATCCAGAAAACCAAGTACTGGATCAAAACCCTTATTCAACAATACCCGAAACTTACCACAATCAAGCTTTAACCGGCTTTAACTTCTTTTTTTGCACCTGACACCGGTGAACAATTTTCACTTTTATGTTGGCACTTGTTGCTTTATTTTTGCTTTTGTATTAATAAAGAAACTTTTAATGTATCATTAGTGTAGTAGTATAGTGTACGCAATCGATAGTTAATACTGATTAATAATACCTCGGATAATGGCTACAAACATAAACGAAAATATTGTAGATTTTTCTGGAGGCGACAGTGTTACGTTCTTTAAAGAGTTGGAAAGTAAAATGAATATAAAAATTGATTCTCACATAAAACACCATCTTAGTTTTCACAATTACAAAAGCTACGAAGTATTATCACAATTGACGGACGATGGTATTAATAACATTGAAGCTTTTGCAAGAAACACACTTTTGGATTTAATATCTGCAGAGGAAATTAGAAACTACTTTGGTGTTTTTGAAAAAAAACCCGAAAAATTTAGTTTTTTTGGCGGAGATTTGGTAAAAATCAATGCAATAATAAATTTTTGCAAAAAATATAACAGAAACGAGAATTTTGACAAATATGAAATAAATTCTCAATGCGAAACTGTTAACCCTCCTACCAAAAAGATACGAAGAAAAGTTCCTGAGAAAAGTTCTTCCAATAATTTAAGAGATCAAGAAATCCATCGTGCTCCCAATTTAATGGAAGAAAAGGAAGTTCTGAAAAGATTGGTAAAATCTGCATACCACGACATTTTTGCTGATATAACATTAAATGAAGATATATTAAAAAGAATTTCGGAAATTCCCATCGATTGTAAAATGAGTATAGTGGAGAAAAATACTACTGATACCGAAGCTGACATTTATTGCTTTTGTCGTATGCAAAGATGCATAATTAAGGTATTTACACAGCCACTTAGATTGTTTTCCTGAAAATTTAGGAAACATGAGTGAAGAACAACGTAAAAGATTTCATCAGGATATTAAAACTATGGAGGATCACTACCAAGGAAGATGGGATAAAACATGTTGGCAGATTATTGCTGGAGTTTAAAAGAAAGTGTTTAAAATACATTTAAGAATGTCACGGAAAAGAACCTTCCGAAGTGTTCAGTGATATTTGATAATAATTAATATAATAATAAAAAGTGTTAGGTTTTAGTTGTTCAGTTTTTTATTTTATCCATGGATTTTACTTAAAATAGTGTCATTGAATTAGCTTCAAATACCCATTTACCAAAATGGCGTTGGCCTGTGTAATCACTCGGGTTCAGCGAGGATCTAATTTAAAGAATTTGAGATTACACATGGATGAGATGCATTAAACTGAAAGGAACATTGTAAATATTTTGCGGGACGTCTCAGCTCTGTATGTTATCAGAACGGTGATCGAAAAACTTTAAGAATGTTTACGTTTAGCTGATTTTTTATTATTGACTTGAGGTTATCTTATAGGGTTGTTCACCGATTACTGACAATGCTTATACCACTTAAAAAGAAGATTGTCGTGTTTTGTGAGAACAAGTAGTAAAGCTTGCAATTATAATCTTGAGCTCTTTATCCCTGTTCTAAGATCAGAAATGGGTATGGTATAAAAACAACTTAGGCACTTTCTTCCATAAGTGAGAACGGAAACAAGTTCTCAAATTTTTAACTGCCTAACATTGTTCTCAAAATGACAACAGCATTGAACCGATTAGATAATTTTATCATTATGGAGATGAATTTAGAATTTATTCATATAAAGGGTATAGCTGGATAAGCATGCAAAAAAAGCCCTCAGATTTTTAAAAACCTATATCACGGATTGACTTCTAACCAAAATTTTTTTTTTGAAAATTTTAGCTTTTAAACCTTAAGGGTTACGATGTAATTAGAAAAAACGTGTTTTTCAGTAATTATTTTACTGTAACTATTCTACCGAATATTTTTTAACAAAAATTTTATTGCTAAGAATTGTCGATAAGGGACATTAAAAGTAATTTTTTTATAATTTTATAACCACTCCTTTTTAAAAAAAGAATAAAAAAGTTTTTGTGGTTATATTTAAATATGTTCCTTTCATATGCCACTCACGAATTTTTCACAGAAAACTCCTTTCTTTCTCTTCATTACACGGTAAAATTTTCAACTTGACCCATTTGGTGGAACATGGTAAAAAATAAAATTGATTTTTTTCATATTTTCTTCGAATATTATTCACTTGATTTACTTGTAAAATACTACTTTTTTTATTCAAGATATAGAATACCCCAGGATACTCCATCGTTTTTAATGAAACTGAAATAGTACCTTAAAGCTTTTACGTAATTTATAATATTTAATATTCTACGTCCGGCTGTCTAGGCACTGGAGGGTGTTCCACACCTCCCAGACCCCCGGTTTACGCAGTGCAGTTTTATCAGAAACAAATTAAAGATTTCAGCATGTCTGAAGTTTTTCAAAATTAGCAACCACCTGATATGCTGAAATCTTCAATTCCACTTTAATAAAACGAACTGTCTAAACCGGGGTCCCCTCCGCGTTTGCAACCTTGGCGTGGTGAGGGGCTAGCGTGTCTCCAATGAAACCGGGGCATATACTCCAGGTGCGGGCGGTGGGGATGATCTCCCCATCGGCCGACGGGGGTGGTCGGGGCCGGCCGGGACTTAAAACTCTTTGTGCCCGGTCCTTGCCATTCTCTTAATGGTTACGATGGCTGCGGTAGAGGAGGCCAGACTAATCGGCAAACACAAAAGAACACATCGTAAACCGCTTGTGGGCTGCAACGACTCTTTCGCAGGCTACGCTCCTGCGAGGATAGTAGTGACGAGGGGCACGAGGGTCTTGGCTTAGCCGCCTGGGCCGCGTGGACAGATACCACTATAAAAACTCCCAACTCCTACGGTACTGCGACGCCTAAGGGATGCAAGGCTGGGGGGTAGCCCAGTTACTAGTCGCAGAAACCTCGGGGCACCGGCGAACCCCGTTGTATAAAGCCTTCTGTCGCGCATGGGGCGCTGTGCGATGGCGATATCTTTTCCCTTTACTCGTGGGAACAATATGAACCTTTCAGTAAACGAAACAAATGAAAAGAGGGTGGAGGTTCCGAAAGGATGAATCCACCCAGACCCTCAGGGGCTGCAAGGAGGCGCGCCAAGCGACTCCTAGCAGCAGAAAACCAAAACAAGGAGGCAGGGACTTCAGTGAAACCTACTCCTAAAACACAACAGTACCTCAACATTGAAGCTTTTGCAAGAAACACACTTTTGGATTTAATATCTGCAGAGGAAATTAGAAACTACTTTGGTGTTTTTGAAAAACCCGAAAAATTTAGTTTTTTGGCGGAGATTTGGTAAAATCAATGCAATAATAAATTTTGCAAAAATATAACAGAAACGAGAATTTTGACAAATATGAAATAAATTCTCAATGCGAAACTGTTAACCCTCCTACCAAAAGATACGAAGAAAAGTTCCTGAGAAAAGTTCTTCCAATAATTTAAGAGATCAAGAAATCCATCGTGCTCCCAATTTAATGGAAGAAAAGGAAGTTCTGAAAAGATTGGTAAAATCTGCATACCACGACATTTTGCTGATATAACATTAAATGAAGATATATTAAAAGAATTTCGGAAATTCCATCGATTGTAAAATGAGTATAGTGGAGAAAATACTACTGATACCGAAGCTGACATTTATTGCTTTTTGTCGCCATTTAAAGATGCAATAATTAAGGTATGCTCTGGTATGCTCGAGGTAAGCTAAAAGAAATAAAACTTAAAATTAACTTTTGCAACTTTCAGGTACGGAAATATTCAAAAAATGGAATTGCCAGATGGATATTGGCAAATTATAGACGTCATCTAGAATTGCATCGTGAAGATAGCATAACAAAGAAAAGTCCGACGAAAAATCTGAAGAAAAATAATAACGCCATAAACGCTCCTGTAAATACACTTTTATCTTACTTTACACGTCCAAGAAAATATTCCGAGATTTTAGAGGCAGAAAAGGAAATGCTCCATGGGAAGATGGTTTAAACACAGATTTTGATCCAGGTTTGGATCTCACCCAAGAAGATTCAGAAAATGCCGAAACTAGCACAAATCAAGAACAGGAAGAGGAAGAAAGAACAGAAGAACGTACTGAAGAACGGGAACAAAATTCTGAAACAATCAGCAAGATATGTAGCGGTCAGAAACAAGAAGAGGGAGGAAAGACCGGAGAAGGAATCGCAGATATAGAAGAAAATGCTCAAATAATTCAGGACAATCCTGTTAAAAGTAAGTCCCGAATTCAACGTAATGTAAATAAAAGTCGAGCAAAAAACAAAGCAACAGGAAATCAGCCAATTAAATCATCTACTCGATCATGTAAAAGGCGTCACGAAGAAGAGGAGATTCTTGAAAATCAAAGAAAGGTAAATACTAATTTAAACGATGATTCTTATAAAACCCAATTTACTGATCAACAGGATTTTCGAGTCAATATAATATCCAATATTTTAGTAACACCTGGATTTGACCCTGTCGTAAAAGAAAACAAATTAAAGATACCCAAAACTGCATTGGCATTTACTTCTAATACTACATCTATAGGAAATGAGAAAGAAACGTGGAAAGAAAGTCGTTGGAAATCGATAAATACCAGGAGTACTAAATAGTTATCCCATTTCAAACGATCTAAAAAATTCATTCAAAATAATGTAACGATTAAAGATATTTTGTATATTTATTTGTTTTAAATTTGTTATAAATTAATAATGTAAGTACTTTTTTTTATAAATGAATAAAAATTTTAAAATAGTTCACAATATAATTTGTGTAAGCAAAGGATTTGTAAAACAAGTAGACTCGAAAATAACGAACAATATTTAATTTCGAAATAAATATTCGTAAATATTCTTAGGAACTGTAAGGAATTCTTTCGAATTTTCGGAATTCTTTGGAAAAAATTCTCAGAATTCTTTGAGAATTCCCAGAATTCTTAGAATTCTGAATTCTTGAGAATTCTAGGAATTCTTGGAATTCTTAGGAATTCAGAATTTCAGGAATTCCTGGGAATTTTTACCTTAGGAATTCTTGTGTACACTTAATTATAGATGTATTAACCCCTCGGGAAAAGGTAGAGCTCTTAGCGATTTTATCGGATATCTCCGTATGTTCCAAATATATACATATACTACTCTTATATACATTCATTTTTTATTTGAAAATATAATAATCCAATAGCTACATGCTTCTTCTTTCATTTGAGCTTTTGAATGCTCAATTTCATTAATCAGTTTAAAAGTTACAACGAATTTAGTGCAGCGCGATCGATGCCGGACGCGCACTCACATATACGTATATCTCAGTTTTTGACAAAATTAGAAAAAATTATCGTTTTTTGACCGTAGTTTTCGACCATACTACTTGACCAAATTATTAAGTTGTGGTACTCATTCGACGCAGAATTTAACGCTCTTTAATTTGTTAAACCACTAATGTTTTGATAGGATCCACGGTTTAGGAGTTATATGCAAAAACTAAAAAAAGTCCTAAAATTTTGAAGTTCTTTGGCTGCCAAAAGTTCTCCGAGGTTGCCCGTGTTAGCATTTTGTTTTTCACATGCTTGTATCTATTTATACAAGTTAAAAAATAAAATCTTCTACACCACCGTTTGCAACATACCACCTTATTTCGATTCTCTACTGACTGGCCTATTCAGTTCTCACTTATAAAAGAAAGTGCCTAAGTTGTTCTCATGCCATACCTATTTCTGATCTTAGAACAGGGTTAAAGAGCTCAAGATTATAAATTGCAAGCTTTACTACTTGTTTGCACAAAACACGACAATCTTCTTTTTAAGTGGTATAAACATTCTCGGTAATCGGTGAACAACCCTATAAGATAACCTCGAGTCAATAATAAAAAATCAGCTAAACGTAAACATTCTTAAAGTCTTTCGATCACCGTTCTGATAACATAGAGAACTGAGACGTCTCGCAAAATATTTACAATGTTCCTTTCAGTTTAATGCATCTCATCCATGTGTAATTTCAAATTCTTTAAATTAGATCCTCGCTGAACCCGAGTGATTACACAGGCCAACAGCCATTTTAGTAAATGGGTATTTGAAGCTAATTCCGTATGGATTTGATGCCCTAAATTCAAATAGTTTTTCAATTAGTTTTTGCCTATCAGGTCAAATTTCTGAAATATAACACTTTAATGACACGAAATGACCGAGGGGTTAATCCATTGGGAATTCTTGTGTACAGTTGCTAGGAATTCTTTGGGAATTCTTTAGAATTCTTAGAATTCTAGGAATTCTCGAATTCTTTGAATTCCTAGAATTCTTAGGAATTCTTGAGAATTCTTTAATTCTTGGGAATTCTCGGAATTCTTAGAATTCTCGAATTCTTTTAAATTTAGGGAATTCTATGGAATTTCCCAGAATATTTCAAATGCTGGAATTCTTTGGGACTTCATCAGTATTTCTCGAAGTATTTCTTGAGAACCTTAAATATTTAGTAGTACCTGCCAAAACTACTGCTAACGCTAAGGCCCAATTCGAATCCGGAAGAATAGTAGTAACCAACTATGCTCGAGTATATTTTACTAATATTCACCTGGGGTCAGCTCAATCCATTCAATCTTTCTCATATAATAATATGTTTCTAGCTCCACTTTACATATCACTGTCATTATTTTACCACCCTGTATCCCAAGATAACACTAACAGCACTCAGTATCTGGTGGCATTGCCAAGCAGGCAATGCCACCAGTAACCAATAGAACTCCATCAGAACCTACACCTTACTAACCGAAATCTTTGGCGAAACAAAGACTACGAAATCAACACAATCCCGAAGACGCACCTGAACTGTGACTCAAAGGAATCAACCATACTGAAACTAACTGATCCAGAAAACCAAGTACTGGATCAAAACCCTTATTCAACAATACCCGAAACTTACCACAATCAAGCTTTAACCGGCTTTAACTTCTTTTTGCACCTGACACCGGTGAACAATTTTCACTTTTATGTTGGCACTTGTTGCTTTATTTTTGCTTTTGTATTAATAAAGAAACTTTTAATGTATCATTAGTGTAGTAGTATAGTGTACGCAATCGATAGTTAATACTGATTAATAATACCTCGGATAATGGCTACAAACATAAACGAAAATATTGTAGATTTTTCTGGAGGCGACAGTGTTACGTTCTTTAAAGAGTTGGAAAGTAAAATGAATATAAAAATTGATTCTCACATAAAACACCATCTTAGTTTTCACAATTACAAAAGCTACGAAGTATTATCACAATTGACGGACGATGGTATTAATAACATTGAAGCTTTTGCAAGAAACACACTTTTGGATTTAATATCTGCAGAGGAAATTAGAAACTACTTTGGTGTTTTGAAAAAACCCGAAAAATTTAGTTTTTGGCGGAGATTTGGTAAAATCAATGCAATAATAAATTTTGCAAAAATATAACAGAAACGAGAATTTTGACAAATATGAAATAAATTCTCAATGCGAAACTGTTAACCCTCCTACCAAAAGATACGAAGAAAAGTTCCTGAGAAAAGTTCTTCCAATAATTTAAGAGATCAAGAAATCCATCGTGCTCCCAATTTAATGGAAGAAAAGGAAGTTCTGAAAAGATTGGTAAAATCTGCATACCACGACATTTTTGCTGATATAACATTAAATGAAGATATATGTAAAGAATTTCGGAAAGATTCCCATCATTGTAAAATGAGTATAGTGAGAAAATACTTACTGATACCGAAGCTGACATTTATGCTTTTGTCGTGCGCATTTTGCAAAGATGCATATAATATGCTCTCGGTGATGCTCGAGGTAAGCTAAAAGAAATAAAACTTAAAATTAACTTTTGCAACTTTCAGGTACGGAAATATTCAAAAATGGAATTGCCAGATGGATATTGGCAAATTATAGACGTCATCTAGAATTGCATCGTGAAGATAGCATAACAAAGAAAAGTCCGACGAAAATCTGAAGAAAATAATAACGCCATAAACGCTCCTGTAAATACACTTTTATCTTACTTTACACGTCCAAGAAAATATTCCGAGATTTTAGAGGCAGAAAGGAAATGCTCCATGGGAAGATGGTTTAAACACAGATTTTGATCCAGGTTTGGATCTCACCCAAGAAGATTCAGAAAATGCCGAAACTAGCACAAATCAAGAACAGGAAGAGGAAGAAAGAACAGAAGAACGTACTGAAGAACGGGAACAAAATTCTGAAACAATCAGCAAGATATGTAGCGGTCAGAAACAAGAAGAGGAGGAAAGACCGGAGAAGGAATCGCAGATATAGAAGAAAATGCTCAAATAATTCAGGACAATCCTGTTAAAAGTAAGTCCCGAATTCAACGTAATGTAAATAAAAGTCGAGCAAAAAACAAAGCAACAGGAAATCAGCCAATTAAATCATCTACTCGATCATGTAAAAAGGGGTCACGAAGAAGAGGAGATTCTTGAAAATCAAAGAAAGGTAAATACTAATTTAAACGATGATTCTTATAAAACCCAATTTACTGATCAACAGGATTTTCGAGTCAATATAATATCCAATATTTTAGTAACACCTGGATTTGACCCTGTCGTAAAAGAAAACAAATTAAAGATACCCAAAACTGCATTGGCATTTACTTCTAATACTACATCTATAGGAAATGAGAAAGAAACGTGGAAAGAAAGTCGTTGGAAATCGATAAATACCAGGAGTACTAAATAGTTATCGAGGGGTTAATACATCTATAATTAAGTGTACACAAGAATTCTAAGAATTCTAAGAATTCCCAAGAATTCCTAGGAATTCTCAAAGAATTCCCGAGAATTCCTAAGAATTCCTGGGAATTCTCAAAGAATTCCCGAGAATTCCTGGGTATTCTCAAAGAATTCCCGAGAATTCCGAAAGAATTCCTTACAGTTCCTAAGAATATTTACGAATATTTATTTCGAAATTAAATATTGTTCGTTATTTTCGAGTCTACTTGTTTTACAAATCCTTTGCTTACACAAATTATATTGTGAACTATTTTAAAATTTTTATTCATTTATAAAAAAAAGTACTTACATTATTAATTTATAACAAATTTAAAACAAATAAATATACAAAATATCTTTAATCGTTACATTATTTTGAATGAATTTTTTAGATCGTTTGAAATGGGATAACTATTTAGTACTCCTGGTATTTATCGATTTCCAACGACTTTCTTTCCACGTTTCTTTCTCATTTCCTATAGATGTAGTATTAGAAGTAAATGCCAATGCAGTTTTGGGTATCTTTAATTTGTTTTCTTTACGACAGGGTCAAATCCAGGTGTTACTAAAATATTGGATATTATATTGACTCGAAAATCCTGTTGATCAGTAAATTGGGTTTTATAAGAATCATCGTTTAAATTAGTATTTACCTTTCTTTGATTTTCAAGAATCTCCTTCTTCGTGACGCCTTTACATGATCGAGTAGATGATTTAATTGGCTGATTTCCTGTTGCTTTGTTTTTGCTCGACTTTATTTACATTACGTTGAATTCGGGACTTACTTTTAACAGGATTGTCCTGAATTATTTGAGCATTTTCTTCTATATCTGCGATTCCTTCTCCGGTCTTTCCTCCTCTTCTTGTTTCTGACCGCTACATATCTTGCTGATTGTTTCAGAATTTTGTTCCCGTTCTTCAGTACGTTCTTCTGTTCTTTCTTCCTCTTCCTGTTCTTGATTTGTGCTAGTTTCGGCATTTTCTGAATCTTCTTGGGTGAGATCCAAACCTGGATCAAAATCTGTGTTTAAACCATCTTCCCATGGAGCATTTCCTTTTCTGCCTCTAAAATCTCGGAATATTTTCTTGGACGTGTAAAGTAAGATAAAAGTGTATTTACAGGAGCGTTTATGGCGTTATTATTTTTCTTCAGATTTTCGTCGGACTTTTCTTTGTTATGCTATCTTCACGATGCAATTCTAGATGACGTCTATAATTTGCCAATATCCATCTGGCAATTCCATTTTTGAATATTTCCGTACCTGAAAGTTGCAAAAATTTAATTTATTTCTTTTAGTACTCAGATTATTAATTTAATCAGAAAAAGCAATAATGTACTTCGGTATCAGTAGTATTCTCCACTATACCATTTTACAATCGATGGAATTTCGAAATCTTTTTATATATTCATTAGATGCTTATACACAAATGTTGTACGACAAAATGCTTTATCAAATTCAGCTTCATATTAGAGTATTTTGTCCCTAAATATAACTCACTTTTTACGTATCGGTAGAGGAAAGTTTCCTTGAAATCTTATTTCATATATCTTCATTTAATGTTATATCAGCAAAAATGTCGTGGTTATGCAGATTTTACCAATCTTTTCAGAACTTCCTTTTCTTCCATTAAATTGGGAGCACGATGGATTTCTTGATCTCTTAAATTATTGGAAGAACTTTTCTCAGGAACTTTTCTTCGTATCTTTTTGGTAGGAGGGTTAATAGTTTCGCATTGAGAATTTATTTCATATTTGTCAAAATTCTCGTTTCTGTTATATTTTTGCAAAATTTATTATTGCATTGATTTTACCAAATCTCCGCCAAAAACTAAATTTTCGGGTTTTTTCAAAACACCAAAGTAGTTTCTAATTTCCATGCAGATATTAAATCCAAAAGTGTGTTTCTTGCAAAAGCTTCAATGTTATTAATACCATCGTCCGTCAATTGTGATAATACTTCGTAGCTTTTGTAATTGTGAAAACTAAGATGGTGTTTTATGTGAGAATCAATTTTATATTCATTTTACTTTCCAACTCTTTAAAGAACGTAACACTGTCGCCTCCAGAAAATCTACAATATTTTCGTTTATGTTTGTAGCCATTATCCGAGGTATTATTAATCAGTATTAACTATCGATTGCGTACACTATACTACTACACTAATGATACATTAAAAGTTTCTTTATTAATACAAAAGCAAAATAAAGCAACAAGTGCCAACATAAAAGTGAAAATTGTTCACCGGTGTCAGGTGCAAAAAAAAGTTAAAGCCGGTTAAAGCTTGATTGTGGTAAGTTTCGGGTATTGTTGAATAAGGGTTTTGATCCAGTACTTGGTTTTCTGGATCAGTTAGTTTCGAGTATGGTTGATTCCTTTGAGTCACAGTTCAGGTGCGTCTTCGGGATTGTGTTGATTTCGTAGTCTTTGTTTCGCCAAAGATTTCGGTTAGTAAGGTGTAGGTTCTGATGGAGTTCTATTGTACTGGTGGCATTGCCTGCTTGGCAATGCCACCAGTATGACTGAGTGCTGTTAGTGTTATCTTGGGATACAGGGTGGTAAAATAATGACAGTGATATGTAAAGTGGAGCTAGAAGAAAACATATTATATTATATGAGAAAAGATTGAATGGGGAATGGTGACCCCGGTGAATATTAGTAAAATATACTGAGCATAGTTGATTACTACTATTCTTCCGGATTCGAATTGGCGCCTTAGCGTTAGCAGTAGTTTTGGCAGGTACTACTAAATATTTAAGGTTCTCAAGAAATACTTGAGAAATACTGATGAAGTCCCAAAGAATTCCAAGAATTTCAAAGAATTCCGAGAATTCCCAAAGAATTCCTGATAAAGAATTCAAGAATTCCAAAATTCGAGAATTCAAGAATTCTAAAGAATTCCAAGAATTCTAAGAATTCTAGAATTCTAAAGAATTCTGAGAATTCTAGAATTCTAAGAATTCTAAAGAATTCTAAAGAATTCTAGCAACTGTACACAAGAATTCCCAATGGATTAACCTCGGTCATTTCGTGTCATTAAAGTGTTATATTTCAGAAATTTGACCTGATAGGCAAAAACTAATTGAAAACTATTTGAATTCAGGGCATCAAATCCATACGGAATTAGCTTCAAATACCCATTTACTAAAATGGCTGTTGGCCTGTGTAATCACTCGGGTTAGCGAGGATCTAATTTAAAGAATTTGAAATTACACATGGATGAGATGCATTAAACTGAAAGGAACATTGTAAATATTTTGCGAGACGTCTCAGTTCTCTATGTTATCAGAACGGTGATCGAAAGACTTTAAGAATGTTTACGTTTAGCTGATTTTTATTATTGACTGAGGTTATCTTATAGGTTGTTCACCGATTACTGAGAATGTTTATACCACTTAAAAGAAGATTGTCGTGTTTTGTGCAAACAAGTAGTAAAGCTTGCAATTTATATTCTTGAGCTCTTTAACCCTGTTCTAAGATCAGAAATAGGTATGGCATGAGAACAACTTAGGCACTTTCTTTTATAAGTGAGAACTGAATAGGCCAGTCAGTAGAGAATCGAAATAAGGTGTAGTTGCAAACGGTGTGTAGAAGATTTTATTTTTTAACTTGTATAAATAGATACAAGCATGTGAAAACAAAATGCTAACACGGGCGACCTCGGAGAACTTTGGCAGCCAAAGAACTTCAAAATTTTAGGACTTTTTAGTTTTTGCATATAACTCCTAAACCGTGGATCTTATCAAAACATTTGTGGTTTAACAAATTAAAGAGCGTTAAATTCTGCGTCGAATAAGTACACAACTTAATAATTTGGTCAAGTGGTATGGTCGAAAACTACGGTCAAAAACGATAATTTTTCTAATTTTGTCAAAACTGAGATATACGTATATGTGAGTGCGCGTCCGGCATCGATCGCGCTGCACTAAATTCGTTGTAACTTTTAAACTGAATTAATGAAATTGAGCATTCAAAAGCTCAAATGAAAGAAGAAACATGTAGCTATTGGATATTATATTTTCAAATAAAAAATGAATGTATATAAGAGTAGTAAATGTATATATTTTGGGAAAATACGGAGATATCCGATAAAATCGCTAAGAGCTCTACCATTTCTACAATTCTTAAAATAAAGATCTGAAATTTTTAAGATTACTCTAAAAGTAATGTATAAAAATATCCGATAAGTAAAAAATCTCAAAATTTAGTATTGAAGATGTATACTCAAAATTTCAAAATTTTGGGTAAGTAATAAAATCTGAAATGTATACCTAACTTTAACCACATATTACTCTTGCTTAAATCGCGTTATTGGATTTCTACAGGTGCGATTTTTAAAGCTTGAAATGTGTACTTTAAGATGCTATAAGAGGATTTAGGTTAAAAGTAAATCAACCCTTTTATTTTACAGAAATAAAAATAAATTTTTTGCTCCAAAATTCGTTAAATTAGAGGTACGTTAAACGTTAATAACTTTTATAAAAATTTATTTAACCTACCTAACTAGCATATATTATTAATAGGACTTAAAATAAGTGAATTTAGTGTAAAAAATTTTAGAATATATAATAATAGCTTTAGCGATTTTATCGGATATCTCCGTATGTTCCAATTATATACATATACTACTCTTATATACATTCATTTTTATTTGAAAATATAATAATCCAATAGCTACATGTTTCTTCTTTCATTTGAGCTTTTGAATGCTCAATTTCATTAATTAGTTTAAAAGTTACAACGAATTTAGTGCAGCGCGATCGATGCCGGACGCGCACTCACATATACGTATATCTCAGTTTTGACAAAATTAGAAAAATCGTCGTTTTTGACCGTAGTTTTCGACCATACCACTTGACCAAATTATTAAGTTGTGGTACTCATTCGACGCAGAATTTAACGCTCTTTAATTTAGTTAAACCACAAATGTTTGGATATGATCCACGGTTTAGGAGTTATATGCAAAAAACTAAAAAAAGTCCTAAAATTTTGAAGTTCTTTGGCTGCCAAAAGTTCTCCCGAGGTCGCCCGTGTTAGCATTTTTGTTTTTCACATGCTTGTACCTATTTATACAAGTTAAAAAAATAAAATCTTCTACACCACCGTTTGCAACATACAATTCCTTTACTGACTGGCCTAGAAACAAGTTCTCAAATTTTTAACTACCGAACATTGTTCTCAAAATGACAACAGCATTGAACCGATTAGATAATTTTATCATTATGGAGATGAATTTAGTTTTTTCAATAAAAGGATACCGGAAAATAAAAACTCCCCCGATTTTTAAAAACCATATGGGTTGTTTTAAAAATTTTTTTTAAAATTTTTCTTTTAAATTTTAATTAAATTTGAAAAAGTTTTTCAGTTTATTTTTTGTAACTATTTCTCAATTTAAAAATTTAACATTGTGTTTCATTTTTTGCAATGGGAAAAAAAAATTCGATTTCTTTCAGCAAATTTTGGGTGCACTTTCCATCCCCGGCAAAAGAAAAAAAATTAGTCGCTAAAATATCATCAAAAATTTCAACGTTTCCTTGCTTTTATTTTAATTAAAAATTTAATTTTTTTTAAATTAAAAATTTTCGATAAAATTTAAAATAAAAATTTATGTGATCATATTTTTTGGGAATTTTTGGAAAGAATCCTTTGTTTACAGAAAATAAGCCCCTTTTCTGGACCCTTTTATTTGCAACAAATATCGGTCATTGGGAAAATTTCCTAATTCATATCCTTAATTACTTTTAAAAATTTTTAAAAAATTTTTTCATAAAGCCCAAAGGAAAGTTAAATTAATTTTTTTAATTTTTTAAGACCCCTTTTTTAAAAAAAAAAATTTTTTTTATATTTTAAAAACCCCACACTCACAATTTTTTTAAAAAACATTTTTTCATCTTTAAATAAAAATTTTTAACTTTACCATTTTGGGAAAAATGTAAAAAAAAAAATTTATTTTTTTAAATTTTTTTTGATAAATTCAATTATTTTTAAATATACCAGAATCTCGGTTTTCACGACGAATTATGATAGATAATGGAGTAATTAGCTAATAAAAGAATTAAATTTGTGATCGGACAACAAATTTTCGAAAAAATCACTTTTGTGTGAATTCGTTTCTGATTTGGTTGCACTGTCAAAACCTATTCTCGCACCCGCCCGCGCCCGTCCCGGGCGCTGACGGCGCTTCGAGCGGTTTTGACACGTGCTAAACTCATTAAAAACATCCCTTAAGCGGCTCCAACTCGAAAAGTTTGAAAGTTAACGCGGCAGATCTCAGGGAGCGACTGACTCCTATCTAACGCTGCTGTAGTTGGCCGCGCCCTAAGGTAGATCCCCTAGGGTAAATGTGCACGGACAACTAATTTCTTAGGTTGGTGCAGATTCCACCTATTTGGTTTCAAATTCAAAAAATTAAAAACCAACTGTAACCTACAGCCCAATCTACCTTTTCGTGCAGATTCCACCTATATTTGGTATAAACTCTGGAAAAAAAAATTGTGGAAAAACACTTTTTTATTTTCACACCACAAATTGTATTTTCCCAACCAACACGTTAACAAATTTATAATCGACTATTTGCGAGGATTATCTTATAATCACGAGATGAATGCCTAAACAAGTAATTAAATGCATTAATTTTGTAATTTTTAATAAATATTTTAAAAATTAAGTATCGGCGCCGAACCGTCTTCGCGCCGAACCGGCTTGCGCCGAACCGTCTTCGCGCCGAACCGCCTCGCGCCGAAACGGCTCGCGCCGAAACGGTCGCGCCGAAACGGCTGCGCCGAAACGGTCGCGCCGAAACGTCGCATTCCGTTAAAATATAACCACAAAAACTTTTTTATTCTTTTTTTAAAGGTGTGCTTATAAAATTATAAAAAAATTACTTTTTAACGTCCCTTACCGACAATTCTTAGCAATAAAATTTTTGTTAAAAAATATTCAGTAGAATAGTTACAATAAAATAATTACTCAAAATCACGTTTTTAATTACGTCGTAACCCTTGGGGTTTAAAAGCTAAAATTTTCAGAAAAAAAATTTTTTTAGTTAGAAATCGGTCTGCGATATAGATTTTTAAAATCGCTGGGGCAGATTTTGCATGCTTATCTGGCTATACCTTTTAAAAAAATTACAAGCAATGGTCTAACAATAAAAATAAATATTAACGATGCAAACCTGCACTTGCACTGTTACAAATCTCTACAGTAATTCTTAACCTTAGCAATGTCACGTTTAGTTTAATAATATGTTTATTTATTTTTTATACCTTTTCTAGGTATTCTTTGTGACGTTCGATATTATCAAACTGAATATTATACTTATTTTTTAGGAATTTTGAAAAACTTGAAACCTAAAAATATATTCAGTTTCTAGCGGTTCCTTTATAAAAAGTTAATAAGAAGGGAATCCCCGTAATTTTAAATTATTTTCAAAAAACATAACTGGTATTTTGAAGGTTAGAAAACAATAATAAGATCTTACATATTAATTAATCAATAAATCAATCAAACAATAGAAAACTAAAATGGGTATTTTTGTAACCGGATTTAAAGGAGTGTACCTACCTATTATAATGTATATCACACACTCAAGGTAATTTTATATTATATTTTTTGCATTTTTAAACCTTTATTAATAATAAATCAATACTTTGTATACATTAAAAAATTAATCTTCATCAATAAGTTAACACAATGCAAGTTTTTTACGTTTTCGTACTTGCAAAATGTTAATAACAAACTTGTTAAATTCGTAATCGAATCGATACAACTGCACATAATGAAAGTAATAAAATTGTGCAGCAAATCATCTTCGTGATAATAAAATTTGAAATTAAAATTTCTCAATTTCGAAAGTTTTAATTTAATTTATTCTTCCGTTACGTTACGGAAAATTACCCAATATATTTCGATTATATTCTGATACGGTGCAAATTTGCGTGCACTTTATTTTGCTTACTACATATTTATTTGTCTACAACTACATAATTTTGCATTTGCAATCGATTTTGCATGATGTGAAAACTTGATTATTTACAGTTTCAGGAATGTGCTTTATTGGTTAGCGACAAGCAAAAAATTTCCCATGAAAATGTTCAGTCAAGTGTCGAAAGATTAAAAATATATTATCGGGTCCTAGCAATTACCACAATTTTCAGTTTATTTTGAATAAACATTGTAACTTTTATGTATTGAATAGAAATTTGGCCAACTAAATGTTGCCATTAAGTCACATTACTCACATTCTACTGCAATTTTTCAGATATTATGTTGTGCATCATTCAGCAAAGTTATTAGTGGGTCCCACTTCCATAAGACCATTGTAATTTAGATAGGAAAAATTTTCTATTGGTCTATCCAGATCGATGGAAGCAATTGGCTTTGATACAACTTTAATATAAAATATTAACAATTTAATTTTTTATTATCAAGCACTTTGTTTAAGGTAACCCTAGCCCAAATTATTAGGAAGTAATAGGAACGTGCGAAGGAGGCAGTTTTTGGAAAATCTTCTCCATGGTAATTTCACTTAATTCTTGATCTACCGGAGTGCGAGTGTCGTACAAGGATGGAGCTTGCATTATTATACCAGCAGTGCCACCTATGCATGCAAATGTATATAACCAAAGAAAAATCTGTCCAGAACCATAGAAACAAATTTCCATTCTTCTACAACCTAAAATAAAAACAAAAGTCAAATATTTTTAGTTTTATGGACTTAAATCAGGTCAAAACTTTCTGTAGTTTCTGATCAAAACCTTAAAACTTATTAATATATTATAGGGAATAATCTAATATGGTATTGTTTTCTTCGTATTGTGATAAATCCTGGCGAATACTTCGCGTTTGTACATATGAGTGCTTACAGATAATTGGTTTTGTTTTGCAACGATGCTTTATAATTTTAGGTCAGTGCATTTTGGTCATTTCTATTTGCTGTAATTGCAACTATCTGATATTGGAATTTAAATTCTGTCAGATAACTGCACAAAGAATTTCGATTTAGTCATAAAAGTTTTAATTGCATTCTAGAATAACTTTGTTTAAGTTACAGAATTTCAGGAATAAAAACCTCTTCGGCTTCGTGCTCAGAAGAATGCAGGGCAATACTGAGAGTTAAAAGAGACTCTCCAAAAATTTCGCTTGATATTTTCACCATTTTTTAAAAATTATCTTAATAATATTAACGTAAAATTTTATATTATATAAATAATATAATCCCTTGCTGGATTGGACCGTATAAGTTTTTTTGGTTTTATTTAATAAGAAATTTATTGATCAAAAAATATAAGTTGTACCTCGTTATCTTTATCCGCATCGCGAATGTGTTGAGCAATAAATCTTACTCCTTGTAATGCGGATATAACACTAGCAGATAAATTTTTCGGTGTAATGTTCGAAGTATCAGTCACTAAAAAATAAATTTTTCAATATGTTTAATAAAGGAGAAGAATTAACTTACTCGATGAATGCGCTTTCATTTTATTATCCTCGTGATCGGGATTATGGAGAAGAAAACTTGGATTACTGGTAGTTATCTTAAAATCAGATGTGAAAGGTTCTCCCATGCTCAACCTAATAAAGTTAAATTGGAGAACATTTCTTATTATGAGTTCAGTTAGAACTTACTGCATATCCATGTCGTTGGAAGTGTAACCTCTTGGTGGTTGGTTATCGTCGTATTCCGGCAGAGCGTATGTTGTTCTCCTCATGATCAAAAGTCGTGGCATTAATTGCAAAAATAGTTTTCGCATCCACGGAGACATTTTATGTGTAGAAGGCGACCTAGGATAATGAAATATAAAAAAATATTGATTGGGTTTTCCGGATTAGCAAGAAATTATTGAACATATTTCAGTATATTTTCGCGAAAAGCTACGTAAAAAGTGAAACGAATTAAATGCTTACCGATTAGATTTTCTAAATAGCCAATTTAAGATTAGCGCATTCGTTGGAACAAATTTAATTACCAAAGCATCTGATCGACTTTTCAACGATTTGCATAATTATTATCTATCGAGTTAGAGAAAACTAATTGGATCAACTTAGATTATGTACTCGAATTTTCGTTTCATTGAATTAAATATGTAATCTGAATTTTTATATTTACAATCGATTTGGATAGGTCACGCTAGTGTTGCATAAATCAATCTCAAAATCCATCCATTAAACCTGTTATTATAAACACATTTTGGGGCTTAATTTTATGATTGATTTGGAAGTTGTATTCAACACCGGCATCTTTTATACAGGAAATACCCGTACATAATTTCCTATTTTGATCTCGGTAACTTACCTGAAATGAACGTTAAGCACGCACACCGTTACCCATATAGATGACGTGACGATAATCATGGTAAACAAGAGATATTTACCCAAAAGAGGAACAGCTAATGACGTAGGTGGAATAATTTCTGCTAATAACAAAAAGAATACAGTGAGCGATATCAAAATAGATACACACAATGTCACTTTTTCCCCCGAATCTGATGGCAAGTAAAATACGAGGACAGTTAAAAATGTTATTCCCACGCAAGGTATAATTAAGTTTACTGTGTAGAAGAGCGTTTTTCTTCTCATCGTAATTTTGAAAGTAATATCTGAAAAAAAAATTATTTTATAGTTTTAGGTTTACTAGGACTGAAGCAATTCTGTCAGCAAAATTTTGATATTTAATAGTGTCACAGCTATAAATTTAACTTAATGCTATTAACTAAACGAGAAATATACCAAAGGATAAGTTTGCTCAAAGGTAGAATTTTATTTAATTTTATATTAAGGATTTTAGGTGCCCCTGTATCACTAAAGCAATTGCCACAAGCTAATTAATCAAATTAAAAATTAGTAGTAGAGATGATGGTGAAAAAAAATACTTGCTTAACTTTTAAAGTACAATTTGTAAAAATTTTAGGCAATTAGCTAGCCTCGACATTATTGTCAGACATTATTGTCATTTACACGAAAAATTGTATTACACCAAACTCATTTTAAGTATCACTTATTATCTTACTTATAAAACTTTTTAAATGATGTAATATTTTTATACTGACAACTTCTACCAAATAAATTAATAAATTTTAATTTTTTCGAGCATTTAGACAAATATCTGTTTTTTCTTCATGGCTATTTAGAAATAAACTTCTTCAAGTTCTTCATGGTCTGCTTTTTGGTCCTTCATTTGCATATAGGATCTCCAATATAACTTTTGGCTATTTCATAGCATAGCATCACCTCTTTCTACGAGTTTAAACACTTTTTTTTTCAATAATGGTGCTACTTCCGTTATATTTTTTATTATGGTATTGCTTCTGATCGATTAGTTTCTTCGATGTCTTGCAGAAGAACCTCATAATCGCAATTGTGATGCATTCTCAGCTTTTTAACTCATAACCAACAGAAACTCATTCGAATCTCCAAATTGGGGGGGAGAACACTCTTTGAATTTAGTAAAAAATCAGGTTCGAAAATATTCTTATAAAATAAATTGTAGATTGTGGAAAAACTGAAGAAGAACAATTTCTAAATTTCCGACAATTGTGAAACCTACTGCGGGCGCTATGAATATGCCAGATAAAGGAATGGAAATGCAATCTATTTTTCTAGACACAACTAGAAGTATAAATTGAGTAGCAATAATTACTCTTTAATGTTTATTTATTGCTGGTATTATAATCACATAGGTAAACTACAGGATAGTATCGGGCGAGAATCCAAGAATCCAAACTGCGAATTTCAAAATTTTCTAAAGCAATTATGAAAGATAACAAGGTATAATAATTATAACTTTAAAAAAAATTTTGGTTTGTTTAGGAATTTAGAAAAAAAGTGGCATTAAATGTGTTCATACATACGTAAACCAAAAATTAATTGTTTTCAAGTTTTTAAGGTTAAAAATATTTTTAAACAGAGTATTTTATATTTTTAATATATTTGATGCAAATAGTGGCGATGCCTGCGGCATCGCAAAACTTGAAAAAAACATTTCTGAACTAAAATAAAGCTCAAAGGGTGGATGTTCACCGCCTGGAATATCAGGGAGCAGTGAATGCTGCGAGAATCACCGAATATCAAAATCATGATCACCTTAATCGCCTTATTTTAATGTTATCTAACTAAATTATTTTTATAAAAGTATCTATTAAACTTTCGAGCTTGGATTTTGTAAGTGTAGCCTAATAATTTTAAATAAAGGTGTTCGGATTTTTAATTTAAATAAAACACGTAAAAATTGAGAAGTGATCATAAATTTGGTTTCTTTCGAATTTTATATAACTTATATTTAAATTTAATTTTAGGTATATCAGCACCGCGACTGAATGTTATATAGCACATCCTCTCAGTCCAATTTTTCGATCGTTTGGGGCCGTATATTCGCAATGACATGATTAGCAATGCGTTAATCAAAGTTAGTTTATCAGCATAAGGGAGACTTCATTTATCCCCACAAAATATAGTCCAGAGGTGTCAAAATCTTGGTTACCAATTACAGGTTTATTTTTGATATCAATTTAATTCAGATTTTAATTTGCTGTTTAATTAAAATAAATCTTAGGTTTTGGGTTTTAATTAAAAACTAATCCGCGGTTTTGGAGTTGAATTATATTAATTCTATCATATTAAGAGATTTGATTACAATAATTTCATGGTTTTGATATTAAATAAATTTCAATAATTCCACTGGTTGAAATGCAAATCACAAAAAATGCACGATTTAATATAGCTTAACGAGTTAATATGGTGGTTTCATTTTAATTAAACAGCGAATCAAAATCTAGATGAAATTGATATCAAAACTACGTTAGAATCGGCTTATGCCCGATTTCGTCAACTAGAGATACATATCTCTTAGATAATCTATCTAATAGTAAATGTTTATTATAATTTTAATGGATTTTAATCCATTTCATTCATTTAGGGATAGTTTAGCTGAAGATATCTTGAAAAGACAAAACCACTTTACGCAAGGGGGTCCTAGACTAAAATGTAAGTTGTAAAATTTTCAAATTTCATTAAAATTGTAAAAAAAATTTCAAATTTCATTAAACTTGAAACCTTTTAAAATATTTTATTCAACAGATAATCTATCTATTAGCTAAATTGACGAAGTAACCAATCCGGTAGCAGCAGAACAAAACAATCCTAAATGTGATTGGTTACTTCGTTAATTTATCTTATAGATAGATTATCTAAGAGATATTTCTAGGTAAAGAAATCGGCCATCAGTACAACTACTGAAAAAGTGAGAAACCAATAAAATTTTGAAACGGCAAAAACCTGACAGTAGCCAACGCAATCTTCAATCAGCAATAAAAACCCTTTTGAGCATGATAGTCTATAGCTTAATCCAGATTCAGATACCCAAATCCAAAGTGGTGAATTGATGTATCCATGATTATCAATGATAGGGACAAGATATGGTCTGAGAGACACATCACGTTCAAGAAAACCCCGATAAAACAATTTATTGTTTTCTACATCCTTTTCTGTCTCGAAAACGTGCACCATCAGGAACTATGAAGCAGAAAAGAGGACCAAAAACTGTTAAGGATATCCTAAGCAAAAAGAAACATCTTCACTGTAAAAGAAATTCAAAATCCAGAAAGACTATCCATTGAGATATCCAAAAGAGAATAGTACGATATTTACAAAATAAAGCATAATTTTTAATTACTGTTTTAAAATTATTTAATTTTCTTTAAAGGCTCCTACCAACTCCTCACCTGAATCCATAAGCCTGAAAGCAACATTCACTTTCTGCAGTTATTTTCATTCATATTCTATCTCAGAGTCTTCCTTATTAATAAAACCTTCAGAGCCAGTTCGCTCCTGGGTATTTTTTTTGTTCGTTCTAAAACAACTAATTCATGAGGATCTCAAGATTATCTCGAAGGCATTCGAGTTATTTTGGATAAGTTTACGATCATCACACTTCAAGAATTATTATGGTGCGCCGCCATCGTCGTTAAAAGAACAATTTGCATAGAAAAACACAAAAAGCTTTAATTTTCGAATGACTGAAACTTATTTTAGCAACGCCAGTATTGTTTCATACTTGGGCATTAAAAATAATAAAACACAACAATTCATTTGTTTTATAAAAACAATCTTTGAAATGCAATAACAAAATTCCTCTCAAGTATGAGAAAAATTAAGGAAAATAAAACTTTTGGTTTTATTAATTTCATTTTCGTAATATAAGCATCGTCAACTTCAAACTACTATTCGAGTTGTTTACTTCATACTTGATATTATACTTGAATTTTGTTACATTTCTTTCAAATTAGATTCCAACTTATTAAGTTAGCATTGTGAACTCTTCAAACTTTAAACATTTATAAACTTTTCAAAGTTTTTTCTTTCAACTTTTAAGCTATCTTTAGAACGGATGGACCTACCACAAATTATTTATATCTACCAATAGCAACCTATACAAATTTGTACATACCTGAATAAGGTTCTACACAACATGGATAGTATTCCTCGTTTCTGGTTGCAGGAACTGCCAATAAATCCCATTCTACGGAGAGATAAAACTCGGATAAATCGATGCCAACTTTTACAATATTTGTTCCAGCCACCTGATCTACATGCTTCAGGTCGACCTAATAAAAAAAAGAAATTGGAATTATGCTTACGAAACACACGTAACCCGTAATCCCACGTCGTAACAAAATTTAACTGAGGGTTCCTGCAGGTTAACCGATATTCACTTTTTATAACAAAAGGATAATCCACAATTTTTAGGTTATAAAAACCATAACATTTTGGTATGTTAACGCAAAAAATGTTTTTAGTATGATCTGATAATAACCTCTTTATTACCGCCAATGTTTCATTGTTACTTCTTCATTACTTTGTGGAACCGTACAATATGAAATGAAATTATGTCTTCATTAGGGTTTAATGATATAATAAAAGAGAAATAGGTAATTAAATTTTAGTGCAATAATGTAATCACTACATAAATTTTAATTTTCATTTAGTTATTGAAAACACAAATTTTATTCTAACTACCTGACATGCGTGAGTTAAATTACCTGCAGGCCATTGTAGGTCCACGATCCAAATTTCATGAGACAGCTTTGTTCGTCAAAAGGAAAATACATAACGTTTATTTCACACGATGATTTATATATGGAAGGTGGTCTCCAAACTACTTCCCCAGTATATGATAATACAGCTTTTGTCATTAAAGTTACCTCATAATTTCCATCGGCACTAAAATTGTATTAACATGCAATTTATATCGTTATTGTTAAATTTTAATAACAATAAATTTCAATATTCACGTACACACTCATAAATACAACCTATTAATTTATAAAATGTAAAGCGGAATTTAAAGCGGAAAACTTAAAAAATTTGACGCGCTTGAGTAGATTAAACAATTGATGCACTAACGAGTGAAACAAAACAATCGCACGAAGAAAATTTAAATCATAAAGAATAAATTTATGACTTGTTAGGAACAGCAAACTTCTTTTGCACTTTTAGCATTACTCCGAATATATTATATAAAAATTAAATCTTTGAAAACCTGCAGTCTCGGATGTACATAATTGATGTGGTAGTTACTACATATTTAACTCGAACGAAAAATCGGAAAGCAACAAAAACAGTATTAATGGAAATAACGCTTAATCAATTTGCAATGTAAAACACATTTATCCCTGTAAGCTCAGACCAATCTATCTAGTAAACTTAGTTAATTTGCGGAAGTAACTACGGCATTTAGATCGGTTGGATTTAGCGTGCTGGTCAGTTCAAGCACTTTTGCTTTTATTTTGTTTCAAAAGAGAAGAAGTTTACTAACAGAACGATAGTTTAGTTTAGGTGTTGGTGTAGCATTTTTGGAGTTCGACAAATTTACTAATGGAGCTTGGGTGACAGTGGAACAGGAAGCTAAAATCGATATTTAATTTACATATTTAAACAAATGTGTTGTTGTTGTTGACGACGAAATCAGATAAACAGCACCATTCGAGAGGGGGGTCATGAAAACTAAAGGTCAGCGAAAAAAACATATTTAGCATATTTTAGTTAAAATTACTGGCTCTATAAATCGTACTTTCGATTTGATGTTTTAATGAGTTTCGAATTGATTTTCGTCCAAATGACCGAACTGTTGATACTAATTCAACAAATCGAGGCAAATATCAGAATAAACTTGGGGTAGCTTTGTAACAATTTCAATAAAATAGTAAATGTAAACATCATGAACGATTCTAAATAAAAGCGAACTGCATCAGGTATTAGGTATTGGTATTAAAGTTTCTAGTTTGAAAACTTAGTTTTAGATTAAAGTATTGTCGGGCTGTCAGGTCGGTGGTTGAGGTTTTAAGAAATTGAAGCTGATCTGTATTTGTACGGAAAATTGAAAAAGCATGAAAAAATGTAATTATTGTATAGGGTAAGTGCGAAATATTAGCACACATAAGGGACCTAAATTATTTCCATATAATGAAGCGTTGCACTATACTCTCCACAACCAAGGCTTAGGGACACCACTTATTTATTTTTAATCATGCAGTAATTATTCAAAGCATTTAAATGGAAATTCATATTTAAACGTTTCAGTCAAATATAAGATTTTTTATTATTTGTAGAAATGTGTGTAAAACTGAAAGTTTAAAAAATTTAGGACACCTTTAATTCGCCTAATTCAATGGATTAAAAATCATTAAAACTACATCAACTAGCTAGATAAATATTATATAAAACAAAGCAGTAGATGAAATCCAGGATAAATAGGTAACGGAATACAAATGCAAACTAATTGCAGCCGGAAGCCATAGAGACCATCTGGTTGGAAAATTTTCAGACATATCACAAGATCTGTTAACGCTGTGCTACTACGTGCAAAGCTCCAGCTAATTATGAAATAATGTAAATAGACGGATATCGAAAGTTACACTAGAAAACCAAATTAAAGATACATTAGAGTTTAGATAAGTAGCGGGGCTATGCCGAATCAGAAAAAAGCGCTCATGTTTTTTACAAAATAGATTTTTTAGGTTATGAAGTATTTTTAATAAAAATAATAATATATTATGCCACTTTATTTATAGTCATTCTCAAAAGCCTTCACAAAAATTTTATGCATGTTTCGTTTGCCATTTTGTTGCAACTATTTTTTAGCAGCCTTACTTTCAAGATGTTAGTTTAAATTTAACTTTTACCGGAGATAGTGTGTACTTAAAAATCATATTTCAAATTTTGTTTTAAATGATAGGTAATTTTATTTAGAATAATTTTTGGATAACAGCGTTATAAGATATTTAGGTAAAACTGATTTATCGCCTTTAAAAGGAGCGCCAACACCGAGGTTAGAGCTCGACAAGTTTCTGTATATTTTTCTTAACCAAAATTGCCAACTTTAGAAATTTTGTATTTACAAATATTTGAAGTATCCCTGGTTTAAGCTTTCAGAATTGGAATAATTTGTATAATACAGGCATTTAATTGCAAAACTTAAGTTTTGCTATTTTCGGTGTGACGCCAACTTTAATCCTTAATTGAATATAGCAAGGAGAACTTCCTATCTGATTAATTTGACACTTTGTAAAATTTAAATAAAAGAACTGCGGCTGAACATAAACCGACGCGACTGCAGTTTTTGAACGGTGTGTATTTATAAAATTTTAAATAAAAAGTTGTCCAGGCTATAATTTAGCCTCTAAAATTTATAGTTTACCAGTGGTGCCATGACTCCTTGGTCTTTATAACGAGCCGCCAATAAAGTCAATAAATAATTAAACGTACAAATCAAGAACTGACGCCAATGACAAAAACCTAAAATTTCCAATTAAACTCTAAAACAGATGCAATCCCCTAATATTTAAAATAGTCAGGACCGTATTCAAGATTTCAAATAATAGATAGAAGATTCATACAAACAAAACAGTTGATTTATAGGGAAGTTAGATTGCAGACTTCCTAAACAGTTTATTTAGTTTCAAATCCCATATGGAAGATTTTAGTTTGAATTTTAGTTAGAAAATGGAATTTTAGTACTACAATCTAAACTAATCTAAACAACTTCAATTTAGATCAAATTCTATGAAACTAATTTAATACTTTCGAAATAGAAAATATAATTTAAATTTAGTTTATCTCATTACAGAAACTTACTTATTAAAAAGTACTATATCCGGAAGCCATATATGTTCGGAAGGAACGTAAAGTTGTTCTACCCCTCCATATTCTTCAGGATTCCATTTTAATTTGTAGTCCGACCATTTCTAAAAAATATATAAGAAGTAATTATATAAAAAAACCTAATGGAAATTATTTAAGCATTTATGCGAAGAGAACTCATTATGCTGCAGGATGGATTTATTATGAATTCAGGATAATTTTCTGATGTTTTTTAAAATGTAATTTGTTTAAAAATTAATGAAGTACAAGACTAAATAGGTTTTCTGTTAAAATTGCCTGAGACTAAACATAAATAACGACAATTTTTTAATTAAATTTAAAGCTCCCTACATACGATCACATCGATATCAAGTAATCTAGCGTGTTTGCTGACCAATTCATTGTATTTTGAATTTTGTATTATTAATTTCAAAAAACATAATTTTAAATTCGAAAAGAACTGAAACCATATAATTAATTTTACTTTAGAGACTTTCGACTATACATAACCGCAATATGCGTCAGTTGTGTGAAAATATTCAGAATATAATTTTATAATAATATTTAAGTAAATTGGAGGTATTTTAAATTTTCCTACGAAATGAAATAATAATATTTTACAAAAAATTATATAAACATTTATTTTTTAATACTCTAAAAACGTGCTCAAACCGAACATTACCAGATAGATTAAATTTATACGCTATGCTAATTAAAGACTTATCCAAACAAATGCAATTAATGGGGTTGACTAAGTTTTAAAGATAATAACTTTGTTGACTTACGCTGGGGTAATTTTTTTTGCATAGTTTATTTATTTGTTTATTTTTGCATTGTATAAAAATTGACAACAATGAAATTAAGATTATAAACATAGCAAAAAACGGCAGGTACCATTTCACTTTTGACGTTTTTAGTTAGGTACTGATTTGTTATTTACTCTTTCAAAAAAGATAAAATGAAACATTTTAAATTGTGCATTAGTTGAAAAACAAATTACAAAAAGGATGCAGCCAATAGGAATTTTTAATTTAAAAATTGTAATAGGATACTTTGTCAAGCAAGGATTGAAAATAATTAAAATCGAGATACTTCCCATAATGCGAATCGATTTGTCTTTTTAAATTATTCAAATTTATCTATATAAACAAATAAAATGAGTTCGACATTTAATTGAATGCTTTTAATTGCATTTCGATAATCCAGCTTTAGAGATTCTTTATTTCTCTACACCTGTACATTGAAAATTTAATTCGAATTTTAGATTCATTAATTACGACTAATTTATATTAAAAATCAATTAAATCTCCAATTTGTTGTAGGTAACTTATTACGACCAATTTGGATTAAATATTGAATTTAACATATTAAACGCTGTTTTATTTTACTCGGGATAACAAATAGCTACATTTAATTTACTGCGTGTTTAAATTAAGGGATATTAATGTTGAACTAATTTTGATTTATATCAAATGTTCAATATATCTATTTGTCATATTTGAATTTTATCGGGCAAGTATGTTTGATAGGTTAATCGTTACAACAAACAGTAATTTAATTTCGTCATCTAAATATAGCAAAATAAATTTAATGAGCAGTTTATGGTTTATTTGATTTAATCCTTTTCATTCATTCTAAACTCATCAGTTGGAAAGCTAAATTTGCCAAATACACTCAAATTCGTAATATTAAATTGCTCAACGACTTTAAAATTTGAAGTTAGCAATAATGAAAAATAAATTTATAAAATAATTCTGCTTGAAATGGTAGGAAATTGAATTTGAGAGGATTTTTTCCCCAGATTAGAAGCATAACCTCACTTTTCTCATTCTACACTTATGCCATTCCTATTTAACCCTTTTTGCACTCCTTTTTAGTTATTCGGAAGTTTTATCATGTTAATTATTAAAAAAATATATATTTCTTACCTGTACGACCCACAAGTTTGTAGTCATAATTTGATTTTTTAAATTCATCTCAATTAATTGAGACAGCTTCAATCCAAGCCATACAGTTAAAGTTTCCGAATTATTACTTACAGGTCTAATTAGTCGATTGTAATTGCTAAGTAAATCATCATACAAACGTTTTGTGTCGGGATTTGCTTCAATTTGTTTAACACCGCCTAGAAAAACATTTTTATAGGAAAATATGTGGAAATAAAACAATAAACATACCATGAGTACCATGAACCATTAAAACAAACAAACAGATTATTAACAACAACTTAAATTTGATAAAAATCATTTTGTTATTATATGTTACGCCCACCCTTACATCATGCTGCCTCCATCTGGACCAACCCTTACTACGAGATAAATCAATGAGTGAGCGCAGGCTCTGATTCAAATTATGGATTTTGAACCGTAAACATATTTTTTCAAAATAGCAATCAAACTAAATTTTAATTAAGTTCAAGTGACTATTGGATTCACCAACTGAAAACTTAAGTACTCAGAGTAATTTAAGTAATTGAAAAAGTGGGTAACAACAATTTTTTAAATTATGTTTATTAACCTGTTAGTCAAATTACATTTTTTTAATAACTGAAGTGGATAAACTCAATTAGATAAAACACTATTTACCTAACATTACCATAGGATATCGAAAGTAGAATCAGCATAGTTTTAAACCTAAAATAATATTAAAAGTTTTAATTTGCGGTAGAAAATTAATTTTCTTCGTTAGCTAATATTTAGTTCAGCAGTTTTCGGTGAAATTAATTTTATTATTCTTATAATATTTATTTTCATTGACGCAGGTGAATTTCTCATTTTATACTACTGCAAAGTATAATTGAGTCAACAGAATGGTTTGTTGCCAAACATTTTGAAGATTCTTGCCGATATCATGAAATGGAAGGAAGAAAAGCGGTCAGCTAAATGGCTAAATTAAGCATATTTCTCAGCCTTCTGAAGAAACTTCTGCACAATATTAAGGATAACCAGCTAAATAATTTGAAAGGCAAATTGGACAAGTGTCTATATACTATTGAATGGAGAAACATTCTTAATTGAAGGTTTCCCAATAGTTTGCATTATGGTGATCAATCCAAAAAGGCAAAATTTAGATAAACGTCATTTTTAGGAATGGGATAGATATGGAAGTCGACTTTTCCAAGCAATTGTATACAAAACACTCATCTTCCAAACAAACTCTGTTGAAGCTGCGGTGAAAGTAAAACATCATCATAAGAAAATATATAAATGGGGAGAGATTGCGGAATTAAATAACAATTTTAAATTTGCAATTTAAATTTTATTTTATTAATTTTAATGAGCATAGTCATAGGCTGGCGGTTAGTGCGTTGGATTGCTAGACCATGGGTCTTTTTGTTTACCCCAACACATTTACATTCACCCCAGCTTATAGGAGAAAGTGAAATGGAGATATTTGGCCATTCGGCAAATGGCACTTATTCGCAAGTATCCTAATACAAACTGCTGCGTAAAACAAAAAAAAGGCAAAATGGTGGTGTTATCAGGTTAGGCCCATGATGTTTGCTGTTTTCAATTATTTTTATTTATTTTGACGCCACTTGGCTTTGTGTAAAATGTAGCTATTCTAATCCAGGCACTTGAGTGTACCGAGCTGTTGCAAATAATTAATTTATATTAAATGTTTTCAAAATTGACTTCTTTTGACTCTAGAATATAAACTTTGTTAAAATCAATTTTACTTTTAATAACAGGACTTGATTAATCCAGAAGCAGCCATATAACATAATGAAGCTACGAGGATATTAAACATGTTGATTATATAATATTAAACTCTTGCAAACTAAATACAAACTAATTTACCTTAATTATATTGTATAAAATTTCTCTAAATTAATCTTCAACTATTAATTAAACGCCAAATTTATAAACTATTTTAATATACGAAATTACACTTAGGGGTAAAGGATACACAAAAGCATTTTAAAATAATTATCTGAGTAGTTTTATCAATTTCTTGGCATTTAAATCAGAATGATAGAAAAGTTATGGAAGATAAAGTATCAAACTTTTGGAATTTTAAATTTTAATTAGTAATTAATCCCTTAATTAAAACAAAAGCTGTTTAATACATTTTTGTAAAGTTTAAATTGGGATGAACATTTTTTTCTAAAAATAACAAAAACACGAATTTGTAAGTATTAAATTTAGTTAATTCATTATAATAGAAAATAAATCAAACAACGGAGTTGTTACGCAGCAAACTTCTTGCGCCAAAACAGATACACCAAAAATAAATACATATAATTTAAACAATAGCATATTAACAATAATAATTTACTTTTTATCGCACAATAAGAATTACTTTAAAATATAATTTTTACTAAAATTACCGACGAATATAGTTGGTAATTTATACATTGTTTATGGTAGCAAAGTTATTGGTATTTTCTAAATAACATAACGTATAATTATTGTTGGTAATAACATTATATTGTTGTAAATTGAAGTGGAAAACACTTCGTTACTGCTATGGGCTAAGAGCACCGAAGTATCTAATGAGCAGGTACTACGTGTAGGTACTATTTTATTCACAATCAATTAGTACTCAACAATTAGCAAATAATTTTATTCCCATCGAATTATTGCCCAAAACAACAATCTTCATCTAAACTAACTTGAAAATTGATAATTAAATGTATGAATATTGAAATTATGAAAACTTTTTTATGATGAAACCAATGGACCACACACGAAATATTAATTGAGAAATATTATCTACAAAGTCTCTTCAGAATATAATTAAACAGCAATATGATCTGACACTACCGCAATTTCAAAAGCCATTGTCTCATGTTTGATTCCCTAGAGGGTTAAATTACCTTCCAAGTTGCTGTCCCGTTATGAACTTACTTCAACTAGACTGCGAAATGTATACAGGAAACTTCATTCAACCTTTGGAGAGTAAAAGTTAGACGGAATAAAAAGTAAAATAGAATAACTCATTAATAAAGTAAATGGAGAAGTTAAAGAGCATAAAATAATATACAACCACCGCGCTGATATGAGTGTGCAAGTGGCAGAAAAGTCTGCACATTAATAAATTTGAATCAAAACGTATAAACGCTCTTTACTTAGGTAACTAATTTTATTTTTTTGCAGTAAATAAATTTGTAAAGAAGATTTATGTGTGATAAATTTGATTTTGTATTATGTAAAATTTTGGAACTGTCCGAATCCTGAAACAGTGATGAAATATAAACTCGGTGCTAGTGAAAAAGCATAAATTAACATGAAAGATGTACTTCAAATAGAAACACGCAAACGTTAAGCAAGTTTGGGTCAGCATGGAATATTTCTTTATTAACTATGTATACGGTACGTGAATTTGATAAATAGAGGAGTTTGTAAACGGGAGATATTAATTTCCCTAGATGTTATCGCTTATTGGTCCCATGACGACGATGAGGACCGGTCTTTGTTAATTTCCCTTACGAACCATTTCTTTATCATAATTATAATTATCAAATTTGTTATGACGATTTCTTAAATGATAATTAAAATTTAAAAATTTTATTACGGTAACAAGGGGATATTACAAGCTTTAATTTTCTGAAGAGGATATCACGAAGGTACTAAATGGTGAAAGAGCAAACAATTCAATTGCTTAATTTGTTAGCAAAATTAAGTGCTTTGCAAAATTGCTGATAACTCTGTGCTTTAAATTTTAAGAGATTCGGGTTTACAAGAGATGGTTGTAGGTTCAGCAGTTAAGTATGTGACTGATTCTTCACCTTCCACTTTTCCCTCTTCCTCTTCGAAAGGCAATGGCAAACCATCGTGATGCAATTTGCTTAGTAAACCTTCTCTCAATGAAGTGTAAGTGAAAAATATGAAATTCAAATTTAAATGAGCAACGAAAAAATTACAGAGCTTTTGGAAACTGAAAACTTTGGAGCTTAAACCTTATGATTAATCCTGATTTTAATTGAAATAATCTGAAAGCTCCAAATATTTAAGCACTAATCCATACACTAATTAAGCGGTGATTGACATTACTGTTTTTCGCAATGTGGTTTTAAATAATTGTACATGACATAATATTAGATTAAAATCTATAGTGCGAGAAATCGAACATTGAGAACAAACGCTCTAAATACTTAAAGTGCGGAGTTGAATTTACTGTGCATACTAGTAAATTGGTTTGTTCTCAACGCTCGACGCGACGTAATGTTCTGAAAACAGCTTTACTCAGGTAACAACGGTTTTGTTTTCAAGTATAAGTAAAGCCATATTTATGGATCTAAGCATTAACGGTATGTATGTATAAGATGGAACTGCTCCTCAATTTAGTTTGAAACTAACGGTAAGTTTTAAACTGCGCCAACGGGAAGAAATTATACTTTGCAGGTTAAGTAAACTTATCAAATGAAATTATTAATTTCTAATATCTGAAGCAGGTCTAGTTGGTTAACTCCCTTTCGAAGAAATTAGCTCTTTAGAATCGAAACTGATATTTTCATGCTGGAAAATTAATTTACAAGGATTAGGAACACGAAAAATTAAATTACGATGAGAAATTTAAAAAAAGTGTTTTACAAAAAGGCAGTTAACGTATCGGGAGAAAAGTATATAGGTATTGTGATAAAGTTTAATATTACAATATTTTATCCTTGTTTTACTAACGAATAATCTAATAAATATTGGAAAACTTTACCGCTTTCCATTAAATTAATACTCTCGATATATTCTGCTCTCAACAGTTTTCTTCGTGTAATATGAGAAAGGGATCCTTTAAATAACGCTTACAGTGTGTTACATCTTTTTACTTCATTTTCACAATTTATGTAATATGAAATGTAAGAATTTACATCAACATTCAAAATTAAGTATAATAATAAACAAAAAACTTGACATAATATTATTATATTCTACTCAAATTTTTTTAACGCATTTAAATTTTATTTTTATTGGTTTTCCATTAAGCACTTTTCAATAATGGGAAATTTTAAACTAGACTTTTCCCTGGTGTATATATAACAAAAACCGAATCGTTCAAGTGACTAGTGAACAATTTTTTGTGGTTCTGCAAAAATGTTACAGTAATTAGCTTTTAGTGGTATTTTAAATGTGGATTTGAAAATAAACCAAATATTTTGCTATGCTTAGTTATTTGATTTAATATAACTATTATACCTAGTCAAGGGTCAACCGCTAAGGAAATCGTGTACAATTAACTTCACACTTCACGTACTTCATCCTAATTCTCCATACTTCTTACAGAAGAGACTTACAGAAATACCAAAATTTGAGCACCCCAGACCCCGGATTGAGTAGATTATTTTTATCAGAAGTAAACTAAAGATCTCCCGTTGCAGAGGCACTAGAGGGTGTTTCACTCCCCAGTCCCCGGATCAAGTAGTTTATTTTTATCAGAAGTAAACTGAACTCTCCTGTTGCAGAGATCTACCTCCCAAGGAGTACGGAATTTATAATTAGGTAGTTTATAATTAATTGTCAGATTACGAATTAAACACATTTACTTGGCCATAGCTAATTTTAATAAACTTGAGATATGCTTAAATATTTAATTCACTTTTAATAAAAATAAATTATTTAAACCGGGGTCTGGAGGTGTGGAACACCCTCCAGTGCTTCTGCAACGGAGATCTTCAGTTTACTTGATAAAAGTAAACTACTCGGTCTGGGGTTCTGCATGTTCTGCAATGTTCTTCATTCCAAAATTTGTGCACTGGAAAGTGTTCTACACCCTCCCCAGTACTTCATGTACTTCATTAGATTGTACAAAAACTTTACCAGCGGTTAACCTCGTACCTAGTACAGTAGAACCCCGATTATCCGTGCGCGGATTATCCGTGAAGCGGTTTATCCATGGGCCCATTATACATCGATTACCGTCCGATTATTATGCGTGCGGCGGCTTATCCGTGCGGCGCCAGCGGTTTATCGGTGGATATTCGCAACTTTAGTAGTATACTACGTGAAATCAAATGTATAGAACTTATGCTTACTTCAGAGCTGCACTTGGATTACATACAAAGCTGTTTAGTGTATTTTTGTAATAATTTAACAAAAACGTCAATTATTATTATCCGTGTTTTCAATTATCCGTGCCGAGCACGGTCTCGGTCGGCCCGGATAATCGAGGTTCTACTGTATATATATATTTTTAATAATTACAAATAACTATAAACCATGACCATAAATATCCACGTCAAAATGTCGCGGATATTTGGAAGCGCAACAATTGAACGCACGACAATCCGACGTACGAAAATTAGACGCATTCAAGGTAAAAGTTTAATTTAATGAAATGTTTAACAAAAAAACGGCTGATAGAAAATTTATTTTTCTATTGATTAGAAACATTTTCTATTATCTATTGATTAGTATAATGAAAACTAACCATCAGTGGCGTATTTAGAAATTGCATATGGGAGAGCATTTCTCCGGGGCATAAATCAACTCGTGGAAGATGATATTCCACAAACAAATAATTCCTTTGAAGGGTGGCATAACGGATTTACTTATTTACTTGCTGTTGCTCATCCCAGCATCTGAAAATTTATTAAAGCTTTTAGTACAGAAGACTTGACAATAAATTGAATATTGAACAATATATTGCAAGAGATATACCGCTACACAAGAATGTGTATAAAGACACTGCAAAAAGAATTAAACAAATTGTCAAAGATTACGTAAACAGGTTAATTTTGAATTATACGAAGAACTTGCAATTGGAAGAAACTAATTTTTTGTTTATTGTAAAAAAATATAAGATATTATAATTTTTTTTTTGAGCGTATTCAAATATTCGCGACGTTGACGGGATTCCGTGGTATTTACAGTTAACGCAGGATTTTAGCATAATAAAAAAGAAATGGACAGAGTGGAAGAACAATAAAAAGTAAAACTGAAAAGGAGATTGAAGGACTTGATGATGGAATTTTCAATTAAGAGACGGCAATAAGTTGAAAAATAGAAAGATATGAGAAAGAAGCACAATATTATTATTAAATAAATGCACCCTAAAGACTAAATAAAAAATAGTGGAAGAATTCATAAAGAAAGAACTACCAATTCAAGTAGAAGCAGTAAATGGAAAATCTTAATCAAAAATTATCTGCAATGAAGAACAAGAAAAGATTGAAAAAGGAAAAATAAATATATACTAAAAACAATAATCTTACAAAAGAAAATGGCAGTACAAGATAAAATTATAGAAAAACGAAAGAGTCCAAAATAATAAGAAAATTAAAATAAGTGCACATAAGTGTATGTAGAAGACACTTATCCTCACGGATTAACTCATTCTAGCAGAGGTTAAACACTAATGGAGATATGAAGTGGACAAAATAGGTCAATCAGAAATTCCTGATTAATAGACAAGACGAGAATAATTACAAAAGAATTGAACCACAGAACATCTAGAAGAAAAAGAAGAGTAAGAGATTGACGCTAAAGGAGAAAACACAAACAAGATATAATTGGGGTGTCAAGAAGACTACCCAGGCTACACTCATTTTCTCAATCAGATAAACTGTAAAAGATGAGTTTAATCACCGTAGGTGATCACTATCGTATTTATCTTGTTTCTGAAGTTTGGTTTAAAAACCCCACGATCTATATTCGATTGCGGTGATCTTTTTGCGTCATGTCAAAAACTCACTTGTCCAGGTATACGGTACCAAAAATGAATTTGGATCAGGAAATCTATTAGACCGATTATATTTCTATTAAAATGATGTTATCATTTAGAAAAAAAGAGACAATAAATGCGAGTTTTTAATCAAAGTTTTGCATCCTCGAGAGCACCCTCATAAGAATCACTTGTTGCAGAGATGTTTAATTTATAAGAAGTAATTCTGCTTCAGAAAATTATTAATTTAAGGAAATAAATGTAGTACCTGGGTACCTCAGTTTACGAAATGAAAACATGTTTCGCATACAAACAAACACGTTTAGGAAGAATAATTAAATATTTATGAGTAGTAAGATACACAAAAGCGCAAGAAGTTTATGTTGCATACAAAGTACGTACATAAAACAAGAGCTTTAAAGTAATAAATTACTAAGCAAAAATGTTCATCTCAATTACCATCGCCTGGCCAGTCAGAAATACAAAATAGAAACCGCATGCAGAGAGCGGCGTGCCCACGAAATTAATGAGAGAGCTTATATTTTAATACGACGAAGCTTTCAATTAACATAATCCAAAGATAAACAGTTTACAAAAGTTTTATGGCAGCTTCGCGTTTGAACAACGCGAGCTGCATATTTGTATTAAATACGCGAATTGCTTTTTATCCCTAAATGCATAACTCAAAATATAACTTTTGCAAACATTCTACGCAAATAATTACACTAGACCATTACTTTAAAAAATTAATTTTGGTGCTTTATCTGTATTATAACTTGATATTATTACTCTCGTTCACATTTATATTTCAGATTTAAATTTTTTCTCTAGCGTTGAACAATTTATTATAAGATCGCACTAACTTGCTTCAGTTAAGTGCGATTTTAATTATATAAACTACCTTGTCAAAGAGAATATATTTTACATCAATTGCTGTTGAAAATCCATAAAATGAATCTTAAGAAATTAATCCAAAAGCTCAGGAACCAGCTTGTCAATGGGGAGCTCAAATCAGCTGCCGAGAAGATGAGGTGGATCAAAACTGAAACCTGCAGTTTTAAAAGCCCCCACACGATCCAATTTAGTCAGAAGTTTTATTGTTATTGCTTGGTTGCAATTCTTCACGCTGGTTATTTAAAGCAAGATGATAAAATGAATAAAAAAACTCTTGACGAAATTGAGCCATCTGGAGGCACAGTATAATCGCATTTACATTTTTTCCTATCAAATAGTTAAGTTAACTTATTTTTTGGATCACCTTTGTGGAAATAAGCAAAAAGGGCATAACTCGACTTAATTCGATTTCGATGTTACTGTTTATGTTCAGAGTACTTTTGCGCACCTGGGGGTATTGTTGGGCATCGTTGAACGACTTATAACGGCGTTTTTATAAAGAATTCTAACTTAATCCATAAGATTTCGCTAGAAATTGAGTAACAATAAGTTAGTTATCTTGATGTCAAATGCAACGCGTTTCATGAAATTATCTGTAACGCCAAAAGAATAAATCATAGTTTCTCCAACAAAACAGATTTTTGACGTTCCTAAAAAATGGTCATTTTAGACTTATCCCCTTTTGACTTTTTTCCATAGATCTGATCTGATTCCTACGTGACGTGAATGCTGATTCAAAATAGATCGCGTCACCTAAACATACATATTTGTCCATGAGTCAATATTACATATCTAATAGAATGAAATCATAAGACTACAAATTTATGTTTGAATCATGGAAACCTAGTCAAGTTAACAATTTCCAATGTATAAATAATTCTTATTCGTATGCACTGTTGTTGCACGTACGGTGCATATTATTCCCGAAGCTGCTGTCAAAGTTTCGTGTTCAAACTTGGAAGACATAGTTTTTTATACATTGTAAGAGATCTTAAACTAAGAAGACCCCATCTGTTTGATTGTCCATAAATAATTTGCAAACTTAAATATAGATTTAAATTGCACTAAAAAGTTAATCTATTGATTAATTTAATTATGCAGCACGATATAACTTTAAGAATAACAATTTGCAAACAAGCAGCTTTAAAAGATATTAATCAAGAAAGAGAAATTGAGAATAATTTTCTTAGGTTTGGTTTTACAATGCAAATTTAGGCATGGTTTAAAGTTTAAGCCTCAAATTTGGTCAATAAGCAATGAGATTAAAACTAATTATACAAAAAGCTAGGCTGAACCGGGCAATGTGAAGTAAACCTTTAATAATATTGAATTATTAAGTTTGTTATAATGTAAATTGCCTGAGAATATTATAATACGCGGTATAAAATTTTAGATGTTTGAATTGCAAATAGAAATTGTTTGATATTTTATTAATATCAGTAATTTAACGGTAATCGTTTTCAACCAGAACTACTACGTAACGATCGAATCATATTTAAGTATTTATTTTGAAAATTATCTTTTGCCTTTATACTACATCTGCTTCCATACATATGTAAGTCTTGCCACTGCAAACGAATATTACGACATTTACGATGTTCGTGTGACATATTGATTTGATTTATTAAATTATGCGTGTCTTTGTCATATTTTCTACTACTAATTTTAAAATTAAATAATTTTATTGATTGATGTAACGTTCATTTCTTATGACAATAATCAACTGTATTCTTATGTAATCAACTTTGATCTCTTCAATTTACAGTACTGGAGCTGAAACGTTCAATACAGCAGGGTATTAATTTAAAGCAGTAAGTCGCGGAATGACCTTCACGATATAGTCGTCGGTGAAAAAGCAGAAAAACAGAACTGCTTGTGCAAAAAAACATCACGATTACGTTGGAAGACATGCTGGAACCTACCACTACCTTGTTCCCAACGCAACCATAATTCAAACTAATATTGACAATACGTAATAAAATAACCCACACATGATTATTCCTGGTATGTTACCTATCTCAACAGAGTAGTAGTTTTTAAAATCTCAAACTAGAATTTACAATTCAGGCAAATGCCTTGAAAAAATCTAAGCAATCAAACTTCAAATACATATGACATTCCTCGTATTTTTTTTTGACATATCATCTGTCATGATGAAATGGAATTGTGTGTGATTATAAAAATATGTCCAAAAAGAACACGTTGGGAACTGAAAGTGAAAATAAACATAAAGGTGATTCTCACAGATCGTCAACTTGTAATTCTGCAAAAAGCAAATGCAGTTTATCCACACATTTATCTAATGCCGAAGGTTAGAAACTTGGAACTAAATTTTTATCATAACAAGTCGGAACGAGTAACACGAAAAGTTTAACTTTTTAGATACAAGAACAGAACTCGTCTTGACGTCAAATTCTAATTCGCATTTAAATATTGCGACCGAAACTTTAACAAATGAAAGAAGTTACGATACATCTTGTAGTAGCTTGGAAGAAGATTTATATGGAACCAGCGAAAAGTTTAATCAAAATCTGAATTCAATCAAAGAGAAATTACAGGAATTGGAATTAAGGAGTTATGAAAGATGTAACTTGAACCAATGGTCCTCAAGAAGTGGCACTTCAGGAAACGATAACACATATTCTTTTATTTCCGTAAATAATTCCAGTGACTCTGATAAACCTAAAGGGTACCTTTCTAGCAGAGAAACCATTTTTAATTTCAACGAATTTTTAATCAACGAAAAATATAAGACAGAGGGCCCTACTACTTCCCGAGATAATTTATATTATAGTAATTTACCTTTAGCACCTACCGATGAAGCACCCGAGTTGGAGGTAATCCAGGAAGTCGATGAAGTTGATTCCGATATATTATTACAGTATGAAGTTCCCAATAAAAAGCTATGTTTGAGAGATTTTACGCCAAAATTTGAAAATTGCAATAAATTTCTACAAACATCTGATAGCGATTTAAATAGAGGAGATTATTCCGGCAGTGCAGATGCCACAAAAACATTACACAAAAATGTCTCGAGCTCATCGTCAACAAAAAGCTCTAAACCTTCTACGTCTAAAACACTGGTTAGTAATATTTCAGCATTTGAAAATGACAGCTCGTCATTGGAAGAATATAAATATGCTAATTTTGTAATACAAGATGACGACAATTTCAATGCGACAACTTCGAGGCAAACGAACACAGAAGAAAAGAAATGCACCAATTATTCGTCATCATCAAACGTATCCATTAATTCTCACTCCAAATCAAATGCAAATTTTATAACTAAAAATTTCTTTAGAATAATAGAAAAAATGGAGAGAGCAAGTTTTAAGTCTGAATCTCCCGAAAATGTGAATAATAATGAAATAGATGAAGCTTACGATTTACGTATAAACTTGCCGTCTAGCATTGCAGACGACTCTTCCAGTTACAAAAAAACTCCAATAGAAGCAAATATAACAGTGATAAAAAAATTTGAAGGGAAACGTAGAAAAAAGAATCTAAAAATAAAGTAGGTCCAGATTGTGATTTGGAAGAAACGACAAATTTTAGTTCTTGTAGTAGCAGCACGAGCAATGTAAACGAAACGACCTTATTGTACAGGCGATATTGCAAAGCTACACCTGAGATATTGAGCAGAACAAATTCTTCGCCATGTTGTATAATATCGTCGCTATCTAACCGCTCCTATAGTGCTAAGTCAAAATCCGACACTCAACATAAAACAAAATTAAGCCAACAATCATCCGCATCGCCATCGCTCACGTTGACACAAAATAATTTGAGAAAACATGACATTATTGATTCGTCATTAATCGCTAGCATGGATGTACTAAAAATAGGGCAACAAAATTACGATTTTCCTTCTATTACAAAAATAACGATATCTCCTGAGAAATTTACCAATGAAGCGTGTAAAGGTGATGTTGAAAGCGATAACAGCGAATCGAAAAGAGCGACGATAAATTTTTGCAAGGTCAAGTTTATTATTCCTTATATACAGATAAAGCAAAAATGTTAATAAATTCACCTACAATTTCTCCTGTAAACAGAATAGAAATAGAAACACGGAATGACCACGGTCATGGAGACTTAAAGCCAGCGAACAGAGAATTTGTAAAGTGCACTCATTTTAAAAAAAATCCAATAAGGAAAGTACAGTCCACTGAACTCTCGTTTTATAAGCTTCCATCTGACTGCGATTCAAGTGAAGATTTAGCTAATAAATGTATAAAGGTTGATACGGCACAAAGACCTATTCTACGCGACGCAACTGTTGAAAAAAAATGTAAAAGTTGTTGCTGTTTTATTTTCTTTTCGAATAGAAATCGACGTTTTTTTAACTAAGCTCTCGCGACGACGTAATTTTAAGTTTTATGTTTTTAGATTTTTTATTATTACCTGTAAGGCCTAAATGTATTATTATATAGTGAGGAAATGATTAAAATAAACATAAATTTAATAATTTTATGGTGTGAATTGTTTTATTTATTTGCTTCTGGTTGCTATTAACTAAATTCAAGTTAATGTCCCTTACCGAAAGTATTCCAAGAGGGGTAGTGTCCCAAAGAATTTAACTGATTAACTTACCTGTGTAGCCAACCAGCTAACCAGCTAATGCTCCAGCTAAATTTACCAATTTCTGACCATGTCGTTTTGATTACGACATATTTCCATAGATCGGAATTCATGTTTCCCTACATCGGCAACAAATTTTAACTCTGAAAGTACACGTAATAATTTATACGTAAGTAAATTTAATTAAATGTTAAAATATTTTATTAAATGTAAGCTGAGCTACATACGTAGAAATTTTAATTAAACGACACTTGAATTTTAATTTAAAATTTAATTTTAATATTTTAAAATAGTAAGTACTGCTTCATTAAATTTAAAAATAATAATATATAATTTGCAGATTTATTGTTATATTTCAATAATAATTTATTATAAAAAAAAATTATGAAAATATTGCAATAAGAAATTAATCAACATCTTAATGGACAGATAGCTCGTCTAAATCTATGTACTGCTAGAAAGCAGGTCCTTCCGGAAAGACCGTTGAACATGTGCAAAGTACAATGACGATTTCCTATCAGCAGTCCTTGCGCGAGCGCCAAATAAGGAAAATAAAACTCCTCTCCTGTATCTCAGCTTGGCGGTACTTTTAATTGGAAAGGATTGATTACCCAATAAAACACATTTTTTTAACTATTTACAATAATGTATTATATTTATCACATTATATTTTCAGAATAAATAAATCAGTAAAAAAAGATTAAAATATTCCAAGCCAGTTCTATTCAGTTCCAGGACAGTTCAATTTTTACAGTCCAAAATTTTGGAAATTACAAACATTTTTCAAAACCAGAGACGCAGAGACGTAGGAAGACCGAGGAAGAGATGGGCCGGAACAGGTCGAAGACCTAATCCATGATGGAAATGAAGATGATGATAATGACAAACATTTTTTCAAAAAAGAGTATAGTAAAAACTAAACTGCAAAAATACACATTTGTACCAGTAAACTTGGCCTATTGTATAATCTGCATTGAAGCGGCCCGCCTTTTCACTCTTTCAACCATCCATTCCAGTAATTTATTATTAATAAACTTAAGACTTAAAACTTAAAAACTTAAAAAGACAAACTAAAGTTGCAGAGATGAAACCATTGAGAAGAATACTCGAAAAAACAAGAAGAGACAGAATACCAAATATAAGCATACGAGAAATCTGCATCATCACAAATATCTCAGATTGGATAACCGACACACGAAGGTTATGAAACGAACACATAACAAGGATGAACGAAACTAGACTAGTTAAGAAAGATAGTTAAGAAAGCGTCGCAGGAAAGATTGCGAGACAGCTTGTAAATTGTTACGAAATGTTGGTAAGAAACAGGAAAATAATCATAAAAAGTTTAGCAAGCTACTTCAGATGTAAAACAAATAATATGCTCACAATACTAGCAGTAGCTTCGGAGCCTTGCCGAGGTTACTATTGGATATTACAGAACCTAGTCTTAATTTAAGAGAAAGAAGAAGTCATCAGTAAATAATTTGTCATTATGTAAGTCTAGTTTAAATATTAAACTGTGTTTAATATTAAACTAAGAGGTGATTAAATTTAATCTACACCTCTTTGTCACGCTCCACTGACAACTTCCTCCTGTGCCCACCCTGGACACTTAATCACGCTCTGAAGTTATTTGCATTTAAAACTCAATTAAAGCTGTAATAAAATTTCTAACGAGCCGAGACTGCATACTATAAAGCTGACCTTGCATTTAATAAAAAATGTTCTCAGGTTTTTCAAAATCTTTCTGGACTGAGCCGTTAGGTGCTTAACGTTAAGAAACAAAGAAAATTTCCCAAGAAATTATAGAAAATTATTATAAAATATGTAATAAAGAAAACTAGACAATAGACAATTCAAAAATCTTCGATATTAAGTTTCAGTTATGGAATCGACTCGAATGTATCTAGAATTGGTAATATTTAATTGCGAAGATGCATAATAAGGCATGAACGTTATTTTAAACATAATTTTATTTTTATATTCGTTAATATTCAAATTTAACTACATAAAGTTACAATTTATTAAGTAACTTAGTTATAAAAATAATTTTGAATTATATAAATTATTGTAATAATATGATTATTATTAAACAGTAAGAGAGTTTAGAACACATCTTATAAACTCTATAAATAACTAAATTGAAACACATAGTGCAATAATCAAAACAAACAGCAGAAGATCACACAGGCACACGATGTAGAAGATTCGATATATTAGTGTTTTTATTTATAATATAATTGCTGAACTACCGTCTACCGTCGAAACTTACTAAAAATGTTTCTGAATTCATACATATCTCCCAAATGTGGATATTAACGCCACGGGATTTGAGACTGAAATGGAAGTTGGTAACCGTTCGAATCTCATTTACGTTAAGTACACGGACGGACAATAGAATAAACTGCGCTACAATGAATCACAATTAAGCCGTATGTTTCTATAAGATAAACTTTAGAATTGATTGTTTCAGTTATTAATCGATATTTTAAGATTATTTATTGAGCATTTGTCTTATTTTAACGTTATGCAATTATCAAAACAAATAGGAGAAGATCACAAAGGCACACGAATGTAGAAGATCTGATATAGTTTTTTATTTATAATATAATTGCTGAACTACCGTCTACCGTCGAAACTTACTAAAAATGTTTCTGAATTCATACATATCTCCCAAATGTGGATATTAACGCCACGGGATTTGAGACTGAAATGGAAGTTGGTAACCGTTCGAATCTTATTTACGTTAAGTACACGGACGGACAATAGAATAAACTGCGCTACAATGAATCACAATTAAGCCGTATGTTTCTATAAGATAAACTTTAGAATTGATTGTTTCAGTTATTAATCGATATTTTAAGATTATTTATTGAGCATTTGTCTTATTTTAACGTTATGCAATTATAAAAAAAGTTAAAGCTTTGAGTCTGTTGAAAGTACAAAAATGCTCGCTAAATGGCGCTTTCCTTAGCTTGAATTTCTTTTCATAACATAATTTACCAACCACGCCTCTTGACACGCCTTCTTACCCCCACAATTTACCACGTCTTCTTGACGAACCCCCTTTCCATTACTTTAACTACGCTTTTGTACAACACCTAAGCAAGCAGCCATATTTCAGTGTCAGAACTGATTTTTTTTATCTAGATCCAGTACTTATGGAGTAATAGCCAGAAAAAGTTTCAAAATCTTTCATCCCAGAATGAAATATCTAATTAATGCCGAAAGCCGACAGCTGATTGAATACCTAGTCGTGCCATAAGTTCTGTCCCAGTTAAAGTACCGTTAAGTTTAGAGCCTAGGCATAAAATTAGGGGGATGATTTGTGGAAGGTTTGAAGAGGTCTATCCATTGGTTTATCCAAGTTTTAAATTTGAATGGTAAACATGGAATGGGGTACTAAAGAAAATCGCATTGCTGTGATTGCGTTATACAAATGTGCTAAAGATGTAAGTGAAATTTTTAATTTATTAAAACCATTAAAAATTTCGAAAAATGTATTTATCGAACCATAAGCCGATACAATGAACTTTCGACTGTAAGTGACGGAGCAAGAAGCGGACACCCACGCACAATAACAACTCCAGAAGCAGTGAAAGCGGTGCGTTAACGAATTCGCAAAAATCCACTTCGAAAACAGAAAATTACGGCAAGAGAAGTACAAATTTCAAAAAGAAGTATGTCCCGCGTGTTAAAAGAAGATCTCAGTCTAACAGTAGCTTTAAAAAAATTAGACATGTTAGATCCAAAGCACTACTTGAACGGCACGCGAATGGTGATCACAGAAACATTCTGTTTACAGACGAAGAAATTTTTATTGGGGAAGAAAGCTTTAATAAACAGAATGATAGCATCAGAAAAGATAGGAAGGGTTTAAAGGGGTTACTTCCCAGCGTCAGTGATGGTTTTGTTGGGATGTATCACACGAAGGGGTGATACAGTTGCATTTTTGTAAAAAAAGGAGTCAAAACGTCGGTGGTAATTTACCAAAAAATGTTAAATGACGTAGTGAAACCTCTTAATGAGACTCTATTCGATGGCACCTCTTGGATTTTCCAACAAGATTCTGTACCCGCACACAAGGCGAAAACAACACAACGGTGGTTGGAGAAAAATTTACCTGCACCCATTAGAACTGAGGATTAAGCCTTCGGGGTCTCCGGACTTTAATCCACTGGATTACAAATTGTGGTCAGTACTCGAAGAAAAGGCTTGCAGTAAACCCCACCGAAATATTGAGCTATTAAACGCGATTTGGTGAAGACAGCAGCAACAATACCTATGGAAATCGTGCGTGCCAATATATTAGACGATTGGCCTCGGGGTTTGAAAGCCTGCGTGAAGTCAAAAGGGGGACATTTTGAATAAATTTAGTTTTAATTGTGTCTTTATAATAATATTAATAAAATGTATTTAAAAAAATTGGATCTTTTATTTTTAAAAGTAAAACAAAGCATCATTAATATGGGACAGAACTTATGGGACGACTAGGTATAATACGAAGCTACTTCAGATGTAAAACAATTAAACACATGATGACTTCGAAACATCACCAAGGTTACTAGGCAAACAGATACCTACATATACACTACCGTCAGAAAGTTTGGAAGCAAGCATTAATTAATTGAAATTTTTGATCAATAATACTTAATAATTTTGATTGGCATTATAAATACATAGTATTTAAGTATCTTTGGTGGTATTTTGACTTAAAAATAACATTTCATTCAAAGAAATTTTACAAAATTGCATTTTATTGCAACAAATGCATCCAAAGCATTCAAAGTATCAGAGGAAACCTGAAGGGATGAAAAAGTGTGAAGAAAAACAGGCAGATACCTATAATAAAAGAAGAAGAAGGATTTTATTACTTAACGGTATTCTTCGCCTGCATTTTTTATTGCTTTTTTTTATTGCTATTCGGCATCGACAACTTCTAAAAAATAATTCATTTGTTTAGTTTGCATCTAGAAGTCTTAATTTTTGGTTGCTTTTACTTAATTTGAATAATTGTGAAATTTTTTGAAAAATGGTAAAAAAAATCAAATATCCATTAAAAAACGTACTGCTATTTGTGCATTATATGACGAGGGGTTAACAGAACGTGAAATTGCAAAAAAATTAAAGGTATCTTGCAAAGGGGTGATTACACCGTAGCGCGTAAAAGAGAAACCGGGTAGCTAAGTGATAGAAATCGCAGTGGACAGTACTAGTGCCGAAGATAATTACATCATAACAACGTCGAAACGTGATCGGCGACTTACCTCACCCAAAATAACCCACAGGGTGAATGAAATTTAGAATAAAAAAGTTTCAGTGACAACCGTTAAAACACGGTTGCTGGAAGCTGGCTTAAGAGGTTGTGTACCTGTAGTATAACGGTGGAAAAAACCACTTCTGAAACCAATACATAAAAAAACAGACTTGCTTGGGCTCGTCAACATGCAAATTGGTCGGTAAAAAAGTGGAAAAAGGTACTTTGGACGGACGAATCGAAATTTGAAATTTTCGGTTTAAAGCGACTTTTGTATGTTCGGCGTAAACCTAGCGAATAAATGGCAGAGCAATGTTTAGTGCCCACTGTGAAACATGGTGAGGGTAATATCATGGTTTGGAGGTGCTTTTCCGGGGATAGGGTGGACTATTTAGTGCAATTCAAAAAAGTAAAGAAGAAAGAGGAATATTTGAAAATTTTACGGGAACATGCAGTTCCATTTGGACCGCGGATTGTTAAAAAAAATTTGTGTTCCACCAAGACAACGATCCAAAGCATTCTTCTAGATTATGTTAAACCCATTTGGAAGAAAAGAAACCGCCGGGGAACTTCAAATCATGATTTGGCCTTCACGGTTTCCCGATCTTTCACTAATAGAGTTTTTGTGGAACTAATTGGTTCAAAAAGTCAAACAACGTTAACCGCAAAATGAAGAAATGTTGTGGGAATTGGTAAACCTTACTAATCCTTGCAGTGAGGAGGGGTAAGTATACCTTAACAAATGTAAAATAATTTTAAACTTATATGCAATAGAAACTTGTTAACCTGAACACCAAAATTCAAAGACATGCCAACTGAATATATTTACTAAAAAATAAAAAAATATATTTTACTGTAGGTACTAGTCCTGGAAACGGTGGAGGGGGGGGTTACAAATTTGAATTCTTACATAAGGACAGAGAGAGCTCCGGAATGACCTAGAGGGTCACCCTATTTATTCCTAAATAGAATGCTACGAGAGGGGTCGAGGCAGCTATGAACTTTTAGTGAATTTGACCAACAGTGCTTTCTAGATGTACACCAAATTTCACATTGGTAACCGGAAATACAATATTCTTATGAAATTGGATTCGTATTGATCTCACTTCAGTAAAACTGAATTTTAATTATTATTTACCTTATTCGGTTAATTATTTTAGGTTTTCCTGTGAAATAGTAAAATGGGTGTACTGGAATTTGAAAAAAGATATAGTAGATTAAAGTTGTAACCAGCTAACTGCCTTCGGTTAATAACCAATGATGTAGGTGCCAAGTTATTAACCTGTAACCGGTATACATTGCAGTGAACCGGTATTCCAGTTATGGAGAAAAAACTTTTGCGTAATTATTATTTATTGGTAGATATACTAACAAACTTATGTGGTTCAAACATCAGATAGCAAATGTAATAACAAAGTCTAATTTCAAAGAAAGGGTGCCTTTCAGTTCATATTGTACCGGTTAGTCCTGAAGATGATACTGTACTGGATACAGGTTATTCATAATAGGAGATTGTCGATAGGCGAAGCGATTGATTTAAGAGATGCAGAGCTTTCAAAAAAGCAGAAAATAACCATTTACTACAGTAAAAAAATCAATAATTTTGGTGCTTTGGTAATTTTGCAGGTAAAAATTTAAAAAAATGTTATTAATAACATTAGTTAATAATTTTTTTTTAGGAAAATGTCTTGTACCTCGTACACCTAAGAGATGTGTAGATCGATCACGAGGATGCCCTGTATAATTTTAATAAGAAACTTCCGAATTAAATCGAAATAAAATTTATTATCCAAATTTGAAAATTATTGATATCATTTAGTGCTGCCACCTCTTTAGTGATATAAAAGCTATAGACGAAAATGTACGAGTAGAAATTGTAGCGCAAGTCAGTTAAATCGCTAGTTGGTTCATTTCGTTTGTAGTTAGAACAGTTCGCATCGAACTTTCGTGCGGTTGTCAAATGCGAACTGTTGGTTAGTTCAATTATGTTTTCGTAAATTAAAACGAAAACATTTCTGCATATTATTACTTAGATTAGTAATATGCACATACTTTAATGAAATAAAATATGCTAGAAGTAATTTTGTGTTTTAAATTGTGCAAGTGTCACCAGCAATCTGGTGGAAAGTGTTTTGTAGAAAGTGTGTTTGCTGTTTGTAAATTTCGCAAGCCTTCCTATTTCGGTAAGTGTTTACTTATATATGTATTCCTTTTCAAAAATCAACGAAAACTGGTAGTTGTCACCTTTAAATGAAGAAATTACGAAATCACAACTGTCAAAAAAGTTAGGTTAGGGTTTCCATCCCTTTAAATGTGGTCAAGATGTAAACACAAACACTAAATATTCATCCCGTAAAAATTTCAAGTGCTCGTAAAAATATTTTTTACTGCCCTGTAAAATGCCACATAAAAAATTACACGCGAAACGGACTTGAAAAATTTAGAACTCAAATTTTTGAAAATCGATAATGCCCCAATTTTTATTTTGCAACTTTTTGCGTTTTAAATATGTTAACTACTTCCACACCCCGAGTTTATATCATATGGGAAGGAAACGGTTCGGTTTTTTTATCAATCAGCACCGCGTTAAGTAAAAGGTAAATAAGAGGTAAAATGTTAATTCCAATAGCTACAACGTAAGCGAAAGTTACAAATAAAACAAGGCCAATAACTTTTTAACCTAAAAATCTTACTGTAACGTCGTGAATTACAGTTAAAATAATAGGGCGTTGATCTTACTTTACCTACTGACACATAATTGTTCACCTTAATCATTCAATTTTTTTTCGTCGCTGTGGACTGACGCATCATTTGTTTAAATTTTTTTGTTTCACCGTCATTTGTTTTGGACGAGTTTCATTTTTTAACAATTGAAATACGTCATCGAAACCTTAGTCACATTATTTCCAAAGTACATAGTACATAAATTTGTTATTTTAAGTGCAAGTCGGTGCAAGTTTGTTGGCCAATTTATTATTTTGTATTACAGTCTTTCCGGCCTCATTTATTTTGTGTCTTGTCCGAAAGGTATTTTTAATTTCTTTTTAATTTACGAACCGTCTGTATAAGCACACCATTCACGCCGATCCAAAGAATTTTTCGACTTAAATTAGAGACGACAGATTTTCTCCTATATTCATCACACGAAATTGTTTTTGCAAACACGAAGTCTCTCCAGATTTTTTAATTCATTATTTATGAAGCGAAAAACTTCCCTCCCTCGGTGGTTTTTCAATGCGTTTTATTTATCAAACAAGGTGGTGACGAACATCTGGCAATTTACATCGGACAAACCGATAGATAGATCGCAAAACATCGATAATGAAAATTCCAGATGCAGTTGAGCGATATCATTGAAATGCAACCTCGTAGGAATCGATTAATATACTTAAATTGCAAGGATTTTCTTTCTATCTAGAAATACCTGTGCTATACTATGTATCTATTTGGAAAAGTTTTAAGGAAAATCAAATATTCATGAAAAATTTACTTTACCAAATCTACAGTTATTGCAATTTTTTATTATTTTATCCACATAGCATACTTTTTCAATTCTTCCATAGCTGTTTCTCTTCCCAGTTGAAAGTTTCATGCATAAATTTTTTATGCAAAGGATAGTTGGAAAGATAATATAATAAAAGTTTGGCTGTTAGCATACTAATGTTTTTATAATTGGTTTGGCTTGAATGGCGAAGATTGAAAATCTCGTAAAACTTTTGAACTTTTTTTACATTGTTTTATAATAATTAAGGAAACTTAAAAAATATTCACTTGTTATGCGTTTTTGGACTTGTCGCATTCCTAAATTTTTAAAGGTTAACTCAAATTACATTTTTATGACCAACTTTGCTTATAAATGCTTCCACTCTTCCTTCCATAGAATTTTCGAGCTTTACAGATTCTCCATGTCTTCGCTCGTTTAACTGTGACCGCCATCTTCGGTCATAGTTGTTTAACCCTTTTATGGTGGCAACCTCATTTTATTTTTTCAACTACCCATATTCATGAACAGTCTATCCTGTTGAATATGGAAATGTAAATATGAACATTTTAAGGTCATACGAGTTAAATACCATTGAAAGTTATTATTTAGTATTTACATAGGTCGAACAGCAGCAACCAATATTAGTTGGAATTATTAACCGCAACGAAACCAATTTCTATTTGAATTTCACAAAATTAAAAACAAGGTCTCATCGGTATATTTTGGGTGTGCTTCCATAGGAAGGTCTCATTTATATTCTTCCAGAGCTCCGTGTTGCAGTAGGTGACTGCCAAAGCACACGTCAACAATAAAATTGGTTTCTTTGCCGGACAAATTGATCTTTTTTATATTGCGTGATTTTTCTAAGTCGTGTTTTTCTAACGATTCATCATTCATAATCGGAACATCGTGGCAAAATATAATCAGTTTCAATCAATTAGGCAGAAGTTACATTTATTTGATAAGGATAACATAATTTTATATAGCGACGGCAACAATATGAAATATTTTTTAGAATTAGCCTGCTGCCAATTAACCGCCGAGTAATTTTATCAGCGTTAAGGTTTTCATAATTCAGCAAATACACTTGAGACTTCAATTTGCGACGTGGCACGTAGGCTGAATTTTTCCTTAAAATGAAATAATTTATTCCGGTTTAAATAGTCAAACTAATTTTGTTAAAAATCTATAACAATAAAGCAATCGAGTTCCATATACTGAACTGATTGGAGAGTTTACAGTTAATTTAAAAATAAATTGCTTTTTGGGTTTTTAGAACTCGGAAACGTCGAAATCAACTTTCTTTTGAATATTGAATATAGAAAACGAATTTGAAGCAATTAACATATTTATTTCTTATATCACAATCGAAATAACAGTTGCGTTTTAAATTACAGGTTCTTGTACAGATTTTAAAAAGTAAAGCATCAGGTACAGCACAATTATCACTAAATTTTGGATTTTTTATAACTAATTTTAGGTGTTTGTGTTTAAAAATGCATTTTTGTTACGCAATCCAGATTGAAAACATCTTGCAAAGGATTGGAAAATAATTTTCTAAGTGCTAGCCACGCCCACGTAATAATTTCCTAAGCTTGGTTGTGCTATATCGAGAGGTTTCGAAGGTTTTCATGAGAGATTTAAGTTTCATTTCAATTCATCACTATCAGAGCAAAACATAATTTTTAGTAATACGCATTTTGGCATATTCTATGTTTTAGGCAGATAACCCCCCAATTAGATGATTCAATATATGTCGTTATTAATCATCATCCATTGTGCAGTGTAACTTTCTAATCGACTAAATTGTTATGAATATTTTAGCTTCGAACTATTAAATTCTCAGGAATTGACGCAAAGTATTTTGGGTTTTTAGAAAGCGCTACTTGACTTTATCTGAAGTTCCATGCAATCAGCGAACCAATACGTGCAGTTAGTTAGTGTGACGTCAAATTATACCCAAACAATTCCCATATTCAAATTTGATTGGATACCGTCTATTACTTATCTACTATTGACGTTTCCAATGTAGTTGGGATATACATTTACGTCACTGCCAATGTCGCCTATTGTACGTCTCGAATTTGTATAAAATGCAATGTGAACTAACATCGTCTATAGAAATCGCAATTTTCCAATCGGGCCAATCAGAGCACGTTGTTCGTTCCGAGATTTACTTTTACAAAAGCCTTGACTCTAATAATTAGAAGCGAACATAAATGCATTATGTGTATATTATTTAAATTAATTTTTCGGTCTTGGCAAATAAGATTATGGGAGTTTCTAATTTTTCTCAATACAATGAAATACTTCCTGTTTATGTGTACAATTTATTCAAGCAGACATCGAAAACCAATTATTTTATAACAGTTTGCTTGAACTTGCTCAGTTATTTAAAGTGCAATTTTACAAATTGCATCGTCCTTCATTGGTGCAGGACGTTTGGACGCTACTGTTCCGTACGGCTGGTTAAATGTAACTGATTACAAAATAAACATAATATTAAATCTGTACTATGTTTTTAAACATTTTTCTGTTATAATGCATTCTCGAGTCCAACCGCAATGTATTGTATGTATGTAATGTAACTAGAAATGTATTCAAAACAGAATTTTTGAGAATAATGTGGTATTTTAAAATGCCTGTTAAAATTAAATTATTTTAACGTTTACGAGGGTTGCTATTTATGTATTGAGAATTGGCAATACTGCTGTTACTAGATGCGATCCAAGTGTGGAATCGTGAAGTTTGACAAATTTGACAGTATAAGTAATCAGAACATTTTGTCATACAGACGCCATTTGTATTGTTAACAGTCAATTGAAAATTTTATCTGTGTGAAAAATGGATTTAAATCGTGAACATTTTCGTGCGATGATTTTTTATGATTTTCGACGTGGATTATCCCAACAGCAATGTGCCGACCAGCTTATTGCGACTTTTGGTGATAAAGCACCATCCAAGGCCACAATACATCGATGGTTTAGTGAATTTAAACGTGGTCGTATTTCGCTGGAAGACCAATTTAAAGAAGGTCGTCCAAAATCGGTTGTTGTGACAGAAAACATAGATGCTGTGCAAGAACTGATAATGCAAGATCGTCATGCGACCTATCGTGAGATTGAGACTTCTCTGGGCATTAGTATGACAAGCATACATAAGATATTGCATGAACATTTAGCCGTCAAAAATTTGTTTGCGTTGGATTCCGCACAACTTTACATTTGATCAAAACAGACTCGCGTGAATTAGTGCAAGGAAATGATTACAAAATACAACCGCGGTGCATCAAATGCAATATATAACATCTACACAGGTGACGAATCTTGGATTTATTGTTATGAGCCCGAAACAAACAACAGTCGACTGTATGGGTCTTCCAAAATGAACCAAACCCAACAAAAGTTGTTCGCGCACGAAGCACCTCGAAGCAAATGGTGGCCTGTTTCTTCGGTGTAAATGGTCATGTGGCAACCGTGCCTTTAGAGCAACGTAGAACGGTCAACTCTGAATGGTATACAACCATTTGTTTGCCAGAAGTCTTCGGAGAAATAAGAAAAACCAACCCCCGAAGACGGATCATTCTCCATCATGACAATGCGAGTTCACACACATCGCTCAAACAACCGGCTATTTGAGCACTCAAAACGTCGAATTGATGGGTCATCCGCCGTACAGCCCTGATTTAGCACCCAATGACTTCTATTTGTTCCTTAAGTGAAGAATAAACTACGTGGGCAACACTTTTCGACGCCACAAGAAGCTTAATGCATTCAAAAATCATGTTTTGGAGATACCTACTTTGGAATGGAAAACTGCTATGTCAATTGGTTTAATCGAATGCAAAATGTGTAGATCTTAATGGAGAGTATTTTGAAAACAATAAAGAAGTATTTACACCACAATCATTGTTTTATTTATTTATTCTCAATACATAAATAGCACCTTGTATGTATTTTTGAAAATGTTACATTTATATTGGATTATAATGCTGTCTGTACTATCCTAAGAATAATGACAATTTACCACATTATATCATCCAATGTGTTTGCATCGTTTTAGTCACATGGACCAATCAAAAGCTATCTGATATTCTTTCAGCAAATATTATGCTGGTGCACTCTTGCCATCGCCGTGGCAACAAGAAAAATAATAGCAGTCGACTAAATAATATCTATCAACAATATCTTAGCAACGTACTTACCTATGCTTGTTGATTTTAATTTAAAAATTAATTTTATTTAAATTAACATATTGTTCGATAAATTGTCAAAATAAATATCACTCGTGATCATGATTTTGCTTCGGTAATTTCATGATCACTAGTGATATTACTTTGATTATTATTTATTATACACATACATAGGTAGGCGGAAGCCGGTCCTGCACTTGTGTAAATATTAATTTCTATAGTGAACTTTGAAAAACTATAATGATTGAACTTAATCTTAATTTGCCGAGTTGCCGGTTGAACTAGCGGGAGGTTGTGGGTTATTATAAAACCAATAGGTGGTCAAAATAAACGGATAAACAAATGTTAAAGGGGAAGCTATAGAGCGCCATCACAAGAGTTTTTCAAATTCGATTTCAGCTGCTTTCAATTTAATCATATATTTTCATTAAAAAGACACAGAGCGGATGACGTTTTTTTGGTATTTTGAATATTTTGTATATTCAAAATATAATATTGATATAAATATAAATATAAAATCAAAATATAATATAATATATAATATTTTGTATTTTTATTATTAAATACAATAATAATTATAATTTATTGGTCTTGTAATTTATGTACCGTAATTTCATGAAATGAACCTGAAATTTTTATTTAAATCGAATTCTTCAATGTAATATTGTAAATTTTTCATTATGTCGTTTAATTTTTCATGTAACTTTCAGTTTATAAAGAGGACACCGTACTTATTATTTATCGCTTTTATTATTGACAGATGAAAAGTAATAGGTTATATTTAATTTTCTTTAGTTTATTTATGATTTCTTTTCGTTGTTTACAAGCTGCGACAGTTTTGCCCATTCGTTTATCATTTATGAGCCTAGGGGAACTACCTATATGATGATTGCTCAAATATTTGGCATTACGAAAACAAGACAACTTAATAAGTTTTCCGAATGTTTGTTTAGAAAAATTAAATATTATTTCAACATGCTAGAAAAGGGAATTCGACAAGAGTTTTTTAATATCGGAAATATGTAATGCTTTCTAAAAGCTTGTACAATCCGTGGAAACAATTTTATAATAAATTATGCAATTTGAGTTAGTTTACCTGGATAAATTCGTTAGTATCCTGGTTATTAAGGCAATTTTTCGCCTTAACAGAATTTTTTTAATTACATCTGGTCACGTGCCTCAAGTCCATCGTTCAATAAAATGTTTCCCAAAAGTGTAATCAACAACGTTTTGTTAAATTTATGATTGATGAAACAATGTATATAACATTAACTTTTTGATATACCGCAAAAGTAAAGCAATCGCTCAAATTTATTTCATTTCTTTTAGTTTTTGCAAGACAAAAATTTATTTCAGTCGGAGACAAAAAGTAGAACAATAATGACAATCAAATAGACTACATAAGTGTGCCGAAATTTTTTACCAACCAACCAACCAACAATAAAATTTTCACTTTTAGTTACTTCATTATTATAGTGCACAACTAAGAAATTCGTCAATTTTTTATTAAATTGCGTAACACACCAAAGTTGCAATTATTTTTGTTTTAGTTAGTTTATGAGTGAACCTGTAATACAAGTTTGACATTTTTTTTCATTAGCGATATAATTGTAATCGTGTAATCGATTTATGAATTCATCAATTAGCAAATAACCCTGGTTAAATAAAACCTCGAGGGAAATTAATGGTTTTTAATTGAGATTGTATATTAAAAAATACAAGAACAAAATTTTACGATCGGATATTTTAATGATATACTTTTACAATATTTAAAACTTTGTAATTGTAATTCGAATATCTGTTTATTTTACATTAATAACCAATTCAATTCGTAAATATGTTTATTTTACAAATTGGAGCATATATCATTTTGGTCGATTTTGAAAGAGTGCAGTATACCTGTATACTTTGATGAAATTAGCATAATGGAGTTGTTCATCTCTGCTCAGATTTTCCGTTGTAAAAAATAATTGTATACACAATGTGTTCTTTTCTTATTATTTTAAAATTGTATCAATGTGAATATAACCAATATTGTAATAAAATTTTTACAAGAATAACAGAAAAATTGATAATAAATAAAGGACCTTCCGGACGATAAATTAAAATAATAAAGATTTTAATTTTTAAAAGTGGGAAGAGACTAGAAATCAATGGAAATTTAAAAGCGATAGCTTACGACAATTGTTGCGATTTTCTCCGGCAAAACGATAAAATAATAAATTGCTTTTATGGTAATTTCGGTTTTAATAGTGGTAAAACAGTTTATTGCGTCTACCATTTTACTAGTGCAATTGTTGATAATCTTTTGAACTATTTACAAAAATATTACCCACCATTAATGATAAATAGTGATTTATTTAGTGTTCTCATTTAGATAAATTCAATTGTTTTATTACTTTCATTTTTTAAGACAATTTTTACATAAGGATATTTATTTTTTTAATCTACCTATTGCACCCTTACTAATAGCAAATGCTAAAAATGGTTAGAATATCTAAGTCAAGGGATTTCAAAAAAGCGACGGGATTTTTGAGATTCTGTTGTCGATTTTATCGAAATCTAATTGCAATATAAAATCAACATTTTTGAATGCAGGATAATCAGTAAAAGCAAAGAAAAACGTGGAGGGGGGCTATCGCCGAATTGGTTTACAAAATCGAATTGAAATTGCAGAAAGACGTCCAGAGCAATTAGCACTTTTTTTATTAAAATTTTTATTAAATTGTTGTTTCTTTTTTGTCATCTTCGTCTTCAACCTGCTTTTTCCAATCTGCTAAAATCCTTCTCCTTTTTGTACCCTTGAAAGCAATAGATCTTTTTTTTTGTTATTAAAGTTTTCATCTTCAAAGTATACACATACATTTCTTTGGTGTGGAAAACTGAATCAAACATCCATGGACTATTTCTTTTCGTTTTAATGACAGGAATATTTGTATTTTAAATAATTAATCTACAGATAAACCGTTTAGAAAATTATTAAATGAAATTATGTTATCCCACAACGCCGGAAAAAGAACTTAATTACCGTGGAAAAATAAAAGCAATTGAAATTAATTATTAATTACTCATGTTCGTATCAGCAATGTTTACCCTAACTAACCCTTAGCTTCGTCACTGGAAACGCTCTGGTTTACGTACATAAATTTTAACAAGAATTTATCAACGTCAATTTGCGTCATAATTGACATCTTATATAATAAAAAAAAATTCACTTTGGTTTTTAAAATGAATAAGGAAAGTTCATTAAACCGTAATAATTTAAATAAATTAATAGCCAGACAGAAAAGGTTAATTTTTTGTTGCTATTCTGATTGGTGTAAGGTAACCTTGGACAAATTGACAAATTTGGATCAACCGTAAAGCCCAAGGAAGTATACACACAAAAGTGCTTTACTGTGAGATTGTAAGGATACAGGATAATGCAATGGGGTGTATAAAACGGTCTAAAATTGAAGATTAACTGCACGATCGCTCGTCATCCAAGCGATAAGCTTTCGTAAAATCCAATCCACTATCGAACTACTTTTTAATACAATCATGACTTTTACTACAGAATTTGGTGGAAATTTTGTTTTACAATTCTAGCAAATGTAAAGCAATAATCATCGACCCAACTGAAAAATTGTTTTATTAAAATTTCTTTGTTTAGACAAGCTCAGGGCATCCATTTGGGTCATCATCGGGTTTCTCTGGTTCTTGCGTGAGGGAAAATTTATATCTTCTAATAAAAATAATATTTTTTATTAATCATTACAACCCCTAACAATGTTAACTTTTGTTAATTTCCCACGAATAAGCTGCGGTGTGACTTCATATTTCTAATTAAAATTTAATAAAGCTAAATAAAGGGGAAAAGTAACGGAAAATAGATTACTGTAGTTTTGTAGACCATCTGTTCTTAGCGTAAAATCGATAAACTTCTTGGCAATTTTCTCAAATATTAGTCACGATCTTGATGAACCTCTTATGCATAATTGATTTCCACCAAATCAAGCATTGCCAAAGCCAAAATTTAATTAACACTTCGTAATTTGGAATTACCTAATTATAAATTATTATTATTTTGCTGTTATTAAAGAGCAATTACGCTCAATTTTATTTCGAATTTTATTGCCAAATTTAAATGATATTGCTATTTTTGTTTGTAATGACATATTTATGCTTAAAATTAACCAAAATCGTGCAAAATTGCACGAACTATGGCCGTATAGATTACAATCAAATCCTAAAATTGCACATTTTTGAACCCAATAAAATATTCTTGCTCTCACTCCACATCATTTCCTATTAAATTAACAGTCACGCAATATCAAATAAAAATTAACTTTTTATTGCAGGTTCAATTAAACGTTGTTTGATGAAAAACTACAATCCAATTTTCTAACATACGAACGTTTTTATTATTTGTTTATTTAGGGTGAAAAGACATTTTAATTTTGTATAACCCACTATTAAAACCCAGCAGTTTTGTATGCCCCATAGATTTTATCGAAGCAATACTTTATTTCTTAAATTTTCCAACTTTGTAAAACTTTAATGAATATGTCAGGCACGAGAACTTTAAAAACAGTTTTTATTATTTTCATGAAGCTATTTCTAAACATTTCCGGTGGTATCTGTTCAAAAATATGGCGAGCCTGTTAAGACATATTCACTTGTTTGGAAGAGCATAGAAGGATCGACTCTCTCCATTTTGTCGCAATCAATAGTTTTATTTCTTTGCCAGGACATTTTCCTCGATGTAAACTTTCGTAAACGTTACTTATCATCTGTTAATTATCTATGCAAATTTTAATATCAAATAACGTACAATGTTTTTCCTATTTTCCATAACGGAAAACTCGACGTCTACGTTAAATTACTCTCAGTAAGTTGAGGTCGACTCACGACCATGTAATGTGGTGCTAACTACACGTCGCGCCGTTAAAAGTTAAAAAGAAGAAATTCGTATAAATGATTAGGTATTGTTACATTTAGATGAATTCATGAAGTGAATCCTAAAGAAGAATTGTGAATCCAGACCACAAAAGAAATTATGATATTAGAAAAGTTTTTGTACAAGCGAGATAATTGAAGAAAATAAAGTGACATGCGCCTAGAACCTGGACAGAATGACCAAGAGCAGACTGTCCATAATGGTGAGACGTTCCAAGTTGAAATATAAAAGAGATCTATGAATAAAATAAGGGAGCCGTAACAAGTTATCAGCCTAATACTACAAAAATCTTCAAATCCATAATTTTTTAGGTGCAGTAAAACCTCCTTTATCCGGACTAACTGGGACCATAGGCAATCCGTACAATCGATAATCCGGGCAATAAAGGTAATAATCAATTCATGAAGACACCAAAACGCTTCCCTATTTCAAGAATTAACAACAACTGTTTATAATTGACAATCTTTGTTATATTATGCAAATCGTAAAGATGCCTACCTGTGGTCATGCCCATAAAGATACCGAAGTCATCAATTCATGAAATATGGTTAGGTGTCTTTAATATTTGATATGCATGACCATGTGTGGACACTTTACGTGAGATTTACTTTTATATATTTTTCTTTATTTTTAAACCGTGTCGTTAATGTTTTAAAGGTTCTAAATTTTATAGATACGACCACATCAAATAATATAGTAAATTTTCAAATTGTATTTTAATAGTTAATTTACAAAATCGTCACCATCGATTTAACCTACGATTACAAAATCAATATAACGAGCTAACCACGTCGATTAGTTCATTGCAAAACCAATCAAAAGAAATCGAAAGATATTTTCAAAACTTGAGGCATCTATCCTAAGCTTCTTAATTAATAATTGTTATTAATGAATTTTGGATGCTTAAAAATTCCCGCAAATGGCCACCATCGTCTTTTTATACTTTTACCCAAAAAGTTTTCGCGCAACCTTCACGAATCCCAACATTTCGCCAACTCTGGAATCTACAAGGAATAACCTAAAATAATTTGTACAAGGATCAATAAGTACTTTAAATGGACGAGTAAAATTTTTAATTTCTATCAGTTCTTTTAAGGTAATTTTCAAAGAAAAATTCCATTTTTCGTGATTTTTACGATCGGCGAAGTTCTACTAAAAGTTTAAAAGAAAAAAAAATTTTCGGCCGCATTTAATGAAACTTATTATTTGAAACGAAAGTTTTTATTTTTGAAAGTGAAAAACGATACTTTGATACACATTTTTGTTTGTAATATAACAAAAAAGTCGATTAAGTATGCAATGACAAAGGAAACTTATGTGAAATGGATATGGTTGGCTGAAAGCATTCATTTCTAAATTTCCATAATATATCAAACTACAAAGAAAACTTCGGAATTTTTTTAAATTCATAACGGGAATTTCCACCGAATTAATATTATTGTAAAAAAATTGTTTGTTAATTATTTTAAAGATAAAAATGAAAAAATGTCTTAAATAAGTCAATATTGTGTTTGTCTGATTGATGTTGGCTAAAATTCAATTAGATTTATTCTAATGTTATTTGAATTTTATATTACTACGACAGATTGGTTTTTGGAAGTTTTAGAGAAAAAATTCTTTGGCAATTTAAAAATTTATAAATTTTTTATATCCACAAAGCGTTTGATTGATAGAATCGAGGAATAAGCGGAAAAGTGCCTGTTGGCGTGCACTCTCCCGTTATTACCTAACGAAACCGGCATTAGCGGTTGTGATCGAATATATTTATTTTTCGTAAACCTTCTCAATGTGTAAAAAGTACATTAATTCTTGTGCTTTTTCATTCGATAGGTGCGTCGAACCGTGAGAATTTTTGCATCATTGAGTACAGGTAATGTCGGGGGATGCTATTTAAATTAAATCATGTTTTAGGATAGCGAGCACACACTACATTTGGTTTTGAAATCTTTTTTGTATTAGGAACTCGACGTTGAAATTTAATTTAGAATTACCTACTGAACCACAAAAGATAAATATTACGGCTTTGGAAATTTGTCGAGTACAAGTTAAAGCACCTTTTCTTTGGGGGTGAATTTTTATAATGTTCATAAATTTTTATATACACATCTACTACGTACCTAATTCTACTTCAGTACATCTATTTCAGGAGATCTAATTTTCAGTTTTATAATTCAATTTTATCCTATTTAATGTAATTCTAAAATGACTAATTAACTTGGTACATACTTACCAAATAGGAAAATTTAACTTCTCTAGAGGAAAATACTTATATGGTTTTAAGTTCAAAGGTGAGATATTTAATTACGAATTAAGCAGTACTTCTCTCACTAGAAACTTCGAAGCTTTTGCCTGTAAGCAAATATTAATAATTAATGTGACCACATTGCCATCTATGTTGATGGTTTCTCAAATCTCTAAATAGCGAAAAGTTTAATACTGCTGGATTCGTATTTGTTAAAAAGTAATTAATCAACTTTTTTGTACCTTTCGTAACTTTAAGCTTCTATTGTGATAGAGTTGTGTTAGTGAATTAATATTTTTTGCTTCAATAAAGTAATCACATTTTCTTTCACTGGGACAATTTTTTAAGGATACTTTACATAGGGGACAGTGGGGTACTTTCGGACTGTCAACTTTAACTTATTATTTGGTTCATTCTTGATTCTTTTCAATTTCAGCTCGTTTTGCTGTAGCATAGTATACCTAATATCATATTTCGTTATACGTGTTGGGTATGTTTCCTGAAATTTTTACGGTGATTGAATTATTAGCATAATGAGAAATGATTTGCGCCAGTTTAGGAAATGTAGTTTTGAGATAATCGCGTTTAAAGTTTTAAAACTGATTTTTATTTATATAAATTTAGTTTAAGTTGTGCTTTAACTTTATTTTTTGTACATATTCTTAATATTACCTTAATATTTGAGGAAAAATCAAAAATGAAGAAATACGGAAAAGAACAAGGGTGGCGGATATAACGGAACGCGTAGCAAAGCTAAAGTGGCAATGGGTGGACATGTAGCCAGATAGATCCCACTAAATTGGACTTATAAACTACATAACTCACTGAAGACCAAGAGCTACCAAAAGAAGCGTAGGAAGGCCCCAAAAGAGGTGGCTAGACGACCTAAAGAGTGTTACAGGGAGATACTGGTTTCAGGCGGCTCAAAACAGAGAGAAATGGACAGAAATTTGAAAGGAGTGGACGGGAATAGGCTGACGAGAAAGAAAGACCTAAAACCTTCGAAATAGAAGAAAAAATATTTTTTGATCTTTTAAATCAATCACCGTGTTGGCGGGATTTAACTTTTTATTAAATTTTTTAATACACGAAAAATCAATTATTGAATTTCTGAAGTCAGATATTGTTAATAAACAGAATCTCTCGCAACTAAGAAAGGCTACATAAATCAAAATGTCGGAAATACAAAATAATTGTGTGACAACCGACAACAATCAATTGTAATATTTGTTGCGAATAATTAATTCACTAAATATTTGATTTTGGTAAACTGAAAGTCAGCGAAGTGAAAATTTCAAACATAGTTTTTGATAAATCCACCTGTGTCATTCGGTCATTACCCAATCTTCCATTTGTACCCCACCATAATCCTTAAAAATCCTGGATGTAATGGTCAACTGTTATATAACGAGTGATTGCGTTTTATTGAAAAACATGGATTGAAAACAGAATTTGCTACAAAACCATTTATTATCTGTCTAACAAAAAGCTCATAAAATGTAGCCAACATTTCCAATTGTCATTGAGACCAGCGACATTTTTCTTTAAGTTGATCAGCCATTACTTACTATGGATTACAATTTTTTATTAATTTTTCTAGCTTATCTAGTTTTCATCTCGGTTGTGTCATTTCCACTTTGTATTCTGAAATTGCATTTGGTTGTCGCATTTTATGTAGTTTTGAAGCGACGAGGACGTATGTTTAAAGCGGAAACTTATGTAAATACGAATTGAATTTTTAGAATTTCCATTATAGCTTTACTTTTTAAATGACAGCTTCATCAAACATTTTGTTGTAGTATACTGTTTTATGAGGACAGGTTAAAAAAAATTATAAATAATAATTAATATGTAATTGTTTCGGCAGAATTAAACGAACCATTTTCACATACCAAATTATTTCGGTGATATTCGTATTGTGTTAATTAATATTAAGAAAATTTAAACATTAATTAAAATAATTTGTATGGTAAATACTATACAAATTATTTAAATAAATTTCTAATGATTCTTAACAACAACCGTATTATATGTTAATTTTATTAATTTATTAAATCGTTCGCATGAATAAGTAATTTTGAACTTTTTTTTATTTTTACGTTTTTATTACAATAAACGCTCTGGTATTTAAGTAAAAGTAAAACTTTCATAAACTAATAGCGAAATAAATTTTCTGAACTGTTTTAATTGTTCCGAGTATTCCGATACATCGTTAAGGTTGGGTTTATTAATGCACACCGAGAAAAATGTTTCCATTGCTAAATTTACTCTTCCATTCGAAATAACCTATAGATAATTTATTCTATAAAATGTAAGTATTTATTTCAGTTTCATTTAATTCGTGTGGGTTTATTATTTCGTGTCATGGACTAACAATTTGTTTGCAGATTTGGTACAAAATCCTTGACAAGTAGAATAAATTCGTCCGAGTATTACATACAATTTCAGTTAAAATTAGTTGGGATGTTTTTGTATAAAGTTTCATTAGACAACTTATTAAATGTGGTTTAGCCTTTCAACTTCTCTTACTGGACAAATTTCGTAGTCTAAATTAATTTTGATTGTCGCTATATTTGGCATAAAGCAAATATTTCGCTTTGAACTTGACAAAAAAATTTTAAAATCGGGGTTAAATTGAGCGAGAAAAACATTTTTGCTAGATCATTATAAACAGCGGTTTGTCCTGACTCCCTGTGTACTACAAACTCTTAAGAACTACAGGACTCGTGGCGACTGTACCATATAAAAACATTCAAGACGAAGTGATGTACGTCTGAGTTTACTAGTGGGTTTCTTCATCATAAACTTTATGGTACTAACGTTTTTTTCCTTTTTATATGAAGGAATTTACTTCACGTTTTTATGTTTTAGAAACTCCGGGGAATCTTAAATTTTTATTAAATGGTGTTGATGCACTTAACATAAATAAACCAAGCAAGAGAGTGGTTAATATTTTTCATATTAAAAAATTCAAGTTAAGCTAGTACGTCTATTAGAAACTCAAGTTTAGTATGATTTGTTTCTTCCAAGCAATATCGGAAACCTATTCTGCAAGTTTGCTATGGAAATTTTTATTTTTGTTTTATATTTTTTCGTTGAAGTTTTTATTGATTATTCAAACTCAATATTGACTTGCACATAATAAAAATGGAAACAAATTTTTTTTTTAGTATTGAACCACTGGAAGCTTTTCTCATGTCGGTGCTTTTATTTAACGATTATGAGTTAAAAATATAAAAACTCCCTGATATATGACAAAATATAAAAGATATGTCTTGTTTCATACTTTAGCGAGAGCACTAAAGAAATATTGCGTACAGACCAATCGGACTAACGAAATAGATAAGCTGCATGTGTTTCAGATATAAAAAAGGCAATGGTTAGTTTATTAAGAGCTTTATTTGTTGCGAAAATTACAAGCAGTATATCTCTTGTATACTCTGACATGTAATAATGGTCTACGTTTGGAATTATTTAAAAGTCCGATTGAAATAATTGGATCAATCAAAATTCTGACCTCGAATAGTTTAACAGAAGTGATGGTCTGGAACGCGCATAATTTATCTACTTAACTAAGGCAATAGGCGGGTGTTGAATTAGACACGTTAAGTTTGTAACATTACTTTTACTTGAACCATCAGGATAACACAATTTGTCGAAACTATAAAACAGTTAGTTCCTTTCATTTTAATTATTTGCGATTGCTTTTAATTATTTATGGTACTTTAAAATTTAATTTAATGGTAACTAAACTCAATCGATTTTAAAAGAAGATACGGCTTTTGAATCTTACAGTTGAGACTTTCAGCGACCAGTCTAGAATAACAATTGGCGTTGAAAGAGGAAAACTAAACTCCATTTGGTTTTAAATAGAACAAGAGAAAGACCGTTCCATTATACGGATTTTTTGAGCGTAATATTCGATTAACTTGTGTAGAATTGTTTATTCCAGTTTCATGCACTTTGTATAGTTTCATATTCAAGTACAAATTTACGTAATCATTTTATATGTGGATGGCAGTATACGTAAGTTTCTATACGTTTTTTTGGTTTTGGATAAAACCATTAATCATGAATCCGCACTCATCGAAAGTCAGAACGTGAAAGGTAAAAAGTTTTATTTGATTTCGAAGCTTGTCTTTTTTGGGACGCGAGGGGAGCCTACTTAATTATTCATGAAAATTTATTTCTAAAATTCCTCACACGAGCTTCAATCCATTCTTATTCCGAAGATGGTAAATAAAACTTTGAATAACCAACTTAAATCTCAAACGTGCCAAAACGAATAGTAACTTTTGAATTCAAATTTTTATTAATTTTTTTTTAGTTTAACCATAATATTGTTGTTGTTGCTTTTTTCGACTCCGGATATGTTATTATAGTTATCGGCGTGACATTGAAATTTTATTATCGGAACGTGGGATATTCTAGAAATAGTAGGTATCTACGTAATTTTAAGCTCGATATTTTGAATCCGTTTCCTAAATATGAGAGAAACAGGAATTGAATTCAAAGATTTAATTGCCTGTTTCTGCTCGCTTTCATCACTTCATTCCGCTATTGTGTACTGGGAATTGTGTCCGTCTTTTTGTGGTCCATTGTTCATGTATAGTGACAAAGAAATGTCTAACGATCTTTGCAGATATTAGTTCATCTCTGCCTGTACGCAAGGAGTCGTCCATTATCTTTGATCTTTTATTACTGGACGTAGTCGAATTTATTTTTGCAGTCGACATACAAATGACAGTGAGGAAATATATGGTTTATAACAATTACTACTTTCCTTCTTCTTTTGGAAGTGGCGAATGCTCGAAATAAATTTTTTTGCTGGCTAAACAATACTGAGTTATCAGCGTCAGTAATTAGATGGCATTGTATCAGCAATATTCCATTCATTTTATCTCGCGTTTAATAACTTTTTATAACTTGAACGAAAGGATTATAATTATATAGAATGCGAATGTCGCCCTCGTTAATTAAATGTTGTGTAGTTAAATTAATACAAGAATAGTTAACACATATAATCCCGCAGGAGATTTTCTTCTTGGCAAACGTTTAACATTTGGTTAAAAAGAGAAATCGGGAGAATATGAATATTCACTGCAAATTATTGTTGCGAAACAAACTGTATTTATATTTTGTCAAAACAAACGTTAATCAAGAGATAAATGGAAGTAAATCTTTGGCTACGTGATAATTTTAATTTTTAGTTTGTACGAGGCAGGAATTAATCGTTTTTACTTGGGAGTAATAATTGTGTTCAATAGATTGATTTGGTCGTTAATGAAATTCTCAAAAGGATGAAATTCCTTATTGGAAAGGAGCTCGATTATGATGCGAAATGGTGATGGTTATTATTAGTGTTATCTTTAAAAACAAATAAATGTGAAATCTGAAGTTCAATTTCAAAAATCTCAGGACTACGAATTCGTCGGCAAAAGAAATAAGACACAAATGTCATTTAAAAATATTTATTGCTATTGTGTGTTTTGTTGCAATATATCAAATGCATTCAAAATTGTCCAACAATTGTCCAATAATGTTGAATGTACTAGAGCATATATAAATAAACTATTTCACGAAGTACAATAATGGTAGGTTAAATATTTGCAATAGTTGTAATATTTTACTCTAATTAATATTAAAATTTGTATGTTTCATGTGGTATTTAATTATTTGCTAAACGTAGTACTTAATAGTTAATAATTTAATATATAAACCGTTTGTAATTGTTATAAAATAATAATTAAAAACAAAGTGGTTGCTTTCATTTACATTAAAACTTGTGTACTTGTGTAAATAATGCATTCGATCGCCTGTTGGTTGAATTTTAATTTATTATTTAATTTCATTGGTCAATAATTGACAAATGATATTGATAGAATATATACTAATCTACGATATATTAGGTTCGGTTAGGGATATTCCAAAGAGGAAAACATATTTTTTTACTTCCTATTATAGAGCATAACTCAGTAATTATTATATTAAAGAAATATACGGATTACGATAATAGAAAATTAGGCAAATGTAGTTATGACACATTGAATATTTAAGAGATATTTCGTAGAATTATTATAATATAACGAAATCGTAATTATTGCGTCTTAATATTTTTATCATAATTTAAATTTTTTTATAAATAAACATTTTATTATGCCACGGTAAAGGTGGTATCAAAAGGATTGATGGTATTTTCCCAAATCTCAGGGTTTTGGCATATGCTCCTATGGCTAGCTCAATTGGAGCAAGAAAAAACTTAATTGGCGACTTCTTTTCAAGCAAAAAACTAAGGAAAGTAACTCAATTTGCCCTAGGCGCCACGTGATTATAAAATATTACTCCCAAAAATACTCTACTACCCAAATCACGAAGAGTAGCTTTTAGAAAAGAAGTCACCTGATATAAAAAAATTGCAAGAGTTGCAAGAGATACGCTTGAACTGTAAACAAATGAATTTATTGTAAAAATTACAACGGCACCAAAGTTTTATTCGAGCAAAAAAATATAAGATATGTATAATCGCGTTAGTGTTTCTTGCAAAAGCAAGATTTCCCCACGTATAGCTATATTTAGGGTCACAATTTAATGGTAAAAAAATTATATATCTATATGCACAAAGCATAAACAATTGAATAACAATAAATCAACTCGTAATCTAAATTTTAGTGCAATATCCACGCAACTTATAACAATTAATATAAAGACAGCACAAAACACTTATCTTAATAATTACAGACTTCGATGTTGGTTGTCCGTATGTGAAGAATAATTTTCTTCCAACTGAAGTTTCTAAATAAGGTAGGGTGATGGGAGAGCTCGATATTAAGCTCGGTATCAATGAACGGCACCAATTCCTCAAAATTCTCAAAACAAAAAAACTGGTTCGTACTTCACAATGGTACTCCAGGGCGAAAGATAGCAATTCGCACCTCCAGAAAATCGAACAGCTCAATTAATTAATGAAACTTGGTTGATGTTAACCAAGGGAAGGACCCTAAAAGGAATTTCTTTACAAGAAAATACATTTGATAAAAAAACAACTTTACCTCGTAGATGGTGTAATCGAGGGTATAATTCAAATAAAGGCAAGTATTCGGTCAATGCTGAGTCGCAAAAAATATAGATGATCTTATCCTCATAAAGAGACACTAATTTCACCTCGCAAACAAACGACGGATAAAAAAGTATTCGATACAGCTCGTTGCACAAAATAATCCCAAATCGGAGCGGTAAAAAATATATACCAAAATTTCAGTGCAAACGGCACATCTAATAATTTTCCCAACTAACAATCATTAACTTTCGAAAAATACTTTTAAAAATTGTAGTTAATATCAACTATTTTCTGGTCTCGCGATATTACCTACCAACAGGACAGAGCCGTACTTTAAAATTTAAACAATAAATAAACCATTTTTCAACCGTGACAATTATCAAGAAAAAGTAAATTTGTTAAAAAAACTACAAGACATATTAGTATCAATTTTGTACAGCCATCTGTCGATAATTTTGTGATTATAAATTTGAGAGAGATGCGAAATTTTGTGAGAAAGACTGTTAAGTTAACAAGAAACTTTTATGCTACCATATTGGATCCACATGTTTTTATTTTCATAATTCCGTTAAAGATTTGAGGTTAAGTCCTGTCGACTTGCAAAAATTTTAAGTTTCTATCATATCGGAAGGCATCTGACAATTAATATTTTCTTGTCGAAAAAAAAAGACCAGGAGCCTAAGACTAATATTTAATACTTGAGTTACACTTACAAGGGCACCCATGGTTGATTACTCACCAATTTCGGTAAACTTTTCTTCAAAATGAACGTAAAGCTAAAATGAAGAAATACATTTCTTGAAATGAGATCTAATTTGACTTTTTTCGGAAATAATTGCATTCGTAGACCCAATTAGCTTAAAAAATAACCAAACAACATAATTCCGGTTGGTCCAGTGGGTAGGTTCACTTCTAAGTAACTGACTACATTTTTTAAATTTTATTTATTTCAAAATAATTTATTTACGATTGCATTTAGTTTGTCTATCCGCCACTGAAAAGCTTTCCTCTCTTATTAAAGCAGGATTCTTACCGCACTAGGATAACATTTTATACAGTAGATATGGGGCCATAGGTTAATTGATCTGATAAAAATTGGTGTGAATGTGAAAGTGTTTTTACCAGCAATTACCGCAACAACAATTAACACTATGGAAGCAGATGATGCATGCGCCAAACCATCCATAGCTAATGGAATGAACTGTTTTATTATAACTCAATAATGCATACCGAGGAAGGTATGTTTTTGTTTTTTTCTCTGTTTAGCCTGCGTAAGAAGTGTTATGCATGATAAAGTTGTAATTACAGCTACACTTATTGTTAGATCACTTTCTTCACTTTCGAAACGTAGCATGCATATTATTATTACTTCACATGTGAGATTTTTCTGATATAAATAATATTGTTAAGTTGCATAAGTATTACGATTGGCAGAATAGTAACATAGGGCAAAATAGTTGTCTGTATTTTATTATCCACTTTGAATAATTTTCGGAAAGAGTTTTTAGTTCTTTTTACTGAACGGACGTCTGCGGCTAAAGTCGTCATAGAATTATACGCTCTACAATAGCAACTATTTTATAAACCGTTTATGGTCTGCAGTCAGCAAAGTTTCTTGCAGAAAAATCGCTGATAAAATGTGAGATGCATTTGACAGGGGCAATTTGTCGCGGTTTTCGCTCAAGTTGCAGATTATTGCCATCAGGAAAAGTTTGCAAAACTATTGTGATCGTCTCGTAAGAAAAATTTTCCAAATATATTTTATTTTAATTTTGTTATTCTTCTTCGACGACAACAAACCGCCTAAGTAAATTATTCGGTTTATATCGTAAACGTTTCTATTTTAGGTTGTTTGACTTGGGAATGGTTTTCTTTCCTTAAAATGGAATTTTCTTGCAGGTGACGGCCGTGTTTGTGCTCAAGTGCTCACCTGAAGGTTATTATACTTTGAAACTGACGAAAGTGGTTAAAGTAAACAAACACGTGATCTGTTGAATAAGTCAATAAAAAGGAATGCCAGTTTAAATTAATCAGCGGTTTTATTTTTAATTATCATTTCATTCAAAGATAATAATATAATTTTGCAATTTCAATTACCACTTTCATTTTTATATCTAATTAGTTCGCTTGTTTTACTTAAAAATCGACTTAAAAAAGGATCAATAATAAATTATAATTTGAATTGACAATTAGAACTTTTTATGCTTTATTCGAGGTCGGTTTCGTTACAAAAATGAGTAAATGTCGAGCTTGCCAAGGTTCGCGTTATGTGGTACATTCTCCTCAAATATTTTATAATTAAATTATTCATTTAATGTATATTTTTTAATTTCGTGTAGCGATAAGCTTTGTAAAAAATACGAAACGAGATTGTTCTCGGTTTTGAGGTTTTCTGCTCTATTTTTTTTTAAATGAGACTCGAGTTTCTTTTGCTTGAATGAAACTGGAAAAGAAGGTGTGTGCGCTTTTCTGAGCCTGTTGGGGGTTTTTATGTAGGATCTGTTCTATTACATTGTTTTTCTCGTATTTCCGCAACCGTAAGCTATATCCATAACATTCGCAGGTGATTGCAATGGTTACGTTTTTGTTAAAATAATGTAATATGCCGAATTTTCGAGGAGAATTTTCCTGAATATTCCTATTGGAGATTTTATTATTCTACAAAATGTTTTAAGGAACTCAATTAGGTTTTGTTGATGTAATATTTTTACTTTACGAAGTTGGATTAGTTTCAATGTGCCCACATTTAATGTGCATCCCATTAAAACTTTATTTCCTGCAATTTCCAGCTAAGGACTGGTTTATTGATACACGAATAAAGTTCAGTTAAAGTGACCCATCGGATAGAGCGTAATCCCACTTTATCCTGCCGGACTAGAGACATTCGTGAGAAAATTTGCACAATTTCTCCAAGCAGCTTCTACGTAATTCACTTTTAATTTTTCGGGGTAACTAATTTTTTTATTTTTGTTTCAGGTAAGTTTCAATACCCATCTTTAATTTCCGTTGTTTGTAAGAAAAACGTAGCGATGATGCGGCAAGTTTGGTAAGTCGAAGTAGGTATTATTATACGTGTGTGGAATAGGAAATACAAAACCAATGCGTGAACTGAATTTCATAGTTGGTCTATTTGTAAACATAAAATGGACGTGTTAACTTGTTCGGGAATTGCCACAGGCAATGTCCACGTTCAGGTTTGTTTGTGTCACTTTACCTAATATGTCGGCCAGAAAGGTGTTGTTCAGTCATTAGTAATTAAACTTGTATAACATACTGTAGCACGACAGAATTTTCCCTGCTATCCGAAACAAGTTTCCCAATAACCACAACATGCTTTGAGAGCTTATGGTCGCCATTAATTTATTACATTTTAAATATTTTGACGCACTTGCGCTAATGATTAATCCGCTATTAATTAAATATTAATTTTGCGTTTTGTTTAAATTTATGGTTTTCATTTATTATTTTATATTTTCTTTGTCAAACCAAAGGGCGAATATAAAACTGTATTTTATCAGGTTTTCTTTCCTAATTTTATTATGGATTGCCTAACTTTTTTATTAATTTTTTTAAGAAAATCCGATATCGCTATTCTGGTTTTGTAAAAAATCGAAAAATTATGAACTTATCATAAAGCTAAATAAATTAAATATATTTTTTTAATGCATACAATAATTAGGTGGTTTTGGAATATGTAATGATCTATTCAATTCCGTAACTCTTTGGTCCGGAAAGCATCCCTTACAATGCACAGGTTTGTATGGCATTCTCGTTAATCCACTCGAGGAATTAGAAGCAATTCTTATCTGACCGAAAGGATGGTGTAATTTTGCTCATCAGAAAGCACCTATGTGAAAATGTTCCATTTATTTTGTTGTTTTCGATGTTTTGTGAAACGGGAAGAACACCTAATTTATCATTTTGGGTATAATATATTATTTAGGTAGTGCCAGGTTTACACAAATATTTTAAACTTGAATTGAACTTTTCAAATTTGAGCATTTCTTATTTATTTGTTCGGTCAACATAGTTAACAATTTGATAGAGATTATTTTATATTGCAGATAATTTATAAATTCACACATATTACGTGCAATTGAGGAGTCTTTCACATTCTTTAAACTTGTGAATGTATTTCACGTACTCAGAAGTGCTTCACCAGTATGTTAAATGCCATTAATGATTTATATGCTAGCAGGTCATCCCAGTACAAGAATATTACATTTTGGATTCACTCTAATATGTGCGTTACAGACATACAGATCGACAGATAGTTTTTTTTATCAAAAGCTCGCACAATTGCATAATATTCTGTTAACATAATTAACAGTAGGTTTCATTATTACTAGTGATTTCTTGTGGTGCTTATCTCAGGATTTAAGGTTTAATTCTACAGTTGTGATTTTTGGAGGTTCTGTTGACCTGATGTTTACCTGGAAAACGAGTCCAAAAAACGGGCGGGATGAATCGTAGGGAGTGAATGTAGAAAATTTTTTCAGTGTGCCCGAAGGGCTCTTTAATTACGTATGTTTTGTGGGTGATTGTGTTTGGCTTTGTTTATAAGTCTTGGTCATTCGGTTCCTGTATATTTCATGTTCTTGTTAATATTGGTCAGTTTGGATTTGTTAAGTTATCTGGCTTCAAGCTTTTCTTTGCAGTTGAGGTAGTCGACGTATCTGATGTAATTTGCTGTACGAGGAACGACTTGGTCGTCCTCTTTCCTGGGACATTTTTCGGTAAGGCGTTGTTGTTGGCATTTCACGCATCTGAGCTTGACATTGGAATTTGACGATCCGTGACCAAAATGTTGGCATCGATGACACTGCGCTCTGATGTTTTTATAGCTGAATTTTTCCCAGTATATAATTACTGAACCGATCTTTTTTAGCCTTGCAGGTTGTAGGAGCGAAGTGGACGAAAAAAAGCTCGTCTATCTCTTTATTTATTTTTTATTTTAACAATTGAAACAACACTGGATGGCAGGACGATGTTAAGTTGTTGTTTGATTTGTGTAGCTTCCATGTCCATTGTTTGAGTTTTATGCGTTCTGGGGATAAATATGTGTCATCGAACAAAGTTGTCTTGATTGTGCTGTCGTCGTCAATAAAAATTCACGAATGGCTTCTTAGATGCTGAACTTCGATTTTTTCCGGTATTAGATTTTGAAAATTGTTTACGAATGTTTAGATTTTTCAATTGGAGCGGTGTGATTACAATCGGGGGTGTTTTTTTACAGATTGTTTTATCTTATTATAGTATTTATTTAAAATATAAATTAGTAATCACAAAATAAAAACCGTGTGTGTCAGCTCCGACGCACGACTCGAGTTTACTCCAGTAAAAAATTGTCACTAAATCTTTTACGTACAATAATAAATAGTACATGAAAATTATTTTTCTATTATAATTAATTTTTTATTTAAAATATAATATTATCTTAATAACTAACAAAATATGGTTATAATAAAATAACAAAATATGGTTATAAAAAGATAATTGTCACTAAATCTTTTACGTACTACTAAATGTCCAAGCGGGCAGGATTTGGTGCGGTTGCGCTAATGTAAAGATACGCCTCTCATTTTCGTTTTTAAAAACGTACCTTTTACCCACGTGGTTGTTAGATGTTCCGGCAATATTATGTACACCCATTTCTGCCATAGTTATTTAAAAATACTTTCAGTTCACTTTAGCGAAATGTAATGATAAAAATTATAACTTCACAATAACAATATTAATTATAACTTCACAAAATAACAATATTAATTATTGATATGTATAACAAAACAGCAATTTAAGTACATTGACACTGATGTGCGTGTAAATACACAATGAAAGTTGCGCACCATAGGTGCGCACTAAAAAGTAACGAGGTCATTCATCAGTAGATTTTACACCTCATATTTTTATCATACCGGGCGCCTTATATATGAAAATCGATTCTTAAGAGTAAACTCCAAAAATTTAAAATTAACAGGTTAATTAAACAACATTGATTAGTATTAGTAGCACTTATGGGAATAACTTTTTAAATTTATGTTTTTATATTAATTTAAACTAGTTTGCCAAAGCTTGTGCGGCCTTTAGGTAGAGATAGATAAATTTAGGTTATTAGATATATTTCAATTAAGTGCTACTGATTAAGTAATTACTCTAGTAATAAAGTAGCTATGACCAACCCAAATCATTCTGCTGGCTACCTTGACGACCGACAATTTTTTTGCAGGCTATACGTAACATGTAATCATTCCATAACATAATAATAATATCCATATAATAAACTAATTAGGACAAGAGGGCCACATTATCATATTATAATGTATACAGGGCGTTAAAAGTAATAATTGCGTAAGCCACAATTCAATTTCCTAAGAAAGCAGAGTTAATATGAACCCATTTTTAACAGAACATAATTCGTGATGCCAGGTGAACGAACAATGGAAAAATATTTGTTCACCACACATCCCAGATTACGTTTTGTTAATAGTAAATTCCTGTTTTCTCAGGAAATTGAATTTTTGGCTTAGGTCATTTATTATTGCTCTCCACGCCTGAAGTAGAGTGACTAATTTTAATCAAGCGTAGTATATTAGTTAGCAATACACATGAACGCTTAAATACAGCGGACCGCGTTACATAGTATTTTGCTAAAGCCAGCTCGAACCGCCACTTTGTACTTTCAGGTCGCCACTTTGACATCAAGCATGCTTAATACCTTAGTATAACATAATATATTATGAAATATTTGATTCTCTTTACGATTCCCTATTTAATTTTTTTAAATCGATATTGAAATATTGATCTGCCAATTGTTTATAATTACGTTGTAACAATTACATCTATTATATTTAAAATTAAATGTTTATCGCGTTGATAGATACATATTCTGTTGAAACCACTTTCTTAGTCGCTACATGATTCGAAGCCTAACTTTTTTCATTTGTATAACTAATATTCATAATTTAATTAGATATTAATTAGCTGTCGCAAATTAAACAATGATAACCACCGTAAGAGCTGTTTTTTTAAATTCTTGTGCCATGGAATGCATCCTGCTCCTGGCGTTTACACATGAAGAGTTAACCATAAGCATTTATCGCCTTAAACAGTTTCGTTTAATGGTTTACAGAATATAATATATCCGGACGTCTCATGTACATAATACATAGTATGTATTTCCTTAGTTTGATATCTCCACAGGGGATTTCTTTATTTCCTTGGCTTCTCAGAACACATGAAACATAATTTGTATTTGAGGTCATGGAAGCAACCGAGCAGACATTTCATTTACATTTTGAGATTGACAGGAATAACATTTTAACCATGTTAATTCATGCATTATTAATTTTCACCGTAATTGTCCAGTCCAGGTCTCTTAGAAAAGAAGCACATACATTTTCTTCTTTTTATTTGTACAATGCTTTTCAGCAGAAGTGTCGAATTGTTTTCTTCAAAATATTTCGCTCATTTGCCTCGTCTGGCCCGTTCTTACAGTTTCCACAACTTTTCCCTCTTCATATTGTCCATCTCCCTATCCCTTTTTTTCGCTTTTAACATTCTACTATCCGTTTTGAAACAGACTGGATACTCTTCCTGGCTCTTGGATTTCTTCTACAATGTTTATCCATTTTTTAGTTTACGTTATCCTTATCAGTTTTCGTCAACATCATTTTTCATCTTTGATGAGCCGATCAATTTTGGTTAAGCTTTCTACGGTCGTTCTGTGTCCATTTTGGTGAACACCGATCATAATTGGCAAGCGGGTATCCCACATAACCACGCTGGGATCTATTCTCTGCACTCTTGTATGTACATTTGTAAAAATATTTCAAGTAATTCTCCAAAAAATTTAATGTGCCTATAAATCTTACTCAAATACTTCGTGTTAACCCGTATATTTATGCTTGGTCTAGTGACCCACTTATTTTCTTACATTGGAAACGTTTGTACTCTGTAATTTATACCATGTAATGCATAAAAATTAGAATTCTTAATACCTACATTCAATTTCCCTTATCATTTTAGTTCCATGTAAATGATGTGTATTATTATACAACGCCACTTAAACGAGTATATTAACAAACAGCAGGAAAACATAAAGGTACATACATTTAAAGTTGAAGGGTGGAAGGAAGTGTAACTTATCTTATTTCCCTTTGTGGGGTTGAGGAAATGCATTTATAAAACGCAAAGTCAAGCGTAGAAATGCGGATATAAATTGTAATAGTGTATTATGAATGCGCACATTAAACTCGAAATTCATTTGGGCTGCATCATTGTATTTAGTTCGAAGTTGCAAGCATAACTGAATTATTATCGCGTTAAATTAATTCTGTGCAAAATCAATGCAAGCAAGAATAATAAAATAAGCGCACCCGCGCATTTTTGGTTTGATAAATGTGGTTCACTTTAAACCCCAAATATTCCTAACAATACATGATTTACCGGTTTCATTTTAGCAACACGTCAAGGATCAAGGATGTATGCATGCATACTCTTTTTCGTTTACCATAGATTGCTGAAATATTTACATGGCGTTAAATATTTGATTCGTTTCTTTGATTACGAGTTCTTTAAACTTGTACTGAGTTTAAATGTTTTATTAGAACATTTTCATCCTAACGTTGTAATTTTTTACCACTTAAAATATAAATTCACGTTTATACGTTTGATGTGAACAATTTTATATGGTCACGTGATCAAAAGTCATAAAAAATGTAACTTTAAGTTTTAAAGATATTCTCATTGAAGTACATCACCTCGTAACCATCTAACGGCTTTCCACGAGTTTCCGATTATTGTGGATTACTGTAACCGTATCTCGAATGAATTTATTTGTCGGTAACGGAAACTGATAGGATCTTGTTGAAATGAACGCTTTTCAAGTTTCATTTTGTTACTTCTTGAGTGCACTCGTGAATTTGAGCACGTATCGTATTTTGTCAAATCGAGGAGGGCTTTAAATGGAAATATTTTAAACGGTGTCATTCTCGTAAATTTTACCCCTTTTCGACATAAATTTTCCGAAATTTCACGTTTTAACACTAATTAGCACGAACGTTTTTCAAAAGCGAATAATTTTTGTGTCAGTTTTTAGGTGTTGATGGAGTTTTTCCAGTGCGCTTTGGGCTATTGATACAGGCATTTTCATATTACACATTAAATTTGTAATGGGATTTTTTGCATTGTTTTCATTTATTTCACGGTAATTACACGAGCTTTATTAAATTTTGTTTCATTACTCTGTTCATCATTTTTCATCATTTTTTAATCTGAAGTTTGTTGAACATCTCCTGTAACTTTTCAAGAGTTTATCCTGACCCAAATATAATGTCGAGTGTACAAGAAGGAAACTAAAACTTTTTTCCTGCATTCGGATCCTAGTTTTTGCATTACTCTATCGCTTTATTAGTTTGCTTTCCAAGTGGCTTAATGGTTATTTTTATGTGACCTCAGTAAAGCGTCATCTGTTACTTTTCTTATTTCTTGAGCACACCCAAAGTGAAAACTAAGCAGTTTAGTGAAAATTGGTTTTCTATCGGTGCTGGCGAAGTAATATCTTGCAGGATGTTTAAAATTTTGACGTACTTTTTGTTAACATAAAAATGTTAAAATAATGAAATTTAAAACAACGAAAATCATGAACGTCTACAGCTCGATCCAGCTTACAAAATTGTCGTGGGCGTGATTAGTGTCTCTTCGATCGTTTTGATTTGTCGCGACAGTTAAAGCAGTTTGACAATTAATTTCTGAATAATAAGCATTAATAATCGATTACAACTTTTAATGCTCGTGTTATATTATGAATAAGCCAGACAACAGGAAATGTGTTTGTTGCTCGAAAGGAATTATTCCTAACAATGTGTTAATGTGGTCGTCATGGTATTATTTCAATCGTTTCATGCGTTAAGCAGTTGTTAATGAAACGGCATGGTATTGTCTTTTGCGACATGAACAAGCATTTGAAACTGTTAGTAAAAGATCAATTGCTTTTTCTTCGAAAGCAAACCGAATAGCTTCACCGTTGTATAATATACGTACTTCCAGCTTTCGTGCAAAGAATGGAAAGTAAATTTTTCTTAGTAATTCACTTCTGGAAGAGGCTAAACGCTGTTCCAAACTTGTAAAATAATTTTTTTTCAATTATTATTGATTGCTTAAAATTTGTTAGTAACTATTGTTAACCTGAGTTACGACAGCGATGTTAAAGGCGGCTAGCTTGTATATATCCAGTGGCAGAGTGTGACACGGCGGCTAACAGCTATATAGCTAGGCTAGTGAAGGTGTGCAATAAGCTAAGGGTCTAATAATAATATAAACCTTTTCACCTTTTCTCGGTTATACACCTCCCCGTCTCACATTTTATTTTCGCATTACATCGACTACGATCTATATCTTTAGTTTAATTACGCAAAGTATAATACACTTCAATTGCGAAAAGATAATTTTAAAAACTTTGGAAGCTTGTTGTAATTTTTTGTGTTTTAAAAACTTGATATAGCTGTCGTTTTGAGTTACCTGCAGTAAATCATAATTAAATAATGATGAAAGGTGGTTGTTTCTCCAACGAAGTTTTTCCATCTGTTGTTTAATTTTCGGAAAGTTTAAGAGTTTTCCATCTTAAGGGAGATATAAATTCATGACAAAACCTCGTAATCAAAGTTTTAATGCTTAAGTGCTTTCGAATAACCGCGCAAATTACATTCGTATACACAATTAATCATCTTGGGTTCTATACTGATGACGTACGACTAGCGACTTTTTTATCATAAGAAACTTTTTATAATCGTATAGACTCTGGCAGGATACTTGACGTCGTTTATCATGAAGTTTAAAAACTGTAAAATGTGTATACGGAATATGAAGTGTGTCCCTTTATAAAGTTGTCGAATTCTATTTTTTGAATATTATACGACGACTAATAATTTAGCGATTTTGAATTAAGCGAAGTTTGATGCAAATACGCGTTTGCATAAATCAACATTGGCAGATGTAAATTGTTCTTAGATGTGGGTTCTTATAAATGTATCTTCATTTCAGCTCAAACACATTTTCAAAGAAGTATAGCGGTTAACTATCATATCTGTCTTCTCTCTTATTTTGGATGTAAAACGTAACGAAGAGACTGTCGTAAATTTTCTATAAGTTTTCCCTACCGTACCTTTGCCAAAAATGGATACATTTATCTTGATTCGCTCGAAAAATGAATCTTACTTTTATAAAAGCAGAGCAGCTTCGAGAAATCCCCTAGTCCGAATTGGGCAATTTTCTAAACGTGCAAAATTTCTCTTTTCTGTAATAAACATAATTTCGTGTAAATATCTTACGACGCACTTTCCTCGTTACATTTTTACGCACATAAAATTTTTTTGAGGTAAATGGAACCAACAATTTTTTTTCATTGTTGTTGATAAGATGTGAAAAAGCCGAAGAAAAGGTGAAATATATTTGGCTCGTTAAGTTGGAAAAAAATTTAATTAAAATTGAAAGAATAACGTCGCAAGTTTTATTATTTTCAATTTTATTTTATTTTATTTTGCACATCATTTATACGTTGCTTTTATTTTACAAAATTTTATAGTCGGCGAAACTTGCTAAGAATTGTTCTCCTGCATTAATTTTATAAATTTTATAGTCTTTTGAAATAATTTAAGAGAACTTCGGGAAGGCATCATCAAATGCTAATAATTCTACGTATTTACATTTCAAAGGGTTGATATATACAAAATAGAAAGTAACTGAGGTACGAGAATATTTAGTTAAGGAAGAATTATTCCGTTTCTTGCCAGAAGTTCCCCCATTTCGGCGGTCTTTATTTTTAAGTCATATTTTACAGTTCCGATTAGCTTTATTAACAACTATCGTATCTTTTTCATAATTTCGACTAGGCAATAAAAATGTTTCTCCGAGCAACAACTTTTACTAATCCACATTTATGGAACTTTATCAATGGTTATCTAATATCCTGAATATTTATAAAACTTCCACAGACATGGTTTTTAGTCAGACAAATATTTAGAAGGGTAGGGGCGAAAGGATCTTATAAAGAAAAAATCAGCTCTCGTTTGGGGTTTGAACTTCAGACTTATAGATTATAAAGCGAATGCGGTGATTACGCCCTAGGGTAAAAGCTTATGTTGACGTCGAATCCACGAAATGTTTAAATTTTATAATTTATACAACATCTTCATGTTAACTCATTCCACGTGTTAATTTATGTATGCGTATAAAAAATTTTCCTTTTTTGTGTAAACGTTCTGCGTAATTTCCATATTCGCTTTTAGATACTACATTAATGTGAATTTCGTTAATTAATTATGATAGTTATAACGTTAACATTTTGTTAGAATTCGCACTTCAAAGTGCTTTGGTGTGTATTTGTTAGAAAACGGAGTGTTTTGCAATTATCAAGGGGAAATTGCATTGTTTGAATTTCATTAGAGGTTGAACTACCATGAACTACTGTGTATGAGTAAACACAACCCATTATGGTTTTCAAATTTTCTATACACATATTATTATATTATACATACTACTTTAGGGTTATATTTAATACTTTTTCAAGTTCCTAAGGTGGGTAAACATTTTTTCGCACTTATTTTTTTGGTAAAATGCGTATACGATTGACAACGTAGCTAAAATAGAATTGAACTTGACAAAGTTGAATATAATTTACGTAAGGGTGGTTTATATAACAAGGTTACATTATTCACTTGCGTTGGTGACGTTCAGCCCAATTTTGTATCGAATAATCATAATCCAATAAATATTCCTAAGTTGGGCTGATTATTGCTGTCAGAAACAAACAGTGACGCTCACAAAATGGAAAAGTCCCATGCATAGCTGTAACATAACGTTATTAATATCCAATAATAATTATTTTCGTACCCACAACCGGAAAATTTTTTACAACTTGTGAAAAAGAACAAAGCACCAAACAACATAAATTGTTATGATTTAATGTTGTATTTTTAAAATATTGCATAATTCTTTCTGAATTTATTAAATAATTATTAAGTGTTCGCAGTCATAAAAAGAGAATTTTGAAAATCGATAATTTTAATTAAACGGATATTATTGGTTTGTGGTAATTTTTTGTTAAATTTTAGTGCTAACGTGTTAATTAAGTTTTTACACAGTTTTTTTGGTATTAATTCGATAAGTGCTTATGGACGTTTTTAAATTATTTAATTAAGGTGACTGAAATATAAACAAGGAAACTTTTTGTTTGCTAAAGTTTCATTCATCCCGTATATTTGCAATCATTTGCTTGCTTGTAAAATTTTACGTTTTATTTTAAAAATGTTTGCTCGATTTGAAAATTGGCATCGTTGTGTAAGCTAGGCACGAATTTTATCGTCTTTCCATTTTATGTCGCTTTGACGTTAGGATTTAGATTAGGTGGTCGGTTTGTCTAGGTGTAATGAAAGGTTCGGTATTTGTTTGATTGCAAGAGTAAATCACCTCGTGCCCTACCTACATAAATTTAATTGATATTTAAGGATTTGTGATTAACGGGGTGTGCTGCGGACCAATTCCTTTTTTTATCGACTGCCACTCGTTCACACGAGAATTGCAACTTCTCATTATTCGTACCTACAGTAAATTTTGGAAAATACGTGCTGAAATGTAGTTGTTGAATCTGATCAAACTCTAGAAAATTATGTTTTACCATGCTTTAGCAGGAGAAAATGTAGGAAGTTAATAATATTATTGCTAATACATGACGCTGCACTAGAGTCATAAACGGTAGCGAGGGGGTAGATTGTAATGTTTTTTATTGTGATCAGTGCGAGTTACCATTTTATGGTAATAAAGAAATTATGGTACACAGCAAACTAGACGAGAGCTAAACAAATGAAACTAAGGGTAGTTGGTAGTACTCGACACACGAGCGCAATGGGTACTTACTCTTTTAGAAATTGATTGCGCCTGATGGAAGGGAGGGATCACTCTAATTACGCTACTAATTCAAAATCAAACATTCAGGATGGATTGCATTGACAATAATAAGTGTCTATTAGCTAATTCAAGTTCACTAATTTACATATTGTTCAGTATACAGTCAGACCAGCGTCCAATTCTTGTTGTGTAATACCCAGGGCTAGAAGCAGGGGCCAGTGGAGCATGCCACTCCAAAAAATTTCCGAGGAGGGTAAAATCAACAGTCAATTTAAACTTTAATGGTAATGTTAATTATAAAAAACTCAAGCTCATTATTTATGAATTACGGAAGAGGGAAGGTGGCAAATTTCGATCTCATTTGTAGCAGCATAAAAGCTAGCGCCAGCCCTGTGCATACCTATAGTTAATAACATACAATTTATCCTGTAATATTTCACAGGACTATTTTAAAAATTGTGATATTTTGAAAAACACTCTATTCCAGATATGCACCCAGATGGAGAAGGGAACATCCTGCGATTTAACAAAATATTTAGTTATTGGTTTAAGGAGGGAATTTTTTTTTCGACTATAAAATATTGATTTTTCATGATGATGAATCAGGTACACCTGGCCAAAAAAGAGACATTTTGATTAATTACTGGGAAATCTCTTGGTCGGGAATATTTCTTTAAACGTAAGACAGAGCTACACGAACAAAATTGTTTACACATACCAATCTGATATTAATTCCTCACAACCCTTAACATTTCAAAACATCAGCTTCGAAAGTAGTTTTTTGAGTTTTTAAACTGACCCTGTACAATTGCAATGAACAATAAAATTTTAAGATTTGTATTCCAACAACCAACGGAATAAATCAACAATGTAAATATTATACTTTTTCGAATTCTCGTTATCTTTGAAAAATTTCCAGGTTTTAAGCAAAGTTGTTTGTGTAAACGTTGAGTTTAAGTGAAAGCTAGGATTAATAATTGATCATTTTTGATGATAGTGGGTTTTATGTACACGAAAATGGATCTAGAATTAAGTATTAGTATCGCGAATAAAAGGGCCCACTTATGTTTTATCGATGTAATTAATCTTCTTGTAAGCAAGCACATTCAATTTCATTCATTTTTAAGTAACTCGAATTTTTCAACTTTTGAGGTCAAGAATTTCAATCAACATGAAACTGCTGAGCAGGGCTGTATTAAAGGTTAGTTTAACGTAACTTGGTTTCAAAGCAGTTGTTTTTAATACTCTCAAATAATATTATGTATGTATATTTTTTCAAACCATTTATACATTTCGTACTTCTACATGACGATGCTATTTTCGAATTTTTAAACATTTTTTTGGCATCTTTTGAATATATTTCTTCAGCATGAGTGAGTTAATAATTTTTTATACCTTTGCAATTTGATTTTCATTTTTATGAACATGATTTTTACAGTATATTAAATAATTGTCTATTTTATATTCCACATAAAATAATATGAATACATACAATCATATGTAAATAAATATACAAACAATTTAAATTTCCATTTGATTGAACACAAAATTAATTCAATTTGATGGCCGAATCAATCCAAGTAATGTGTACCGTGGATCGCTTAATTAAATTATTTTATTAAAATAGTTTAATGCATAGTAAATATTTTTAGTTACACAAATTTACTTTGTATAATATAAAGTTTTTATTACGTACATCGAAGGATTAACTGATAACGTATGCAAATAATTCATACTATGAGTCAAGTTAGATTTGATTTTCAGATTGTTTAGTGTATACATTGCGACTTTGACCTGATCGATTCAATTGATATTGTAGTTTATGTTAATACTGTTTATATGTACATAAATATCTGCACTATGAAATGAAATAAATTTTAAACGCGAATTAAAAGTATTACGTAGTGGAAAATCTATCACTGTAAATAGAAAATGAAAACTTTTTTTACTATTTAATTTAGTTACGGTGACGAATAAAATGAAAGTGTAATTATCTCAACATAATAAAACCTTTTGAGATGTATAAAATTTTGTTTGGGTATCTGCAATCGATTTAGGACAACCAAAAGTGATATTCAATAGCTGACTGACTCGCGTAGGATTTTATTTTCATGCATTTTCTGAAAAGAAATGTCGGTTTTCTCTAATATCAAAAGCAGAACATCTTTATGTCGTTTTTTTTGTATCTGATCTTCGAGTACCCTGTAATTTTCATGGATGCAAACCGGATAGGTTTAGATTGTAAGGTAATTTTGAATTTGTTTTGAAAATTATTTAATTACTTTAAGGCTCCGATCGTTTTATTATGTGATATGACGGGTACCACAAGGTTTAGTACTTGGTCTGGTTTAAATTGTTTTAGTACTACCACCACCGTTTTAGATTGATACGGTCAGTGTAGGAGTTATCACTCATAATGTGAAGTGAGTAAGCAAGCAAATGTGATTAATTGTTGTTTAATTCATATATTAATAATTAAATTGTTATCAATCTCCATTACACATAAACTACACTATAATTTGATAATGCATGAAATTGATATATATTGATAACTTATGTTTTTGTTGTAATCTTAATTGCGTTATTCCTACCATGAAGATAAATTATTTTTTTGCAATACACATCGGCTGTCGTTACGAATTTTATTTACGTTTAATTAATTTCGATAATATTAAGATTGAGGGTGTTTCTGTTGCAACATTCAGTTATATTTTCCTATTTTATTATTTTAAGAGTTTTCTAGTCACGTTGGAAAAACGTGAAAATAATTTACTACTTAAAATATTCAATAAGTGACGGTTTCGTTGTTCTTATTCTTAATAAATTTTACTTCGGCAAAGTTGCATTATGAATTTTAAATTAGGTTTAAAAATTTGCTAAATTGAGGATTAAAATTTATTTTTCACAGGATTTAATCCGCCGAACAGAAATAAATTGAAGTAATCGGTTTTCTTTGATGCATGCAACATAATTATTATAAAAATTTTCCACAAAGGAGTCGACCGTTCGCTAAGTCAACGGCTTAACTATTCCTTACAGTTTGTAAATTATAATCTGTTACGGTGTTTTACGATAATTTATGTTAATTTAGGCTTTTAGATAAGTAATTTTCCATAAATTATTCAATCTTGAGATTTCTGCAGATAATGCAAACAATGCAGATGTCGATATCATTGAGGGAAATGGAGCATGTCTAGATATATCTATTATTATTGAAGTTATGTGGTTCGTACACGTGTTTACAGATAATTTCAGTCTGTAAGCAATCTCTTGACAATAGCCAAGCTCTACACAATTCCGACTAACCAATATCGATAAACAAAGAAATTTCCAATACACCAACCAAGTGTAGTTTGGCAGTTAAAGCTGATTTTCCAGACTCCCATTTGAAAATTTACTTCTTTTTCTTTGTTTATCGTCGCTAAATTAATATTGCTTTTAGCTTTCGAAAAGAATTTTTATTTTATTTTTTACGTTCCCTTAAACGCCTAATGACGGAATGAGCTGCAGCTTGTGTTTCTTATTAACATTTTTCGACCGACCACGACATTTTATATTATAACATTCCCATTCTTTTATACAATATTAAAAATATTTATTTTATTTTTTTTTCGACAATTATGTGATTCTCTAAAAGCTTGTTGAATTTTCTGACATTTTAACTCCGGAACGAGTAATTTGCGTTCCCTCAATACAAATTTATGTAGCTGCGCTGATAACATTTTGTAAAAGTAGCTGAAAGAGAAGTGAAAGGAATAAATGTTCCTCCTTGATTAAAATTTGTTGAGTTTAAAGAATTTTAAAATAACAGGGCAAACAAATTTCGACCCTTGCGAACTAAGCTTCCTTCCTGGCTAAGAATTATTTCCAAGATTTGGATCAACAAGTGCGCATATCACCAACTTACCTTAAAAAGAATCCTAAATGGTTTTACCGAAATAAAATCAGCAGGGGAGTGGTAATTTTGAATATCATTCGTAATATTACGGCTTCTTGTTTTTCGTCTTTTACTTTTCTCCTTTTAGGTGTATAAAATTTTCGACAGACGAGAGTGTAAAAATACTAAATCGTGTTGGTAGAAATTCAAAAAATTTACAAATCCAACCTTTTTCCACTTTTAAATCACAGCTTGAACTGCCCTAATCCAATCGGCATATACTACATTTTACGATTTCCTCGCAAGCTTACCAATCGAAGACGTTGAGAGGTTTTATTTAATTTTTAAATTTTAGCAATGGATTTTTGTAAATAGAAGAACACGAAGTTATGCGAATAGTTAAACAGCAATAAATAAGAGTAACGCCGTTTTTAGAAGTTTATTCATTTTGCGAAAGCGGGTTTATTTTTCTGAAACTTCACCAAGTTGTAGTAAATTATTGAAAGGGGTTTCCTTTTTTGACTTGAGAATCGTAATTTTGTTTACTCCTTGTTTTAAGTTGATAATTTCGAAGTAGGGGAGTTAAGTATGTTTTCATTAATTTTTTATGCATGCCATTAAGAATAACCGTGCATAAAGTCCTGTAGGAGTTTTCCTACGGGAATACTTTGCAGGCACTTTTTGCCGTTTTTACGATTTAATGTGTTACAATGCTCTCGAGTATTATACTTGGTCTAACTCCCAATTACTTTTTAATTTGGGAGTTTTGGCTTCTTTTACGTTGTTTTTTATAAACACTCGTATGAGGGTTGTATAGTCTTTTTATCATTCTCTAGGTGATAGTGTACTGTGCGGCGGTGAAAAATTATCAAATTGAGAGAAATTTTGCAGCACCCATTATTGTTAATTAATTTTTGAATTATTTCTGGATAGAATTTAACTTATTAGTATTGTGACAGAGATAAATTATACTACTGGGGTCTGATTATGATTAAGAATGATGGATATGGATGATCATATTGGATTGCATATTTGCCAGCAAAATTACTTCGGGAAGACATCTTTTGTTTTGTAATTTTGATTTAAAACTTGATCGCAAGTTGAGTTTATTCTTTTGTTCTAATACACAATTCCAAAGTTGAATTATAATTTATACGTATTTTTTTCATTTTAAAAATCGTGAGCAATTTGACCTTTTATTAGTTAGTTATTCGTGATTAATAAGACATACCAAATCATTAAACTCGAATGTAATACATAAACTTGTCGATTTGCATGCCTAATGTAATACAAAAGTTCATGTAATTTATCTTATTGTGGAAATTTCACGAAAAAGAAAGAAGTTTACGGAATCACGACAACCAAACCGTATTATTTAACGTGGGGGTGCGTGTTTGTTTTTTTTTAACTTAAATTATGTTTTTGTTCTAATAGTTTACGGTCGTTAATATTTTATTAACTTTTTTTTAAATCCAGGATTTTCACGAGCGTCGAGTGCTAAAAAATGGAGTCGTGTTGTTTGTCTAGGTGTTGTTGACTTACAAGTGCCTTGGATAATCGCATTGGAATTCTCGTATATACGACAATATTTACTAGTTTGAAGAAATCGGAAGGAAGTCTACAATTTTCAATTTATTTTGTCGAGTGTGAAATTAATTTGAAATTTACATATTACTTGTAACAATTTCTTTGAAAATAATAGTTTTATCGCTAATCATTAGCACAAATTATATAGTCATTAGTGACTCTAGACTTTTATAATGGTTTTTCCTTGTGTTATTATTTTCTTTCAAGAAAATTTCAAGTAATTTATGTTTTGAATTATTTATACCACAATAAAGTTTTGTGGTTATCGTAATACATAATTAATATTAATGAAGAAAACCTTTTAAATAAAATAATAATCAATTTTTTTTGGTTTTTTTCGAAAGTTTTTTTCTCAACTTATTCGTTATTTTGTCACAACCAACGTGGTTCCCTTGAGAGGTCCCTTTCAGCTTTGATATTTTTTACTTCAGAATCAAAATTTGCTTAAAAAATAATACGACGAAGAATTTTTCATCAGTGAGCTGTCTCATGGCTTCTATAATATTCTCCGACCAAATTGCCAGTCTGGTCATTTCATATTACACTTTGAAAATTTGTTTTATTTTCCGTTGATTCTCATTTTAAAATACTTACATTTTTGTAAATATCTCAGGATATCTTAGTTCCACGCTAAAAATTAATAGCTGAACTAAATCTAGAAATATCCAACTACTTTTTTGTACAGTTAATTGCTTCCACATGTTATGGAGAAAAACCTCGGCAGCTCGAGCAGCACTTTCACTCTATTCAAAACATATTTAGGAATATGTCGAGACGTTTTCATGGAGGGTACTTAGGTTTAAGCGTCAAGTTTGAAATTGCGCAGGTCATAAATGGTTTTTTCAATAGATGCTACTTCCAACGCAAAGGTGTTGGATTAATTAATGTCAAAAATATAATTGACGGATGGCAGTGTAAGAAATAGGTTTGAATCGCTTGACCTAACCATATAACAACCCTTTAACCAGAGGGGGCTGGCAGTAGGGGCACGTGCCCTCCCCAAAATCAACTACTGTTTTTGAAATATATTAATAGAAAATTGCATATTTTTGATCTTATCAGTCTTCGTAAATCGTGAGTGCCCCACCCCCACAAAGTAACTTAGATACGGCACCACTGCAAAGTAATAAGGGAAAGTTTATGCAAAAATTTTCCAACGCAAATTGCTACAATAAATTAAAATATAACTCTTAATTATAATATTTTTAAAAACTAAAAATTTTTTCTTTTTCACCAACCAGGACTATTTTCTACAAAACGAAGGTAATATCAGAAATTTAAGAAAATCGATCTGTTGGCATCATTTATAAAAAGTAAATTTGCAATACAATGATTTATAATAACGAAAAAACTACGGTGTCGAATTAAGAATTTGAAAATAAACCCAATAAAATTCCTTATCGGATAATGCGTTTCCTCGTTACTCATTTATCGTGACACTCATCAGAAATGCATTGGTTTGATGTTTTGTTATAGAAGGGTTCAAGTATTTCGATGTGGTAACTGAGGGATGACTTCACTGTGGATCTAATGAAATGACTGGATAAGGTCGAAATGCGTCATCCGCTAAGGTATTTGTCCAATTTTATGTTTTCCTGTCATTCGACAATTTTATTTCTTTACATTGGTAATATGCTATGATGATCATTGCGTTGAAAATAACAATTTGTGCGTAGATTGATTATTATTACCGAAGCTTTGTTATTTTTTAAAGTTAACTTAGGTAATCCACTAACACAAAAATTTCAAACAATAATATATTTGCTAACGATAAATTACATTACCTCAATGGTCAAACAAATGCGTTTCTCAGTAGAAGGCAAAATAATAAACTAACTGCTGAAGATAAGCCAAATAATCGTTTTTTCGGACTTCTAAGTATGTAAAGGAATATAATATAATAAGGAATAAAATGCCTCATCAAATCGCTAAAAACGTTCTTCTAGAAAGCTGACAGTTGGTAAATTGTATCATAAAAGAAATTAAAAGTAAAAAAACTCTTATTTAAATAATTTATATCAAAGTTGGGCTTTCACGTTGATGTATCGGATAGAACAATTGTAGCTGTTCAATAGACTGCTACACGTGTTCAAAATCTATGTTGACTTTCGATAAAATCGCTTAATTGATGGATATTTTAAAGGTTTGATGTTGGTCTTTTTGTTTATCGAAAAACGCTGTACCTGAGCACCATTCATAGATAAGCAGCAAAGTAATTCATCCAATGGAAAATAACCATTCTCTTTATTACTACCGAATGCCAATAAATATCAAATAAAAATTGATTTAATAGCTATACCGTATAGTCATGCTCAATTAAAATTTGAGTGGAAAATGTTCAATATTTAAAATACGATAATAACAACTTGTATGTAACAACGAAGAAAAGTTACAGCAGTTATTGGAACCATATAAATACTTTCGATTCAATATAATTTTTAAATTATTGATTTCAGCGCTTCAATTCACAGATTTTCATCATTAATCCCGATAAGATGATCTTATGATGACTAAGAGGTTATGCCCGATTTCTTCACTCATAGTTATCTTCATGTTAGTTAACCAATCTTGAAGATAAATATAAATGAAGAAATCGGGCATTAATTGACGAAATATCTATCAGGCGACAACAAAACAAATAAATCTATCATTCGATTGGTCATTTCGTCAATTTAACCTGAAGTTGGCTAACTTGAAGATAACTATGAGCGAAGAAATCGGGCATTAATGGTGAACGAAAGAGCGCCAAAAATACTTTTGGGTATACGAGTACACAATATAATTATTATGTTTTATGAATTTTAGTCCTTTAATTTAGGTGATTTAATACGACAAAGTTCTCAAATGTTTAGTTAACTTGATTCTTCTGTTGATCACAAGATTTCCGGGACTAATAAAGGATACTTTAGTAAATTTAGCGATATTTTTTCCCTAAACGTACGATTGTGTTGGAATTTCGCACGACACTTGGTACACACGATCTTTTGTTGCCTACGAGAATTTCTAATACTAGCTTCCTTTGATCTCGTACTTGAGAATACCATTTCATACTCAAGTGTGAAATCGACCAATCAAAATAGTCAACATCGTGCATGAAACATCTCGAGCATTGCTCCAATTAAGCATCGACTATGGTCGGGCATAAATGATGTTTATTCACAAGGGTAGAGTGGGATGACACAAGGATGATGGTGGGAGGAATCATTTATTGAAAACCAATTTTAGTGATTCTGACAAAATCTATTTTACGATTACCGAGCTCTGTTAATAACCTTAAAATGATCATAAAAACTCGAACGAATATTTCATAAATTAAGAGGGCCTAGTAGAATACGCATGATAATATTGTACACTCACTTCCACTTGTGGCGTAAGATAGGCGAATTAGCCTTTGACGATGGCGAAGATTTTTTCTAAACTATAACGAATTTTTTAATTTTTTTTTAATTTTTAGAATCTACATAATTACCCGTTTGCGGTAAAGAAAATTCAAGCTGTTTCGTTGAATACTTTAAAATATATAGCGAAATAGAAATCACCATTATTATTGCAATGATTTTGTACCTACATTATATTTATTTCCACAGTCATTTTATAATAAATGTTTATGAAAATTGTTTACAGTGCACAGTTCATTATTATCTACTAAATCCAAACAAAAAAAGTATCAAATTTTGTTTAGTTTTAAAAAAATCTTCGCCATCGTCAAAGGCTAATTCGCCTATCTTACGCCACAAGTGGAAGTGAGTGCACAATAGTATCATGCGTATTCTACTAGGCCCCTCTTAAGTATTTATTATACCAAATTAGATCGTAGATAGATCCTATTTATCGTGAAAATAAATTAAGGATCAAACTATTCGCATTACTTCCTAGTTTTCACTATTTCGTGCTATTCATAAATAATATTAATATTCCATTTTGACACGATATATTTCCATCATGATTTAAGTAAGTAGGTATGTGTTTTTCCAACACAATGTGGGTTTGATTTCTTAATATTACGTTTGTGATAATAATTATATTCAATTTTAGTGTCGTAAATTATTGGAAAATAATTTACAAATATGTAAATGTGCCATTGTTTGATACATATTTCGTTAAAATAAGCGCTTAATTTAGTTTGCAACGGAATTGCATAATTACATTTTAATGTTTGATCCGCATAAAATTGCCACAATTTGGTAAAACTGACGCCAGTTGGGTCATCTCGACGATTTTTGTGTTTTAGTTTCACTTGCACCAAGTTCTCATTCTACATAAGCTTCGAACAAACCTACAAATTTAAATTTAAAAAATCTGGTCTTCACGTTATAACTCCATCGATCATTTACGTCAAAACTTTATTTGACACCTTTTATCCTTGTTACTTAAAGTAAATGTAATTGTCAAATTAGAGATGTAAACGTAATTTAATTAACTTTAACATTTCCCAGGATGTTACGTTCATTCGAGACAATTAAAATTAATTATCACGTGTGTTGAGGTGTAAGTCGATATAATTTCCTGTTGAGTTTCTGCAGGATAATATTTATGAAGGCATGAAATTAAAAGAAGATGGATAAGTAAAACACGATTCTCACTGGGAACGATCCCAAATCCACAGTAAAATTGTTCAATTTTTAATGTGAAATTACATTATTTTCTTAACTCAACGGTTGTCCTCATTTTATCCATCCTCTGTGTTTACATGAAACATGTTTAGAAATGTGAAGTGTTGGGAGAATTTAGTAACCTTTACACGTAAAGTAATAAAAAATTAATGAAACGAATTGTCACTTGTAAGGACGCCGTGAAAAGGGACATTTAATCCCTAATCTTTCTTTATAGATAGATTTATTTTTCTTTTTAAGTTTACCTTTGTGAATTTATAAAGACGTTTTTCAATAACTTACATTAAGTTTTGACAGTTGCTTTGAATTGAAAAGACGCCTTTTTGTGCAACATTTTGAATTATATAAACTGAATGAAAAGCGCGTTTGTGGTAAAACTAAAAAAATATATATAAAAAAAACTTGTGTTATTTAACTAAAGGCACGAGCTTTAAATATTATTTTATTCTTTTTCAACTTTCCTTTCGTTTGCATACTTGATTGTACAACTTTAATAAGAAAACCGTTTATATTATGTACATTGTTGCCAATGTGTTAACAGTAAAATATTACGAAATACTATTATTAATATAATGTCAACAGTTTTTATATAAATTGGAGTGTTACTGTAAGTGGCATTTTCTCGATTAAAGGATATGTTGGAATTAATGCGAGCGGACGTAGCCGATCCTGCATTAAAAAACGCCAGCGCAAGGAGGATCTCAGTTTTATCTTTTCGCTTCGTTGGTGGTTTTTCAATATTTTACGAATAAATCAGTTTGATATACACAGAGGGTTGAATAATTGAAATCGATTAGAATAAAATTGCAATAAACGTTACTCATTTTTAATTGTTTTGCAATATATCAGGCAATGTAATTATCACAAAATATTTTGTTTCTCAAAATGATCGACTTTGCACACCCCAATAGCAGGTGAAATGTTTTCAATTGGGCACCGAGGTTACGGTGGATTCTTCATTCAATGAAATTCACCCTCTGGATTCAAGTTATCCTGTAGACAACGATTCATCTTTTACCCTCCGACAAGAACAAAATGGATTAGTTATACAAAATTAACTGCTCTTTATTCGTCTCACTGCGTAGTGGTGCGGTTTGGTCGTTGATTTATTGGACAAACATAGCATTGGACCGGAACAAAATTACAAAACGGCTTGTTTGTCGTGGCTTTACTGTTTTGACGGAGGAAACAACAGGGAAAAAATTGTTGTTTTGCAATTTTCAATGCAGTAATCTTACTTGACGTAAAATAACTTGAAATCGATGAAGATTAGGCGGTGAAAAATTACATGACTTTTCTGTATTATAGCTGTAGCCGGAGGGGTTGACCGTACGTACGAAAATAAATGTGCGGCGGATCGAGAAGGTCAAAAGTCGGGATGAATACTACCGAATAAATTAAAATGAGAATTTCGTTAATTTGTTGTATGGAAAACCCTTGCAATGGCAAGCTTTTAACCTTCTCTTCCTATGGAAGGAACTTTTCTAGGTTGGTTTTACCACGTAATATATAATTCAGAAATGCTATAGAAAATATAATAAAAATTTAGATAAAATTACAAATGAAAGCCTACGGCGCACTTATCTTTTACAAATTTAATGACATCAAAATTAAAAGAAAATAAACAATGAACTTAAACCAACAGTACTTCTACAAATTGATAAATTAGAATTAAAACCAATTTCAGTAGCTTAACCATTAAAATTAAATAAATGAATTAAAAAATACATAAAATTTAGCCTATAGTTCCATCATATATCCGCTAGCTTCTCGGAGATTAAAGATGATTAATTGAAGTGGAATTAATTCAACCAAAGTGAAATTTTGGTGTTAAGACATCAAATCACATCAAGACATTATAGTGATCAACATGTCAAGCGATTAAATTAAAACAGGAATCCAGAATTAACGAACTTCTAACATTTGAATCGACCAATAATATTGCAGTATCACATTTAAACGAATATTATTAATTTAAAAAAGAAAAAGATTTTCTGAGCCAGATCTTCAGAAATCTCTTGTTTTTTTCATATTTAGTCAGTGTTCAAACCATCGAAGATGTCTTTGTTCATTTTCTTAACGTACTCGGTCTTTTATAATATATCTTTATTTGTTATATTGCTTTTTTGTATGATTGCTTTTACATGTTTTGGTGCTTCTAAGAGCATTGAAACACGAGATTAAGATTGGTAGAGACAACCAAACGCAAGAGATTCAGTAAGTTTGGAATGGGCTGAATTTTGGAGACCGAAGAAATTCTTAGAGGCGGGCGACCTTTCAATTCGTCTAACACAAAAACTGTATGAACATTGCGTCTTGGCTGTCTTGACATATGGGCCAAAAGCACTTACCTTCTTTAAGAATTAAATCAGCTCAAAAATTGAGAGCGGCTCAGAGAACAATGGAAAGATCTATGTTGAGAAACACCAGACTAAATAGAATAACCAACGCAGTCATACGTCAGAGAGCAGCAGTAGTAAATATCGTGGAACGTATGAAGGGGCTAAACTAGAGATGACCAGGGCATGGTAACTGGAAGATGGGAAAAGAAAGTACTGAAGTGGAAACTAAGATCACACAAATGAAATAGAGGCAGACTACCAGTACGCTGGACATATCACATGAGAGAATTTATTCAAATTGTATATCTTTTGCTCAAAGCAGATAAGGATGGAAAATATTAGAGGGGGCCTACGCTCTGCAGTGAACAAACGCAGGTGCAGGATTATGCCGATAGACAACATTCAGAGACCACAGTCGTAGGAAAATAGTGCTGAATAATTTTCGGTTTGATTCCCAACCAAGCGCACAGGATTGCCTCTTGCCATGTTTCCCTCACAAATAATTTTTTGAGATATTAGAGATGTTGACTAAGATAGAAAAAATGTTATTTAATGAATTTCTAACGATATTGATATAGAACTAAATAATTGAAATTATAATTAATTTCACTATCTAAAAAAGATTTTAAATAATGAACGAACAATGGGTTTTTAGTAATCAAAAATATCGTGCTTTTTTTGCAAAAACAAATAAACTGGCACACCGGTGTTTTTCTCAGAATTTAAATTAAATCCTTGCAAACAAAACTATGATTTTCTTCATAATAAAAATTATGAAAATTTTTTTTACATCGTTCAATTAATTGGAAGTTAAATTCATAGTCCAGTATAAATTGCGAACAAACAAAATTTTTTGATTAACTTTATTTAAAATTTCATTTTTTCCTATCCTTACAATCACTTGGTCAAACACCCCACTGAGGATCGGGTAAACAACTCGAGTTGTATCTAATGAGCCTGAAGGATCTATACATTATGTACAGTATATAGTTATTCAGCTACATTTTTATTCATGAATTACTGAAGTGTTTAATGAATTTTTAATCAAATTTTTTATTACACTTTACATTTTTAATTATTAAATTGTTTGATATGCTAAACAGCAATCATTTTTTCTTAATGGAGCAGCGCGGTGGTGAAAAACTGAAAGCACAAAAGTTATATTGAAAAAACTTTGTTGCCACGTTTCCCAAAGGACAAAACTAGTAGCGCAAAGCAAAATTAAATTGAGCAGTTCCTTAAATCTGTAGCATGTACAAACTTTGATGACTGGAAGTTGCACGAATGATTTTCAACTACTTACTGATTTGTTGCACAACTTTTAGGTCGACTTCTTGCTAGAAGCTCAGCTAAGCGATTACATAAAGCTTCGGGGTAAATTTAAATGCAGTTTCAACTTAGAATCTAATTTATCTTTAATGCCGATACGGTATAAATACATATAAAATCAGCTTGTGTGTACCTACATGCATACCTCGATATAGATATTTTACTTTGCTATTTTATTTTGCATAATTTTCATACCAATAACTTTATTATTATTGCAATATCGTCTATGTGCATCAATTATAATAAATTCACATCCGCACGACTATATATTTCATTATAACTCAATTTCTCTTTACAAAGCTAATTGAAAATGTTGCAGGTTTAGGTTTTATTCGAAATTCTGTTTAGTAAATTTAAGTGTGCGTTTCAAAGTAAAGCAACTTGGCGAACATCCACTCGGCAACTCTTTGTAAACTAAAATACCTGTTTTCCGGTGTTTGGAAACTCATTTTATTATTACAATTTTAATTTGTTAAATTGAAATTGCGAAGTCAAAGACGAACCGTCGAGGAATAAACCTTCTCAAAACAAAGTATATTGCATCTTCGTGCACGTACGTCCCAGACAACATAAGAGAGAGGATTTGTTCAGGAACGGACTAGTATTAAATTGGTTGAAAATATGAAACGCCCACTGCTTCTACATGCTACCGTAGTTAATTTAGAGTAATGGAAAATAATGGCTTATTTTTCCTTTTAATCATAACAAATGAATTAGTTGAATGTTGATCCGTCCGATGAGCTTAAATAAAAGCGAAACATAATATGTCATGGTAATTTTTGAAGAAAAGCAGCAGTGGGTTGAATTCAAATTAATTATAAATTTGAAACGGATTTTTCACATGGAGAGACGCTTCGGCTTTTATCCTATGTTGTAGTCTTAATGGAATGTCTAGACACCTTGAAAATTGCAGCAATAAAAATGATGGGCATTTTAAGTCAAAGATGTTGCTTCCTTACCAACGTATTCGGAAGGCGCCACATTTCATCTTAAACATTACCTGGTTGTTGTAATTTACCTACCGTAAAAATTGTGAATCACCCACCCTAAAGTTTCGTGCAAGACTTCATTAAATATTGTACAGTACTTTTAACTAAATTTGCTAATTATGAAAATTATTGTTGGTAATAATTCAAATAATAAAGTTAAAGTTGCCTAATTAAAATAAAGTCTTGCCAAGTAAAACGTACAAGAGAGCTACTCTATGGGTGTAATGCTTTCTCTCGCAAGTTCAGCAATGAAGGGTTTCTGAAGTGAAATATGTTTGGAACGCCTACGAAATTGTAACGTTTATATTTACTACATCAAATTTTGAAATTTATCTAACGTTTACCGTACAAATTTAAATGATTAAATTATATTTAAATAAGACATGCGGATATTTACACGTGTGTTAATTCCAAGATAATTGCTACCCATGTTAATAATACAATTTAATGATAAAATGAAGTATGGGTAGAGAATGAAGTAAACAAGAAAATTGCTGATGGCTGCTCTAACAGGTAAAGATTAATTTAATTCAATTTCGAAAATCGCACAATACGATGACATCCACAGAAAATCTTAAACGATTTTTTTGCAAAGAAATCTTTTTATTGCAAAACTTCTAATTAAAGATAAAATAATAAAATAAATGTGGTTTAAAGAATTTGGAAGAATGCAATCACAGAAGTGACGGACGGATATAAAATAAAAAAGTGCAAGAACAAATGGATTTCAATCACATAATTTAGTGCAATCATACACAGGGGTTTAATAAATCTCATAATTCCATTTTAGGAAGACGTGCACCTGAGACAATCAAGATAAAACAGATTGGGAAAATTACAATCGATCAAATACAGAGGAAGTACGATGTTTTGCTATTGGAGATACAGACAAGGAAATATTGACACGCGTAGGATGCTGTGTTAAAACTGTATTCGCACCAATTCTGCTTGATCTTTCATATTATAACATTTTTTTCTAGGAAGAGGAATTTCTCTCATTTTTCGAGGAGTAACGTTTTCCAACCAATGTTATAATCTTGTAGTTTGACGCCTGTTCAGAAAGTAGTGGGTGCTGACTGACTAGCGGGAGGGCGTGGGTTATTAAAAGGTCAGCCGGTGCCACCACAAGGATCTCAATGTGATTAGGGTCTTTGTGATCACGATTATTGTTTAAAAATTAACATATTATAAAGTTTCGAATTAGAAGACCGTACATGAAAGAGAATATTAAATTGTCATAAGAACAACTACAATTTTAGGATTAAATTATCAAACAGTCAAGACATGAAACGCAAAGAAATGAGAATTCATAATTCCATACTTGAACAAGACGAACGGTTCCTTTCGTGACAATTCTGTAGTTTCCTCTTTCTTATATAAATTGGGTTGTAGAACGTCCTGCGACATTGTCCTATTCTCTCTTGAGGGTATTCGAGCATTTAATACCTCAAAGGTGTTGCTAGTAGCTTGTGAGAGGACCTTCCGTGCTTTCCTGGATTCGATACGTTAGCAGTTGATCGCGATAACAACCAGGTCAATGACCGTCCTCTTTCTACCGGTTTAAAACCGCTATCTTCACGCTATTAAGACGGACACTTGGAGGTGCTCAAAGACGTTACCATTTATTAATTGGCACAATTTCCCCCTATGTTCTGACCAAGTTTAGCCATCACCACGTGAATGTATACTTTTATCTTCTTTCGAAGACAGTAAAATGATTTATTTATGGTGACGAGTACACATGATAGAACGGACTTCAGCTATCTTTTCATTTATTTTCTTCCAATATCTCTTCTCAATCACTCTAGGGTGAATGTTCTTTCTGATTAAAAAATTATTCTCTCTTCCGTCCATAACCCTTCTGCAAGGTGTGGTGGCATCAATTTGCTATGTTTGCGACTATTCGTCGCCAGTTGTTGCGGTTTTGCGCTGCTGCAATGGACTCATGCAGTCCTCGGCCCGTTAATTTCTTGGTTTGATCGATCCAGCGCGTCGGCGATCTTCCTCTTGGTCGCTTTCCTCCACTTTTCCTCCACAATCAACCTTTCCATAGTGTTCGTTCTTCTTGCTATGTGCCCCAGATATCCTAGATATCTTTGGTTGATTGTTTCGATCAATCTTTGTTTATGTGGAGTTCCTCTATGATTGAAGCATTGGTGCGACGCGCCGTCCAGGGTATGCGCAGCAGTCTCCTATAACACCACATTTCAAATGCGGCTATTCTTCGTTCGTCGGCAGCTTTAATCGTCCATGTTTCTGCAGCGTAAGTTGCGATAGAAAATATCAGTGTTTGTACTAGTTTGAGTTTTGTTTTTATTGTTATGGCTCGATCTTTCCAAACTTTTTTTAATTTTGTCAGTGATGTTCTGGCAATCGCCAATCGTCTTCGTATCTCTATTTCACATCCACCGCTGTTATCTATTGTCGAGCCCAGATACTGGAAACTTTTAACTACCGCGAACCCTGCCACTCTCTGTATCTGAGGTTGGTTATTGTTGGCTCTGTCAATAATCATAATCTTTGTCTTTGAGTTATTAATTTCTAACCCATATATCCGGCTTTCCTCCGCCAGCCGTTCCATTATGCTCCGCATATCTTCTTCTTCTGTTGTTAGTATTACCGTGTCATCCGCATACCTTAAGTTGGTTATCTTCCTTCCGCCAACTGAGACTCCGCCATCCCAGTTCTCCAAGACCCGTCTCATGACGTATTCCGTGTATATGTTAAATAATAGAGGCGACAAAATACATCCTTGCCGCACCCCCTGCCGTTATTCTGAAAGCCGTTGATACAGTGTTGCACACGCTCACTACCGCGCTGCTTTTTTCATATAGCTGTTGTATAATTCTTATTAGGTGTAAGGGTGTTCCCATTTCTTCCAGAATTTGCCATAGTTTATTCCATTTTACTTTATCAAAAGCTTTACTGTAATCCACGAAGCACAAATACACTTTTATCTGAAACTCTCTTGCTTTTTCAATTATTTGGCGGACATTTAGAATTTGTTCTCGCGTACCTTTTCCTGGTACAAAGCCTGATTGTTCCTCTGCTATTTGTGGAAGAAGAAAGGATCTGAGTCTGCCGGCTAATATGTGTAGCATAACCTTACTTGCATGAGAAACCAAGGCTATGGTTCTATAGTTATTACAAAGTGTCGGGGTACCCTTTTTATGTATAGGAATTAGGATAGATGTCGTCCATTTTTCTGGCCATTTTTCAGATGCCCATATGCACTGACATATATTGTGCATTGCATCAATTCCAATTTCCCCCATTGCTTTCACTATTTCCGCTGTTATGTCATCAACCCCTGGTGATTTCCTATTTGTTAGTTTGTTGATAGCTTTTTCTACTTCGCTTCTGAGTATGCCTGGTTCTTTTTCATAGTACCTTATGTTCCGTTCAGCGCTTGGCGTATAGTTGTTGTCATTGTAGAGCTCCGAGCAGTATTTTCTCCAGACTTCCGAAATTCCTTTTATATCAGTTATTGTTCCTCCATTTCCGTCTTGCATAATTTGAGTTTTAGGCTTAAACTCCCGAGAGAGGTATCTAACCCGGTCGTACAGGTCGCGGGTGTTATTTTGATCCGAGTGGGTTTCTAGTTCTATGCATATTTCATGAAGATATTGGTTCTTGTCCCTACGCGTTTGTTTTTTTAATTTTACGGTTGATTTGTCGCATTTTCAGGGCTTTGTCAATCGAATCCCGACTGGTCATTCGGATTTCTCTTCTCCTCAACAAGTAACCACGTTTTCTCCGTCATCCAGTGTTTTTTCTTTTCCCTATTTGTTGGAGCATTGCATGCATAGGCTGCCTTTATCCACTCTTCCATCTTTGTCCATAATTGATCGCAATCATTTGTCTTTTCAGGTTGTTCCATTCTATATAGGGCATCTTGAAATTCCTGCGGATTTGGCGTGTTCATTCTCTTTGCTTTTTTGGTTAATGTGTTTTTTCGTAATTTTATGAAGAAATCCCCGATTAAAAGTCGATGGTCGGATCCACATTCCGCGCTGGGTTTTGTTTTTACATTTCTAAAAGAGCTTCTCCATCTCTTGTTTATTAAAATGTAGTCGATTTGATTCTTTGTGTTGCCGTCCGGAGACGTCCAGGTGAAGAGTCGACGAATATGGTGTTTGAAAGCAGTGTTCATTACTGTCATATTATTTCCAGTTGCAAACTGTATCAGTCTTTCGCCTCTCTCGTTCCTGTCACCACTGCCGTATTTGCCCAGGTTATCGCGAATATGATTGTCGTTTTTAGTTGTTCCGATCTTGGCGTTGAAGTCACCCAATAGTATTGTAATATTCTTAGATCCGTTTTCGGTTATTAGTTCTTCTATTAAGCCATACGTGTCATCGACTTCCTCATCCGGGGCTCCTGATGTCGGAAAGTACACTTGTATTATCTGCATTTTACTGGTTTGGCATTCAGGGTTAGAATTATTATTCGTTCATTTACTGGTTTATAGCTTTCCACATATTGCTCCAGTTGTTTTTCTATGATTATTGCAACACCGCCATGTCCACCTCCCTCCTTACTGGAAAAGTACACACAGTGTTCCTCAGATTTGAAATGTCCGCAGTCTTTCCAGTGCGTCTCGGATATACCGCACACACCCACTCCAGCTCTTTCCATCTCTCTTTTCACGATGTTAAGCTTACCAATCTGTAATAGACCTCTCACATTCCAGGTGCCAATGCGCAATCTGGTTTTAAGTTCCATTTTCGATCCAGTCGCCCATTTACCATGTGAGGCCTGGTTCTTCACCTTCACATGCCCGGTCGCCAACTTCACACCAGTTGGCCCGGACCCAACTTGGCGCCGGTCGCTAGCCGGATCGCTCGGCAAAACCTTATCTATATATTTGTTTGTCATCATTGATGCGTTCATGGGAATTTAGTCAGGTGGTTTCCCCTTGCCTTCCTGACCTTATGCCGTTGACCATTACTTTTGGTTCTTCCGTCTTAAGGGCAAAGAGGTGCCCTATTATTTGCCATATCTGGCTACCCTCATCTAGTTCAGCCTGCAGGCCAATGCAGTTGCCCGGGGTGTGGCACGTGGAGCCATAGATGAGAGTTGAGGCCTCTACGAGGGCCAGTCATCAGAATCCACCTCCTGTCTATGACACTTGGTGTGGCCGACCTGATGAAAGGTACTGCCTCTGTAGCGAACCCCCATACACCCCAAAAATTATTCAGTTACTATAATATTGTCCTGAAAGATTTTAGTTTAACTTTCTTCTAACTGTCATTGCAGGTGTCAGCTCAACACCCTATACAGAAAAAGGGGATTTCGAATGAACTAGCGGGAGGGCGTGAGTTATCAAAATGGGGAGGTATTGATGTCTAAAATCTACAGGATTTGCTGAAAGTCTTAATTCAAGACAATAAAAGTAGCAGCATGTTGGACCCTAAACAAACGTAGAGTAAAACTCTCATAACTGATGACAACTGCAACCACAATTATTATTGGTAAGTTTTATTTCCATGGGAATAAAGTCGATATTCTTCATTATTTAAACATCGTCTTTAAGAATTCTTTTTCTATTATTACGAAATGCCATTACATTGTAATTATTATTATTAATATTTTATCTATTTGCATGTCGAGATGTATTAGTGTCAGGTATTGTTTTATGTGATTGAATTTTATTGTTGATGTAATTCTATTTACATAAAATTTCTGAATTGATTATCAACAAATATTTGCTTTTAAGTTCCTTTTGATGTCAGACTGACGATAAAATCTTGTAACTAAAAGTTATGTTGGTATTGTCATACAAATTTTATTAGCAAGGCACACTACAACTTTAGTTTAAAATAATTGAATTACAATAATTTGAGGTAGGAAGTAAATTTTGCAACATGTTGACAAAACAGTTTTAAACGAAATGTTTTGTAATGCAGATTAATTATTATTAACTGCGTTTGTTATAAATTCACGTTATGCTAATTATAAGCAACATTGAATGACCGTAGATTATAAATTACATTGATATGTAATACTAAAATATATTATGTACATACCTACCTAACTTGAAAATGTAGTTATCAATTTTAAAACAATACATAAACAAATAACCAGTTTTATCAATTACATAATAATAAATTATTATTGTATCAAACTGACAATAATGGCTCTAATTTAGTATAATTAATTAATAAGCACCTACTGCATTGATTTCGCTTAATCACATTTAAAATTTTTTGCTTGAATCATTTCTTTCGTTTTAATTTTTAATTACAAAAAATTGAAAAGCTTAATTAAAAGTTTTTTATTTACAATTTTTACTTTTAGGTATTCATTATTTACGTTACCGTTGAAAATATCAGATTAAAATCAGATATCTGTGATAGATTTTTGCTGAAACGGTTTCTATTCTTTATATCTCTTTTATATATCGTTTTCATTAAATCTCTGATAGAAGATTTATGTATCTGGAAAATGTCAGGCCGTAATTAGTACATAAATCGGCCAACTTAATCATGTTGAAAATTATCTCGTAAATCTAACATTTTTTGTATAATAGCAAAATTGAGTATAAAAAATTGTTTTTATTTTTAACCTATTGACAAACAATGTAAATTATTTATTACGTTGTGCATATTTATCTATTTATTAACTTTGTCTTATCGAGAATCTTTAATAATTTTCCGCATTTCATTGTTTCCAAAAATCAATACCAACCCTAATCTTAGTTTCACGTTTCTCTAGCTTTGGGTCGTAAAATTGCCTAATCCATTGTTTTAGTCTATTTCCGTCTCTATTTAATCAAATTATTAGGTCTGTAACTACTTGAAAATTTTCAATTGGACTTAAATGGATGGCCTGCCTTCGACACCATTTTCCAGGTTATGTAACCAACTTTTTTAGACGACAACAAACTATGCCATGCGATCGCCTTGAACGCTTTTGCAAAACAAAATTTAATTGTAATAATTAACTTTTTAATTTCAATAATGATTTATAGTTCATTCAATTTTTATTATACAATAACCTACAGTAATTTATAAGGACGTAAACGATAACAAAGTAATTAGTCTGATGATTTTAGTCACTTAAGGTACACAATACCATCAGTTATGCAATTTTTTATTTAAAAATGAATCTGCCTTCGTAATACGTGAAATGATTAAATAAATTTCTTGTCGACATAGAAATTAACTTGATTGTTTCATCTATAGATAAACGTGATGTGTGGTATAATTAGCTATTGTAGTGGCTAAATGAGACAATGTGGAAAAGGTGTGTAATTTTCAATTCCCTTTAGCAACAAATGCTCTTCCAGCAATTTATAAATCATAAATTACATCAATCTCGGTTAAGATACATCATATGCATATTGTAACGGTCCATTCATTGCTTTTTGAGGAACATCTCACCTTTTTTTGTTGAATATAATTAATAATTCTGTTCGCAAGTTATAAGTAAATCTACAAATTATTACGCCAACCTTATAAGATTTCTTTAAGTAAACTTAACTGAAAGCATTTCTAGTGTACAATTGTGAAATTTTCAATATCGCTGAAAATTTAACATTTCTGTGCTAATTTCATTGTTTATATTTTACTGATTTTCTTGTGTTTCGCTTTAAAATTGTACCATAAGTACAAGTAGCATAAAGACAAATTTATTTGTTCTCAATTGACTATTGCAAATAATAAGTCGATTTTAAGTTTTCTGTAGCAATTAATGAAAATTGTTGGTATAAAATTTCAATTAAATCGACTTGTAACTTCGTAAAGAATCCTAATAAATCTTCCGACCTCTGTTTTTGCATTAAAAGCGCGTATATTTTTAAAGAACGTACCTCCTGATTTATGCGGTTAAATTTTTTTATTTACCCGTTTTGTTGAGATTTTTCCAGCAAATTACTAATTGAGTTTTCAATAAGTGTACAGATTAGGCAGGAAATGTTAAATTTTTGGAGAATTGCAAGAAATAAATCAAGTTTTTGTGAGGAATTGTTAGATTTTTGTAAAAACAGATTAAGGGCTTGAACTTCTTTTGTTTGAAATGTTGGGAAATAGGTACTTCTTAATGTGGTTTATTTTTTGTTTCCGTATAAGCCTAAATTACGCACTAATCCCCCTATTCGATACCAACCGTACTGTGTTTGCTACGTGAAGTCATTAACGTGATTATTCTTTTACTACATTAGCCCAGCCAAGCTTTCATCAAAGCATTAATAATATTCTATTATTATTACTCTTAAGTGTTTATTGGTGCTCCAACCTGCAAAAGTTATAACCTTCAATTTTTAGCTGATACCTTAAATTTTCTATCGGTGAATACTATTTTTTAAATGTACATATTTAACATTTGAAAATGATTATCCATAATATCATGTGCTTCACCTAATTTTTGGAAGCGTACTCCTTCCTCTTCTTTGAATCTAGTTCATAAAACTAGAAAAAATAGTTGAAATCAGCTGCAGTAAGTGCGAATAGAGCCTACCTATGTCTCTTTATATTTTTTGGAATGAGTTAAAAATGAGAATAATTCCTGCTTAGAGAATAGGGCACGCAGTTCGAACTTGTACAGACCGGGGGTCTGGTGGTATGAAATACCCTCAAGCCAGCTATTAGCGATGCAGTATTCACTGTATGTAGCAAGTCTAGAATTTTCACTCAATTCCAATTCTACATTGCGTAATATACCGTGGGGTAGACCCATAGAGTATTTTGTATTTTTATCTTTCTATGGAGCGTAGCCAATGTAAACAAAATGGAAAAAATAGTTCGATGAAAAATGTGAAGAAAAGAACAGAGAAAAAACAGCAAGACTAGCATGGCTATCAACTAATGATGGAAATGACCTAGAAAGCTACAAAAGAAGAAGACAGGAAGCTAATAAACTATACAAACTAAATAAAAATATGTGGATAAGAAAAAAAATGGAACAGATAAAATGCAATTGTTTTCTATCAATAACGGTAACTTTCAAGGTTCCCCAAGAATCCCATTTTGGTTTTTGACTGTTTATCGACGTCGTTAACGAACCTTTCTATAGTGGGTGTTCCCCATCTGATTTTTGCTGATTTCCGTTTTATTCCTCTGTTAAGTTAAATAAGGATGCGAAGTGGGTTTGGGCACTCTTATAAATAAATGTGTCAAACCAAGTTTTTGTTTTAGTTATGTAAAATTCCTAAAGAAAATCCTTTTATCATCTAAAAAGGTTTTTATTCCAATTTTTTCCTTATGTATGTAGGTTGTACTTGGATAATTACCTAGTTTGTTCATGTAAAAGCTTTTGACTTTTTTCCATTGCTTTTCTCAAAGAGAAAATATAATCAAATAGTTTGAAATTTTAACAACGAATATAAAAATTAAAAAATTCCTTACTGTATTGTTTCAGCTCATCAACCTCCTTAAGTAAAAAATTTCGAGAAATGCTGAGCTTTCACAAGTATTTAATTAGCCAAAAAAAAACAAACGAGGCATCGTCGATTTTTAAAAGTTGCTGATTATATTTTTTTCAAGTTTAATAATTATATTTTGGTTCATTGCTTGTTTGCTTTTATAAATTCGTAACCTGTAAATTGGGGCAATTAAATGCAGAACATTTATTTTTAAACTGAAAATTTGTTATTTTGAAGCTTGAAAATTTATCCCGTAATTTATAATTATTTTTGTCGTAATAACTAAGATGAAATTTATTAAAAAATTGAACAATTGCTTTTTATTCGCATTTATTAGAGCTTGAAATCTGTATTGTAGGCACCACAATGTGGAACCGATAACATTTTTAAGGCTAAGTTGATTGTAAAAGGGGATCTAAATTCATTGATTGTGTAAGTGTTTCCTTAATTACACATTCGTGACCCCCCGAGGCAGAGGTTCCAAAAACTTTGTTCTTTAAACGTTTTCAATTGATTTTAACTTTTAATTTTCTTCTGAGGTTCGATTCATAAGAATTATGTCGCGGAACTGCTTTTTATATTTTTCATCTTCCACTGAAAATTTAATAACGTTCATGCTGTTATTGTATTTACAAGCACTGTAGTTTTATTTTTAACTTTGCGAACTTTTAATGGCGGATTATCTGCAACACAAAGCTGCGAGGCTGAGATAAAAGGGTATTAGAACTTTAATAATTTAATTAAATAGTTTTTCATTCATGTTAAATGAGCGTTTGAATTCGTTAAAACCAAAATTATGATAAGAAATTAGCTGAAAATTGAATCGTCTAGAAAAACATTAGGATTTGAAAAATCAACTTCTATTTGCTTTTATTGTTAAATTACGTAAACGTTTTTTGAGCTTTTTCAATTTTCTGATTTTTTGTTTTATTAGATCAAATCACCGTTTCTTTACGTGATCTTCACCATCACCTCAAGTCGCTTTATTAAGTTTAATAATTTAGAAATAAATTATTTGTGCATTTTCACCCCATTTTCTTGTTTTTAAACTTGTAATGAAGCACGTACAATATTCAGTAATGCTAAATATAACTTTATTTCGCTATAAATTTTAATTATATCTTTTTATTTGTTAATTTAAGAAGTCGATTTAGTCTTGTAGTATACTACTGCTACTACTTCCATTTTACTAATATAAAAGCAGCAAATGAGAAAGATTCGTGCCGCCATTCTTTTTGAAGCGCAATCTCGAACAAATACAAGCAAAAATGCAGCCCGCATATAAATGATCTTTCCCATCTTTCAACAAGGTCAACTTTGATTTACTAAGTTTACCAAAGAAATAAAATTGGTTTACGAAAATTTTGCGTCGAATTTCTTATTTGTGCTTTGCTGCAGCACTTTTCCGCACCATATTTTCAATATAAATTTTATCCCCAAACAAAATTATAAATACATTGTATATTTGGTCGACAAATTATTTTTCCTTTTTGCGCCAACTTGGAAGGTCGTCGGATGGTTGTAATTAAAAAAGCTTTGTATGTTTTTTATGTATTTCCACAATAATATTTGAATTGTTAACGTTTTACATTTATCGAATAATTTAAAATTGGCAAAAATTCAATTTTAAATTGTTTTCCATTGCCGAAACATAATTTGTTTAAAATTTGACAAGGACTAAAATGTAATCACGGTTGAAGATGGTTAAAATTAATTTTGTCGGTACAAACATGCAAACGTTCATGTTTTGTCTGAACAAATATTTTAAATTAACGTTTCTTCCTGTTGGTTTTCCAATGCATAAATGGTTTTATAATTATTTGTGGAAGTAAACAAGGACTAACATTTTTTAATAGCTTTTTCGTGACGAAAATGATAATTGTAACGTAAATTAGCCATAAAACATTCGCCAAGATTTTTGACTCTAAATGAGCGGTTTGTTTAATTTAGGGACGAAATATTTAATAACGAGGTCTCGAGGATTTCTAAGAATTTCCATGTTGTTAATTATGTTGTTGGTCGGTTTGCTTAGTTGTCAAAGAGTAAATAGCTTTGTTTTGTAGTCGTCGCAAGGGTTGAAAAATGGATCTTAATAATTCGTTTCTCCAACTATTTAATTGTCGGTTTAATTATTTTACAATGCAGGAAATGCAACACAACTCAAAAATTAGTTTGTAACAAAGTCCAATTAACTCGAAATGGCGTTTCTCGTAAAATACTGCGTTAAAATTTTCTAGGCTTTATGGTGGGAAATAATAGAATCATTTATAAAGGAAACTAAATTTACACCTACAACATGAAGCTACAAAATAGGTAACCCCAATTTGTTAACAACTTGATTGAATTTCTCCTCTCGAAGCTTAACAAATTTTGGTCCCACAAGATTTGAGGTGCTTCCGTTACCTAAGCAACAACTAATTACCCATTCCTACTTATCTGCCAGTCTAATAAAGAGCTACAACAATTTGACACATTTCCACTACCATTTATTACGTCAACGAGTTTAATGTTTTAAATAAAAATTTATAAAACCGTAATAAAATTACGCAATAATAATAATAATAATTAACTTGACGTAAAAGAATAACTTGTTTGACAACAATAAGACATTGCAAGAAAGGAGGACTTAAAATTGTGTCGTCACGTATTATATTACATTACATCCTTGCAATATAGTACCTATATTTGATGTATTATGAAAATACATAAAATGCTTCAAGAGAAAATTGATAAAAGTAAAAATAGAACAACATTGAAATTTTTATCAAAAATGCGAATTTAAAATTCATTATACATTGCACTGATGCAATTCAAATTATTTATTAAACTCGAAACAAGTAAAATTGTGTAGTATATTGTAACAGATATACACACCGACCAATATGTAGTTGTATGCAGAATGCATACCCAAACCTGAAACTAGCAACTACATGTTCAGATCAAACAATATGGTAATTATGGAAATAACTAACATATTCCACTAAAATAAATTGCGAGTAAAAACATCGAATTTCTAATAAGTTTCAATTTTTATCCGAGTATCATAGAGCTACTAATAAATTATGCCAACCTAAATTATTTAGATTTTTAAATAATGTAAATGATCTAGTTAGCTAATGAACCACATGATTCCGTCAGTCGGTTTTATAGAAATATCTCATTTTTAGTTTTTCAATTGTGAATTGTTATTTAGCAGGTTTGCATAATAATTGCAGTTTCTAGGATTTCTTACAGCTACCCTTTTGGTTTCACAACGTGTTCTTACCTAGTTATTTTTGATTATCATGTAATGACAATTAGATATGCACTAATATGTGGGGTCCATTATTCATCCGATTGTAGGCGACTGTTTTGGAAACAATGAATCGATCTACTAGAACTTTTTTTCTTAAATTAAACACCTTTAGCTCTCCCGTCAAAAACTTAAAAAATTACAGTTTAGTAAAAAACAAAACTAATAGGAACATTACTTTGAAGTGCAACAATTTTGTTAATTTTCTTCCTTTTGCAGTGGATTTTGGTTCTTCCTTCAACTAATGTAATTGTTATTGTAAATTATTTTAATTAATCAATAGTCCATTATCACTTGAGTCCTCATCGTGTACACAATGCGGTGATGTTTTATCCGAATTGTTCTCATAAATGTAACCTGAATAGTCTGAGTATTGTATTCCTACTTTAAAATTCAGTTAAAATACGAATAAGTTTTAATCAAAACACTATTTTCATTTCTTAAAGAAAATAAAAAAAAATACTATGCATTTTTCAGTTGTCTGCAGTGGAACCTTCTTCTAATGAGCTTTTGTTCAACTACACGAACGAATTTTTTTTTCAGCATTACATTGGGAAACGTGAAAACGTTAATAATAGGTTTGTGTTTTTCATTATTAGACAGGCATTATAAAATATAGCGGATGAGGCTCCTTATTTTCCGACTTGGTATTATATTGTTTGACACGTATCATTTTTGCCCGAATATTCTCGTGCCTGCTAAAAGTTGGGTTGATTTGTGATTCCCATTCGTATTTTAACAATTCGTTTTCCATCATTTACTTCTTGGTGATGTAATTGTTTAAAAAAACAATCGTTTTATGTGAAGTTCCATTATTACTTTTACTTAAGTTCGGACAAAAGTCTACATCGTTTGTCAAAAATTCATTTACTTTCTATAAGAGAACCCCGAAGCTAGATGTTGGAAATTTTTTTGAGAAGGTGAGCGTCGATTTTTCATTTTTATTGGAATTATTGTTCACTTTTGTACATTTTTAATAAAAAATGTATTTTGCATACATAATAGTTTATGATGCGATAATATTATTAGTCGAAGGGTGCATAAAATTTTTGTAAAAATAATGTCGATCCATCATTTTTATTGTCACTATTTCATTCTTATTAGCGTCACATTTTATCATAAATTGGTGCAATATTTCTGGATTTTTTTTTCTGCAGAAATTTGTATTAAGTTTATAAGTTTCTCGCTTCGTTTGTTGAATTGAAACTTGCAGTGATCAAAGAAATATGCAAAACTTTTGTAATAGTTTAATCAGCAGCAGTGTTTTGATTCCTTTTAATTGAGACACATTAATTTGCCGAGCTTGATTTAAAATAAGTACAAATCTGAGTTTGCTAGATTTAATTTGAATGGAATTATTCAAACTTGTGCCCGCCTAGTTTAGTCGACATTTAATGGTAAATAAATTCGAATTTCCGAGTGAAGTTTACCTTTTTTGAAAGTTTTTTTGTAGCGGGTACAAAGCTTTTCAACGTCGAAGAAAACTCGAATTGAATTTCTAATAGTGAAAAGTAAACCTGAGCGTTTTCAAGTTTGACGTCGTTCACAGTGTCAATCTTAAAACAGATAGGTAACCTGTAAATATTTGAATGTAAGAAGCACGTTCGATTTTGAAAAAGTTAGCCGCAAACGTTTCTTCGTTTTTTAGTTCATCTTGGCTTTGTCAGTTTGAAATATCTGTTTACTTCGACCATTTGTTATTCAACCGATGTCAAAAGTTTCCAACAGTTTTCTTACCTCATTGGCATATAAATTATCCTATACATTTCCAGAAAAGAAAAACTTGATTTTTTGTTTTTATTGTATTTAAATCTCATTATTTTATTATACAAACTTTCTTATTTTTTGCTTCTTCGACAATACGGCATTAAAATTGCTTGAATTATTAATGCCACATTGTGATCGAAGCGAACTCTTGTTTTCGTTTAATCTTATTTTTTCCTTCAAACTGTTTTTATTGTGTTTTTTACGTTTATGTACAAATAAATCGGTGTTGTAGCTGGGTGCTATAGCTTTCCTTTCCCATTTCTACGATTTTAATTTTCGCGTATTTTCAGTCCCCAACGAAATTTGAAATTTTACAATCAAATTTAATTTGATGGCGAATTACTGTTTTTTCTTGTGTCCCAAAACGTAGCAAATGACGTAAATGTGATAAACCTGAAAATAGATTTTATTATTTATAAGCCATTAGAGTTTCGAAAAAAAAACAACAGTGAAGATATAAAAAGAAATATAAATTTCTTTTTACAAAATAAGTTATGTTCCCAACGTAAAAACTTTACTTATTGTTTTTCTTCCTTGTATGATTTATACTGGCCGATTTTTTATATTATAAAATGATAATAGTTTATCATTTTTTTGATTTTATAATTTGGCTTTAAAACCAGATCCATAAATTATTGTTCTTTTATTCACTGTTTATTACAATTGGGGAACCACATATTATAATTAATAAATTTATCTTAATTACGAGGAGTGAAGTAGTAGCCAATAGTTGATTATAGTAAATTAATTATTTATCACCAATTAAAATGTACATTAACTAGTATTGAATTCGGAACCTATTTTCCTGTAGGGATGAGATTGGTAAGTAAACAGTTCTTTTGGAGCACCAAATAGGGCTGAAAAACATTGGGGTTTGTTGTATGTACATATACCCTAGGGTAGGACAACACAGTTTTTGTGATGCTATGCACTTTTGCCCTATTTGTATATGCCGCAGACTTTAGGGGATTGGAAGCGTTTAAAATTTGATTAAAGGTTAGAGGATTAAAGCTAATTTTGGAATAAATTACTCTACCAGGGGCAACAACTTTCTTTATTTTTTATTTTCTTAAACATATCCTGCAACTTTCCTTTTCTGAACATTACGTTCCAGGTCAAGGACGCGACGGACGCGTTAATGCGGTTATGGTCATGGATATTAATTCGGTTCATCGTGTTCCTTTTACCTTTTTGCCCTATATTTGTATAGGTCGCAGACTTTAGGGGATTAGAAGCGTTTAAAATTTGGTTAAAGGTTATATTTTAAAGCTAATTTCGGAATAAATAACTCCATCAGGAGCAACAACTTTCTTTATTTTATATTTTCTTAAGCATTTCCTGCAACTTTTTTTTTTTGAATATTACGTTCCCGGTCAAGGATGCGACGCGTCAATGTGGTTATGGTCACGGATATTAATTTGGTTCATCGTGTTCCTACCAGACAATTGTTTCACAGGCCATCTGATTTTAAAAGGCGAGTATCCTTTATCAGGATTGAGACGGGACCTCGTCGGTGGTAATGATCTGTTCCTCGTTTAGCTAAGAAAGCTATTTCTCACGAAGTTTCTTTTGTTGACAAAGGGTATCCTCGATAGAAACAACGTTATTTTTCTAGACAATTCCAAATTCGGCTATTGACATGGTTCTGATGAAATTGGCAATTCAAATGAAAGTACAGTAGAACCTCGATTATCCGGGCCGACTGGGACCGTGCTCGGCACGGATAATTGAAAAACACGGATAATAATAATTGACGTTTTTTGTTAAATTATTACAAAAAATACACTAAACAGCTTTGTATGTAATCCAAGTGCAGCTCTGAAGTAAGCATAAATTCTATACATTTGATTTCACATAGTATACTACTAAAGTTGCGAATGTCCACGGATAAACCGCTGGCGTTGCACGGATAAGCCGCCGCACGCATAATAATCTGACGGTAATCGATGTATAATGCGCCCACGGATAAACCGCTTCACGGATAATCCGCGCACGGATAATCGGGGTTGTACTGTATGTGGAGTGATTTGAGCTTTGAAGTTTATAGTAAACAGCTTGAATAATGCATCACACAAAATTAATCTGATCTAATGGACAAAGCCTGCCAATGAAAGTAAACTTGGGAACATCATAATTATTCATAATTAATTAAAATACTGGAAAAATTATCATTCGGGTCGTCCTGCTTGTAGATTTTTTTGATGCGCGTAGTTAGGGAAGTTAGAACAGCTAACAAAACATTTTTATTACATTTTTAAACCTTTAAGCTCTTTTTTTCGAAAATTTACGAATGATTCTTACTAGTCTATGTTTATATGTATGTATATTTTACACTCTCAGCTACGAAAATTTACATAGTATAAAATTTTTAAATTCCCAATCCGGGTTATCGTACCACCCCCTTTAAATTTTAAACTTTTACCTAATCAATGCAACGCCACAGTTTCATTTGTTTAAATCTTGAAAGCATAAAAGTTTTCAAGGATATGACCAGTATCGACGCATTCAAATTGGATATAAAATGCAGTTTCTAATTTTAACGATTAGTGAAAATAGCCTGCCAAAAATATTCGCTGGCTCTCTGGCTGGAATTTTTTATATTTTAAGTTTGATGTAAACTGGTTCATTCGTAAATAAATAAATAGAAAAAAAAAGGAACGAGAAGATGAAGTGTCCGAGAGCATTCCATTTATCTTGAAAATAAAATCATCTGAACATGAATTTTTAAATTATTTAACCGTGGTCCACCTGCCTATCAAAATAATTTGCCAAACCATAAATTGAAAAATCTCGCAGTTTGCAATATATAACGGTAGAAATTGAAAAACAAATTTGCGTAACACTTCGCAAAATTTAATAAATAAAATTATAAGAGTCCCATCAGGACAAATCAAAATGGGAAGCATTTGCACTTTGAAAATATGTTTTATTAATATCGTAATTATTTTTTATTTTCCCCGTGTCGTGTTGGCCGACGAAAATGCCATTATGATGAAAAAAGCCTCCCTGCATTATTTAGACGAATTTGAAACTTTTTTTTTGTATAAATCCATTTTGTCGTAGCATTCATCAATGTTTTCAAAGTGCGAACTATATTTTATTTTCTGCTAAGTGATCGAGCACAATGTCAATTGAGTCAAGAGTCAACAATTTCAGATGTAACTTTAACGGTTTTTTTTTCAACCAACACTTTGAGTTTACATTTCACTACAGTAGCGACTTTTTGTAAACATTGACAAGTAACCCGATTTGAGCTGAAAAATTATTAAGACGGAAAATGCTCCCTTATAAGTCGGAAAAATATTTACTTCTTTTAAGTCTGGATGGTATTTGTTGACGGATGTGGTCAGTGCTGAGTTAAGTGGTTCAATTTACAGTTGCAAAAGTGGACGTTGATTTATTTCATATGAAATTTATCTCATTCTTTTTCCAATTAAGTTTTCTATTTCGTTTCACCGCTTTTCTTTGTTACATCATGAAAGATGATATCGTCTCTGTCATTGCGGAGATATTGGACATTTACCTATTGTACAGGGCCTGTTTGTTATTGATTGAATTTACGCCAAGATTGAGTTATTGCGTGTCTGCTATCGAAAAGGGTTGAAACGACAGGAACGTCACAGACGGAAGTTTAATTATTAAATCTAATTTGTTTACGGGATAAAATCGCTTTCGAATAAGCGGCAACTAAATCTAGCGTATAATTAATATAATAAAATCTAATTGGTATTCTAATTTTTAACGACTTAATGAACAATTTCAATTATAAAATTAAATACTTCAAGATAGCTAATTCAAGTTTTTTTTTAACTATTTTCAATTTATAATTCATTTATATTATATTATACTTTTAATGGTGCTGGGTATTTATTTTAAGGCATTTCTCATCCTTCCAATTTTATGCGAACGATTCTGGGGTTGATTAAGTATTTTACGTAGTTTACGCTTTCTCACCATTAGCACCTTTAGGGATTGGAATTTCGGTAATCTTTTAAAGCAAAAATTTTCATTCACTTTAATTTGTTTAATAATTTCAACTATTTCACTTAATTTAAACAACATCACCTCGTGGTTTTAATTAAATCCTATTTTCATTATTTAATGCAATTTTGTTAGGGCGCAAATTTGATTTAGTTTTGCAATATGGCGATATATTATCATTAATAGGTGCATAGTTGGACAGGTGTGTTGTGTTTTATCTATACCGTATTATTATTCGAATATCTGTATTCATTAACATGGAGTTACGTATTATCCCGCAGGACGTACGTATCAACCATTATAAATCATAATTATTAACTTGAAAGTTACTTTTTTGACCGTTATTCATGATTTTTCCACCTTATCGATGCATCGCACGCACACATATTTTTATATCAAGTAAATGTGATTTTCAAATCGAAAAATCTAAAATTAACTTTAAAAAATATTCAGTAAGTTTTGCGGCGTGCTCGGAATTTAAATTTTTGAGTCGCTCGGTGTTTAATATTTTTTTAAAATGTGCTAATAAAAACATCGCGTTAATTGGGAAAAGCACTCCTCTTTTAATAAAAAGAAATGCTTTCAACTTGCTTCTTTTTGAATTTTTATTTAAAATTTTTTTTGTAAGAGTATTCAAATAATACTGTGGCTTACAAATGTCTGCATCAATTCATACAGGATTTGTGAATACACAGACTTGAAAAATCGTCTTTTGAGTGAACTATGGACTTTTCTTTTGTTTTTCTTTACCTACACTTTTAAAATAACACTTTTTCTAAGTTTTCCATATTTTACTACTAAAATATGAAAATCTCACGAGCGATACGGTTTATTGCTGCCGTGACGCGACGCTTGAATTTTACAAATTAAACCATTAATTTACTTTGATAATTTTGCTTAATAAGAATGATCGTAATCGATTATCCCGAAAATGTTCCCTTCTGTTTCCTACTACATTATTATAAAAATTTCACAACCTGTGTTGTTGACACTGACGTGTGTCAATGTCACGTTGGTCTCAAATTGGAATATAAATATATTGTTATTATTATTATTACATGCCATTATTATCTTATTTAGCGAATACAACATAATACATTCGATATTATTACTCAAGCTGAAGCTTTCTTGTATTTCTTAGCTACAATACATTAATTTACCAATTCAAACATGAGGTTTAATCTTGTGTTATATTGTTAATTGCAAATTTAATTTAAAAATATTTTCCTCTAGACCTTAGAATATTCCATTGAACTGTAATTCCTTTTAATTTAAAATGTTTTCTACTGTTAAACAAGCTTTAAGGGAATTAAAAAATTCCAGTTTAAACTATATTAAAAGGATGATGCTGTGACAACTTCCGATCAAGAACACTCACTCGGTTTACCTTTTATGCCATTTTGGTCTTTTGGCAGTCACCTTTTAACTCCAGTCCAGATACCGTCGGATATTGGTAGATTCATAAAACGTTTGTATTGTCATTTGCCAGTTAATAAACATCAAAGAAACTAATTTTATAAAGAGGCTTCGTTGCGGACGTTTGCAAATTTTTACATACACCCCTGCAAGTCGGTGTTGTTAATTCCTTTAGATAACATGAAAACCGAACACTCGTGTGAAGATTTAAATCTAAAATTCGCATTCTTCTGCTTTCGTAATCAGGAAGATGGGGGTCATGTTCGGGAAGAAACAGCATTTTTGTTCGAATTCCGAGGGAGGCCTTTATTGGCGAAAATATGCCCCAAGGACACAGTCCTAGGGCAGTTTTTCCGATACAAGATTCGAAGAATCGAACGGAGGTGTTGTTTTATCGATTACAGCCCGCCAAACCATCTCGGAACGCCTAGAAACGAGGAAATCCCGTGAATCTGCTTCCAAAAGCCGGGAATCTGCTCTCGGCTCTTATGGAGAAGTACATGGTAAATCCCGGGAATTTGCTCTCGCATATTGCTCGGAGCTATGTCTTGGCGGGCAAAAAATTTAAAGCAAAAAAAAAATAGTCCCGCTTCGACGCCGTTTATCTCACGCCTAAAAGGGGATAAATCTAGCGCCGGCAGAACTTTCAAGCGTTCGAAAGTAGTAAAAGTAGTCCTACTCGACGCCGTTTATCTCACGCCTAAAAGGGGATAAATCTAGCGCCGGCAGGACTTTCAAGCGTTCAAATCAAAGAAAACGTTAGACGCGCCTCAGGCGCGTCTTTAATCATCTCGGGTAGGACTAACCCGGCAAATCTCGGACGCCTCGGATCGGAGGACGCGCAGAACGCCGCCACGGCGTGGTAACCTAAGACGACGTTCCGACGCATCGCACGGAAACCGAATTCCTGCAGATTCGACTTTATTTATTAATATTCGCTATGTTAAACATTTTATCGTTTTCAATATACGTTATTGCAGAGCCAGGGTCCAGCCCGTCCCTCCTCGCGCGACGGACGTTATCGCGCGATCCGGAAGACTTTCTTGTTGGGCTGTAACCGGTAAATCCGCTTTCAAAATGTCTCCTCGCCAAAAATTTTGTCTCGTAGACATTTATCGAGATGATTCCCCGTAAACTGCCCTGTGAAAAAATCACAAAATATTTCGCGGGCAGTTTCTAATAAGACAACACCTACGTTCGTTACTCGAACCTTGTACCGGAAAACCAGAATTCTGTTCTTGGATCAAATTTTCACCGGTACGACCCTCCCTCGGAACTAGATCGGAAATACAGTTTCTTCCCAAAACTGCCCAGCCAGCGGGCTGTTTTTCGTTCGGCAGTTCCGGTAATTTCCAAAGACGAAATGGTTTTAGTTTAAATAGGGTAAGGTAAGGTAATTTGGTGATAATTTTGAAAACTGCATTTTATAAACTTCTAAGGTTTTTTAAATAATTTTAAGTTATCAGATATCTTTGATAGACATCTCAGACACCCCCCTTTGGAATTTATTTTGAATGTAATTTATCGGGCTTGCCACAACTGGAACTTGAAAAAATGTCTTACCTATATAGGTTATTTGGTGATAGGTTAGGTTATTTGGTGATATTTAAAAAAAACATTGTTTTCGGTACAAAAATAACAAAATGTTTATTTAAGATGTACTTTAGTAAAGTATTTACATTTTCAAAAATCTTCACAACATAAATCTGAAAACATAAAGCTGCAGTTTATTAAAATGTTTTTATTTTGTTTCAACGCATCTTACTCGAAAATCCTAATGTGGGATAAAAAAAATTTTCCTACAAAAGTTGTTTATTTTTTTATGCAAAATATGAATCTGCTAAAAAAAATTAAGGTGCCATTTAAAAAACCAAAGTTGACCTTCAAATGACCTTGAAAAGGTCAATAAATTAAGAAAACAATTATGTCATATTCTGTCCCTTTGCTATCATACAACTTTTGTTCGAAATATTTTTCATCTGACTTTTGGTTTTGAGATATTAATTGCTGGAAGTTTTAAAATTAACACCGGTATAATAAAATCCTCAGCAAACGTGAACTTTAAGTTCCCACTTGGCTAAGGTTATTACAACTACAAATCTAAATTATTTTTCAAAAACAAAGGTGAATTATAATGCCAAATCTATGGCGAATACACTCATATCAAATTATACGTAATTTTATTTGCACGAACTTGACAACAAAATTCGAATTCAGATACTGCGATTAACCCAAAAATGTCATTTAATAATGAAGGTTAGGGGGATTTCGTTTTGTTTTGAGTAAACAAGCGCATCATCTGGCTGCCTCACATTTAACTATGAATGTAGACCATTTACTCTATCTGCTAGAAAAAAATTGGACTATTTTGGCAATAGGATATTATGTGGTTAATTTTATAAAACTATCACCAAATAACCTATATCACCAATTTACCTTACCTTACCCTACATATATTTAAAAAACTCACTTAAGGAACTCTTGGAACGTAAGTATTCATAAGATTTTCTTGAACCACTCAACTATATATAAATAAATAAATACAAAACGCGAATAACGTTTTGACTAATTCCCAAAACGATAAGAATACATTCCACAAAAGTGGTGTCTCGTAAGAGTCCCCGATATTCATATCTGATGTCACAAAATTCTTGTGACCAACACTGGCGGAAACTTGAGGTTTAAAATGAATTCAGATTTTAAATAATCCAAATATTTCAAAAATTAAATAAAGCGCGATACAAACATGGAGAAGATCTAACGCATATAAATTTCTCATGAACACTTCTAGGTTACAATAATATTATTTACCTATAAAATAGAAACCCATATTAACAATTAAATTGAAATTAATTTCAACAATCAAGTTAACAATAACACCGAACTGGTGTATCCTAATTGAAAGTGAATCAGACTCGAGATTAGAACCACAAGTTTGCGTTTTTTTACGTGAGGCAAAGGAAACTCTAAAACTACTTAATTATTAATTCAAATTTTATCATATATCCGTGTCTAACGCACATACGTAATGTAAAATGAATTAAAAACTATTCTCCGAAGTGCGACCTTGCAACCTTTGCAATCTAGTAGCTATATACAGCCTTGCTCAAAAGAAGTTGGCCACCTGTAGATATTTATGATTTATGGATTTTTAGGCAATTTGAAGGGTTTTCAATAAAAGAAATTACAAATATAGATTGAAACTATGTGTTTATTAACAAAATTTAATATTTTGTGGCACCACCTTTTGCCCTAATGACGCTTTTAAGCCGATCAGGCATGGTAGCAACTTATTTATAACAAACATCTTTATTGATTTTCTCCCATTTTTTAAAAATTACCTGTTTTAATGCCTTTTTTGAATTGGTTTTACAAAGTGCTACCTTTTTTTTAAATATTGCCCATAAATTTTTTTATGGGCGACAGGTCAGGACTCTGTGGCGGCCACTCCAAAAGGGGAATCTTGTTTTCAGTAAACCATCGCTTTGTTTTTTTAACAATGGGATGGAGCATTGTCCTGTTAAAAAACATTTTCAGGGCTCTCTTCTTGAAAAAGTTTTACAATAGTAGCCTCTAAATGGTCTTGTAAAGTTGCGATATAGGTGCTTGAGTTCATTCTTCCTTCGCATATTTTAATTTTTCCCACGTCACTGGCCGACATTGAGCCCCAAACCATAATACTGCCGCCGCCAAATTTAACGGTAGGCACAATACAATCAGGATTAAACTCCTCCCCCACCCTTTTTCTCACGGATGTTGCTCCAGGTTGACCGAAAAGCTGGAAAATTAGTTTAAATTTCGTTTAATTTAAAAAAAATGAAAATAAGTATTTTTCCTCGTATTTTTTAGTTGTAATTATAAAATTATTTTGTTAAAATATGCCTAAAATACGTACCTCTATGTTGCTTTCGTCTGACCAAATTATCTTTGACCAATCGGCAACTTTCCAATTTTTGTACTTTCTCGCAAATTCTAATCGTTTTTTAATTTGATTTTGATTTAAAAGGGCTTCTTACGTCCTTTGCGACCATGCAATCCACTTTCCTTCAAGGGTCCTCTAACAGTTTGTGACAAAATTTGTGCCCCACAGTGCATTGCTAAGTCCCTTCTTAAGTCTTTTGATGTTTTTCTGCGATTTTTCAGCAACATTCTCTCCAAAATCCGATCCTCCCTGGCGGTTGTCAAACGTTTTCGTCCAATTTTGATCTATTTTTCACCGAGCCAGTTCGGCGTATCGGTTTAAAGTGGTTGTCACAGTATAGTTTGAACACTTTATTCGTTTTGCAATTTTTGATGCGACATACCCTGCGAATCCAAAAGACGATATGGCTCCATTGAAGGACACTTAAATGAGGTTTTTAGGCGTGATGTTGTTAATACGACTTTGGAACACTTAACTAAAAGCTTGGTGGTAGAAATTTTTATTTTGTACACAAAATAAAAATATTGTTATCGACAGGTAGTAAATGATAAAAGGTTTAAATTGACATTATTTGAAAAAGATTAGTTGCTGTAATTGTGATTTAGTCCAATTTGCATTGTAATCTTTTAAAAGGTGACAGGTATATGTTCAGGTAAAATATGTTAAAAAATCAGACCGGGCCAACTTACTATGGTGAAAACGTGGGTGGCCAACTTCTAATGAGCAAGGCTGTATATATTTATTACGCTATTACAATTATTATTAATTGTGTTCATAACAGAGTTATGTTGTATTATAAGGGTTTGGTCTGTTTAATACCCTCGACACACTGACACTCTAATGATCATTAACCCTCCAGTGCACGGGTGAGGCCTGTCAGTCCATGCAACATACAAATATCGCTATAACTTTAATAGAAAATTTTTTTTTGTTGCGACCATTTCTATACCTTTCAGAAATGTAAAAAGACATATTATGATCAAATTTTAAAACATATTTATGGCACCATTACTTCGAAAAAAAATCAAATGTCCTGACAGGCCTCACCCGTGCACTCGTGTAACTTTCTGTTTAAAACTCATAATTGACTTTTTCGCTTATTAGTGATATTTTTAAAAGTTACTTTCGGAACAAAAGATAATAATTTGGATTTTCAAACTAATTAGAGTATTTCTTGCTATTAGGCACTAGAAAAGATTCTAAAATAATGTTTGTTATATTTTAATCCAGGTTATTTTACAATCTCAAGGAGCTAATAATTTGTATGTTTTATTTTATCACTAAAATTTAAAAAAAAAAATACAAAACTGTGGCATTAAAATCACTGGTTCAAAGGTTTGTATTTTTGATAATACACAATTTCTTACTTATTAGTTTTTGTGTAAAACATGTCGTAAACTTTAGATTTTTTTCACTTCATTTTTTCAATTTTCTTTCCTGCTTCTTTACCGTTTCAAATTACCTGAAAAGGGTAGTACATTAAAACTAAATTAGTAATAGCAGCGACAAAATTTGAATTTGGAGAAATTACAAAAATTATAAATAAATTTTAGAAATTTTTAAAAATGCGAAAAAATACAAACATAGTCGACCTGAATTATAATTTGAACAAGGAAATATAGATGAGGTGATAAGTCACTGTAAATCTAACTACTAGATATCCTTTGCAACACATTAGCAACAAAAAATTTCAAAATAGCAGGGCCCTACTCTGCAACATCGTCGAAAAAAAAACGAAATTATCAACAGCAGCAATATTGGAATTTGCAAGAAAACATCAAACTTGGGTACATGAATGATTTAAAATTATTTTTCTGACGAAAATTTAATTTAGATGGTCGCAATGGCTTTAAATTTTATTGGCACGACATGCCTTATGTACTTTTTTTAAAAATTTTTGGAGTAAATTTAGTAAAAACATATGCAACAACGAGCAACCAACTAATACATTCCTAGAAAAGCACGTCAAATAGCTAGTCGACTAACTGGGGTAGCAACCCTCAACGAACAGCAAAACCAACCCCTCTAGAAAACTAGAATATTGTAAATACTGCACATGTAGAAAAAACCCGACATTTTGTAAATTTTGCAAGGTTTGGTTGTGTATGCAACATATACAAGCATGCTGCGACCAATGCATTGCAGAAATGTAAGTTGAAATTTAAATACTGGTATTTTGTGTTGTAATTTCTTATAAAATTTTTTTTTTATATTTTTGTGTTAGATTAACTTCTTTACTATAGGAAAACATGAAAATTTTTATTCTGTCACTTTTAGTTTATTTTTGTAGCGAGTTTTTAATAAACAATGTAAAAAAACAATGTTTTTTCTTATTGATAAAAAAACTATATAAATTTGTGTTTTTTTCAAATATATTTATTGATATTCATAAACACTAATCATAGTTTGTATTAATAAAAAATTTTTAAATATATGAACAGAACAATTTTACACGTCTTTTAAATATGGGCCTGATAGGCCTCACCCGTGCACTCGTGTAACTTTTAGATCACCCGTGCACTGGAGGGTTAAGACAGATTATCGTTTTTGTAAATGATTACTGCAAGTGTCAGTTATCACATACATAAGTAGATATTATGTAAAAATAAAATAAAAGCTTCAATGTACGGTGATAGAGGTAATTACAATTAGTATTAATTGTGTTTATAAAAAAAGGTACAAAAACTTAAAAATAAGACTTGAAAAGATTATTGATGTATTCATTGCCTTTTGAAAAAATATATAGAAAACCTGATATAATGTGATAATCGTTTACAAAAATTATAATTTGTGTTAATGATCATTAAGCTGTCGGTGTGTCTGGTAAAGTACGGTCTTCCGAAGTTTACTTAATTGGTAGTTCATTGCATAATTAATAACCGAAAATAGTTAATTCTGTTGTATAAGGTAGGTCAAGAAAATTAAAATAGTTTCAGAGTCAGTAGACACTACTCTGGAAAGTTACAAGTGAGCACCCTCTGTCTGAAACCCCAAATTTAATTTTAATCGTGCCGGATGGTACGAAATACTCAATAATCAAAATAATTTAAAGATAATTAAAAATAAATGAATTGAAAATGAGAAGTTGTTACAATTTAAACTAAGCCAACGTATACTGCATGTACAATGCGAATCCTAAATGAAGACGTTTGCGTCACAAATGACTAAAACAAGTCACGACTTCTACTTTATATTCAGTATTACCAAGGTAAAAATATATTGGAAGTCATTGAAATATAGATTTACGTTTAAAACATGTTGCAGATGACAATTAAAGGCAACAGTCTCTACAACAGTTACGTTTCTTTAAGTTAGTTGTAACTTGCAAACAATTAGAAATATCAAAATTCATTTTTCTAAATGAATTATTATTATATATTAAAACGAAATACATCTGGATTCTCTGGCTAAGAAAAGCTACTGTTTGTCTTTTTTAAATTTTTCGCAATGAAGGAGTTTGTTAGAGCAAATGAGAAGGACGTTTCTATGCAAGAATAGCTGTGCTAATTTGTAGCTAAAGATGGGAGGGACGAGCGAACGCGTTTAAAAAAAGTTGGGATAAGCAAAGCTTCGAAAGGTATTATAATTATAAGTTGAATTGAATATTTGTACGTTTATTTCCTCTGAACTTGTCTCGTCAACTTGTAATTTAATATTGTAAATTTACTATTATTAGCGAAACGGTCTTTGTTGCAAGATCATAAGAGCGACCAAATTACTAATTTCTCCCTTAAAAAAATGTTTGCCGAGTCGAAAGCGTCAAATTTGTTGTGCTGCAAATTGAGTAAAAAATAGTGTGCTATATGAAGTTGCGGTATCTTTGGCAATTATTCTTAGACACGGTCTAGAAAATAAAATAAAGCTTAGGAGTAACTTAATAAATGTGTGGTAAAAGCAGCTACCCTTTCGTTATTGCATTACTTAGAGTAACTGATGTCCAATATTGTTATAGCTCACGTTCTTGTTGTGCAGTATCTATATTATCTAATACTACTTTTCTTTTTATTTTTCAGGACACGCAGCACGTGGAATCTATGATCAAAACGATCGACACGCGTGTTTCTAAAATTTTGTCGCTAAGTATTTTATACTCCGATTATTAGCTCCTCGTCTAGATATGGTTTTAGTGAAATTATCGTGTATTCTGCTCGTGTGCGTGTGTGCATTTTCTCAAGAAGCATTTGCCGAACCTCGAATACGAGAACGTCCCATTTATTCTAACCATTTCGCCGTTCACATTCCTGGAAACGAACATAAGGAGATAGCGGATGAGGTCGCTTCCAAGCACGGATTCTTCAATCGTGGACAGGTAAGATATCGATTATCGAAATTTTGTGATTTATTGTAGCTTTTACTTAAGAACGACGCCTCGTTCTTTTATAACTTTTAAATCGCTACTTAGCGCTATTTTTAGGCCAAAAATAATGTTCTAGTATTAGTTTTTTGTCGGCTGCGCGTTACTTTTAAACGTAAAGTCATAAAATCGACGAGCTTTCTAATTTAGGTTTAATGAGGGTGAAGTCAATTAAGCCGACAAATTTCCTCATTAGTTGCTTGTTGAACCTGAAAATAACCAATTATTATAGTGGTTAGTAGTTCCTTGGTCTTATAAATTACAAACAAACCTTTCTCGTAAATAAAAGTATTTTAATTTAGTACAACCTCCAATTTTTTTTTCAAATTAACTCTCTTTATTTTTTTTTTCGGGCAAAATTTTTTATAATTCTGTGCAGTAAACGAATAACATAGAGCAGTGGCATTGTGAATTATGAGCAAGGGTGTAGATACATGATAACAAATTACATTTGCGACATTATGTGATAAATTGATGTGTTAAGCTCACGCTGAACATTTTTGGTTTACTCTAGACGTGGTATTTGATCAACTAGGGAAGAAACGAAAAGGGATGTTTATTAATTCTGCGTTTATTTTAAAAATCTTTTTTAAACTTTTTCTTACAGTTCCATTTTTACATAATCGCTTATAGCAAGCGACGACGGCGATTTTTGCCACAACCATGCCTAGTCAAGAAGGTTGATTGGGTCAACCACTTAAGCTTTACGCAATATATCAAAGAAATAACTACCACGATAAGAATAATTCTGTTGTTATTTAAATGATAGAAATCAAAACTTTGTCGACTTAAATGTAAATTTTTTGATTACTAATTTTCATGTGTAAACCAGATCGCTTTTGTAAACACATAATTTTTCAGGTTGAAATTTAACGTTTACAATTTTTATATTATTATCTCACTCGTTAAATTCAAATTTTTTATGATAATAATACAAAATTTAACATCCGAGTGACATTTTGATTATTTTATTTGTCTCATAGACTCGAAATTTCCACAAATTTGAATTTTAAGTATTTTATCTATGTTGTGCATTCACATAAATTCAAACGACTGTAGGTTTCTAAAATGCTGCATAATATTTTAAGAGTTTGACCTAATCCCCGAATCCAATAAACGAAGTTGGGTTTTATCAATTGCGGATCCTTTTCTCATCAAGAATGCAAAAAATTGTTACACAACGTCCGACCTGCTTAGTTCCTTCGAGCTGCTAAAGTTGCATGGTAAATTGTAATTTAGAAAGTACATTTTCAGTTGCTTAATCCAACCTTGTGTGCACTTGTAACTACTTGAAGAGTTTCTTCATGAAAAAGGACCTCTTCTGCCAGAATTCGTTTACTACAGTCATAATATTAGCATCTAAAAGCCATTTTGGCAGAAATAAATTATAAACTTTTCAAGTAGTTGTATATATATACTCTTGAGTAGGTAGAATCGAATATCTATCGAATTTTCCAGGTGGTGGAGGCTTCATCTATTAAAATCCGACAAAAAAGAACTCGCAAACGGTCAACACAAATTAATTGTGTTTTATAATAATTATTTTTAAAATATTTTATTCAACATATAATAATTATCTCATAACCAGTGCATTTCTTGAAAAGTTTTGTAGCGGATAAATTGATGGGATAAAATGCATAAGTTTGCTATGAACGCCATATTTCACCTGGTAGAGGCTACAGAACTGTCATCGTAATTCAACACAACACGAAATAATATTTTCCAGGAGAATACACCATTTACGAAATAATTGAAAAAAATCATACATGTTCATTGTTTGAAAGGTTGTTTTAGAATTTTAAGAGATAACTCCCCCCTTAGGGAGGGAAAATTCATCGATATTTTATTTTGCAGTACTCACAAGTGTTAGTACCAAATTTAAAATCTTTATAATTTATTTCGTACTTTTCGTACTTTTTTGGAATTTCAATGCAAAAGATCACTTTTATTACTTTAACCATTTGACAATATTATTTACGATTATTATTTCTAATCAATTATATCCTAACATTATGTAAATCAGTGATTTTCAAAGTGTGGACGCCATCCAATAGTTGATTCCAAGTCGATTTTTGGTTTCTACTTGGCCATTTTTTAAGTCTTTTTAAACTAAATGGGTCTTGCTCTCACTTGGTATAAGGTAGCGAGGGTCGCGTTAGATTATTGCTTCTAAAAGTTGAGAAGCACTGATTTAAAAGCATTTAATATGTAGCAAATTAATGTATCCTTGGTATTTCAATTCTCTAGGTTGCCTTCTCTTCTTGAACTTTTTTCTAATTTTTTTATAAAATTCTAAATTTATGGATGACATTGCTGATTGATATTCCGTGTTTCCTATTTAAAAAATGTCCCGTAAAAGAAGTAATTAACTCTGCGCATATTTCTGTGAATTTTGGAAAAAGTAAAAATCTTGATTTTTGAACTGTGCTAAATTACTGCTGTCGATTTGTCGTTTTCAAAAATCGAGGATTTTATTTTTTGCACTAGCGTAATTCACAATCAGAACTTTGGACTTTGAAATTCGATATGTTACGTGAGGGCTTATCTTTCTCCCAGCACTAATTTACTGCCCTGAAAGGATTTCAATTGCAAAGTAATTTGTAACTGTTTAATATTTAAAAGTATTTGCTAAGTAATCAGTCTTTTTGGTTAGAAATTGGTAAACCCGGATTTTCGCAGTCAAAGCGGGACTCAGTCAAATTAGGATCAAATGAATTTTGAATTTTTTCTGTTCGGCTTAACTTTTACTTGGTTACATGAAAAATTGTAATTTTATCTGAATTTTTTCCATGTTTTGCATTTGGCTGTAATTTTAAGTAGTCAAATGGAAAAGTCGTAATTTTCTACAAAGATGAAAGAAGGGGAGTAAATCATTGAGCACATGAAGCTAACAGATCAGAAATTAACTCAACTTGAAATAATAATAATAACTTTGAATTTGAAAATAACTGGAAGTTATTAAAATAAAGAAATTCTCTTATTTCAGACTGAAATGTCTTTAACCTTTAAATTTACTAAATTAACTGATGAAAATCAACAGTTCATATTGGACACTCAAAAACTAGAGTCACTGGTACAGATTGCACCTGGGATTATTTTGGGATTGCCTTTCGAGGCAATCCCAATATTATGTATCACAAAAAGTTATTTTAAAGGTAACTGTTGTGAAATAACATCAAGGTTTATTATAAGGTTTACATAATAGACCTGATTAGCTTTGTAAGCCTACAACCGTCTCCTTCACCAGTACTACACATCTTAAATTATCTTTTAATCGATTATGGAAAAATCAATTTTCTCATACATTTAAATTTTTAAGTTGGGTAACTCTTCTAAAATTCTATTATAAAGGGTCTACCAATCAGGGGTTTGTTTTAAATTTGGTTGAAATAGGTCAAGTAGGCAGTTCTGTTATTCAGTTTTTATCATATGTATAATAAAAGGTCAACATTTAATATAATGCCTTTGATTTCGCTCGAAAATCGTGTTAAGATAATTCAAATCCATTATGAAAATGGTCGATCCGTGAAGACTACATTTCGCAAAATTCGCGATATTTTTATTTGTAACGATCGTCCATCTGAGACTACAATTGCGAATTTAGTGCGAAAATTTGAGTCCACCGGTTCAGTAGTAAACGTAAGCACAAAATATGTGCTCGTCCATGTCGTTCAATCGAAAATATTGCTGCAGTACGTGAAAGTGTCACAGAGGACCCAAATTTATCGGTTTCACGACGTTCTCAACAATTAGGCCTGTCCACAATGACCACATGGCGAATTTTACGGAAGGATTTAGCTCTAAAGCCTTATAAGATACAACTGGTACAAGAATTAAAGCCAGCAGATCATTCTCAACGTCTTAGATTTGCTGATTGGATCATTGAACGTGGTGCTTGTTTTTCAGAAAAAATCATCTTTTCGGACGAAGCACATTTTCACTTAAACGGGTATGTTAACAAGCAAAATTGTCGAATTTGGGCTTCTGAAAATCCAAAAGCAGTTGTTGAACAACCACTACATCCATCTCGTGTCACTGTATGGTGTGGTTTATGGGTAGGGGCATCATTGGTCCCTATTTTTTCGAAAATGAGGCTGGTGCTTTCGTTACTGTCAATGGAGTTCGCTATAGGGATATGGTAACCAATTTTTATGGCCTATTTTGGATGATATGGGTGTGGAAGACTTGTGGTTTCAACAGGATGGAGCTACGTGCCATACAGCGCGAGAAACAATCCAACTATTGAAAACTAAATTTAACGGGCGTTTAATTTCGCGAAAAGGTGACGTCAACTGGCCAGCAAGATCCTGTGATTTAACGCCATTGGACTTCTTTTGTGGGGCTATGTGAAAGATAATGTTTACGCGAATAATCCACAAACAATTTCAGAACTAAAACAAATATCGAAGCCGTCATCCGAGAAATAAGTTCGCAATTATGCAAAATGTATTCGAAAATTTTGTTAAAAGAATCGACGTCTGCAAACGTAGTCGTGGAGGACATTTACCGGATATTGTTTTCCATTCATAAATGTTCAAGCCCCTACAACATATTTCAGTAGAGAATTAGAAAATTTTCATACAAAATATGTGTTTCTTTTAAAATTTAAAACAAACCCTGATTGGTAGACCCTTTACTTTACTAAAACTGTAGCAAAATGTTGCATAATAATATGTTTTTATAGCAAGTTTGGTTGCCTATATGGTAATAAATGAAGTACCATTAAATATGCAATGCAACGAACCTTAACCAATTTCAAGTTTTCTTTTACGCAAATGGAAATGAAATTTCAACTTTTCGTGTTCACTTAATTTTAGAAACAAATGTATACATTCAGGTAAAGTTTCTCCAATTGCTAAATGGAATAATGTAAGCCGGTAATGAATTTCAAACTTGGCTTGTAGCTAAGTTTATGTTTCGTTTTGTAAACCACTAACCAAATGTATTATTTTGAATCAACTATTTTGTTATTAAAGCGAACATAAAATATTAAATTTTAATGCGAAATAAATTTTTTAATTTATGCAATTTTTTGTTATTTATCTTCTTCGCAATTTTAGAAAATTTATTATTAGTTTAGCTTATTTCGAGAACGCAAGGAAAAGTTGTCGTCCCGTATCAAATATTTTCCTTTATTATACAATTTTGTCTCGAAGGTACACCGAGATATGGACCATTTTAACTTGTCATTTTAAATAAACTGAGCGATGACTACTTGGGGGATTAAATTAATGAAAATATTACCTTGATAATAATTTTTAGTTTTAATTTTATTTGAAGTTTTAGAATTAAATTAGCCGATTCATTGAATTATATTTGCACGAGGAAGGTTTTTTACATTTTCTCTGACAACTTGAAAGGTTTTTCCGAAATGAGAAAATTATTGAAAATTACAAGTAGATTTCCCGAGTTTTCGTTTGAAATCTTGGAATCTAGCAAATTAACAAGTCTTTAATTTAAATTTGAAGAGTGGAAAACTGGTATGTAACAATTGCGGCATCAGATCGTATTCAATGTCGTCGTATAATTGGTGAAAATTAAATATTTACCAATCAAACAGTAGAAATTGATTGCTGTGTAAATTGAAAAGTTTCATTACAAAAAAGTTTGCTTATTGACATTTAACTAATTTGGTTTATAATTGATTAATTTGGATTCTTAATTAAAGACGACAGTTTATAATTTTCTGTTTGCACTTTTTATGCTCTTTGATTTAAGTAAACAAATTGTTATAAACTTTGCGAAAATTTTGAATGCAAAAGCAAAATCGTAATATAAGCACAAAGTTTTGTGGTCACTGAGATAACAGAGAAGTTTCCTACTGGGTATAATTGGCTAAAAGTAATTGTTTTTCTTGTACAGACTTGACGAGCTTCTCAAAATGAAAAATTAGTTTCTAGTTTATAACTATACAGTGGTGAAACGAGCAGGTAAACTATATAATTAAAACTTTTTAATACAGTTCGTCATACCCGAAAATTGATTGGAAAATTAGACATTAAAACCCGACGTCAAAACGTTAAACTTGTTACCGAGGGCAGTTGTATGTGGTAAAGGAGTAGACTTGCTTTATATGCAACACTGAATGGTTCGTTTTGGTACCAAAATTTTGTTTCTATTTCTTTATGCGATTTGTCTCAAATCGAAATTTCGTTTTGCTTGCAATACAACAATCGGAGTTTTTGTTATGTTTTCGTTATTTTGTTTGGTTAATTATAGTTTACATTATTTTTATAAAAGAAAAACAATTACACTGCTAGAACAAAAGCAAATACACATCTACCTTGTAAGACAGAACTCATCATCTGTATTCTCTAGTTTATTTTCCAAATGAAGCTGCAGCACCGCACTTTTACATTATTTGTTTAGGATGCTTATGATTTTATCTGGTGTGGTAATTTATTATAGCACTTTATGCAAGCGTAATGCCAATTTTTCTCAGTTTGTCTGTCTATGTTTAAAGCATTGTGCAGTCAAGCTTCGTGTAATATTTATAGTGCCTCTATTGTAAATTGTGACTTAAAAATAAGTATTTATTTTTGTAAATAAATTAAATGCATTCGAATAAAATGCTTGTTTTTCACAATCAATTTCTGCATGTCTCTTTAAAATTTAATTTTGGCAGGACTATTGGTTATAATTTACTAATAAACGAAATCTTCTAATTATTTAACTAGCACATTAATTCTCCTAGGCTCGAACCCGAAACGATAGCATTAGCAGTTGATCGCACCAACTATCAGACTAACGACAGTCTCTCGTGCCATAAATAATTAAATTAAAATTACCTTAACCTCTTGGTTATGGAATTCATTCCGATAAATAAAAGTAATAAATCTACTATAGTACCCTAGGGTGTTTCTGTTTGCATATGTCTAGTCTTCGAACGAAGTTTTTCGTAGTTCAAACAGTCATATAATTTTGACGATTGATCCATTAACAGTTTGGAAGTATATTTTCTTAATATACGAGATACGAGTAAAAATTTTATTCCGACTGTCTTTACTAGGAAGGCAATGGCAAACCATTGAGGTAATTTGCCATCGAAGCCTTTAAAGCCACGACGCCGATGCTGCTTCTCTTAAGAAACATACGAACGTTGGTCATCACCTTAGGCGAAACCAAAACGATTTCTTGAAAAAATGTAAAAATGATCGATTTAATTTTAAAATTTCATAATTGGAATCCTTATTTAATGACATAATCGACCCCCATCTGTAATAGTTTAAAATTAAAATAAAGGATTTTCGAATATGACATGGATTATATAATAGGCGGAGACACAAAAATAGTTTTGTACATAGCAATTTACTTACAAACAATATGTATATATGATTTTGCGAAGTCCGAAATTGTACAATGTCGATATTGCACATTTATTTTTATGTTACATACCTCGTAGGTTCAACTTCCACCTTTCGAGTTAAGTTTCGCTCAGGGATACTTTTAACGAGTGAGGCGATACCGTAGGCATCGCCCCCGTTCGCAATTATATTGTAAATATAAAAACTTCAATTTGAAATTATTTTTTGCCCAAAAGGAAAAAATATACGTCACATTATAATGTATCTGTGCAATATCATTGCAAATGTGCAATTTCTAACTTTGTTCGTAACATATACTACGTACATATGTCATCACGCCAATTCGAGTCGTTCCTTTAGCAAGTAATACACTGCATATACATAGTTAAAATGTAACTCATTAACTAATGCATTGTAAGTAACTCTCTCAGCACTTGCCCTTGCATACTAAAGCTTATTTCAATTTAACCACATCCATACAACGATTCATTTGAATAAATTTTTTTGTTTTGTTTTTACACAATCATATACTGTACTAATGCCCGATTTATTCACCTAAAGATATCTCTTAGAAAATCTATCTATACGATAAATTAACAAAATAGCCAATTATATTTCTGATTATTTTGTTTTGAAGTCTGATTAGTTACTTCGTTAATTTATCTAATAGATAAATTATCTATGAGATATCTCTAGGTGAAGAAATCGGACATAAGCCATATTTACGTAGTTTATCCACTGTTTTTCATCGTATAACGTCGTCATTCGATTCACACTTATCATTATTCCTATAATATTAAATACCAATATAAATTGCCATCTTTAATATTTAAAAATGTATGAAATTTCCTTTTAATTGACTAGAAAATTGTGATACTAATTACTAATGAACTAATTAACGAGCTTTAATTGATTGATAGAATTGTCAAATGGACAGAGGGAGTATTAACCATCAGCATAATAATTCCATTTTAGAGAGAAAATCTGGAACGAATTGGACCCCATTATGAAGCTGAAGGCCGAGCAATCTTATCCGCTTGTATTATCTATACAATTTTCTTGATTTGTTGTAACTAGCGCAAGGACAATATTTTGTTCGTTTTCACCAAAGCCAAGTCGAACATGGATAAGAGTAAATCTTATAAATTAATGACAGATTCCAGACGAGGCGTCACGGGAAGTTTTTACATTAGAAGAAACAGCAAAAGAGAAAAGAAGTGCTCCAAAATGCTGCCCCTCCCTTCTTCGCTGTATTTACTTCGCTTTTGTTGTATTTTCTCCGAATTTTCTCCGAAAGCTTTGTATAATATGTTGGGACTCGCATGAGCGGATTTACACTACACTTATTTGAGGTCAGCTAGCTCACAGTCCGAATAAGGACTAGTAGATTTGTTTTTCTAAAGTAAACTTACTTTCAAATAGGTTATCATTTGCACGAACAAATTAGAAAATCTACTACGAACGTTACAATTATGTAAAGATGGGGAGCGGGCGCGTCAATTACAAAAAAAAGTTGCGTTTTTAATCCTAAAATTTCTGGATCAGGAAAGAAAGGTAAATGCCATTGGGGGACGGTTTACACGTATAGCGTTTGTGAAGTAAGTCTTGTACTTGATTACTGGATTCAAATTTGTTCGCAATATTATACAATCCATAAAGTAGAAGATGGCTGACAACGGCGGTATCTAAAAACGAGGATGAAATCAGCGCAATAAAGTGGGAGAGGTTTTATAGAACATAAAATAATTTAATGTTTCATTTTATATACAACTGAGAAACCTAAAGTAATAGTTTACGTTAGACGTGCGTGTTACTTTGTAACTTTTTGATTTTTCTTTGCGAACGCATAAATTTGTCGACAAATTATTCAATTTTATCTGGCATACGTGTTCACATAATTTCTTAAATAAAATTATTCGATATTTTCATTTTCAATATACGTCGTTACCACCTTTGCTTTGAAGTATTCAAATGATGCATAGCTCCCGCGATAGAAATGTTCTCGCTATTTTAAATAAATAATAATGTATTTTCACAGTTTTTTTGGACGAAAATGTGTCCCCTGTTACCCATTTATTCCTGCGTGTGTTACATATATCTCACTTTATTTAAATAGCAAGATTTTACTATTTATTTTAGACAATTTCGAAATTATATTATATTCTTAGCCAAGAGTGTTTCACATTTTGTGACATAAATTTTACTTACGTTTTATAATACAAAAAATTCCATTTTTTTTTGGAAAAACTCTTGACGACTGTTTACCGTTCTCATGACGGTCCGTGTTGTGTGCTATGTCTTCGTTTGTTCTATAATAACGTCTATTTAAATGAATAATTAGTCGAAATAAGCTTTACTGAACTAATTGAAATCGGTTGAATTCTTTCTTCAAGTTTATAACTTCCATCATAATGAGACGCCAAGTTTTACTCCTACCGCTTTTACAACTTTACAATTTATTTAATTTTACGGTTGGATTTGCAATCTCGGAAATGTAATGTGTAATGCAGATCTTAATTATTTGCTAAATTTAATATCGTAATACAGAGAAAGAGAGAAAACAATTTATTTTCAACATTTAAACATACAATTATTTTAAAATTTCATAGAACGTAAGAATATTAATTTTTAACAATAAGCGAGATTTGAAAGTCCCTCCTTACCGCCCAACTCTCTTTGTCAAAACATTTTTAGGTAATTAATAAAATGGAAATTTCTTATCCGTTGTTATCGTTTAATTTTGAAATTTTTATATAATTAATTAATTTTAAAATACCTGCAGCGAATTTACAAGCGTTTCGAAGACGTTGCACCAAGCTGCGAAGCATAAATATGTCGTCAGTACCGATGGCAAGAGACTTTGTATTTGTCCTTTCATATGTGTGATTTCGTAAATTAGAATATCGCTTGCAAAAGTTAAATAATAAATAATTATTTTTCAAGCCGCCTGTTTTTCATTTTTCCAACAAAAATGGTATACTTGTTATATCCGTTTTCAATATCGTATCTGTTGAATGGTTATGCACACTTCAATGTAGTTGTAAATCGATTTACCACAAAGTGGTTTCCTTTAATAGGTTTATTTCATTCTTCGTCGTTTTTAAATAAATGGATAATAGAAAGATTTTCATTCATTTTTCCGCTTCGAATACAAAATTTTTATGAAGTACACTAACCAATTTTAATTTACAAATTCGATACCCTTTTTTACCTTCGTATAATTTAAAATTTCAAGACAAGAAATACAAATTTACCTTTAATGAAGTGAAAATGTGCTCCCTTTTAAGAATTATTGCTAATTACAAAAAGAGATCAAAGCTTGCGCTCAGTCTTAAATTTGAACCTTTGTCGTCTTTAAAACTGTTAAGCTTGTCGAGCTTTTTATTTCAATGTTTTATGAATTAATTAATTTATTTTTTTTTATTTAACGCTACAAGCTTCAGGGCCAGGTCACGGTCTTTATGTATAACATTTTATTGAAATGTAAGATTAGAGAATCTTACGGATAAAATTATGTCGATCTTTAGTGAGATTAAGTTTTGAAAAATGTTTTTCACTGTGAATCTGGAATAAAAATGTAGAAAACCAGTAAGCATGATTGTCAAGTTCAGTGAAGTTATAATATGTATTACAACTTTTAATGGCAATTTTAACATTTGTAGTGTGTCAACAAAGTATGGTAATAATGGCCATCAAACTTGAGTGTGTTAAAGGTGTAAAGCTCGGAATTTCGAAAATATTCTATTTTTTATTTTAACGTTAATTTTAGTTAGTATAATAGTAATAGTTAGTGTTATTAACTTAAACTTAATTCTAATCAGTACAGTTGAACCGATTTTAGAATGTTATCTCAAAACAACAGCTTTTTACCATTTTAACTTAACAAGAACTAAAAGTTTTCAAACTGTCAAACCTATACATAAATTCTGGTTGAACATTATAAGTATTATTACTTTATCACATTTTTGTTTTACCCCATTTTTAGGTATAAATTTTATTTTTTATACCGTAAATAATATTTAAAGGACTAAGGTCGTTTTTACTTAACTCTTCAATTCGTTCAGTTATTGATTAATGAATGCTCTGCAAGCGTTAATTTATTTTATAAAAAATATAATTTTTTAATTTGGAAATAAAAAGCTAAAATTTTTTATTTGCATGTTTTGGAATTTTTTAAATTAAACAAAGAAAAATTTATATCTGTTTGATAAAAAATGTTGTAACAATCGATTCGGTCAATCAAATTATTTAATTATTAGTCGGCAATCGGGGCGCAACCTAGTTGTGATCAAGGATGTCCGAGGCTCTAGGAAAAATTGACCAATCGCAGCACGTCTTTAAATTTAATGCAAAAAATTAAGGGTGTGATATCACCGACAAAGAAAGACATATTTTCGGATTTCGATAGAAAGAGACTGAAATTGATTACAATTTCATGATAGTAGCAAAGGTATTACAAATTGAAGAATAAATAAACCCGAAATATAAAATACAAGGTTAAATTTATCCCCTAAAAGACTTTTATTGTCCATTTAATTTAAATTTGGTTTTTATGGCATACAAAAACGTGCATTTTAAAAATTGTATGTATGTACATTTGTGTGCAATGAAAATAAAAATTTTAAATGAAATTTTCGATAGGGGAAAGATTTAGATTTGTATTTTATATTTCTGCTTTATTTATTCTTGAATATTAAATATTTTTTGTTAACAGGATGAAATTTTAATTATTTTCGGTAGAAATAATTAGCCATCCCTAAAATTGAATAGAATAGAAAAATAATTGATAAAGTTTCAAAATGCATATAGGTACTTTAATAGGAACTAATTCTAAGAATAACCGGTGCAACTCAAAATTAAATGACTTACTTCAAATAAATACGTTATCCTTGAAAATGTTAATTTTGATTTGACTACTCTATATCAGACGTTTATCGCCAGCTGTAAGAATTTTTATTCTCAAAATTGTACGCATATCTAAAATATTAAAAATCAAACTTAAAGACAGAAAAAGCTAAAAAGTAGTGAAGCTCGGTAAATAGAAAGTTTTCACAATACATAAATAACATTCAGCACAAACTGGATTTCTTTCGACTATTCAATCGATCCAAATAATCCAAAAAGTAGAATACTATATAACCAGACAGTAATGGCGTGTTTGTATACCTAAAGATATAGCAAAATAAAAAATAAATAAAATGCAGATTAGATTACCAGAAGAGAATTTTAAATTTTTTTCGCCCTCGACAAATTAGGATGAAATTGTGGAATTTCTGTTATTTGTTGAAAAGTTAATAAAATTACAGTTCTGCAGTTCTTTGCAAAAATTATCAAATTTTAGGATGGTCAGAATGTACTCGATCGCTCCTTTCTGTGCGCTCCTGTTCAAGTGAAGGAAGGATTTTTATGCTGTGTGGCAAAATGCATACATTGAAATTTTTAATTTTTCGTACTAATTGCGAATGGTTTCGGTAAGTACCCTCCTTGCTGATTGGTCTATTTTAAGCAGCGAGGAGGAATTAATTCTGAATAGTATCTTAGACATTCTGCATTTTGTTAAATTGTGTACCTAAGCGAATGAATGCTGCGATGTGAATCCAATCTTCCTAACTAACATCGTTTATGGAAATACATGTATATGTATGACAGAATATTACTGATCGATAATCAAGTGTAACGTATACAGTAAATATCTAGTTGTTTAGATGAACATCACACGAATGAGCGGAAATTGAATATTCTCCTGTACATCAATGAGAAACCAATTTCCATTCAAGTCACTAAAAAAATGTTTGACGTATTTCACTTGCCTTGCATAATGGAATAATGCATTATTGTTGTAAGTGACGTTGTTTAATTAATTTAGTTTTTATTATTGGGACAGAAGTATAGTAGTGATGTTTGTATAATACAATCGATTTTATTTACATTTGTTGATGAATATGTCACTTTGAATTTATCTCGCTGGAAAATTAATCATTGATTGATGAAGCGCTCGCTAACTAAAACATAAAATTAGTTTTAATATTTTCATTTCAAAAAATAAGCCAAGTTGTCTGACGATTTCAAAGAAATTCATTACTTAAGAATACGCCAGAGCCTTTAGGAAGATTAATGCAAATCCTTGGGAGGTGGGTTTTATATTGGACAAACTAAACAATACACGTCGTTGAAGCTGGCAGTAGATTCAATTCCCAGATTTAAAATTTTAGAGTTGACCAAACAAATACTTCAAGTTATTTTGAACATAGCTTTATTTTACAAAATTTATATGTTTAAGACCTCAAAGGCCCAAAATGAGTATTCGAAAACTAATATTAGATTGTACCTGAACGTTTGCAACCCCTAATATTACCTACTGAAGTCAAAATTAAGTGTTATATTTATTAATATATTATAAACTTCGAAAATTCACAACTTTTAAGCAGAGTTTGTAACACTCTGGGGTTAGTTTTAAATAATACCTAGACACCTTGCGTATTACAACATATCAGCTTCAAAAGATTTGCCGTCGAAGGGGTCAAATTTCGTCTTAAAATTTCAAAATTCACAACTTTTTAAGCAGAGTTTGTAACACTCTGGGATTAGTTTTAAATAATACCTAGACACCCCTTGCGTATTACAACATATCAGCTTCAAAAAGATTTGCCGTCGAAGGGGGTCAAATTTCGTCTTAAAAATTTCAAAAATTCACAACTTTTTAAGCAGAGTTTGTAACACTCTGGGGTTAGTTTTAAATAATACCTAGACACCCCTTGCGTATTACAACATATCAGCTTCAAAAAGATTTGCCGTCGAAGGGGTCAAATTTCGTCTTAAAATTTCAAAATTCACAACTTTTAAGCAGAGTTTGTAACACTCTGGGTTAGTTTAAATAATACCTAGACACTCTGCGTATTACAACATATCAGCTTCAAAAGATTTGCCGTCGAAGGGTCAAATTTCGTCTTAAAAATTTCAAAATTCACAACTTTTAAGCAGAGTTTGTAACACTCTGGGGTTAGTTTTAAATAATACCTAGACACCTTGCGTATTACAACATATCAGCTTCAAAAGATTTGCCGTCGAAGGGGTCAAATTTCGTCTTAAAAAATTTTAAAATTCACAACTTTTTTAAACAGAGTTTGTAACACTCTGGGGTTAGTTTTAAATAATACCTAGACACCTTGCGTATTACAACATATCAGCTTCAAAAGATTTGCCGTCGAAGGGGTCAAATTTCGTCTTAAAATTTCAAAATTCACAACTTTTAAGCAGAGTTTGTAACACTCTGGGGTTAGTTTTAAATAATACCTAGACACCTTGCGTATTACAACATATCAGCTTCAAAAGATTTGCCGTCGAAGGGGTCAAATTTCGTCTTAAAATTTCAAAATTCACAACTTTTAAGCAGAGTTTGTAACACTCTGGGGTTAGTTTTAAATAATACCTAGACACCTTGCGTATTACAACATATCAGCTTCAAAAGATTTGCCGTCGAAGGGGTCAAATTTCGTCTTAAAAATTTCAAAATTCACAACTTTTAAGCAGAGTTTGTAACACTCTGGGGTTAGTTTTAAATAATACCTAGACACCCCTTGCGTATTACAACATATCAGCTTCAAAAAGATTTGCCGTCGAAGGGGGTCAAATTTCGTCTTAAAAATTTCAAAAATTCACAACTTTTTAAGCAGAGTTTGTAACACTCTGGGGTTAGTTTTAAATAATACCTAGACACCCCTTGCGTATTACAACATATCAGCTTCAAAAAGATTTGCCGTCGAAGGGGGTCAAATTTCGTCTTAAAATTTCAAAATTCACAACTTTTTAAGCAGAGTTTGTAACACTCTGGGGTTAGTTTTAAATAATACCTAGACACCTTGCGTATTACAACATATCAGCTTCAAAAGATTTGCCGTCGAAGGGGTCAAATTTCGTCTTAAAATTTCAAAATTCACAACTTTTAAGCAGAGTTTGTAACACTCTGGGGTTAGTTTTAAATAATACCTAGACACCTTGCGTATTACAACATATCAGCTTCAAAAGATTTGCCGTCGAAGGGGTCAAATTTCGTCTTAAAATTTCAAAATTCACAACTTTTTAAGCAGAGTTTGTAACACTCTGGGGTTAGTTTTAAATAATACCTAGACACCCTTGCGTATTACAACATATCAGCTTCAAAAGATTTGCCGTCGAAGGGGTCAAATTTCGTCTTAAAATTTCAAAATTCACAACTTTTTAAGCAGAGTTTGTAACACTCTGGGGTTAGTTTTAAATAATACCTAGACACCTTGCGTATTACAACATATCAGCTTCAAAAGATTTGCCGTCGAAGGGGTCAAATTTCGTCTTAAAATTTCAAAATTCACAACTTTTAAGCAGAGTTTGTAACACTCTGGGGTTAGTTTTAAATAATACCTAGACACCTTGCGTATTACAACATATCAGCTTCAAAAGATTTGCCGTCGAAGGGGTCAAATTTCGTCTTAAAATTTCAAAATTCACAACTTTTTAAACAGAGTTTGTAACACTCTGGGGTTAGTTTTAAATAATACCTAGACACCTTGCGTATTACAACATATCAGCTTCAAAAGATTTGCCGTCGAAGGGGTCAAATTTCGTCTTAAAAATTTCAAAATTCACAACTTTTAAGCAGAGTTTGTAACACTCTGGGGTTAGTTTTAAATAATACCTAGACACCTTGCGTATTACAACATATCAGCTTCAAAAGATTTGCCGTCGAAGGGGTCAAATTTCGTCTTAAAATTTCAAAATTCACAACTTTTTAAGCAGAGTTTGTAACACTCTGGGGTTAGTTTTAAATAATACCTAGACACCTTGCGTATTACAACATATCAGCTTCAAAAGATTTGCCGTCGAAGGGGTCAAATTTCGTCTTAAAATTTCAAAATTCACAACTTTTTTAAACAGAGTTTGTAACACTCTGGGGTTAGTTTTAAATAATACCTAGACACCCTTGCGTATTACAACATATCAGCTTCAAAAGATTTGCCGTCGAAGGGGTCAAATTTCGTCTTAAAAATTTCAAAATTCACAACTTTTAAGCAGAGTTTGTAACACTCTGGGGTTAGTTTTAAATAATACCTAGACACCTTGCGTATTACAACATATCAGCTTCAAAAGATTTGCCGTCGAAGGGGTCAAATTTCGTCTTAAAAATTTCAAAATTCACAACTTTTAAGCAGAGTTTGTAACACTCTGGGGTTAGTTTTAAATAATACCTAGACACCCTTGCGTATTACAACATATCAGCTTCAAAAGATTTGCCGTCGAAGGGGTCAAATTTCGTCTTAAAATTTCAAAATTCACAACTTTTAAGCAGAGTTTGTAACACTCTGGGGTTAGTTTTAAATAATACCTAGACACCTTGCGTATTACAACATATCAGCTTCAAAAGATTTGCCGTCGAAGGGGTCAAATTTCGTCTTAAAATTTCAAAATTCACAACTTTTTAAGCAGAGTTTGTAACACTCTGGGGTTAGTTTTAAATAATACCTAGACACCCTTGCGTATTACAACATATCAGCTTCAAAAGATTTGCCGTCGAAGGGGTCAAATTTCGTCTTAAAATTTCAAAATTCACAACTTTTAAGCAGAGTTTGTAACACTCTGGGGTTAGTTTTAAATAATACCTAGACACCCTTGCGTATTACAACATATCAGCTTCAAAAGATTTGCCGTCGAAGGGGTCAAATTTCGTCTTAAAATTTCAAAATTCACAACTTTTTTAAACAGAGTTTGTAACACTCTGGGGTTAGTTTTAAATAATACCTAGACACCCTTGCGTATTACAACATATCAGCTTCAAAAGATTTGCCGTCGAAGGGGTCAAATTTCGTCTTAAAAATTTCAAAATTCACAACTTTTAAGCAGAGTTTGTAACACTCTGGGGTTAGTTTTAAATAATACCTAGACACCCTTGCGTATTACAACATATCAGCTTCAAAAGATTTGCCGTCGAAGGGGTCAAATTTCGTCTTAAAAAATTTTAAAATTCACAACTTTTAAGCAGAGTTTGTAACACTCTGGGGTTAGTTTTAAATAATACCTAGACACCCTTGCGTATTACAACATATCAGCTTCAAAAGATTTGCCGTCGAAGGGGTCAAATTTCGTCTTAAAAAATTTTAAAATTCACAACTTTTAAGCAGAGTTTGTAACACTCTGGGGTTAGTTTTAAATAATACCTAGACACCTTGCGTATTACAACATATCAGCTTCAAAAGATTTGCCGTCGAAGGGGTCAAATTTCGTCTTAAAATTTCAAAATTCACAACTTTTTAAGCAGAGTTTGTAACACTCTGGGGTTAGTTTTAAATAATACCTAGACACCCTTGCGTATTACAACATATCAGCTTCAAAAAGATTTGCCGTCGAAGGGGGTCAAATTTCGTCTTAAAAATTTCAAAATTCACAACTTTTTAAGCAGAGTTTGTAACACTCTGGGGTTAGTTTTAAATAATACCTAGACACCCTTGCGTATTACAACATATCAGCTTCAAAAGATTTGCCGTCGAAGGGGTCAAATTTCGTCTTAAAATTTCAAAATTCACAACTTTTTAAGCAGAGTTTGTAACACTCTGGGGTTAGTTTTAAATAATACCTAGACACCCCTCGCGTATTACAACATATCAGCTTCAAAAAGATTTGCCGTCGAAGGGGGTCAAATTTCGTCTTAAAAAGTTCGAAAATTCACAACTTTTAAGCAGAGTTTGTAACACTCTGGGGTTAGTTTTAAATAATACCTAGACACCCTTTGCGTATTACAACATATCAGCTTCAAAAAGATTTGCCGTCGAAGGGGGTCAAATTTCGTCTTAAAAATTTCAAAATTCACAACTTTTAAGCAGAGTTTGTAACACTCTGGGGTTAGTTTTAAATAATACCTAGACACCCTTGCGTATTACAACATATCAGCTTCAAAAAGATTTGCCGTCGAAGGGGGTCAAATTTCGTCTTAAAAATTTCAAAAATTCACAACTTTTTAAGCAGAGTTTGTAACACTCTGGGGTTAGTTTTAAATAATACCTAGACACCCCTTGCGTATTACAACATATCAGCTTCAAAAAGATTTGCCGTCGAAGGGGGTCAAATTTCGTCTTAAAAATTTCAAAAATTCACAACTTTTAAGCAGAGTTTGTAACACTCTGGGGTTAGTTTTAAATAATACCTAGACACCCTTGCGTATTACAACATATCAGCTTCAAAAGATTTGCCGTCGAAGGGGGTCAAATTTCGTCTTAAAATTTCAAAATTCACAACTTTTTAAGCAGAGTTTGTAACACTCTGGGGTTAGTTTTAAATAATACCTAGACACCCTTTGCGTATTACAACATATCAGCTTCAAAAAGATTTGCCGTCGAAGGGGGTCAAATTTCGTCTTAAAATTTCAAAATTCACAACTTTTTTAAACAGAGTTTGTAACACTCTGGGGTTAGTTTTAAATAATACCTAGACACCTTGCGTATTACAACATATCAGCTTCAAAAGATTTGCCGTCGAAGGGGTCAAATTTCGTCTTAAAAATTTCAAAATTCACAACTTTTAAGCAGAGTTTGTAACACTCTGGGGTTAGTTTTAAATAATACCTAGACACCTTGCGTATTACAACATATCAGCTTAAAAGATTTGCCGTCGAAGGGGTCAAATTTCGTCTTAAAATTTCAATTCAACTTTTGCAAGTTTGACATCGGTTAGAAATAATATGCACCCTGCGATTACAAATATCAGCCAAAGATTTGCTCAAGGGTAATTTCGTCTTAAAATTTCAAAATTCACAACTTTTTAAGCAGAGTTTGTAACACTCTGGGGTTAGTTTTAAATAATACCTAGACATTGCGTATTACAACATATCAGCTTTAAAAGATTTGCCGTCGAAGGGGTCAAATTTCGTCTTAAAATTTCAACTTTAATTAGATTTGCCTTGTAAAATTTGTCTTAAAATTTAAAATTCACAATTTTAAGAGTTTGTAACACTCTGGGTTAGTTTTAAATAATACCTAGACACTTGCGTATACAACATATCAGCTTTAAAAGATTTGCCGTAAGGATGCGTCAAATTTCGTCTTAAAAATTTCAAAATTCACAACTTTTAAGCAGAGTTTGTAACACTCTGGGGTTAGTTTTAAATAATACCTAGACACCCTTGCGCTATTACAACATATCAGCTTCAAAAGATTTGCCGTCGAAGGAGTCAAATTTCGTCTTAAAATTTCAAAATTTACAACTTTTTAAGCAGAGTTTGTAACACTCTGGGTTATTTTAAATAATCCTAGACACCTTGGTATTAAAATATAGCTTCAAAAGATTTGCCTGAAGGGTTAAATTTCGTCTTAAAAATTTAAAATTAAATTTTTAACAAGTTTGTAACACTCTGGGGTTAATTTAAATAATACCTAACCCTTGCGTATTACAACAATATTCACTTCAAAAGATTTGCCGTCGAAAATTTCAAATTTCCGTTTTAAAAATTTAAAATTCACAACTTTTAGCAGTTTGTAATGTAAATTGTTTTTAAATTTAAACTAGATATTCGTTATTAAAACATAAAAAGTTTAAAAGATTTGCGTCGAAGGTCAAATGTTTAAAATTTAAAATAAAATTTTTAAAGCCAGAATTTTAAATTTTTGGGATTATTTTAAATTTTATAAACCAGAGTTTACAAAAAAAATTTCAGTTTTCAAAAGATTTGTTTCGAAGGTAAAAATTTTTAAAATTTCACAATGCAATTGAAGAAGAGTTTTAAACTCTGTGATTAAAATTTTAAAAAGTTACAGTATTGATCAATTGTTAAAAGTTATCCTTTTTAAAGTAAATTTGTTTTAAATAAATTGATTTTAAACGTTTGTCCACTCTTGGTAGTTTTTAAATATTAAATAAACATTATAAAAATCAGTTAATAATCCTGTCAATTTCAAATTTTTTTTTATTAAAATTTCGACTCAAACTGTGAATCAAGTTATAAAATTCTGGATTTTTAAATGTTTCTGACATCTGTTAATATTAGATTAAAAAATTTTGAATTAACTTAAATTTATTTTGAAATGTTTTAATAATTTAATTAAAATTTAATAAATTTCGTAATTAAATATTATCAACTATATATGAAAACGTGAAATAGTTTTAATAATGATTAATATTTTAGCGTCAACATAGAAAAATTAAAAAAAATGTATATACTAAAGCTCAAATAAATTAAGCCTGCTCATAGTTTAAATAGAATGAATTAAGTGCATTTTAAAATGTATTATTTTTTGTTATTTGATGAAATCTCTTTGCATAATTTGAAATAATGTATTATAATAATTACAATCACTACGTAATTTTAAACTTTTGTTAGTTTATAATGTAGTAGAACAAAAGACATACTAATTTTTCTATGTATGTTTTACTAATGTACAGTATTATAACTGTTACGATTTTATTGAACTTTTGAAGCAAAGACATACATATATTTTTGTATCCTTTTAAAAAATCTAAGTTTATTAAATTATTTTCAGGATGTCGTTTCTTAATCAGAAAATTATGACGCAGTATCAATTTATTTGAGCTCGGTTTTATTATAAATTACCTTTAATAATTATGACAATTTTAGCATAAACATACAAAATATAACCATCTTAAATTTTTTTTACTTAATAATTAGTGCTTTCCTGGTAAGGGTTATAATATTTTATAAAATAACCTGCTTAAGTTTTGTCAATAGTATTTACGTTTTATATTTAAAATTTGAATTTCCCAATCAAATTTTTCCTAAAACTGCTAGATTATAATAAACAATAAACATCAGTAGAGGGAAATAAACCCATTTATACCTATAGGTAGGTATAACAACCCTAGTATTATAAAACTAATCAGAGTGTTACAAACTCTGCTTAAAAAGTTGTGAATTTTGAAATTTTAAGACGAAATTTGACCCCTTCGACGGCAAATCTTTTGAAGCTGATATGTTGTAATACGCAAGGGTGTCTAGGTATTATTTAAAACTAACCCCAGAGTGTTACAAACTCTGCTTAAAAAGTTGTGAATTTTGAAATTTTAAGACGAAATTTGACCCCTTCGACGGCAAATCTTTTGAAGCTGATATGTTGTAATACGCAAGGGTGTCTAGGTATTATTTAAAACTAACCCCAGAGTGTTACAAACTCTGCTTAAAAGTTGTGAATTTTGAAATTTTAAGACGAAATTTGACCCCTTCGACGGCAAATCTTTTGAAGCTGATATGTTGTAATACGCAAGGTGTCTAGGTATTATTTAAAACTAACCCCAGAGTGTTACAAACTCTGCTTAAAAGTTGTGAATTTTGAAATTTTTAAGACGAAATTTGACCCCCTTCGACGGCAAATCTTTTTGAAGCTGATATGTTGTAATACGCAAGGGGTGTCTAGGTATTATTTAAAACTAACCCCAGAGTGTTACAAACTCTGCTTAAAAAGTTGTGAATTTTGAAATTTTTAAGACGAAATTTGACCCCCTTCGACGGCAAATCTTTTTGAAGCTGATATGTTGTAATACGCAAGGGTGTCTAGGTATTATTTAAAACTAACCCCAGAGTGTTACAAACTCTGCTTAAAAAGTTGTGAATTTTGAAATTTTAAGACGAAATTTGACCCCTTCGACGGCAAATCTTTTGAAGCTGATATGTTGTAATACGCAAGGTGTCTAGGTATTATTTAAAACTAACCCCAGAGTGTTACAAACTCTGCTTAAAAGTTGTGAATTTTTGAAATTTTTAAGACGAAATTTGACCCCCTTCGACGGCAAATCTTTTTGAAGCTGATATGTTGTAATACGCAAGGGGTGTCTAGGTATTATTTAAAACTAACCCCAGAGTGTTACAAACTCTGCTTAAAAGTTGTGAATTTTGAAATTTTTAAGACGAAATTTGACCCCTTCGACGGCAAATCTTTTGAAGCTGATATGTTGTAATACGCAAGGGTGTCTAGGTATTATTTAAAACTAACCCCAGAGTGTTACAAACTCTGCTTAAAAGTTGTGAATTTTGAAATTTTAAGACGAAATTTGACCCCTTCGACGGCAAATCTTTTGAAGCTGATATGTTGTAATACGCAAGGTGTCTAGGTATTATTTAAAACTAACCCCAGAGTGTTACAAACTCTGCTTAAAAGTTGTGAATTTTGAAATTTTAAGACGAAATTTGACCCCTTCGACGGCAAATCTTTTGAAGCTGATATGTTGTAATACGCAAGGTGTCTAGGTATTATTTAAAACTAACCCCAGAGTGTTACAAACTCTGCTTAAAAGTTGTGAATTTTGAAATTTTAAGACGAAATTTGACCCCTTCGACGGCAAATCTTTTGAAGCTGATATGTTGTAATACGCAAGGTGTCTAGGTATTATTTAAAACTAACCCCAGAGTGTTACAAACTCTGCTTAAAAGTTGTGAATTTTGAAATTTTAAGACGAAATTTGACCCCTTCGACGGCAAATCTTTTGAAGCTGATATGTTGTAATACGCAAGGGTGTCTAGGTATTATTTAAAACTAACCCCAGAGTGTTACAAACTCTGCTTAAAAGTTGTGAATTTTGAAATTTTAAGACGAAATTTGACCCCTTCGACGGCAAATCTTTTGAAGCTGATATGTTGTAATACGCAAGGTGTCTAGGTATTATTTAAAACTAACCCAGAGTGTTACAAACTCTGCTTAAAAGTTGTGAATTTTGAAATTTTTAAGACGAAATTTGACCCTTCGACGGCAAATCTTTTGAAGCTGATTGTTAAAGCCCGAAACTCTGCTTAAAAGTTGTGAATTTTGAAATTTTAAGACGAAATTTGACCCCTTCGACGGCAAATCTTTTGAAGCTGATATGTTGTAATACGCAAGGGTGTCTAGGTATTATTTAAAACTAACCCCAGAGTGTTACAAACTCTGCTTAAAAGTTGTGAATTTTGAAATTTTTAAGACGAAATTTGACCCCTTCGACGGCAAATCTTTTGAAGCTGATATGTTGTAATACGCAAGGTGTCTAGGTATTATTTAAAACTAACCCCAGAGTGTTACAAACTCTGCTTAAAAGTTGTGAATTTTGAAATTTTAAGACGAAATTTGACCCCTTCGACGGCAAATCTTTTGAAGCTGATATGTTGTAATACGCAAGGGTGTCTAGGTATTATTTAAAACTAACCCCAGAGTGTTACAAACTCTGCTTAAAAGTTGTGAATTTTGAAATTTTTAAGACGAAATTTGACCCCTTCGACGGCAAATCTTTTGAAGCTGATATGTTGTAATACGCAAGGTGTCTAGGTATTATTTAAAACTAACCCCAGAGTGTTACAAACTCTGCTTAAAAAGTTGTGAATTTTGAAATTTTTTAAAACGAAATTTGACCCCTTCGACGGCAAATCTTTTGAAGCTGATATGTTGTAATACGCAAGGTGTCTAGGTATTATTTAAAACTAACCCCAGAGTGTTACAAACTCTGCTTAAAAAGTTGTGAATTTTGAAATTTTAAGACGAAATTTGACCCCTTCGACGGCAAATCTTTTGAAGCTGATATGTTGTAATACGCAAGGTGTCTAGGTATTATTTAAAACTAACCCCAGAGTGTTACAAACTCTGCTTAAAAGTTGTGAATTTTGAAATTTTAAGACGAAATTTGACCCCTTCGACGGCAAATCTTTTGAAGCTGATATGTTGTAATACGCAAGGGTGTCTAGGTATTATTTAAAACTAACCCCAGAGTGTTACAAACTCTGCTTAAAAGTTGTGAATTTTGAAATTTTAAGACGAAATTTGACCCCTTCGACGGCAAATCTTTTGAAGCTGATATGTTGTAATACGCAAGGTGTCTAGGTATTATTTAAAACTAACCCCAGAGTGTTACAAACTCTGCTTAAAAAGTTGTGAATTTTGAAATTTTAAGACGAAATTTGACCCCTTGGGAAATTTTTAATAATGTTTAATACCCTTTTTAATTTTAAATAAAAATTTAAAATTTTAAAATTCGTGAATTTTAAATTTTTAAAAGGTTTTACCCCTTAAAACTTTTTAATTTTAATACGCAATTTATAAGTTTAAAACCCCAATTTTAAAATCTTTAAAAATTTGAATTCTTGAAATTTTTTAAAAGGAAAATTTTGACCCCTTAGGGAAATCTTTTAATTTTTTAATACCCTGGAATTTAAAAAAAAGGTTTAAAACCCTATAAAATTTAATTTTAAATTTTTTACGAAAATTTATTACGGTCAAATCTTTTTAATATATGTTTAATTAAATTCCTGGAATTTAAAAAAAAGGTTTAAAACTCTCTTAAAATTTAATTTTAAATTTTTTACGAAAATTTATACGGTCAAATCTTTTTAATATATGTTTAATTAAATTCCTGGAATTTAAAAAAAAGGTTTAAAACCCTATAAAATTAGTTTGAATTCTTGAAAATTTTTAAGGTTTGACCCCTAATAAATATTTAATTTAAATTCCCTGAATTTTAAAAAAGGGGGTTTAATAATAAATATTTAAAAAATTTAAAATCCCCCGAATTTATAGTTAAACCTAAGCTTAAAAAGTTGTGAATTTTGAAATTTTTAAGACGAAATTTGACCCCTTCGACGGCAAATCTTTTGAAGCTGATATGTTGTAATACGCAAGGGTGTCTAGGTATTATTTAAAACTAACCCCAGAGTGTTACAAACTCTGCTTAAAAAGTTGTGAATTTTGAAATTTTTAAGACGAAATTTGACCCCTTCGACGGCAAATCTTTTGAAGCTGATATGTTGTAATACGCAAGGTGTCTAGGTATTATTTAAAACTAACCCCAGAGTGTTACAAACTCTGCTTAAAAAGTTGTGAATTTTGAAATTTTTAAGACGAAATTTGACCCCTTCGACGGCAAATCTTTTGAAGCTGATATGTTGTAATACGCAAGGTGTCTAGGTATTATTTAAAACTAACCCCAGAGTGTTACAAACTCTGCTTAAAAAGTTGTGAATTTTGAAATTTTTAAGACGAAATTTGACCCCTTCGACGGCAAATCTTTTGAAGCTGATATGTTGTAATACGCAAGGTGTCTAGGTATTATTTAAAACTAACCCCAGAGTGTTACAAACTCTGCTTAAAAAGTTGTGAATTTTGAAATTTTTAAGACGAAATTTGACCCCTTCGACGGCAAATCTTTTGAAGCTGATATGTTGTAATACGCAAGGGTGTCTAGGTATTATTTAAAACTAACCCCAGAGTGTTACAAACTCTGCTTAAAAGTTGTGAATTTTGAAATTTTAAGACGAAATTTGACCCCTTCGACGGCAAATCTTTTGAAGCTGATATGTTGTAATACGCAAGGGTGTCTAGGTATTATTTAAAACTAACCCCAGAGTGTTACAAACTCTGCTTAAAAGTTGTGAATTTTGAAATTTTAAGACGAAATTTGACCCCTTCGACGGCAAATCTTTTGAAGCTGATATGTTGTAATACGCAAGGGTGTCTAGGTATTATTTAAAACTAACCCCAGAGTGTTACAAACTCTGCTTAAAAGTTGTGAATTTTGAAATTTTAAGACGAAATTTGACCCCTTCGACGGCAAATCTTTTGAAGCTGATATGTTGTAATACGCAAGGGTGTCTAGGTATTATTTAAAACTAACCCCAGAGTGTTACAAACTCTGCTTAAAAGTTGTGAATTTTGAAATTTTAAGACGAAATTTGACCCCTTCGACGGCAAATCTTTTGAAGCTGATATGTTGTAATACGCAAGGTGTCTAGGTATTATTTAAAACTAACCCCAGAGTGTTACAAACTCTGCTTAAAAGTTGTGAATTTTGAAATTTTAAGACGAAATTTGACCCCTTCGACGGCAAATCTTTTGAAGCTGATATGTTGTAATACGCAAGGGTGTCTAGGTATTATTTAAAACTAACCCCAGAGTGTTACAAACTCTGCTTAAAAGTTGTGAATTTTGAAATTTTAAGACGAAATTTGACCCCTTCGACGGCAAATCTTTTGAAGCTGATATGTTGTAATACGCAAGGGTTAGGATTTTTAAAATCCCCCAATTTAAAATTTTAAAAGTTTGAATTTTGAAATTTTTAAGCGAAATTTCCCCCTTGACGGGAAAAAATTTTTTTTTTTAAAGGGTTTAAATTTTTTAAAAAAACCCCCGGTGTTAAAATTTTAAAATTTAATTTTAAATTTTAAAAAATTTGACCCCTTGGGAAATTTTTAAGCGATATTTGTAAACGCAAGTTTGGTATTATTTAAAATAACCCCCAAATGTTAAAATTTTAAAATTTTGAATTTTAAATTTTAAAACAAATTTGACCCCCTTGGGAAATTTTTGAATGAATTGACGCAAAGGTTTAGGGATTATTTAAAAAAACCCCAGGTGTTACAAATTTTAAAAAGTGTGAATTTTTTAAATTTTAAAACAAATTTGCCCTTGGGAAATTTTTGAATGACATAAAGTTAGTATTATTTAAAATAACCCCAGAGTGTTAGAATTTTAAAATTAATTTTAAATTTAAACAAATTTGACCCTTGGAAATTTTGAATGACCCTTGAACGCAAAGTTTAGTATTATTTAAATAACCAGGTGTTCAAATTTTAAAACAGTGTTAATAAATATTTAATTTAAATTCCTGAATTTAATTTTGAAATTTTTAAGACGAAATTTGACCCCTTCGACGGCAAATCTTTTGAAGCTGATATGTTGTAATACGCAAGGTGTCTAGGTATTATTTAAAACTAACCCCAGAGTGTTACAAACTCTGCTTAAAAAGTTGTGAATTTTGAAATTTTTTAAAACGAAATTTGACCCCTTCGACGGCAAATCTTTTGAAGCTGATATGTTGTAATACGCAAGGTGTCTAGGTATTATTTAAAACTAACCCCAGAGTGTTACAAACTCTGCTTAAAAGTTGTGAATTTTGAAATTTTTTAAAACGAAATTTGACCCCTTCGACGGCAAATCTTTTGAAGCTGATATGTTGTAATACGCAAGGTGTCTAGGTATTATTTAAAACTAACCCCAGAGTGTTACAAACTCTGCTTAAAAGTTGTGAATTTTGAAATTTTTAAGACGAAATTTGACCCCTTCGACGGCAAATCTTTTGAAGCTGATATGTTGTAATACGCAAGGGTGTCTAGGTATTATTTAAAACTAACCCCAGAGTGTTACAAACTCTGCTTAAAAAGTTGTGAATTTTGAAATTTTAAGACGAAATTTGACCCCTTCGACGGCAAATCTTTTGAAGCTGATATGTTGTAATACGCAAGGTGTCTAGGTATTATTTAAAACTAACCCCAGAGTGTTACAAACTCTGCTTAAAAGTTGTGAATTTTGAAATTTTAAGACGAAATTTGACCCCTTCGACGGCAAATCTTTTGAAGCTGATATGTTGTAATACGCAAGGGTGTCTAGGTATTATTTAAAACTAACCCCAGAGTGTTACAAACTCTGCTTAAAAAATTGTGAATTTTGAAATTTTTTAAAACGAAATTTGACCCCTTCGACGGCAAATCTTTTGAAGCTGATATGTTGTAATACGCAAGGTGTCTAGGTATTATTTAAAACTAACCCCCGAGTGTTACAAACTCTGCTTAAAAAATTGTGAATTTTGAAATTTTAAGACAAATTTGACCCCTTCGACGGCAAATCTTTTGAAGCTGATATGTTGTAATACGCAAGGTTCTAGGTATTATTTAAAACTAACCCCCGAGTGTTACAAACTCTGCTTAAAAGTTGTGAATTTTGAAATTTTAAGACGAAATTTGACCCCTTCGACGGCAAATCTTTTGAAGCTGATATGTTGTAATACGCAAGGTGTCTAGGTATTATTTAAAACTAACCCCCGAGTGTTACAAACTCTGCTTAAAAGTTGTGAATTTTGAAATTTTAAGACGAAATTTGACCCCTTCGACGGCAAATCTTTTGAAGCTGATATGTTGTAATACGCAAGGGTGTCTAGGTATTATTTAAAACTAACCCCAGAGTGTTACAAACTCTGCTTAAAAGTTGTGAATTTTGAAATTTTTAAGACGAAATTTGACCCCTTCGACGGCAAATCTTTTGAAGCTGATATGTTGTAATACGCAAGGGTGTCTAGGTATTATTTAAAACTAACCCCAGAGTGTTACAAACTCTGCTTAAAAAGTTGTGAATTTTGAAATTTTAAGACGAAATTTGACCCCTTCGACGGCAAATCTTTTGAAGCTGATATGTTGTAATACGCAAGGGTGTCTAGGTATTATTTAAAACTAACCCCAGAGTGTTACAAACTCTGCTTAAAAGTTGTGAATTTTGAAATTTTAAGACGAAATTTGACCCCTTCGACGGCAAATCTTTTGAAGCTGATATGTTGTAATACGCAAGGTGTCTAGGTATTATTTAAAACTAACCCCAGAGTGTTACAAACTCTGCTTAAAAAGTTGTGAATTTTGAAATTTTTAAGACGAAATTTGACCCCCTTCGACGGCAAATCTTTTTGAAGCTGATATGTTGTAATACGCAAGGGTGTCTAGGTATTATTTAAAACTAACCCCAGAGTGTTACAAACTCTGCTTAAAAAGTTGTGAATTTTGAAATTTTTAAGACGAAATTTGACCCCCTTCGACGGCAAATCTTTTTGAAGCTGATATGTTGTAATACGCAAGGGGTGTCTAGGTATTATTTAAAACTAACCCCAGAGTGTTACAAACTCTGCTTAAAAAGTTGTGAATTTTGAAATTTTTAAGACGAAATTTGACCCCCTTCGACGGCAAATCTTTTTGAAGCTGATATGTTGTAATACGCAAGGGGTGTCTAGGTATTATTTAAAACTAACCCCAGAGTGTTACAAACTCTGCTTAAAAAATTGTGAATTTTGAAATTTTTTAAAACGAAATTTGACCCCTTCGACGGCAAATCTTTTGAAGCTGATATGTTGTAATACGCAAGGGTGTCTAGGTATTATTTAAAACTAACCCCAGAGTGTTACAAACTCTGCTTAAAAGTTGTGAATTTTGAAATTTTAAGACGAAATTTGACCCCTTCGACGGCAAATCTTTTGAAGCTGATATGTTGTAATACGCAAGGGTGTCTAGGTATTATTTAAAACTAACCCCCGAGTGTTACAAACTCTGCTTAAAAGTTGTGAATTTTGAAATTTTTAAGACGAAATTTGACCCCTTCGACGGCAAATCTTTTAAGCTGATATGTTGTAATACGCAAGGGGGTCTAGGTATTATTTAAAAATAACCCCCGAGTGTTACAAACTCTGCTTAAAATTGTGAATTTTGAAATTTTTAAAACGAAATTTGACCCCTTCGAGGAAATCTTTTGAAGCTGATATGTTGTAATAGCAAGGGGTCTAGGATTATTTAAAACTAACCCCCGAGTGTTACAAACTCTGCTTAAAAAATTGTGAATTTTGAAATTTTAAACGAAATTTTACCCCCTTTGAGGAAATCTTTTGAAGCTGATATGTTGTAATACGCAAGGTGTCTAGGTATTATTTAAAACTAACCCCAGAGTGTTACAAACTCTGCTTAAAATTGTGAATTTTGAAATTTTTTAAAACGAAATTTGACCCCCTTTGAGGAAATTTTTGAAGCTGAATGTTGTAATACGCAAGGGTGTCTAGGGATTTTTTAAAACTAACCCCCGAGTGTTACAAACTCTGCTTAAAATTGTGAATTTTGAAATTTTAAGACGAAATTTGACCCCCTTTGACGGCAAATTTTTTAAGCTGAAGTTGTAATACGCAAGGTGTCTAGGTAATTTTAAAAATAACCCCAGAGTGTTACAAACTCTGCTTAAAAAATTGTGAATTTTGAAATTTTAAGACGAAATTTGACCCCTTCGACGGCAAATCTTTTGAAGCTGATATGTTGTAATACGAAGGGGGTCTAGGTATTATTTAAAACTAACCCCAGAGTGTTACAAACTCTGCTTAAAAGTTGTGAATTTTGAAATTTTAAGACGAAATTTGACCCCTTCGACGGCAAATCTTTTGAAGCTGATATGTTGTAATACGCAAGGGTGTCTAGGTATTATTTAAAACTAACCCCAGAGTGTTACAAACTCTGCTTAAAAGTTGTGAATTTTGAAATTTTAAGACGAAATTTGACCCCTTCGACGGCAAATCTTTTGAAGCTGATATGTTGTAATACGCAAGGGTGTCTAGGTATTATTTAAAACTAACCCCAGAGTGTTACAAACTCTGCTTAAAAGTTGTGAATTTTGAAATTTTAAGACGAAATTTGACCCCTTCGACGGCAAATCTTTTGAAGCTGATATGTTGTAATACGCAAGGGTGTCTAGGTATTATTTAAAACTAACCCCAGAGTGTTACAAACTCTGCTTAAAAGTTGTGAATTTTGAAATTTTTAAGACGAAATTTGACCCCTTCGACGGCAAATCTTTTGAAGCTGATATGTTGTAATACGCAAGGTGTCTAGGTATTATTTAAAACTAACCCCAGAGTGTTACAAACTCTGCTTAAAAGTTGTGAATTTTGAAATTTTAAGACGAAATTTGACCCCTTCGACGGCAAATCTTTTGAAGCTGATATGTTGTAATACGCAAGGTGTCTAGGTATTATTTAAAACTAACCCCAGAGTGTTACAAACTCTGCTTAAAAGTTGTGAATTTTGAAATTTTAAGACGAAATTTGACCCCTTCGACGGCAAATCTTTTGAAGCTGATATGTTGTAATACGCAAGGGTGTCTAGGTATTATTTAAAACTAACCCCAGAGTGTTACAAACTCTGCTTAAAAGTTGTGAATTTTGAAATTTTAAGACGAAATTTGACCCCTTCGACGGCAAATCTTTTGAAGCTGATATGTTGTAATACGCAAGGTGTCTAGGTATTATTTAAAACTAACCCCAGAGTGTTACAAACTCTGCTTAAAAGTTGTGAATTTTGAAATTTTAAGACGAAATTTGACCCCTTCGACGGCAAATCTTTTGAAGCTGATATGTTGTAATACGCAAGGTGTCTAGGTATTATTTAAAACTAACCCCAGAGTGTTACAAACTCTGCTTAAAAGTTGTGAATTTTGAAATTTTTAAGACGAAATTTGACCCCTTCGACGGCAAATCTTTTGAAGCTGATATGTTGTAATACGCAAGGGTGTCTAGGTATTATTTAAAACTAACCCCAGAGTGTTACAAACTCTGCTTAAAAAGTTGTGAATTTTGAAATTTTAAGACGAAATTTGACCCCTTCGACGGCAAATCTTTTGAAGCTGATATGTTGTAATACGCAAGGGTGTCTAGGTATTATTTAAAACTAACCCCAGAGTGTTACAAACTCTGCTTAAAAGTTGTGAATTTTGAAATTTTTAAGACGAAATTTGACCCCTTCGACGGCAAATCTTTTGAAGCTGATATGTTGTAATACGCAAGGGTGTCTAGGTATTATTTAAAACTAACCCCAGAGTGTTACAAACTCTGCTTAAAAAATTGTGAATTTTGAAATTTTTAAGACGAAATTTGACCCCTTCGACGGCAAATCTTTTGAAGCTGATATGTTGTAATACGCAAGGGTGTCTAGGTATTATTTAAAACTAACCCCAGAGTGTTACAAACTCTGCTTAAAAAGTTGTGAATTTTGAAATTTTTAAGACGAAATTTGACCCCTTCGACGGCAAATCTTTTGAAGCTGATATGTTGTAATACGCAAGGTGTCTAGGTATTATTTAAAACTAACCCCAGAGTGTTACAAACTCTGCTTAAAAGTTGTGAATTTTGAAATTTTAAGACGAAATTTGACCCCTTCGACGGCAAATCTTTTGAAGCTGATATGTTGTAATACGCAAGGTGTCTAGGTATTATTTAAAACTAACCCCAGAGTGTTACAAACTCTGCTTAAAAAGTTGTGAATTTTGAAATTTTAAGACGAAATTTGACCCCTTCGACGGCAAATCTTTTGAAGCTGATATGTTGTAATACGCAAGGGTGTCTAGGTATTATTTAAAACTAACCCCAGAGTGTTACAAACTCTGCTTAAAAGTTGTGAATTTTGAAATTTTTAAGACGAAATTTGACCCCTTCGACGGCAAATCTTTTGAAGCTGATATGTTGTAATACGCAAGGTGTCTAGGTATTATTTAAAACTAACCCCAGAGTGTTACAAACTCTGCTTAAAAAGTTGTGAATTTTGAAATTTTAAGACGAAATTTGACCCCTTCGACGGCAAATCTTTTGAAGCTGATATGTTGTAATACGCAAGGGTGTCTAGGTATTATTTAAAACTAACCCCAGAGTGTTACAAACTCTGCTTAAAAAGTTGTGAATTTTGAAATTTTAAGACGAAATTTGACCCCTTCGACGGCAAATCTTTTGAAGCTGATATGTTGTAATACGCAAGGGTGTCTAGGTATTATTTAAAACTAACCCCAGAGTGTTACAAACTCTGCTTAAAAGTTGTGAATTTTGAAATTTTTAAGACGAAATTTGACCCCTTCGACGGCAAATCTTTTGAAGCTGATATGTTGTAATACGCAAGGTGTCTAGGTATTATTTAAAACTAACCCCAGAGTGTTACAAACTCTGCTTAAAAAGTTGTGAATTTTGAAATTTTTAAGACGAAATTTGACCCCTTCGACGGCAAATCTTTTGAAGCTGATATGTTGTAATACGCAAGGGTGTCTAGGTATTATTTAAAACTAACCCCAGAGTGTTACAAACTCTGCTTAAAAGTTGTGAATTTTGAAATTTTTTAAAACGAAATTTGACCCCTTCGACGGCAAATCTTTTGAAGCTGATATGTTGTAATACGCAAGGTGTCTAGGTATTATTTAAAACTAACCCCAGAGTGTTACAAACTCTGCTTAAAAAATTGTGAATTTTGAAATTTTTTAAAACGAAATTTGACCCCTTCGACGGCAAATCTTTTGAAGCTGATATGTTGTAATACGCAAGGGTGTCTAGGTATTATTTAAAACTAACCCCAGAGTGTTACAAACTCTGCTTAAAAGTTGTGAATTTTGAAATTTTAAGACGAAATTTGACCCCTTCGACGGCAAATCTTTTGAAGCTGATATGTTGTAATACGCAAGGTGTCTAGGTATTATTTAAAACTAACCCCAGAGTGTTACAAACTCTGCTTAAAAAGTTGTGAATTTTGAAATTTTTAAGACGAAATTTGACCCCTTCGACGGCAAATCTTTTGAAGCTGATATGTTGTAATACGCAAGGTGTCTAGGTATTATTTAAAACTAACCCCAGAGTGTTACAAACTCTGCTTAAAAGTTGTGAATTTTGAAATTTTAAGACGAAATTTGACCCCTTCGACGGCAAATCTTTTGAAGCTGATATGTTGTAATACGCAAGGTGTCTAGGTATTATTTAAAACTAACCCCAGAGTGTTACAAACTCTGCTTAAAAGTTGTGAATTTTGAAATTTTAAGACGAAATTTGACCCCCTTCGACGGCAAATCTTTTTGAAGCTGATATGTTGTAATACGCAAGGGGTGTCTAGGTATTATTTAAAACTAACCCCAGAGTGTTACAAACTCTGCTTAAAAAGTTGTGAATTTTCGAAGTTTATAATATATTAATAAATATAACACTTAATTTTGACTTCAGTAGGTAATATTAGGGGTTGCAAACGTTCAGGTACAATCTAATATTAGTTTTCGAATACTCATTTTGGGCCTTTGAGGTCTTAAACATATAAATTTTGTAAAATAAAGCTATGTTCAAAATAACTTGAAGTATTTGTTTGGTCAACTCTAAAATTTTAAATCTGGGAATTGAATCTACTGCCAGCTTCAACGACGTAACAATACGTGCACTTTTTGAAGACTTTCCTTGCTATGATTTTAAAATTTAAGCAGAGGGCTATGGTTTAAATTACAAGCAAAATTTAATTTAAAATTAAGTACCTACGAACTTTTGTTTTTCAATTTACTTTATTACTAAACTTATCATAACGATTTTTTATGTCACAGAAAATTGTTGCATATATAGCACACCGTTCCCAATTTTTTAATTAGGTATTGTTATAATTTAAAATTAATCGAGCAATTATGGTACTGCGTAGTTTAATTTTATATAGTACCTTAAACTTTTTTCTTATCTTCCTCTTATAATGTGGATGGATATAACGTGGTGGACTTGTGCGAGGATTTAAGTTGAGAAAAGTAACCTTGTAGCTGCTATCAAAGGACAAAGTTTTATACGTTTATAGCAATAAAATTTTCTACAATACTTTATCGCTTGTAGGGAAGCGGAAATTAATTTGCTAGTGTATTTTTAGATATCTGCCCGCAAATTTATGGCACTCCACTAATAAATGACATTTCAACTATACTTTTTTAAAAATATGTTCATTTCTCTGAAACAGAGTTTTCCAACGATTTCTCGTTTTTAGAGAAAACCTCGTCTTGTCGCTCGCCTATAAGCTATGAGGCACATTGTTCCTTTATGTTTATCCTGATACGATTTGTCACCCAGGTTGACAAGTTGTTCCATCATTCCTAAATTCAGTTGAACAACCCTCGTATTTTATATTATATTAAATTAACGACAATACAATTTTGTCTCTATAAATACATAATTTGCTCGATGTCCTTGCTTAAAGCGTTGTTTCTAATTAAATTAGAATTGCAATTATTAATTTTATTTTCAAGGGGTGCCGCTTTAATCCAATTGCTGCTAATCGCATTACGGAGGTAAATTTTAAATTTATAGCTAATATGGAGAAGGTAATCAAATATTAACTCGAGGGTTTTTATATTTAATTTTGTGATCAGTGGGTCGAATCTAACCAACTTATTACCAAATGTAATTACCGCAGTGGCTCGAGGACACCCAAGAAAACTACTCAAGTTTCAAGCTAATCAAGTCTGAACTGACCGCTCTTGCTGCTACTTTTTGTCTATTAATTCGTCAGTATAAACGACACCCTGCTACTTCCTGATGTAATTATTTTTCTACTTTATCTTGCTATAGATTGATGTAGATGTGAGTTGGAAAAAAATACATTCAGCGAAAACTAAATTAAGGGTTGATTAAGTTGGGTTAAAAAATGTTTTTCCTTGGTAAATTCGCAACATTTTCATAGACAACGAGGGCGAAGTATCCTAACGATGGTTTGTGATTGGATTAGTTTTGTGTCTAACAAAGCTTGTCAAATTTGCTACTGCAATTGTCTATCGAACCCGGAACGATATTGGATATATAGAGAAATAGAATATCAAACAGGATGTAGTACGTATATTTCGATTCTCACCCTAGAGAATTCGGTTGACGTTCATATTCTAATACCACATATGCATCTTCCCTGTTGTAATCTAATTCGGTTTGTCAAAACTCAGTCGAAACTGTATATTTTTGTGTTATATATTTAAATTTTTGATCGTAGCGAATTTTTTATGCTAACACGAAATATGTCAATTTTGATTATGTTCTGATTCAATTTAAGTTATTTCTTTATTTCAACTATGCTTTTCTTTTGTGTAATTTATTAATATCCTAACATAACCGCTTGCCCAAATCGCAGAATAATTTTCTAGCTTATTGGACCCTTTATATAATTTGGTGTATTTATTTGTAGATTATCAATGTTTAGAATGCATTAGTCCCATTTAGACCACCTGTGGCTATTATTACATCCATTTAGCTCATCCATTTTCGATTATATTTAAGATCGAAAGTGGATTTTCCGAACCACCAATTACGACACTTTTTCGAATGGAAGACACAATTTTCGAATACAATTCAACCGCTGCTGCCACCACATGAATAAAAATTGTCCCAATAAAAAAACTCGAACAATAAATTTATTGAAATAACTTTACCGAAATGTTTAAATAAATTAATTTGAAGCCAATTTAAAGGTTATTTTAAATAATGAAACGGATGTTTTACGCAATGAATGAAAATTAAAAACGACAGTTTCCGGGTTAATGTTTTGATCTTATCGGAATGTCATCAAATACGCATAATTAATTAAACTCAACCCCCCTCCCGTCATTATTACAGACAGGTTTAAAAAAATTTTTTAGTCTCGTTCAAGTCGTACATTTTTTATGTTTGTCTATTTATAGAATAAATTACATTCTTTTGTTTGAAATTGTTTGGAAAGTTGTACCAGAGGGATATGCAAATAACTAATTATTATAGGGGACCTGCAGTGTGGGATATAATCTGTAGATTATGGAAAAGCCAAAAGGAAACCACCCAATTATTTACATTTTTCTAATAAAACAGCTTACCTTTTGAAAAATTACATTCCACTTTTTAAAGCCTTTTTTGATTTAATTAACACTCTTTTTCTCAAGTAATATATTATTTATTGTGTATTGTTGCTAATATGATAATGACATTACTTTTTACTGCCAGTGACAGGGGGAACTAAAGTAGAACTGTTACTTCCACAAAAAAGTGAAAATGTTGAAAGTGATTTACTTTCAGCACTTTTAAAATACACGGTTTTCATTGGTACGTTAGTCATGTATCGAATCAATCGGAGAAGAATTCTAACCTAAAAAACAAAATATGTAATATGTCGACATTAAATTTATCGTATTATATTTGCTGAAAAATTAAAAAAAAAGGATCTCAAGGGACATCCCAAGGATTGAATTTTCCTAAATTATGTAAAAAAGTTTTTGCGCAAGTACCTACCTCATTTTTCTTTGCTAATTTAAATCAATATTTTTTTTCTTTTCGACAGTTTTACAGTGAAGCTATTACAATATTGCGTCAACCTTCAACGAAAGTGGTATTTTAGAAATGCTGTGTTAATTAGTGATTCAGGTAGCTCGAACCACTAACTTCCGCATATAGCAGATTTGCAAAGCCAAACAGCCCGTAGGGTATTGACGTGCTGTGCTGCTAACAAACAATATTGAGAAAATGCAGGATGAGAAATTATAGAAATACACGAACTAAGCACAAGGTGACACTTTGTAAGGAAATTCCATGAAGATCATACAATGTCGTCCCCAATTTAATCAATAACTAACTGCTGCAAGATGTAGCTTTAATTATATAGACAAAATAAAATGACAACATTTTGAAATAATTTTTAAATCACTCGCCAGTAAAATCTCGGAAAATCAAAAAAGGAAATACATATCAGAAATTTGCATAAATAATTAAACATGGAATTTCCTTAATTTTTTTTTATTAGCGATTAATGAAATATGCTATTATATTCTAATATTAAAAATAATTTGAGGATTCCGCGAGTGGGGGGGGGTGTTAAAGGATTAATTGAAGCAAGGCAGGACGCATGTTTGACTAAATATGCGTAATTATTGCGCCACCGACCCATAAATTTGTTCCTCATTCTTTATAATAATGTTATATTATTGCTTCGAATGAGGTTTTCCAAAGCTACATGTCATAATATCCGGTATGATGACAATTTCCGGAAATTTAGACGTTATTGTCTGTTGTAAAGTTTTAATGCTTGCCTTAAAACGGCATTGTGTTTTTCTGTTGCTTTTTTTTAAATAATATTTTCGTTAAATCAGAAGAATTGTATTTTACAATAATTGTGGAGAGATGTTTTTTTTTTAAGTTTCTGTACGAGAGATCTCGACTAATCTAAAAAGTAAATTTATAATTGAGACTGAACGATCAGTGGAAATTCCCTACGATATTTACAGATAAGCCATAATCTAATCTAACTATGCAAACTAATCATCTGCTCTTTGATGATGTTTTCCGATTAAATTGGAGCTCGTTAGAACTAGTAAAAATAAATGACTCACTCTATCCTTACTATAAAATGAGTGTTTCTTTAGGCTAAATTATTTTACAGCGTTGATTTCAATTTTACTATCGACCCACTGCCGTTACCTCCGCATTTTGAGAACTAATCTGCCAATTGTTCTTTTGTTAGCCAAATTTTTCTGCGACTTATTTAATTTTTTAACCGCAACAAGAACGCCAATGGAATTAAGTTTTATAGTTGAATTTAACAATGTCATCACTTTGAAAATTTACTTTATCAATTATCACAGTAAAACTAAAATAAATAAGAAAACTTGTGCACGTATAGTGCACTTAAGTTTAATTGCCCTCAATTTCAGATCGTCACTAGAAGTTTGGTCTCGGCAGGATAGAAAATGTTTTATGTACAAATTTTCCGACTTTTTTTTTATTTAAAACAAATAATTTTTTATATTATTATATTATTTCTACAGTAAATTAATAAAACAGAGTAAAATATTTTTAATTTAAATCTTTTATATTTATTTTTATGTTGATTTATTTCTGCGATTTAAGTATTTGACAATTTGTTTGTTTTAAATTGTTTCGTCATTAAGTACGATTAAGGTTGAAGAAAAAGTTTTATTTTTCCTTGTTAAAAAGCGGATTTTTAAACACTAAATGCCGCGGAAATATAATTTATTCAAATTGCTTTACAAGAGAAAACGCCAGAAACATTGAGAACGGCAGCATATTGTGTAAATATGCTAGTTTAATGATTTTGTCCAGAAAATTTTTTAATTTTCTTAACAAAAAGCGGTTTAAGAAATTGTTCTTTATTATTTAAGGCGAGGATGACGGGCGGGTGAAGTGTCACAGCCGCACTAGATGACGCCACTTAAATATTCTCTTCTATTTTGCATTTTCTTATTTAAGCTGTTTCGCATTCTTTGTTTTGATGGTTCTAAAAGGGTTTTGTTTGTTCTATTTAATAACGGCGCGAATAAAACGGAAGGAAATGAAAATTTCTATAACAGTTTTGGTTTTTCCTTTTGAACGTGTAATGCAGTAATTGTGCGCAAATTGTTTCGAAACTCTTCGTGTTTTGTGTAGTAAGCTCAAGTGTTACGTTTAAAATAACTTGTTTCTTTGAGAAAATGTATTAATACAGTTAAGGATGTGCAAACTTTAAAGCGATTATTTATGGACGATTTAAAACTTTATATCTTTGTTGAGGTGTTGAAGGCTTCAACAACTATATGGCTTCAACTTCACCATCGTAGTTACGTAACAGAAGTCCGGAAATTATTTTATAACTTAGTTTGGGAATGTAAATTTTTTTTGCCAAAATTTTACACTTGGTTTAATAAACTGTGAAGTGAAGTAGGGTGGATTTACGGGGACTTTGAAGTTTCCGTATACACGTATGTTAAGCTTTAGTCAAATAATTTTACACTAGGCCTGAGAATTAATGCGAAAAGAAGCACGAATGTTCTATACGGCTTAATAAGTTGGGCCATAGGAAAACCACAAGGATATACCTAAAGGATTAAAGCACTTTCAGGGAGCTTCTAACTCGAACAGAACCTCCTTGTTATCCTGATTGATAGGGAAGTCTAAAACCACCTTGTTTCGCGGTAGATTTACATCTAATGAGCATTTCTATTTCCTAGCTCTAATGGAAGATAATAAATTTAAGCTAACATCATTTTATGTAACTAAACGGGACCCCAATTATTATTTTAAATTGTCTTGTCCAGATTCCGCTTTTTGTGAATTATCCTCGTCGCTTTACTTAATACAGAAATGGGCGGTTCGGTCACCGCCACTTTTATAAAAAAAATATGATGTGACACGAATATATGGAGTATGAAGATGACAGATACCAAATAAACCAAACGAGGATTGGAAATAATAAATTCTGTGAAAGTAGTTTCGTAGAATAAAAGTGATAATGTTCCCGAAATCTTGTAAAAGCTTGTCTAGTATGCGGTTAAAAGGGTGCTAAGACAATAAATATATAGCCCAACGTTGCGTGTTCTTTGTTGTTAAAACTTTCATTTTTTATTACTAATGTTTCATATTAGTTTAATCACCTATGCTTTTACATTAATGACACCCTATTGGTATTAACACCGTTGGACATCGTTAACCGTTTCAAAGAGCAGAAATATTTCACTGTCGATAGCCTAAGTGGCCATTTTAAAACCATTAAGGTTGTAATGGTTTTAATGTTTCTCAATCGAGGAAATTATTTTATAATATAAATTATACAATGTGAAAATTTGGTGTTCCAATTACGTCAACAATCGAGCTTTTTCTTCGTTTTCGGTATAATTGGAAGTGACAGATTGTTGAACTTGTTTTTCTTTGAATATTTTTAAAACTAAGCAACTCGACTTATAGAGTTCTTATTCTGTATTTTATAGACCGAGTGATCTGTCCTGAGTACAAAGGCACACAGGATAGCCCATCATTAAAATCCGTTATTAGCAGGTCTAGACGGTTCCCTTGTAAGAATTTTGGTCTTCCTTTGCTTTTTTTATGATCTAAGTTTCCAATCGAGAGTTTGTTTTGTATGTAAATACTACTTGGGTGGGTTAAATAAATTTGATTCTTGAATGCAGTTGCTGGGTAAACATCGAAACAAATCGATTCCAAATTTTGACTTCACAACGCAGGCGAATTTATATTAATTGAAAAACTTTAGAATTTTTTAATAATTACGCCCCATAAACACTGCTATTTAATTTATCAAAATTTATATTCAAGTCGAGTCGCATGATCGTTTGAGGTTCTTCGATTTTTAGGGATTTTGTAATATTTTTAGTTTCTTTTTTTAGCTCATTATTAACTTTCGATTTTGAGATGAAAAATTTATTACATGCTGAAAATTTAATAAGATATTTTACTTTAAAATTTAAAGGAAATATTACGTTGACGGATAATTGACAAAATTACCTAGTATGTTCAGCTTTAGGTATAATTAATTGATTTACAGTATCGAAAGCCTTTCGCTCATTAATTGTGTTATTTTAATAATTTTAATTTGCTAAGAAGTCTCACAAATATTTTTATTTTATAATTAATATAGTATTGAATGATATAACATTTGAGCGATTATTCCGATCCGATTCGATATAATTGCGCAGCAAGCACAGCACAGATATCTTATATTTTCTAAATTTTTCCGTTATTCAATTTCTGGATATTGTTGACCCAATTTTGTTAAAAGCAGAAACACTATTAGAGAATTCTTCGCAAAGTTGAGAAAAAATTGGTATTAAAAATCCATACGAATGTATTTTGAAACTTAGAGTTATAATAAATTATTCGTCCTTGTGATGATGAAGAGTACGGTAACAAAATAACAAGAAGTTTTTGAAGTTTGCTTGAATTTTTGTGTTATCTTTTTATATTTTAACATCAATAAAGTACCTATAGCTTTGTAAGTTGAGTATTTTGTCGTGCAGCGCTGTTTTATAATTTAATTGTTTTTTTTTATTAAATTAAATTGTTTGTTTACATAGAAATTTTTATTTACTTGACTTCAAATGTCCTTTAAAGTGGCAGATACAAAGTGACGTATTTTTAGTTCTTCGGAATAATAAAGCAATTTAATAAAGTGCTCAAATGCTTTAGAGGTTAAAAGCCATTTTACACTTACGATCATCAAAACCAAAAATAGAGAAACACAACCATAAACTGGATAAATTCTAAGTTTCAAAATAAATCTCGAGAGCGAGAACTCCGCAGACCGATCTTTCTTAGTCGGTTGCAAACACAATTTCCTGGCAAACATGAGAATCGTACAAAAGTTTTTGTCCTTGTTATGTAGTGAAAACGAATAGCTGGGAAAACTTTTTAACTGCGATTCAGGTACCTAATGTGTTATAGGCCGTACACAATAAACCCTATTCAACACATTTTAATTAATTTTGGTATCGAACAATTTCCAAAATAATTAATGTCGCCTTCTCCTTCTTAACGCGTTTGAAATAAACTACAAGTGGCAATTTTAAGCTCCAGTGCCTTCTGATACGTACCTATTTTTCACTTCTTTGCTTTCAATTTAATTTTAAAAGGTCAAGTGGGAAACGGTAATATCTAGATTATTTTTTTAAGTGTCACTTTTGAATTTAAATATCCGGTAAATTTTTTAAACAAAAATTTACTTTTGTATTTAATGACGTTGCTTTTTACTTTATTTGGCATTTCAAAATTAATTTTCGAAAACAGTACTGCAAACTTTTTTAAGTCTCCAAACGAGTCAGTCACCTGACAACTTTTTCATTTTAATTTAAAAGTTCTAACTTTTTAATTATTCTTGTTTGTATTACCATGAATTTAAATTAAATTTTGTAATTCTACTAACCATCGTCAAGCTTCTAAAAAATACGATTGAAAGATTTGATCGGTTTACTCATTTAGGGCAGACTGGAACGGTCACCTCGTCTTTCAAAATTTCTCTTCGGAAAGTTCAGTTTCAAATTGGCTATGGTCATTCTTCAAATTTGATTTACAACAAGCTAACTCGCGGATCGTTGAGAATAATTACCGAGACATGTGGTTTATAATTTTACTTTATCATATGTAATATGAGAAAGTATTGTTTTCGTGCAGAAAAAAAAATTTGAGATTTTGATGGATTTACACTTTTTGAGGTCCCCTGAGTAAAATAAGACCATTTCCAAAAAATGTCTGTGTGTGTGTGTGTGTGTGTGTGATGTGTGTGTGTATGTGTGTGTGTATGTGGTCAAATTTTGTGTGCGACCTACAGCAAAACTAATAGGAATATTCAAACAAAATTTTGGATTTTGTATCCTTATGTTGAGACTTAGAGCTGATTAGATTTTGGCTAAAATTGATTCACGGAACTATTTTTTTATTTTTTAAATTTATTATTTAATATTAGTTTTTAATTAATATTTCAAAAACTAATAGGAATTTCAAAACGAAATTTAGGATTTAGCATACTTATGTCGAGATTTAGAACTGATTAAATTTTAGTTAAAATTGTTTTATGAAAACTATTGTTTTTTTATTTTTTTAAGTTTTATTATTTAATATTAGTCTTTATTTAATATTTTGAAAAGTAACAGAATTTTCAAAACTAAAGTTGAAATTTGTTATGTTTATGAAAGAAATTAGAGCTGATTAAATTTTGGATAAAATTGGTTCATGGGAGCAATTTTTTTTAAATCTTTTTATTTATTATTAGTTTTTATTAAATATTTCAAAAACTAATGAGAATTTCAAAACTAAAGTTGGTATTTTGTATTTTTATATTTAGACTTAGAGCTGATTAGATTTTGGGTCACATTGGTTAATGGAAAATATTTTTTTCTTTTTATTATTAACATTATTTTTTTAATATTTAATAAAAATATGATAAAGTCATGGGCATGGCCACATCCGATTTTTTGTTATTTAATTTATCGCTGCTATATAAACTTTTTGTATATATATTTCATTAATTTTTATCCCCCCCCCCTGGAAAAATTTTCTTTTTCTTCTTCGCTTCATGGTGTAGGCATTGTTGCCTGTTCCGATATCTATCTTTTTCTGTGGCTTATATCTTTAAAGCAAAAATTAAAAGAACAACTGATGGTTAGCTAAACATTTACGTTTCGAGCTGTTCAAAAATTACATGTGAGTAAGTAAATGAGCCGCACTTACCGACAGTAGTCGTTGTATAAATGGAGCACTTTTACTCAATTTGGAAAAAATGGAATTTTAAATTTTGAAGTAATAATGATCATCTGAATTGTTATAATTTCTTTAATTTTTGGGCCAATTTATTTTTAATCCAAGGTTTTGTTGTTTTAGAATCTAGTAGCAAATTAATTTAGCTGTGTGTGCATAAAAATTTAATTTGAATTTTTATTTTGTTTTAATAAAAATTTGTAACAATAAAGCTCTAGGAGAATTAATAAGGGTAGGTACGTAGTATACCGAGTCCGGTTTTTTAATCTTCATATACAAAGTTTTATGTTTTTTTCTCGATTTAATTAAAACTTCTGCTCAGTTAAAACTTTTAACCTAATTAAGCTAACTTTACTCTAAAATTCGTAGCTGATATTCGAAAAATTACTGCAAACCATCATTAGCTTTTGTTAAGTTGCATGTTTTTAAGAGAATCGTTAAGAAGTCGTTTTTGTCTCCGCGTTTGTTATGTACTGGATGTATCTTATTATCCGTTCCGTTTTCCTTATAAAGGAAAATTCAATTATTATTTCGACTGAGTTTATTTTTTAAGAACATCTTAAGGCATTTACAAGACAACGCATATTTCGGATTAACCAATATCAAAATTTTTCAACTTTGATGCGCTCGATTGCATATCATTCCAATTAACATAAAATTAATAGTTTTAACATTAACCGGTTGATGTAATTGCTTTTGGAGGATATAATATACTAATTTGTATTTGAGTTTTCTTGACTACTCACTTTAATATCCTCTCTAAGTATTGGAATTTCTTCATTAAAATTTACATTTGTATTGTATTTACTGAAGCAAAGTGAGTTCTTTAGGTGCATCGATTATTTCGCTGTCTTTAATTCTGCAAAGTTTGAAAACCACTTGTCGATTTGGACGGCCATGTCGTAAAATGCGAAAATGTACCTTTTAGAGCCGGCCACATTATGGCAACTAAAATGAAATGATTACTTTCTTGGATAGACGAATAAAAATTTTGAACAATAAGACGCGATACTAAAAAAGTTATTTTAATAGGCTTAATCTGATTTTGGGTATCGTAAAATTTGTTTATAACATAAATTGCAGTCTCGTAAAAGTAAACAACGCCCGTAGGTTGCCAACGTGAACAAATTGCATTTCTTTTGATATTTGGAGGAAGAAACGAAAATAAATTTTTTTAATCAAGTCGTTTTTCTCTCTTTTATAGTTGAAATACATCAAATAAAATTGTGTCGAAAATTGTATTTGTGGCTCGAATCTTAGAGAAGCGGATTTTTTTACATAGGTAACACTAAATAATCGTAACTTACAATCTTGCGTAATAAGATGTAAAAAAATATAAAAAATACCGAACTTGCGTACAAATTGCGTATTATCTAAACGACTTCAATTTCCTTTCCCGAGGTAATGACTCGCAACATCAAAATTCCGTTGAGAAACTTTGAATAACTACCTATCCTTAATTTAATATTACATATTTTATTTTATTACAAAATATCTAAGCGAAGCTGATAACGAAATAGAAAAATATATTATAATCATGGTCTACCGCACTTTGAGAGTAATCATGTAGGTCAGAATAAATTGGAAATCGACAGTGAAACTGGAACTTATTGGATAAGGCTTCTTCTTCTGCTTTTAGACCTACTTAAAACTTTCGATAATTTATGGTTGGGTTTTATTCGGGATTGATTTCGAATAAGTGCGTGCACGTTGATTGAAAGCTTAATGTATTTGAAGAAAATTACTAAACTTTATAATCACTCCTTTTAATCATTCCGACTTGTTTGAAAAGAAAATTGACGGTGTCATTTGCTTGACGAATAACTTTTCCTTTAACGTAACGACGACAAAGAAACCCACGAATACTGAAGCTCTTCGTTGAAAACCATGCTTTGCATCAAGGCTTCGTGTGTTTCGCTCCATTTGTTTTAGTATCTGTATATGTCATAGATGGAAATACAATGTTCAAACGTAAATTGCTTCAATTTTCTATTTCCCATACCCAACCGACCTTTTGCGAACTCTAATATTGCATTATGGTTACAGCTCTAAAAATATCATTCGTCTAATACACTTAACTACTAAATTAATACGATTTTGCCTCACTACCTGTTTGTCATGAAGTTAATGAAACGGATTTTAGCTTTCGGCTTTTAAAGCGAAAATTAAATTATCTCTTAAATAGTTTTCCGTTTTTAACCAAATGGGACAAGATAATTGTGTTATAGGCGTGATTGATCAATCAAATTATTTTGCTAAAGCTAGGACACGCTTGTACGATTTTCCGATGTAGCTTAATAGAAGCTTTTTTATTTATTTCCTGCACAATTTTAATTATTTGCCTGGTGACCCGATTTACTCGACCTGGAAAATTTTTCTCTTCGGCAAATTTTTCACACAATTTTATTAATTTTGTAATTTAAATGGTTAAAGCTTCTTTTTTAAATACCACAACGAGTTATTTACCTACATTAAAAAATCTTAAGAAAAACAAAACTTTCAGTAAGGGATTAAATACTGCCGCTAAAAATGATTATTTTAATATTCGCAAACATCAATTGGAAATATCAGAACTTGGTAAAATTTTTTTCTTAAATTAAATTGTAGATAATTTTCTACAGACAGCCTTATTTGACAGACCAAACGAATTATGAATCCGTTGAGACGCTTAGATAAACCGTGCGATAAATTTGTTCAAGTAAGTAGATAGTGGCGGAATAACCAACAAATAAATCAATACAAATAAAAATAATTGATTTGTTAACATTTTGTTAATAATAAATGTTATTACAGAAAGCAGCTAACTTGATTTATTTAGGACGTAGTTTTAAGAGTTTGGCTTTTTCACTTTAGAATAAACCAACCAAATTTTCTTCTAACCTAAATTAACAAAAAAATAACATCAATGCATGAAATATCGAAAGAAGCGGTATCATAAACTAAATCGGTCGTTTTTCTAAGTTTTATTTAACATTTCCCCGCCCCCTCCCCTTTATATTTTTTTAACTGAATTTAGAAATGTACGTGATATTTTTGAGAAGAGAAATTTAATTTAAACAATTAAGATTGTTGTTTCACCACGGCGATTATTAAAGTATTTACTTATTTTTGTATTAAAAAGTTTAATTCTGTTTTTATTAGCCCTAAAGTATCGAATATTTATTTATTAATGTATCGCTGTAGATGGTTTTTTAATATCGTTTCTAATTTATTATTAAAAGAAAATTGAATTTGAGATGTGCCGACTTTAATGATTGATTAAAAATTGATTTAATGGAACCTGCGGTATCTTTAATGAAAATGTCCATTAAATATACAAGAAAATTTCTTGTAATGAATAAAACTGTGTAAAAAGAAAATCTGTTTGATGTTGTAATTATTTATTTACATGGGGATGATGGGGTTGGGTTGTAATGTAAGACTATCTAGTCACGCACGATTTTTTTTATCCAACAGTAATTATTTAATCCTATGTTCAGGTTAACAGAATACAATTTGAGTCATAACCCCTCATCAGTGTTATGCGGTTACATCATTTTCATCGATTTGTAACTATTTATTAAGCCGATGCTAATAAATTGTTCTACATTATGTCGAAAAATCTGACGACTACATTAATAAGAATAACTATTTTTTAGTTTATAATTTTTTATAATTTTTGGCGTTTATATCGCCATGGATTTATACTTCGGGTATAAATTATATTTACAAGTTTAATGGGGTAGGTAGGTACTTGAAGAAAAAAATGTCATCGACCATATGACATCTTTTTTTAATTAATTTACATGGTACTAAGCATTAAGGGTTGAATTTGTATTTGAAAATCGTGAAAGTTTGGTATCAGCTTTCGACAAACTGTCGAATGATTATTGCAAATATTTTTTATTTTATTTATTACCATAAACCGCATAGGTACAACGTACCACAAAATTGATGTTGTATTGTGGTATCGATTAAATAATGTAATGTTATTAGTTTACATAGAAATAGTATATTATACACCAAGGTAGTGAAGATAGTGTTATAACCCTAGCGCCAGATTAAATCCCAAGGTGCGTAGCACCGCGGGATTTAAGGCGCGCGGTTATAACACGCTTCACTACCGTGGTTTATATACAATTTTTCCACTACTAGGATTGTTTACTCTTATAATAATAATTGTTAATGAATAAAGTAAATCGTTTTAATTATTTATTTCAAATTATAAAACAAATGATAGTTTTTTGTTTTGATGTTGACACTTGCTTGAAAATGTTTAATTAATTTTGACATAAAGGTTACATTAAATATTTTGATATTTGTAAGTTTTTGCGAGTATATAGTTGACGAAAACTATTTTGTCAATAAGTGTACTATTTGTAACGATAATTGATTGTAATAATTATTAATAATCGATTTATAAAGTTTCTAGTCATAATTAGCTGTCATAATTAATTCGTTTTCTCATTTCGCCTAATTGCTAAACGTCACAAAATTCCAATTTAATCAACATTTTAAATATCAAATTAATCTTATTTATAGACCGATTTTAATTATTTAAACACTATTGATAGAATTTCTTGGTTATGCTAATTCGTTTTACACATAAATTTTCTTTCAAAATGGCCCGAAGTTTCCGGACTACGCATTTATGTTCATTATTAACTACTAGTGAATAATAAAATATTATTCACCTCAGGTGACAGAAGGCGTGGTTCACAGTTCGATAACTTACGTTGAAATGATAGTGTTTATGGCTAGTAGTGGAAAAATGTTTTTATGTCATTTAGTAATAAATATTTAAAATCGTCTGATTAATGGGTCCTAACTTGATTTATGTAACAAATGACATAAATACTTGTTAATTGGTTACTAAAGTAAAACACACATTAATCATTGTTATGTTATGCATATTAATTATTATATAATTTCTCCACGTTTTATTCAAGGGTTGTTTTGGTTAGTTTTGCAGATGGCGTCGAAAATTCGGCGTTAATTGCATTATTACGTACGTCACTGCTCCAGGGTGGTTTAAAAAACATTGTTTTATAATTGGTAGGTGGAGCGTTTTGATTTCAAAATATCATTAATTCTATTTTCCACTCCCGGGATTCGCTTATGGGAAAAGATTAAAAAAAAAACAAATTAAGAAGGTTCAAAATTTACAAAATCGCCTTTGTGCTCGCTCATATTTTATTCACACGTGGGAGCTAAAATTTTTAGTCTTACCATAAAATTGCATTGTAAAAATATTTATCTACCTCTTGGCTGGTGGACAAATTTTCTATTTTTGGATCTTGCACACATAAAAGGTGATTACGTGGTTGCTACACTTTTAAAGACCAAATTGAGTGATAATAAAATCTTTTTATGTTCAAACTTTCTGTAATATAATTTAAGGATGTTCCTTTTTCTCTTTTTTTCCAGTTTCAGTTTTAGGCATTAATGCCTTTGTTTTATGTTACGTGCCATTTGCAAAAATAATTGTTTTTCGAGTTTGTTGCGTTAATTGGTAGTCTGAAAGTATTCACTTATGTACTACAAGTGGACCTGTGTATATGTCGAAAAACATTAATTGCTTATTTGCAGCCACGTGCTACCTTGCAGTGTATTTTTCTAAACCTAATTATAAAGTTTTCTTCGTGAAAGTTTATATTTTTTTAATTATGTATTTTATTTTTGTTACAGGTTAGTCTATTATTTTTAAATTGGTTTGGAGGGTGAATGATGATCGTATGGGTGAGTTAAATTTTGACTAATTTCTGAATCGTATGTTACAACACTATGTTGCTGTTTTGGAAGGATCTGGGACCTATTCGGCATAGTGACACGAACTTGCAGCTTAAAATACCTTCAATTATATCGTTTTTAGGTGGTTATTACGAGTATCTACAATATTTACTGCTCACTTAAAACGTTAATCACGAGCAATTAATTTCATATTGGTACAAGCATTAGACAAAAGACTAATTATCAGTATTAATAAACACTAATTTGCCGCAAATTTGCAATTCATTATTTTTTATAAACAACTTTTGTGTTTCTCGACCTGCAATTACCCGCCCACGCAATTTATTTTATAAATCTGGATTCTCATTCACTTATAGTTCTCTATCTCGACTTGGCAGCAAGATGAAGAGTAACCTTTTGATCCCATTCTTTTGATTAACTGCCAATTTGCTCTTTTACGCTAAAATAATTTTTTTACTTTTTTTTTTATATTTGGTTATTCGACGATATTGTGAAATTTTAATTGTTCGGTTTGGAGAAGACGTTGGTTTATTTCGATGAAAAAATGTAGAGTTCCGATACGTCATTTAAATATCGATAAGTGAAAGGGATGGCATAGCAACAACACCTTCGTATTCCGTAGCACTAAAATTCACACAAAACCCCCAATTGTGTCGTAAACCTGTGTAAAACACGAAAAGAGAATCTAATCCATCTCGACTGGCTGAAAGTTTTGAGATTTACGACGATGCAGCAGTAAAGCAATTCAACGGATTTTCAGCTGAGAAGAAAGATTGATGTCTCACTTCGGTGACCGCATATGTTGTCCCACGCATTAAATCGATACAGTCGTAGCCGGATGTCTCCCGGAACGCGTGAAATATGACCGGTCATATGCGCTCCGGGCTAGCGATATAAGAAAATTCGGGTCGTTTATTTAAGTAAGCAAAACTAGCGAATTTTTTTGCTGATCCTAGAAAATTGCTAAAAATTTGTCTTGGCAAATATTGTTGAAAATGAAATGGAAAACAGAAATTCGAAGCGAAAAACTATTTTTTCTTTCTTTTGAGAGCATTTTTGAGATGCCTGCTGGTGACGTACGAGTATCTGTATTTTCCATCAAATACTTGATTGTTGAACAATTGAAAATTTCATTATAATACTCTAGAACTGGAATTCCTTATTATTTAGATTTATTTTGTTTGGCATAGCGAATGACTCGATAAAGAGGCTGTTGGTTAATTTAAAAGGGCAATTTTCAATTTAAATTTCTATTAAGAACGTCTTTGATGACATTTTTGTGTCGTTTGTGGTTCTTGGTGGCAGTTTTGTGTTTGGTTGGAACGTTATGCTGAAGTGGTTTCTATTCAAAATGCAAATTACTACACTAATAGTCTGCGTGGGTCTGACACGTGTTTACTTCATCATTACTGCAAACGCTAGATTGAGTGAAGGTAATGGCTCTAATTAACACCAGCTTTCAATTAAGGTAACGTTTGCCCTACATATCCGTTAAAAGGAGCCTTTAAATTTATCTGTAAATACCGAGAAGCTTCTTTTTTGCTCCTAAAATTAGCCATCCGAGTGTATAAAATGTAATATTTTTTAATATTGAGACATAACAAAGCGCCGTTTTAGTACAATAGTTTTATTCCTAAACGAAAAAGGCGTTCGTTAGGCGGAAAATGCTTTGGGCATTTCGGATCCGGAAATATCGGTAGCAGTTAGATCCACATTTCATTTCTTAACCTCTATAATAACCAATAATGTTAAAGCTGTCTGTGAATCTTGTCGGTTTTATTCTTTATAGTTTTAGGATTCAGCACTGGCAGATATACCCTTTTAGTATTTTTATGATACGTCACAACATAAATCAACTTGATACCTCACCTACTTCAATTTCCTATGGATTTTTGTACTTTATTGAATTTTATTCAATTCATTTTAAAACGAGAAATATGCAAATCGTTTTCATAAATGTGCTTGTAAAATTTGTTCAAAGTGTATTTACAACCGTCGTAACTTTTAACGAACTTGAACGGTTGCGAATTCTTTTAAAGAGTCGCTTCTGGGATATAAAAATGCGAATGCCCTAAATTAATAGTAAAACATTTTTCGTGGTTCGAAATTTGTGCTGCTAAAACTAGTTCTTGCGTTGCATCTCAAAAACGTGCCGTGTGGTAAAGCGACGATCGAGGATTGTAATCCAGATGCAAAACTACACCATCGGGATTTTTCTTAAACCTCGGGAGAATTTTATTTAAAACCGAAAAGTCTTATTTACAAATAAATTTCGCTCATTTCCAACAGGAAGTACGTGCGTTTGAAACTTTTTGCAAGAAAATTCCAATGCCCTTCTTGGTTCCCAACCTTTTATAGCGAAAACTGCTCGAGTTTCACCAGCACTGGGCTACCAGCTTACTTGTGGATGTTATTATGCAAAGTAGCAAACGTTCTCTATTTAGGATACAGTTCTTTATAAACATTTGTGGATTCATAATAATGAGGTTCTTAGAACACTCAGATATAGTCCGTCAGCTAAATGTAAAACGTGAAACATCCTAGGGTCGCACCAATACCTGTAAAAGAAGTTATCTTCTCGTTTGCTTCAATTCGGTGTAATAATAATTTCTTCATCGTTTGCTTCTTGACAGAAGCGTCTGACCCAGCTTGGCCGAAGCCAAGATGAATTTTCATGGGAATATAATTCATGGCGTGGTTTCGTTGCCTTCCCCACGGTCCACAGATTGATATTGGACCTTTGATCGCAGCAGTGTATTCGACTCGACTAGAGTCGAACCGCGGTTTACCGCTCTCCAGTCGGCCGGTGTATGCTTTACGCTACACTGCTGGTCATAATAATATTGCTGGTAATAATAATACTCTCAGTAAATAAAAATTGAACAACTGTATTTACGATTCTGGCATACTCGTCCTTCTCAGGTACTTTTCAAAATCAATGGTATTACTTTATCGATCCTACAGTTCAGTTATCAAGGAATAACAATCTGGAAGCTAACTAGTTCAAATGTCCTATTAGCTATCCCAGTCTCATCAAAAGAGAAAGGTAATAAATTTACTATTTTCCGAACAATCTTGATAAAACAATTATTAATCAGGTGTTTGTTGAAATACAAAGCTTGGTCCAAATATTTTTAAAATACAAAATTGTGTCCGAGATTTCAAAGATGGTAAACAAAGGGAAATTAAAAATTTAACGTCTGTTGATCCATTCGGTGAATACCAACAAGAAACCCATTAGTTCACAACATTTTTCGAAATGAAAAACAAAAGATAATTATGCGTAGGTCTGTTTTTCACACAAAATCCACTTTCACAAGTTTAACCTTTCAACTGATCGATCAAGTTAACAGTTATCTTTGAAACTACGTCACAAAACCATAACCGTTTCCATTCCAAACCATATCCTTTTGATTTGTTAAAACAAATAACAAATTACAAGTAATATATTTGTCGCTGAATATAAAGGTTCGCGAAGGCTTTAAAATAAATTAGCCAAAAATTAAATAATACATTGGTTAACACATAAGCTCAAGCTTAAAGTGATTATTATGGTTAACTCTAAAATTTATTTTCACAAAGTTAGAAACAAACTCATGTACAATCTGATAATGAAAAATTGATCAACATAAAGAAGGAAGATCCGTCTACCTATATAAAATATTTATATACATAATATTAATTATATTACAACTACAAACTAGGGTTGTACTCTTGTTTTTTAAAAAGGTAAACAAAATTTAATTTAATTTAAATGTATTTCAAATTTAATTTTTACTTTTGTTACTTTTTGTTTTATATTATTAATTGTATGTCGGTCAATTCCTATTCTTCATAATTACATCTTCCGTTCTTAATTACATTTTTGTTACCTTACATTTTCTTTTATTCAGCTTCTGTTAATTAATTTTTTTTCCATTCTTTCCTTTTATGTAACTAATTCTATCACAATAAATTCTACTATAACGTGATTAATTTGTACATAGTCAGAAGTACATAGTAAAAATCCGAGTTGTCAGGGGAATTCTTCATTTATTTCTACTTTAGAATAGAAAAGTTATGCTATAGGAAGGTTATGATTAAACTAATTAAATTGCATTTAGGGAAACCGTGTTATAGGAGGGTAGTTACAATTTTTGCACCGCGTAAACTATTTACTTCGAAAATTTTCCAACTTACATTTTGCGCATTAAGTGGTTTCGTCTTTTCAAAAGCTCGTCAGCTGAATTATCCCTAAATGAATGAAAATGGATTAAATTCCATTAAAAATCCATTTTAATCCATTTTCATTTATTTCGGGATAGTTTAGCTGGCGAGCTCTTGAAAAGACGAAATCTAAAAATTATTTACTAAAAATAGATTTAATATGTCTCCAGAATAAACGTCAATTGGTACTGAACACATTGGACTTTTTCCTTATAGATAAATACAAAAACGGAAAAGAATTCAAATGTTCAGGTAAGCGATCGCTGGTACTTGGCGAGGTGCTTGGAAAAATCCAGAACAATGAAAAAATAATGAACTTTATTACAATTAGTAACAGGTTTATCAATTGATTTATGCGGGGGGGGGGATAAATGTATTTACAATTAGTGTATGATATTTTAAAATCCCACAAAAAAGAAGAGGGTTACTGTATTTACTATGTAGGCATGGAATATTAGAGTTTATATTTTCTCCTTCTCAGAGATTAACGAAAATCTAAAGAAAAAATTTAATATAGTTTAGGTAGATTAAAACTAGAATATATTATAATATATTTAATAATTTATTATGTTAAATAACATACGATTAGTTATTAATTTCTACTCAGTTTTGCCTTGCTGTAGGCTATTTCAAATATTATGTATAAAGTTTGCTGAAAAATGAATGCTAACCGCTCAATTCATAAATTTAAAATAAATAACTTACAGGAAAATTGAAAATATATAACACTCAAAGCGATTAGATCTTTGACCTTTAATGTAATTTTTCAACAATACCGCTTAAATAGTTTTTTTTAATAAAACTTCGGCGATCCTTTTTCTTCATGCCTGTTTTCAAAGTATTTTTTACAAACAGGGGATTTCATTTTTATTTCGGTCGGAGCTTTTAATCAAAATAAATCACACAAATGTGTTTAGGTTAAAACGTTTTAAATTAACCAACAATATCCAAGGGCTCACTGTTTTTTAATATTTGTGAAACCGCTACAACTTAATTCTTACGGCTGACTTCCGAATTTCTTGTTCATAATAATTTAATATTTCCCTCTAATTATTTGATTTGTTATGTCCATCGTCACAAAAGACCGGTGCCAGTCCGCCCGTGACTATGATTTATAGATTTTATCATCACTACTTTAAATAAACAAATTTAATCTTATCGGTTCTGATTGACATTTCGTGAAAAACGGATTTTCATTTGCATAAACGGAAATTAAAAATTCACGTGCGGCTGTGATCGCTATACATTTTAGTTTTTTAATAAAAGGTGAAAATCTTAATACATAATATAACGATCGAACTTTCACAAGACCAAGTTGGTTTATATCGAATAAACAATTTCGGGAGGTGACAGAATATTTTAGTTTGCAAAGTGAAAACGGTACACAAAATATTTTAAATTCCTTTTCACTCTTTCATGTTTTAATTAAATTACGTCGAGTAATGCAAATTAAATTTTTGACTAATTAATTTTCATGCTACGAATGAACGAATTAATTATAACATTTACCTAAAAGAAGAAAAAAATTGAATGATGTATTTGTTAAACTATTTATTAGTGAAACGGAATGTAACGTCTGATGTGGTTTTTCGTTTCAAAACCGTATATACGAGGGCCGCGCAATAATGTTTTTTAGAACAAAAATGTGGAAAAATATACGGCGTTGCATTTAAGAAAAATAACAAATTCTAAATTAAATTGTGAAGCATGGTTCCTACCCGAATTACTTTCACAGTGTCGGTTAAAAATCCCATAATGGTGTTGAGCGTCCTTCGTATACCTTCCAATTTTCCACTTGCAACCAACCAGATAATAAGACGAATTTTCACGATATTGTTTTGTATGTTGGTAGGGAATAGGATTCGCATTTTTGTTCTAAATGATAAACTTTGAATTTATTATTTTATCGATAAAGTTTTGTGTTTCTATTGTTACTTTTAATTTTGAACACTGTAAATATACAAATGTCGAGCTATAAATTTCAATAATCTCGCAAGTTAATTTTATTGTAGGGTTTCTTGCTGTGTGGCCGCTGATAACATATAATGCCTTTTTTACTTGACAACGTTTATTAAATTAAACGAGTCCGGGGATTTTTAACTCGGGAATGCTTTCCATTTCATTGCTAACTCAAAAGTGAAACTCGAAAGAAGAATAAGGGCGTTAATTTCGTGTCAGTTAACGTAAATCTTCAACAACAAGCATATTTATTGTACCTTACAAGAGAAAGCACTTCCGATTATTGTTTGATGTATTGAAATTTTACGATATATCCAATCTTGCGAAAATAGGCTTACAACGAAACTTGTTCTCCTTAAGTGACGTCAGGTATTATAGATCAATCAATATTTAAGCCCTACCTAACTAACTATTTTTATAGTAAAAAAAATTTACTGTTTCAGTTTTCCAGTTTCATTTATCGCGAGGCTTATTTTCTGGGTTTTTACGCTTGTTAGGGTTACTTTCGTCTCAAATATCGTGTTTCTTTCGGGCAACCCATTTAAATTATAATCAAAACATTGAGTTAATTAGACTTGTCCAACTGAGCACCTAACCTTTTAATAAAATTAATTACTATTACGAAATGAAAGATGTTAACTCACTGTGCGGAAATTACAAGAGAGAAAAGTGCCTTCCGCTTGAAATGCTTTGCCATTGTCTAGAAATTGTTAGCAAAACAATTACTGCAATAATTTTGTGAAGTATATTTGCATTGTTTGTTTATTTAAAAGCATTTATTATTGTATAATTTTATTACAAAGAATGATTTTAATAGAAATTTTAATTATAGACCTAAAAAGTAAACGAAGTTGTGCTGGGTGTAGCATTTATCAATTTTTAATAAGCCAGAAGGTTTTGGCAAAATAACACAAAATTATTGCATAATTGTTTATAATACGCTAAATATTCTTCTGGGTGTCACAACGTAACGAACAAAAAAATAATCATTATTTTTTGCCAAACTAAAAATTGCAGGTTATAGACCCACCTATTTATCATTGTTTCATTTTTTATTATTATTATTTTAGCATAATTAATACCACCCACGAAGGTCGATTTAAATTAAAAATTTCATTTCATATTGTCTAGAAAATTAAAAATTTAATAAAAGTCACACTGTGTCGCTTTAATTTGATGTCGCTAATTTTTTTAAATTACTTAACGTAAACTAACCCTGTCGCTACAATAATTTACATTTTGTGTGAAATGTTTATTTTATTGCAAATTAAATTATCATATATCATCGGGTTTCAGTTTTTGCCATAAAGGATATGATAAATTTGTTAAGGTTTTCTGAGTTTTTTAAAAATGATGTTGAAGAAAGCATTAGTGGTAACAAATTGATTTTTGTGATATAGGACGACTTAAATATTCAAGGTATAGGTAATTTAAACAACCCTTGAGTTATTTAAGGGATGATTTCAATATATAATATAATATAATATATATTTTTATTTTCTTGCGTTTAATAATTAAATTTCAATTTCAATATAAAAACTTCTTATGCCTTCTCGTGATTGAAAAGTTATGTTTTTGAGAACATCAAAATATTGATGCCCTGTTTGACAGAGTTCATTTCCTGGCACGACAATGACATGAATGCCGAAACGTGGAACTCAGATACTAATAAAGGGAGTCGTGTGAATAGCGAGGAACGATTTTCTAACCTAACTTTATATTTTTGTACGGGTATTTGCTAAGGTGCTGACCTCTTCGTGTGACAAGTAAATGGTTTTTTGTTCATTTAAATGTTTCAAATTAATATTATGAAATAACTCGACTAATTTTGAGGTGATTCACAAAATAAGAACCAATTCACCTCTGCTAAAATAAACTTTTCAAAACTTTGTTTTAAATGTTCAAACTTTTAGGGTTGCGTATGGCGTATAATAGGTATAAAATACATCAAATCCGTGAAATGTACGTTTATAAAACATACCATGGATACCTTTTAAATGCCAAGTAACAGCGTAATATTTAGGTAAAATTCGAATAACACCGAACCTCTTCTTATATTTATATAATTAACGATGACGACTCCTACCTTGAACAGGTAAAATTACCTAAGATATAAATTACCAGTCTCAAAACAATTTTTCTCTACAATTTCCTTGAGTAAATTATAAAACGATGTGATTTGCTAGATTGAAATAGTTTCCAGTATGTTAAATTCAGGTTATTGTTGGTAGAAATTCTAATTACACAATGTGGGGGGGGGAGGCATTATAATTATTAAATTAAAGTTTAATGCAAAGTAGTCGGTACGAGTGATTTAAAATAGGATCATTTTCAACACTACAGCGCAAGGATGCTTCTAGAATCAGATGACATGATGATAAATTTTGCAAGCATCCTTTTGTTAGAGACATTTAGCTAATCAACTGCGGGGAAATCTATACTATGGTAATTTTGCATCTAATTTAGCAGCATTTTTTATATAATGCTAAACTTTGAAACTTATAATTCCAAATTCAACACAAGATTTGTTACATAGCTTCTAGCTGTTCCCAATCCAATGGTTTGAAAAATATTTTCTTTTTTAATCTCCGAGGGTGTGAGTCCATTATTCCTCCAGAATTAGTAAAAAGTTGAGGTGTAATTTACATTCGAAAAAATGAGACTGTACGAACACTTATCATTGAACATATCCAATAAAATGGAAATCCTATTCGAAGACTTGTATTCCAAAGTTAACATTCACGTTACTTTCCCTTACAGACTAAAAGCAGCATGATAAATCTAGTTAGTAATTCTTCGAAGGAGAAATACGTCGAAATACCCCAACATCCTCAGACTATCCTAAATTTTTTCAGGCTAGATTGAATTACATTTTCGTTCTCACACTACCTCAACTAATTGAAGCAATCCGCAGGGCATCCAAATAGAAAAAATGTTATTAAATACCTCTTACAAGTTTTTTTAATTTTGTAAGGCTACATTGGGTATGATTACGGCTTCCAAATTCCCATAAATTATGGAAATACGGCACAGATGCAAACAAATACATAATTAAATCCAAAATGAAGTAAATTATGCTAAGTCCGAAATGAAATGAATATTTAAACAAATTTTAACTTAAGAACTGAATTAATTACGTATTATCAAATTTTCAATTACAAATTAGCCCAAAAATTAAACAAGTAAGAATTGAAAATTTAAAAACCAACCAATCACCGAACTTGATCTACAGATCAGTGTGATCTTAAGATTAACTTCGTTGGTACAACTGGCCCTAAGTCTGTCAATACTTGAGGGGACCCCGACAAATAAAGCGGAGCCTTGCATAAAATTTCTATTGATTTTCTCATGTTTAAATCATAACATAATTATTATTCCCTAAATTATTTTTTAATCTCTCAAAACTACCCCGGATTTCCTTAATAATTCCATAATTTTGGCTCACAATAAATGGTTATATGCAATTCTTATTGTTAATCTTCTTAGATGATAAATGTTAAGTGTTAAATGATAAATGTTAAATATTGAGTGTGAATCGACCATTAGTTTTGGGCTAAACGATTATTGTGGTTTTGACTCAAAATGTTTGAGTTTGGTTACCATAGGATTCCCATCTATGGCAGTTGAATTTTTACTCGCCAAACATTGACGTAATTTGGTCCAAATTATAATTTTTACAATAAATTTCAATGGTTCGTAAATATAGCGCGACAATGAACTATAGCTGTGAGTGGTTCGATTCCTGCCATAGATAAATTTTAATATACCACATCGACATTTCGGCAGGAGTTAACTAACCCTGACTCGAAAGTACACTTTTTCCTATAAAATGGCTTTACCAAACAAAAGAACAGAAAAATACAAACTCTTTAAGGGCATCAGGATGCACTTAGCCGAACAATTTAATTTTGAAAATTACAATTTTCCCATAAGAAATACATGTAAATGTATTATTGCGTAATATTATGCCAAATATGGTAAACATTCTATCGCCCGTCCGGGTGCTGTAGGTGGGTCGACAGTGACTAGCGGTGGGGAGCTAGCAGTCGCTCCCTGAGATCCGTCGGATCAACATCCACACTTTGCCGAGTTGGACCGTTTTTGGGGGATAATTTTAATGAGTAAAGCGCTTGTCAAACCCACTTGCAGCGGAGCGGAGACTGCGGAAAGCAGGTTTTGACAAACGCAACTACGTCAAGACTGGGATTCACCCTAAAAGTGTATTTTTTGCGAAATTTGTTCACCGATCACAAATTTTATTTTTGTAATTGTCAATTAGAACCTCATATTTCATAATTCGTTGTATAAACCGAGATTCTGGTAGCATAACTGTTGCCACAACCCATTTTAATTTCGATAGACGGGATCACAGTTCAAAATCATTTAAAATTAATTTTTAAAGCCGTTTTTTAACCAAATTTGTAGACCGTTTGCTAATTTTATTTTTTTAAATGTGTATATGGCATTGTTATCTTTCATAATTTACAAAAAAAATGGTGAAAATCACAATCAGAGTTGATTAACTTTCGCCAAAATTACAAATACGATAAATAGTTTTAAAATGAAAACTTAGATTAATTTAATTATAATCACGCGTAGTTTGTTTTGCTTCAATTGGACTAATTTATGATTGCAACTAGTCGTACGTCTAGTTAATACGTTTAATTGTCAAGCATGATGCTGATATAGTGGCGCCTTTACTGCATTCTTAATACACTACTTATAGCTAAGTTTAAGAGCGCACTGCTATGTGATGGATTTTAATTAAAATATTTTCGAGGAATCAGTCATTGTTATGCACAAAGTAGACACAAGTTTATAGGATATACTTACGACTGCATGCTTAGAAACTCAAATACGTCAACGCTACGCATGATTTGTTAGCATATTTGACAGTGTCAAATTTGATAGGTACAACACATAGGATTGCTCGTTAAACGTGTTTTGAACAGTTACCGATTATGTCACACTGACAGCTTTTCAGAACCATCATCCGACGAACACTTATAGCTGATGTAAATAACCTAACCTCAAAATATTTTGTTAAATAATTTGTCGTTGCATTGTTAAATATGAATAATTTAGGTTATACGATACTACTTCTTAAATTGTAATATCTTGTAGCTTAAATTATTCATATTAGACACCACAATTATAACTTGTTTATAAAATACTATTTTGCGGTTTGGTTATTTCAATCAACGTTAAGTTGTTCCAAAAGTGATCGTCGGATGTTGCCTCTGAAAAGCTGTCAGTGTGACGTAATCGAAACTGTTCAAAATATCGCAGTTTAAAATATATACATGTAAAAACTACAAAATGTAAAAAATAATTGATTTAATGAAATCTAAAGTAGAAACGCTCATCGGAATCGTATTAAAAGAATTCCACTAGTCGGATGAACTGCTACGATCTATTTATATGTATTACAATTTAATAAAAATGTGGAAAAAGCAACCTTTTGTAGTTTTTACTACATAGGTACATTTTGTGGTGGTTTTTTTTTTAATTTTCAATTTTATTTTATCTACTCTTTGGGTATTTTATTTAGGGCTGTCGATTAAATTTCGAAAGAACCGTTTGCGGACAGAGTACATGGTATATATTTTAATTAGTTTTGTTTGATTATTTATTTTCGTTTATTTTATTCAGTAGGAAATTTAACACACAAATTGAATGAAAATAGTTTTAACCTAAAAAAATTTTCTGTAACGTTTTCTTGCTGTAAGAAATCAGTTGGGTAGTTTATGTTCACAAAATTTTCGCGGAAATAGGATGAGGAAATTATTATGTTGAATTATATAATAAAAATCGTATCTTGATGAAATTTCAAAAGTTGATTTACCGATAGGAAAAACAGCTATATTTTTGTATGTTTAAATCTCAAATTGTTAAAATGTGTTAGTAAATTTAATACCTCGCGTGATACCAAAATTATTTAAAATAAGAAATTACTGGGTTTTTATAACAAAATAATGTTTTTAGTTTAGATAACACGTGGACTAACAATAAAAAAAAAAACGAATAATTTAATATTTTTTGAATCATGCAAGATCTTAAAATTATTAAAAATTGTATTTTTAAAATTTTTGTAATAAATAACTAGGGAATGAATTGGCCTATTTTAATTTTTTTCGCGTTGCGAAAAAGCGTTGAATTTTTTACTGTTAAGAAAACTTTTTATACGGTAAAAAATAGCTTATAGCTGTAACTTAGCTACTTTTTAAAAGTAGCTTCTAACTCTGTTGGTATACTCGTGATACAATAATACAAGCTCAAGTAACAAATATTTACATAATTTAAAAAAATTGCAAAACATAATTTAGAATTAAATAACAACCAATTTTATTAGAAAAACCTTTTATAATATTAGATTGGTGTGAGAACCAAGGTCTGACAGCGTTGCTTATCTGAACTAAGCTTGCGGAAATTTTCTTGCCAAAAAATCGTTGTTAATTATATTTAATTAAAATCCAATTATGTTTTTAATTAAATGAAAATAATAAGATTTGATTGGCTTTTTTACCTGTTTGAATTTTTATTAAATCCGGTTTTCTTACAAAAAAATCAGGTAATGAATGTAAAGAAAACCGCGAAAATGCTTCAGTTCTTAACCACAATCAGTAGTTTTTTAAACATTGTACTATGTGAAATTTTCTTTAAGTTGTCTTTTAGAGCTATTTAATTTTTTACAATTACTATTTTTTTAGAATGATAAAAGTGGCTATCGCTTTTGCATACTTACTAACTTGTTTGCTTGCTATTGTATCCTTTTCGCTCGCATTTCATATCGTCATGAATAATTTAAAAAACACGAATATGAAATCTGTCTGAGTAACGTCAAATTGTGAATAAATTTTTCATCTCTTTAGTAAATTTTTAAATGAACGTCTAACAAGCTTTTTTTCAGACGACTTTTTTTACTTTTTGCTCCATTTGTAGTAGGTACTTAAGTTTTTAATTATTTATTAAAACTTTGTATCGAAACTTTTAATAGGAAAGTGTTATATTTGTACACATAATAGTTAGAGAAAGATTTTCAATTTAAATTTTAATTAAGATATGCACATACATTTAATATAGGAGGCTTTTGTACCTAGTACTTGTTTCGATGTTTTCCATTGCTGAATTTAGTTAATTTTTGTATTGATTTTTATATTAATTTTTTATAAACCGACTAACAAGCACAACAATTTAGTAACTAACTATCCACTTAATTTCTCGAGCGCCATCGTAGCCAGACGTTACGCTTAGGGGGGCGTTCTGTTTTAATTTTTCCACCAGCTTCATGTACTTATCGCGCTTAACTAACGGAGTTGCATAAAAAATTAAACTGGTTTTCCTGAATGGGCGTTATATGGGATTGTTAAGTCGTTGTAGATTGCAGTAAATATAAGGGTGGTAGCTGGTGGTGTATAACAGTTATTAGCAAACTCTATCCTACGTGCTTTGTAGTGGATCAGAACCAATTAACTATGGCACCATAAAAATACGGGTCGCAACTAAACTAGGTTAACTGTCTGAATCTGAGGGGTCTAATTTGACTAATTAAGCATGCCGGTTGTATTGTTTCCAACAAGGGATCGATAACTGTTTTGGGTTAACTGCCGTTATAAACTATTGTATAATGCATAAACTTCTGTAAGTTTGTACGTACCTATTCGCATTTAAATCAAATTTAGAAATATCGCCAATATAAAGGTGTTGGTTAACAACCAATCTGTTAGTTTCCATACATTTATTTTTTGGTCTCGAAATTTTACTTTTACAATTATTAGATTTTAGATCAAATTGATTCAATCATGGGCACTCAAAGACGATTTAGACTCTCAAGGGTATTGCATAAAATATGTGAAGAACAATTTGAAAGTATAATTTTTATGTACCTTCCTGAATTTGATACTTTTCTACTTTGGGGAATGTAAGATGTTGTAAATTCTTTTGGGTATTCATTTAAAACGTTTTAATGTGACTACTTTATTTTTTAATGTTTAAAAGCCGCTTAAATTTAGTATAATACGGCAGTATTGAAATTATTTTATTCGCGTTAAAATCTTGAAAGCGTGGCTAATGCTCCACGTTGATTACGTTCGTGGCTCACGATTAAAATTTCGTGTCGCCACGGTCTTAATTCTAATTAAATTTAAGAGTGAGGTATTTGTGAAGCAAATTGGTATTACGTTGTAGGTTACGTTTCCTTGACCATCGTCTAAATTTTTTTGGAAAAAGTTGAAACTGAACTAATTCCGACTGCAGGCCTAAAAATGATTAAATCGTATTAACGCGCCCGAATGGCCGAAAGAAATAATCGCAAAGGATATCTTATTTGCAAGTTAACCTTTTTGCATATTCAGAACCCATTTCTGTCAATTACATAATCCAAATCCTAGGTTGGATCCTGTTCGGCTCCCAGTTGGTGCATGTATATGAGCTCTGTATTTAATTCAACATAAATCCATACCAAGATTATCAAGTTGTTACACGTAATTAATAGTTACGGTTAGATTAGATAGTTGAATTACGACTTTTTAAACGAATCAATATAATTTATAATAATAAAACAAATAAATATGGAACGGAATTATGAATTTTCGTATGGGGAATGGAATTCTGTGAGCTTGCAAGTTAGCTAAATTAATAAACTTTTGCACCTCAAACTTGCAAGTTCGTTAATTGAGTTTATATTAGTTCTCCCAGCATAATAAATTTGTGGACACACAACATTATTATGTATCTGTATAACATGCAAGAGATTATAAAGCGTTTTTTGGTTTTTTTTTTCCAGCGCTACGAAAACGCGCACCCTACTAAAACGGTTTCAAGTTCAAATTTAAACAATTTTTTGCTATGAACACTCAATTGAATGAGTTTTAAGAAATAAACTGGTAAGAAGGTTTGAAATTTTGCGACAACAACCAAATTTGAATTTCATTCAATTTAAACGACAACTTAGATCTTGTCTAAATTCACAATCCGCTGTATTATTTTGTAGCAATTTAATCAACCTGAATAAAATTGTACATAGCAGATATGACGACGTGATACTCTTTCAAGCAAAAATGGAAAATTCTTTTTTTAATTTGCAAGCTTTCGTTCATTAATTTTATCATCAGTTTACCTACCTATCGATTTTATTATTAGCACATCGAACAGAATGATTTTTTTTCCAGCGAATTATCCTTTTTAATTTTACTTTCAATTGTACTGATTAGTCAATAATGAATTAAAATACCCAATGCTTTGTAATTTTAATTAACAAAAAAATAACACACAACATTTTGAGGTAATTTTGTTTTTGTTCTCGAGTGACGTAGTAGATAAAACTTTAATTGAAAATGTTAGTGTCTGTCGAGAACGAATGAATGATACTGTAACGATTTTATTAAGTTTCTAATCCAAACTAATTTAATATTAAAGAAGTAATTAACTAAAATTATATGTTCTATCAAATAAAGCGACAGAAGTCTTTGTTGAAATAGTTTGTCTATACTAAATTATGTTTACTATAAATTTTCAATTAAATTTTGTACTAAAAGCTTTTAATTGGGCTTTTTTAAAGCTTCCTACTTCTATTCAGCAAATTTTTAAACTTTTTTGCTGTACTTCACGTAATTAACGTTTTATTTTTTATTTTGTGAGCGTATTCGAGCTTTATAATTAAGTTTTTCTTTTCAACTTTTGTTGTGAAAACCAGAATCACAATTTCCTTTAATTTAGGGTTGTCAAAAGGGCTGAGAAATCATTGCATATACAGGCTGATCTGTATATGATCCCCGAGTTATCGACAACAACGCATACATTTATCTTTATTTGTTTTAATGTAGTTTCTTCGCTGCTTTCCATTTGGGCACCGAGACGCTGTCATCAGTACCGAGATTTAGTATACCGAGAGTCGGTGCGTTTGCAATCCCAGCGCGCTGATAATTCATTTGTGTTGTCACCGCAATAGGGTACGACATCATGGGTACGACGACAATTCTTCTTTGCCGAAAATATCGGTCCATTAGCTTTCACCGACAAATCCCAGTTTATAACTACAAAATTTTTTAGTTTATGTACATAATATATCATATCACATATATGCATCACCTACATATACCGTGTGTTATTTTTACATGTAAACACTAGATATTTTTTTGGAAGTTTATATTGGTATCTTGTAAAACTAGTAAAATAATAAATAGTAAAATATAAACTTGTAAAAATAGTGGGATAAAACGGATTTTTGATTTTTTTCAATTAGGTAGAAAGCCAAAATACATTTAAATAATTCTCCAAAATGCGGCCGGTGTACAACAAACATTTGTGTAACTATTTTTTTAAATATTCTGCCTGAATATCAAGTTTGTGTAAAAGTATACTTTGTAATATCCGGAAGAATCCTATCGTTCCCTTTATTTTTTTGATAATTCACTTTATTGGGTAAATATTAATTATAAGCGAGTTCATATTATTTTGTCCAGGGACTAACCGTAAACAAACTTTTATCAGATTTTACTTTTAAATTAATTAAACAGTATTCATTTTGGTACATCTTTATTTAGTGTAAATAAATATTTGTGTCCATTTAAAAATTATTATTTTCAATAGAACACGACTTTTCCAGTTAGAGGTCATAAGTATTTGATATGTACGTTTTAATTTATTGTAAATATAAGCGTAATATGTGGAAGGCAATTGGCATCGATTTTATAATTTTTAAATTTATAAGTTTTTGAATTGAATAAAAGAAAATAAAACAAAGTTGAAGAAGCCTGATTTGAACATATCCATGCTCAAGTCCTTATTTCAAGTTTACCCTGCAGTCAGTTCAAGTTTCATGTTATTTTCGAAATTAGCTAAATATTGTGAGCCACTGCTTTGCAAAATTTACATCTTAGATAATTATATTCTTCATGTATTCTGAAGTATAAAGTAAAACAAAATTTTGTATACATCTGACTCTCCCCATGTCAGGTAGATTATTATTGGAGCCGAGATGAGATATTTTGCTTGAAATTAGTAAAAATAATTAAAACTTACGAAGATAATTTTTCAGGAGTTACTAGAATTTTGTATGTATAAAAATCGATGTTGAAATAAGTATTAATATAAATGAAAACTTGTTTTTCTTTGCATTTGGTTAAATTTTTATTGCAATAATAAGTATTTTTAGCTTTTTTGCAGATAAAATTAACTTATGTATACTATTTCGTTATGTTCGTAGTTTTAATTTGTGAATTATAAATTAATTAGTTCAAAATTTTAATAATTTAAATGTCTTTCAAAATGTAGCAATAAAATCAATATCGAAGTTTATAAATCATTCAAGTTTATAAACACTTTCAATTGTGATAAACAAAACTGAAGTTTTGGAAAGCGACAAATTTTGACCTCCAGTAAAGGTTTTAATTTAACACTATTTAGAAGCAGGGGCGTACTGGCCACGTAGCAATTGAGGAAAATTCCCGACCCCTTAAAAACACAATTAAATAATTTTATCTGTAAGGAAGCTTGAAAATGAACAGGTTTGAAATTTTGCCTCTTGCGGGAAAATATCGAGTAAAATTCTATCCCTCGATAAATACGATAAATTTAATTAATATGATTTGACCTGCAAATGACGGTTTTCTTGTCCGCTAATATTTATTAATATTTACCTTTTACAACGCATTTAACCACCGCTATTACGTCTCTTACCTATTAGACGACATACAATTTCTCTTAGAAATCTTTAGAATTTGAAACTTAACAAATCATTGCGTCATATTTAAATAAAAACACGAGGCATTAATTTAAAAAAAAATTAACACTAATTTATTTGTTTAAAATTGGTAGTTTGTTAATTACGTTGATTTTAAAGTAAAATGAAGTGAAACTAAGCATTTTCTTCTTAATCGCTTACGGCTCCGTTTATTTAAATATTTCACTGTAAATTATTTTTTATATCAAACTATTTTGCGCTGCACATTTGTTTAATTCGCATATCTCTTTTTGAAAATGTACAGAGTATACCATTAAAATGGTGATATTTCTGCTGAAGAAGATTAACTCTCTGCTTTTTATGGATTTAGTTAATTTATTCATTTATTGAAGCTCAGCTGCACATGCATAAATGTTAACCATCGCTATCCAATTAAATAGAACGTCAGAGTAACTCCTTTTGCGCTTCTTTTTGTTACATAAAGAAAATTTCACATTTATTCAATACATAACCTAGCGTAAATTTTCACATGGAGTACCTGCTGGTAACGCAATAGTACAAAATTATTATCGAGTATAGTACTTCATCTTACATTGCTCGTAGTTTATTTTTTAAAATAACAAATCGTTCCAATTTATTGGCGTTTCAGTGCTTTACTTTTAATTTTTAGTTGCGTCGTTATCCTTATATACTTGAGCGACCATTGAGAATGTGCGCAATAATTTTATAAAATGAATCTACCGTGATGTTTAATGACCTAGTAAATCTAAAATTCCAGAGAAACTTTGTTTTTAGATGATCTATATGAAGTCATGCAGTGGTTATAATTTTAAAATTGTCGCATCCCGTCTTAGTCTAAGCTGTTGGACCAATTCAGAAATTAAAATTGAAAAACGGCGTTTTTTTCGTATCTTAGGAAATACGTGGCTTTCGCGGTAGAGTACCCCATAGATGAATTTTCTGTACTTTTCCTGTCGAAACTCCAATTGGTAGTTATATACGAAAACAGTTGCCGCTAGATAAATTCAAATCGAGTCCCCCAACTTATTACGAAATTTATTCGAATTAGAACTACTTTGTTACAATATTGAACCGAACATTTTTCTTTCTCCCCTATGCAGTTATTTGTCTGCTATTGTGTTGAGGTTCGAAAACTTTCTATTTGAATTTACGTAATCTACGCTAATTGCTTTATTCGAACATGCAATATTTACCAAACTTATTGACGTGGTACCGAAATATTGTTTAGAAATATTACGATCGAACGCATATACGGGGTGGTCGTAATAAACACTAAATAAAAAATCTCTTTCGTACATGTTTTTAATTCAGTAATGTAGATTAATTTTCCGGAATGTTAGCTTTTTGCAATTAACTCACTTCCGTTTTCCACCAGAACACCCACATTACTCCATCAACTGCATTTCCTGCTATACTATGGTATCCCGTCATCACAAACTTTTTAATTCCGATTCGGTTATTTGTACATCCCGTGTTAAACTTTTCACGTAATTTGCTGCACAATTTTTCCAAATGGGATTTTATAAATCCAAGCGCAAATTAAAGCACGTACTCGTTATTTAGTTATAAACTTCCAATAATCATCCGATATAATACTTGCCGAAGGTGCGTGTATTGAGGTTTTCCATTAGTGAAATTAAAGCCAACGTATTTCAGATTGAAATCCAGGTTGTAATTAATACAGTGTTGCTTTACACGTACATGGTTATAGACTTTGACACTAAGGCAAGCTTCAGATACGTAAGATGGATTTTGATTGTATACAAAATATATACGTGATAAATTTGCTCAAATATTCTCTCATAATAAATTTGTGTTATAGGCGAAGCATAATTATTAAACGATACGTTGAGGTTTGATGTTTCGTGATTCAATTAATCTTACACTACCTTTCCCATCTTAACAATCTGGTAATCAATTTTCAAATTTACATTAGACGCGCTTAATGGATAAACGATAATCGTGTGTGTAGCTTTATTTTTAAACCCGATTATTTATTTTGATAGTGAATTCGTGACAATTTGTTTGCGCTAATATACTGTCGGAAAAGTTACTCCTGAATATTTTAAAACTTTTACAACGCGAGAGCCGGTGCGACGTTTTATGATACCGCGGAGGATTTTTACAAACGCGTATTTTTAATAAACGCCAATCAAACATATAATTATGTTGTAAATTAAAGTAGACTTGAGCTTATCGAAAATTTTCGCGCTGTTGATAACGTCCAAGAAAGCGAAAATTTACCACCCTCGAGAGATGCTTGTCCAGTGAACGGTTAACAAAATGCGAAATAAATTCTTGAAACATAAAAAATTTATTTTGTTTCCACTTTCGATACTTCTTTATCTTTTCGGGTGGGACGAATTTTAACTCAAGTTGGAAAAGTTATCTAGCCTTCCTAAGCTTGTAGTTTTTCTAGATGTAGAAAAAATCTGATGCAGCCTTTAAAGTTTAAGTAGGTCAATACTGCGCTACGTCATGAGTTGTTCTAACTTAATTATTAATTATAATATTATGTCGTTTTCTTTGGTGAATTTTCTTTGGGATAACTGCAATCTTGAAGTTAAGAAGACACTTTCTTGTAATTATATTATTTCCTAGGGCGAAAAGCCAAGAGAATGTTGCATATTTATACTTATTAGGTGTGAGTTTGCATTGTGTGATTAAATAGTCATCTTATCTTAATTGTTTAGGCAAACATCCAACTTGAGAATATTATTTTGTTAAGTATGTGGAACGTTTGCTATTCGTTAATGAGATACTTGGAAAAGATCGATTTTCGAGATCATTCATAAATAAACGAAACTGTTGTAATTTTGGTCGACTATACGTAATCTCTTAGGGGTGTTTGTACTTCAATGCCAAATGGGTTACTAGATGGGTAGGTACAGGATTTACCACTAATAGTGGTAGATTGTATCTAGCTTTGATATAATCGTGCATCTCCTAAAACGGACCAAGTTTTAACCACGGTATTGGTTTTGCGGTTGTATTATAGCTAAAGCACGACTCGAAACAGCAGTTATCCATGCCTACTCTTCTGCATCTCCATTTTCATAATAGACTTGTTTCATTACAATTAAGCTCTAACAATGTCTTCCTATTAAAATATTTTCCATCCCTTTTTTTAAGCATCGACCAGAAATGTTACTTGGGGAATTTGCTTATCGAATTTTTTTCTAAATTTATAATTGCTGTCCAAACATTTGTAAGGCGTTAATTATACTTTTGCAAAATGCCTAACGAACAATAAAATCGTGTAGAGCAGGAAAATGCATTCTCCTCGGCTAATAGAATTAAATTAGTTGATGACCCTGTTAAAGTCGAGAACCACCTCGAGAAAGTCCCATTTTAAGTTGTTAAAGTGAAACGTGCCTTAAGAACTTGTTGAGTTTGTGAAAATTTTGAACAAATTATCACTAATTAAGTCATTAAAATTTTATTCGTGATTGTTAATTTAACGAAAATCTCACTTTTATTCGCTAATATCAACCACGCCCGTGGTTATTTGTGCAACCTGTGCGCTGCATCTTAAACTAGATAACATCATGTTGAAAGCGAAATTTTACTTTATTTTTTCCCAACTCGAATTTATATTTTCGTCGTACGTAAGTTTGAAATTTGAATTGTATTAAATACATATAACCACAGTAATGGTATTAATCCCGGATTAGTGCGTTTCCTAGGCAACATCATGAATTCAGCACAATCTTTTAAAAGGAAAATCTGATACTCTAAATTTATTTTGGTAATTGAACCCACTGAGTGTTTATTATTATGAAGTTTATACAAGTTTATTTCTCACACGCTATTATTGCCTTACGCATACGCATTCTATATTTTGCTCCACCTATTTTTTTTTATATTGTTTACTAATTTTCCGAGGTTATTCGACCTTTTGGTCATAATAATTTGTAATTGATATCTACAAACAAAAAGCTGAAAAACAATCGATAATAATAAATAATATAATCGTGACTTTGATCATCATTAACAATAGAAAGAGGATTACAGGCACGCAATTTCAACCCGATGTAAGCAGCCGTGGGGATTTACTGCTGCTTTAAAAACAGTCAGGAAAAAATGAGATAGCTAAAAAATGCAAAAGAATAACATAAAGAAAGAAATGCAACATTGAGAAACAATTTGAAAATGACAAGCTAAGAAAAAATTACAAAGTGGTAATAAGAACAATTGAAAGTGTAGATGGAAACCTAGAAAGTATGTAAGAGAAATATGAATATTTCACTATCAAGAGTTACATACATATATATGTATACTATGAGAATTATATAAAAAGGTTAGAAACATACTGAGGATAATTAAAAATGGAATGCATCAGGTCAAGATGAAATGTGAAAAAAATTGAGAAGGTTAGTTTATTAAAACGTAAAAAAATTTACAAACTAATTAATTGAGGAGGGCAGAGTACGAAATTCGTAATTATGCTTAGTTTATTTATTTATTACCAACCTAAAAATAGTGTACGACTAATAAAATATCTCTGATTTTTATAACGCTCGCCCTCTGCGCACCTCCCATTAGTTCATTTGTTTATTTATTACGTCAACCCAAGAAAAAAGGTTTGACAGCAATAAAATAGTCGCATTTCTAATTGGTTATGATTCCCTCAAGCACGAACACAAATATTTAAAAAAAAAAGCAGTTGAAGATATCAACTGAGTATCAAATAAGATTTATTTATTGTATTTACCCTAGGAGACGTCCATTAATTACAGCAGGTGTTTTTCCTTAAATTTAGGAGACCAGTAATTTTTTTGCAGTGTATCTGTTATATTTTATTATATATATTTTCTGAATTACAAAGTTGACGTGAGATTTTCATTGACTTCCCTTCCTTTAAATGAGATTTTATTGGACTCTCCCCCTCCTATTTTAAGCTCGCGTAATTAATGAACGTCTTCCTATATAAATAAATTGAATTTAGAAAAGAAACACCAAGCGGAAATGGAATTCTACGTAGGAAATGTAAGCAAAAACAGGCAAACGAAGCCATCTATCGGAATCTTTGGATATACTGACTCGAGCCATTTGACGATGAAGTTTTTATCATGTTTCATTAAGAATTTTTTTGTGATCTTTAAAAATAGAAAAAAATAGTATCATTTAATTTTGTTTTTGGGTTGTTGTATTTTTTTAAGCATTCATAGATTCATCAGAAGTTTTTCTCGGATCACACTGATCTGTGATTCAAATTTGTTGATTAGTTGGTCATTAAATTGCCGAATTTAAACTTCGAACTAAGATGATCCGAGGATGAACTCTTGTTATATAATTGGCCTCATCTCTTGGGGGTTAGGCAACTATTGAATAATATCAAGTTATTGAAGTAAGCAAAATAACATTTTAACCTCGCAAGCTGAGGAACACTTTAGTACAAAAAGTAAAGAAAATATATTTGTTTTTACAGTTACTTGGGCGGATCACCGATAATAGCATCCCGTATAACAGTTTAAGAACCGCTGTTTTATATCATTAAACTAGATAAAAAGTGTTCAAGGAAATTAAGTCTTTCAGTAACATTGATGTGGAGATTAGTAACCTAGTATTGCATTGCAAGAACCAATTAAATAACTCGCGCCACCTGGTAATAGTTTAATTCCATGGGTTTTTGTAATCTGTTGCAGTACAAAGCAATACAAGACAATAATTAAGCTCGGTATGAATTCTATTTTATTGGTTTACGGAATTAATTCATTTGGGGTATTACAGAGATTGCCTTATGCAAACGCCCTTGCGATTTTAATTTTTAATAAAAAATATTGGTTAGATTTGAATTTTTTTCTGAAATTGTTCGAGTGATGGGGTTAGTGGAATCGATCCGATATGTTTTTTTATGTAATTCCGTTAGTCGTATTTGTGTAAATAAATTATAACAATATTTATTATCCGAAATGGGAAAAAAGTTGAAAAAATCTGTAACAAAAAAACATTTGTACGTAAATTTCCGGTAGCTGTTTTGAAATGTAAATTTAATTCGAAAAGTTTTTGTTATCGTATACCTTGGTTAACAGGAGTTATCATACATTTTCATTTGAGAATAGTCGTTTTTAACATTTTAAAACCCTCATTTGAGTTGGGTAAATGTTCTTTTATAATGCTACCAACTATTAAAGCGAACCATTTTACTTAACTTGAATTAATAATCCGGTGTATATTATCGGTAAATAATAGCCAACAGATTATCTCGTATAATTAAAATAGGTTTTACTAATGGGAAGTGAAAATACTCGCTGTAAATTTATGCTACTCGACTAAACGAAATGTACACCCAAAACACGTTATATTCTCTCCAAGTGCACTAAAGTACAAAATCATGTTCGCCACTTTTTAGGGCAATTATGTGGCAAACGTAATGGCTCTTGGAACTTGTGTTTTCATAGTACAATACTCTTTACTCTTATATTGCTCTCTGGAATCGTTTTTATTTTTTGGTCCTCGACAAAAGTCACTTTAATTATAACGTCTTGCTTTTAACGATCCTAAAGCTCTTCAGAGCTTATTTCATCAATATTGATTATCTAATTACCTACTCTTGTTTATCGTAAATATTTTTGAGCAATTTCACTACCATTGCTTCAATTTTAATATGTAAATCACTAAGAAAACAAGAAGCCACCCTCCGCTTACCATCACAATTGGCCAAAATTATTTTACGCGATGATTTTATTTTGAAGTTCTTTGTAAAAATAACATTCGTATTTATATAGTAACATTTATAAATCGCATTTTTAAAGAGAGCTTTTTGCTACATATTTTTGAATTGATTGTTTATTCAAAATAAGCTTTGTATCATTTGGATATTTATTTCTTCTAATGGCTCTCATTTTAATTTTTAGTAGAATTTTCTTTTTCATTTTTCCACATTCTTACACCTTTAGACATTTTTTCACTCGATATATCTATATTATTTATATTTTATTCAAAAGTGCTTGAGATAGCCAAGGAGTAGCTTAGTTCCTTTTCTGAAAAAGTCTTGAAAAAGCTCTCGAAAAGTAGCTGTAGCTTATAAGCTACTTTTTTATATTGGATAAGCCACTTTTAGGTGCAAATTGTGATATTTTATATTCAGAAATTAAATATTGATTTAACTATCACGCGCACGTATTTATGGTGCCCGCTACTAATCATTCTTGTGTCTATAGTTGCTGTTATTTAAAATTTCTCCATAGAAATTCTGTATTAAAATGTCAGTTTGTTCATTTTCTAACGGCTTGCGAAAAAATCGCACTACCATAATAATTCCTACAATTGACAGCTGGAATAGCTGTTTAATAGCTACTTATACAACAAGTTGCGAATTAAGAGTCTCGAGACGTGCAGGCGAAGCATTAAACAATTTAAAGCTTTTTAATAATCTGAACAAATATTTTTGCACCTGGAAGAAATTATAATGTGCTATTTTCGATTACAATAATCGCCAATAAATCTCACGAATATATAATTTTTATCTCGAAATTTCTTTCCCAAAATTTGTTGATTTTTCAGTAGAAACTGTGAAATGTATATTTCCATTGAGAACACTTCAAAGGAAGTTTTAACGCAAGCAACAGGAGGATCATCTATTAAATTTTCGCCAACTTTTTGCACAATCCAATAATTTATCATCACATCAGTTTATGTTTTGTTGCTGCTCGAGTCTAAAGCCCAATTTACGTGATGGGATTTTATAGTTAAGCAGCAATAAATAGGACACATAGCAAAAATTTAAAATGAAAGCGCCACGATTGCTTTTAAACTGATAATTTTGTGCAAGGACCTCGGAACAATTATACTGAAAAATTTCGCGGTGCCGCAATAAAGATTTAAAAGCAACGTATTTATGATGCTATGCTGATGCGAGTCAATAATATACCACTTTGCTTTTATATAGATTAAAATTTTAAAGTAAAGTGGTGTATTATTAATGTATACATTATATACATCGAAACTCGTATTAATTTGGGGTTTTAAAGAAAAATTGGGCCCACTTGAGTTTCTGTTTTTGTTTATAACCTTAAGTGGTATCATGAAAATGAGCTAATGATTAAATTTGTTATCTAATTAATAAGTTTATATGTAGATACGTATTTTGAGAAATACCGATTAAATTCAACGAAATTGTATATTTACTCACTTTTGCGTTAGGCTGCATCTCGAATTGATTCTCTCCCTTTACGCTTTAGTGTTCATCCTTTATTATTCATTTTTTAGCCGGAAACAAAGAAAACCGCGGAAGTGGAAGGAATATCCAAATGTGTTTAATTAATATAGCCAATGAAAAAGAATGAAAACAGCAATTAGTAGCTCCACGTTTTTTTAAACGAGTTTAAATTATTCAAAAAAATGTAAGCACTTTTTATACAGCAACTCATACGCTCCATTGATTTTTATTCAGCGGGTACTAAATAAGACATTTTTATATTTTAATCATAAGGTAGATTTATGGTAGCTAAATAAATCTTTTCGGGTTACAAAGCACGAAGCGGGTGCGATCTCGTTTGTTTTGGACAGACTGACCACTCAACCTTACACCTCCTTTCGGGCATATTCTGACATTTCTGTATTGTTAACTAATTAGCTAAACTTTATTAATCGTGAAAAGTTAATGATTCGTATTAAAATTTTGTTTATCCAATACGTGATTAATCTTCATTGTTGGCCTACGATACTACCTTTCCCAAAATTGTATAGGCATGCTACTTCTGATAAGTGGAATTGGATGGATCAATATGCAAACTACTCATAAATGAACAACGTAATTTACGACACTTGATCAGATTAACCACTTGAACATGATATTATCGAATCACTTTTAACTTATTCGGTAAAATTACCATATTGCACGATTAGTTGATTTACATGATTTATAGAAATTTCGCTTAAATGCTACCAGCGATTAAGATTGAAAAGTTATGATTTAATTTGAATTTTAATGGCACTCACTCGGGTGGTGATGAGGAAGTGCTCGAGGTTTTTTAAAATTAAGTGCAAAATTAAGGAGCCTTATTTGAGACGTCGTCGTTATTTTTATACACAGCTTATTTGATGTATGGTTAGTACGTGAAGTTTCTTTTAAAGCAAGTAATCCAGAACAGGACGAGATTGTGAAGGCCCTTGACATTAGAGAGCCTCGTGTATTATGGGATTTTGGCTTAAGGGAGTTTGCGACATCTCTACTCGACCTCTTGGGAACCTCAGACTTTGCAGCTAGTGATTCTTTCATGTTGCCACTTATTTTATGTCAATTTGTTTTAAAATCTTGTTAATCACGTTTACTACGTAATATTTTAATAAATTATAATTTTCATTCGCTAATTTTCCTACTGCAAAGTTTTATTAGTTTGATTTAAATTGGTATAAATTAATTAAAAGTCATGAAAGTTTGCACAAGTTAGGCAAAGTCTGATTAAATAATAATCGATTTTAGGAGGAGGAAAAACTAAAAGTTAAGAACTGATTCGCATTTCAGGCAAGGAGAACGCTTCTAGTTGCGAGCTTTTAACTTTGGTTTCAACGTTTTTGTGTAATTTTCGCGACGGCTTAATTGTATCCAGCATACGTTTGATTAAGTTGGAATATCTTTGGTTTTGTATTTCTACACAACGCAATTTTATACATACAAATAATTTATTGTACATACGTACATATTTATTTTAACTAATTTAGTTATATTCCTTTCTCTTTCTTTTATCCAAACTAAAATGGTTTGTTTAAATTTCATATTGAACCTCAAACTTTATTAATACGTGTCCGATAATACATTCGTTGTATTATACACGGTGACACTTCCGTGTCCGAAGATATCCAAACCGTTTTTATTTTGACCATTTTTATATTCTTGATCTAAGATAATGTCAAAAACGTTAAAAAATATGACTTGCCGGGGAAAAGCACTTACAAATTACTTGACATATTAAATTAAACTAAAACGCTATTCTGATGTTAAAGAAAGAGTTTTCACTTTAAATTTTCGTTACTACTTTAAAACTAAAGGTGCCCATCATGCATGGTCATGCCTGGCATTAAGACTGCACTGCAGGTGGATAGTGGTCAAAGGCTGAAGATTTCGAGCGTAAGTCTTCTAATCATGTTATTAAAGGTTTTTATTTTATTGTTATTTAAATTTGCTACTAAAAAGTTCTTTAATTAAAATTTAATTTTTTTACCATTTGATTTTTTCCTGTTGCGTTCAATTTTTCGTTGCTGAGTCTCGATACCTGATTTTTCAAATTGTTATCGCTTTCTTTAAAATCCACATGTCCAATTTTCTTGTCTTTGTTACTACTTTTATTTCATGCGCTTTTCTTTTTCTTTTATAACTTCACTTTTTTAATTCACTGCTTGATTATAGACCACAACTTTAACTGCTCAAGTGAGCACTTCAGGCTCAGAAGGCAGTGGAAAACTTCCCAGGTGTAATTTACTCAGTAAACATTCTCAAAAATGAAGTTCAGATATCTTCAGTTGGGAGTCTACGCCAAATATAAAGTTCCTTATGTGTGTGATTATGTTGAATTTTAAAGAAGAAGAAGCAGCAGGTTAACGTTAAAATTTCTTCTTCTTTGTTTTCTTCTTCTTCGCTTCACGGATTAGGCTTATGTAACCTGTTCCGGCACCCATCTTTTTCTCGGTCGACCTATGTTTCTCTTTAAAATTTTAAATTATGTTAAAATTTATGCAGTAAATCATAGTTCTGTTAAACGATGAAATTTGGGGAGTTATTATTCGACTTTAATCGAATAATTTAGTTTGAGTTATAAATGTCCATGACCTTTTACTGGAGATGCTGCAAAAACCATAAATAATGCAGTATGCCGATTGTGCACAGAATTAAAATTATTACAAAAACTTTGTGATATTTTGAACTTCAATCGTTCAAAGTTCAAAGAGATTTAAGATCTCCACAACCGGCAGTTTATCTTATTTGTAATTAATTATTAAACTTGTTTGAAGGTTACTGGAAATATATGAAGTTAAAAGGACATAATTATCGAATTTAACAACATCGTAGATTAAGAGCGTCAACAGTGAGGTATAAGAAACTTTTTCACCGACAAGAGCGCAATAGCAAACTACCAATGTTGATCTTTTTACCAAAAATGTAGGTCCCCTATGTAGTCCAGTCATTTGGTAGTTTTATCTGGACGGTTTTCCGGGAGTTTCCGGGGCGGCAAAGTGAAAATTCGAAAAGAGCATGTTGAAACTTTCGAGGTAGCCCCTTTTTTGTGCACCAAATGACTGTACTATATTAGTGTGCAAATAGAGAGATCAAGGTCTGATGTGTGGTTATGCTTTGTAGTTATTATATAAACTTGATTAGTAAATAGAAATTTTGTATTATTACCTAAACAACCGGACTGATCGAAGCCGAATTTGAACGATATTTAATAATTTCCAATTTTTGACTCGTTAAACGTGTATTTATCTGAGATATGGATTGCTGTGATTTTGTGATTGGCGTAATCATCAAGTCGAGCAAAAAAGCATTGACTAAAAGTATTTGGCATTTATTAAAACCCATAATTGAAAAGCTGTTAGGTAAATACATCCCCAAGCTACATTGTGATTTTTAATATATTACACGTAAAACTTTCCAAGCTTTTCTGTTTACTTTTATAAAACGAATGATGATGGCGTGGTGCACAGTTTTCTTTTATTTTCCTCCAATGAAATGTTTGATTAACTAATATTTTTGCTCGTATTTTGTTTTGAACTATTAAGCTAGAGAAATCTTTTTGAACCGATAACTATAATTTACTAATTATTTTATATTGTTAAAATATAGAAACTTAGGTCGTTGGAAACTTTTCGTACTTTAATTTTGCTTGGGTTCAACATTGCAAGTTTTGTTATTCTTAGGTTAATTTATCAGCGCTGAAATGTAATATCTTGTGATTCTATTTTTAATTACGTTTTTGACTAAACTACACTAATTTTCTTTTCAATTTCAGTATATTTCAAAATTTGATCCAGGTTTTGTTTAACCAATTTTATACATTAGTGGGATCGTTGTTAAACATCGTTCGTTCAAACAATAATGTTTGTTTTGTCATTATCCATTGTTTTTAACCTATATAATATTATGCTATGTACCTTACAATTTCGGGTTGTATTATTAAAGAACCCCGCACTAAATCTCGGGTCTTTGGCTCTCTATAAATTTTGCTAATTTTATTTTTCGATATTTCTAATTTTTAGAGCAATTTGCTGATTCAAGTTACAACTAAGTAAAGGGTTAATGGTAATTGGAGAAATATGTAAAAAGCAGCTAGGAGAAAACACCATGTTTATTAGTCAGCGCGGTATCCTTTACAAACAATTAATAAACTTGAAAATTTAATGTGGTTTGGTTTATTGTACAAAAAGTTGCCTTTATTGAATTTAAGGCTTACAGCAAAGCAAATGCAGTTAAGCTCTTCAATTGGTTTAAGTTTTCTAGTAGTAAATTCGTTACCGATTACCCACTTGGCAAACTCAGGTCGATATGACTTGATATTTTTATTGGTCGCTTTTAAGACGTTGCAATTCGGTCAATTCTAAAATTTACTGTAAAGTGACTTGGTGTAGTTAGTTATTGTAAATCGCTGATTGCTATTAACGGTCCATAGGCCTAGATTCTCAGTAGGCAGGACGAGCTGTCCATGTAGAAAGTGAGGTTAAGATCTTTTAAGGCTTTTTATTATTAGAAAATTTAGGATATTATCGCAGTTACACTTCTTAAGCTCATCAGAGTTTTAACATTTTTTTGTTATTATATTAAATTTTTATTTAATTTTATTTCATATAATATAAAGCATATTGTGCAAATAAATTGCTAATTGAACGGTAAAGTAAATAATAAACAAGCGAAACCGAATAATTAAACATTTACTGTAATTTTGTTATTATTTACGTTAGCGTGATTTAAATAATTATTTGCACTTTTCATCTTAATAGGACTGCTTAAACGCACTGTTTTATTATTTAACGCTGTTGAAACGCCAAGACACTAACATCTATTTAGATGAACCTAAAACTGACGAGGAGCTTTTTAACATGTTTGTCGTGTAAACCACTGAATATGCAAAGAAATTTGACACTTGCTAAACTATGTAGTACTTAAAATTTCGAAAATAGTAAATCTCGATGACTTTCTTTTGAATTTTTAAAAATAAAATTTGATCAATTTCCTTCAATTTTCTACAGAATTGGGGTTGCTTAACGATATTAAGCATGCCAGATTACTCTGGATTGAATCCGATTACTGGGTTATTTAGTTTTTCACTCCCTCCTCTCAGGCAGAATACATCTTCGACATCCATGCAGCATGGTAAAGATCACTTAATTTGTGACATTTTCACTCCTTTACTGTACGAAAAATTAGCTATTAATTTTTTATTTTATTTTTAATAATTAGCCATGGAAAAGCTTTGGAGCAAAATAAATTATGGGAGTTGAAGCTTTTCGATCTTGGAATACGGAACAAGTGAAATGTAGGTGAAGTAATCTGTTGTGTCAGCCTCTTCTTCCAGGAGCAGATTAAAATTTTAATGTATTTTATATGTAAAAGAACCATTGGCGCTACGGCGCGCTTTTTTAAATTGAATCTTCTGGAAAATACTTTTAATGCAAGAGTGAATTTCGTGACTTTCGACATTTTAAGAAAATGTCAATGTTTTTTCAACGCAATAAATTTTTTTATGTACAATTTTTTTGATATCGATATTCTGGAAATTAAGGCAAATCTTGTTACATTCTCTGTGGACACCTATAATGGTATTAGCGTGCAAAATTGGATATTGGATGGTCTCCCTTGCGAACTCCGCATCACATAGTATTTAACCGTATTCTGCGTATTATTTGGGAGTTTTGTTTTAAATGCTTTTAAGTTGGACGGTTTTATAATACAAAATTGTCTTATGCATTATAATAAATTTAACACAAATATGAACTTTGCATACTAAAGAGCTGCAGCGAACATTAGTTTGTGGATCGCGGATTCATGCTCCGTTAAATGTGCCAAATTTTGTATTTGCTTCTAAGTTTTGTGACAAAGGAAATGAAGTAAGGGAATATATAGGAAATTTGTTGATTTGTTTCTTTGCAGTTATAGGAAATTATAGAATTCTCTTTGTAAACAAACTGCCGAGTATTTATTAGATAGAAATACGAAGGAAAATTTTAAATTTTTAGTAAACTGCCCTGCAGGTTTTTGTGCCTCAGCTAAATTTAAATAAAATATTAAGTTTACATAAGGATGAATAATTTAATCTACTCATTTCGTCTTCTTTAATATTAAATCATTTAAATGCCTACCTGCAACTTATTGAAAATTTTTGTTTTTCTTCAATAACTTCCGAAGCAATATAATTTCTCAACCATTTTATTATTAAAATGTATCCACCATTGCCTTTTTTGTTGACTTATAAAAATAATTCAAGGTTTTTCTATATTAAATTCGCTATTTACCTCTTTAGTTTAATTTGTTTTTGAATATCCCTTGCGTTTATTTAATTTTCAAAAATGAAAACAAAGAGGAAAGTTTTTTGTTTGCCAAGTTTATTGTTCAGCATGAATAGCCTCGTAACAATTAATAAAAATTTTACGTAACGGAAAGTGAGTGTTAATTGGGTTGTACACAACAGCTTTTATTAAAAATATTAAACTGGGGGAGTAAGTCGACAGCTGCTTTATACCGATTTTAAATTCCTTCAACTTTTAATATTTTTATTTTTGCATTCCGGATGTTTGCCCATGTAATAATTTAGTTACACATACATATGTGTTTGAATGGAGGCAAAATCTTGTTAAAATTTTATTTTTATTTAAATTGGAGTTTTATCATTTTTTAACGTTAATGATTCTGTATCATAAACACCCAGCCAATGCACAGCCTGCGTTGTGGTTTAATTAATTTTTCAAAAAATTGGTTACCAAAACTTTTAAAGCAATTATATTTTTAAATTTATATAAATAATGAGAAAATGCGACGGCGAAAACGCGATTATACTAAGCACCATTTGGAAGTACAACTTGGATCATCCTCCATAACCTATCAGAATATAATTATGAAATGGGAATATCTGCAGTCGACTACCACAATTTTATTGTAGGCTGTATATATTTTCTATATTCTACCCATCGAAGCACAATATGTTTAGCTTGGAGAGAGCAATTTAGAGCGGGTATTTTCATTAGGGCTGAACATCTAATAAACTAAAAATAGGGAATTAAAAATAGATAGTTTGAAGACGGAAATGTATGTAAAACAGATTAAAGTCGGTATTCTTTAACTCGTTTTTTATAAAGGATCCTTGCAGAAAAGGAAACATTTAGGGCACACTCAAAGCTGTATCATAATTTTACGTAGAAACCAAATTAGTTACAAAATACCGGTTTAAGTATCCGAATAAGTAATTGCTCACTTTCGATTGTTTTACTCTGCTGCCGGCGACGAGCGGCACTAATGTACTTGATGAAACAATGTTAATTAAATATAATATACTAATTATTTTTAACGTTTGGAGAAAAAAGTACCATGTTCTGCTTTTGTTCCTTATAAAACGATGTACTATTTGTTTATAAAAACTACTTTTTGTTTGTATTAAAGTTTATAAATAAGAAAATTTCCAGTAAACACCTAGTGAGTTTATATGCAGGAAAGTTTGATTTACTATTCCCAACACAATAGTACTTCCTTATTTCGTATATGTGGGTACGGTTTTATACCTGGCCAATAAACAATAAAATGAAAGAAGGTTCCTGTCCGCTCATAAATAAAAACAAGATGGGTTAAACCTTTTTAATACTGACGCGTTTCGATTATTATAATCATCATTATCAATATTGCATGTGGTGTACTTTAGAATTTCAATAACTGTTTTATCGTTGCACTGGTATTTGTTTATCTTCTTTTGTTTTTATTTATGATCAGACAAGAATATTTTTACATTTTATGTTTGTTGAGAAACAACTACGCATACTGATCAATAAAAAATATATCTAACTACTCCATCGACATCGCTACAGTGTGCAAGGTGACTTTCAAATTTGGAGAGAATCTAACTTCCGTGCTTCGGAGGGCACGTAAAGACGGCGGTCTCCTTGTATAGATGATTTCCTCCATTTAGAATAAAACAAAATCACAGGTCTAAGCAGCCGTTGAGTTTTAATGCTAAATCCTTTCTTTAGAGAAAGAGGCTTACGATCGGTAGTAAATTAAAACATAGTTTGATAATGAACGATCGGCAGTATCTAAACTTGATCTTCGATTATTTGCATTTTGGTGTTTGGGTATTCACGGCTTCATCTTCTTTCTATAGGCAATGGCAATCCTCCAAAATAGCCTCGGTTGGAGAAAGATATTTTGTACCCCAGAGGCTTTCGCTGTTTCCAAATTTGAATTGGGTGCTTTCTTTAATTGTTTTTCCTACTTTGGACTCATTCAAAGAAAATACATAATTATAAAACATAATTTAAAAATTATAAAAAATTAAAGTTTTCTGTTATTTCACTAAAACTAAAAATGTCATGTTCAATTCACTACTGATAAAAAATAAACTAAATAAACCGGGGGCTAAACAGAAATTATGTATGAATAATATTTTTCACAGAATTTTCATCTATTCTGTCGAAATTCCACGTTCTGACTCGGAAATCGGTAAGAAGCCCAATGTTTAGACTCGGAAATGTTTGATATGTTCAAGTATGAACAATTACCTAATAGAATTCTATCGAGAAATCGCAAAAAAGATGTGTGAAACTAATTTTTGCCAATTTTTTTTACACTAATTACTGAAAAAATTCTAATGGACAAATGCATGTACATAATATGCACAATATGTACATGTTTAATTAACCTGTTGAATTTTAAATTTTAATTTAGGATTTTATAATAATACATGGTTAAAATTTCCAACTCGCGTTTAAGGAGATGTCGGTTAGTTAGGTGCCTTTGAAAGTTGCTTCACTTATTTTCGACTTATTTAAAGTTTGTTTATTGCTTATTGGGAAGAAACACTCGGCGTGCTTATAGAAAATAGTTAGCTCTTAGTTTTCAGATGAATTGCTTATATCTTGGAAGTTAAATAACTAAGGACTAAAGCCCGGATTGTCAATTTTTACAATCATATGAAATTTTTATTTCATAATTTTAAATTGTCTCTTTGGGGGCGGATGTAGAAACGCTTGGTGAAAGTAATACTATTTTGTCTTTAGCCCGTTTTAACCCTAAAATATTACTGATTAATTAGTGTATAGGTACTTTTCTGTGAATGCGGGTGTAAATGATAATAATTATAATGATAAGTAAAATTGTATCACCAATTTGTAGGTTCATTAACGAAAATAAACAAAATGCGACGGTAAAATATTTTTTATGCGTGAATTCGAATTTCGATTACTGAATTTAATGAACCTAGAAAGTTTTCAACTCTTTCGATTAACACTGTAAAAAATTGTTCCCTATATAACCTTGATTGAAATGAAAAGATAAAAATAGTTACAAATAGAAGGATTTTTAAGTTGTAAGTATTTGATTTATTATTCAGTAAGTGATTGATGTGGTCGAGTTTTTCAGTAGTTGATCTGAAGTTTAGAATGAACAAGTAATCCATACCACCCCTATGACTGATTATGCTAAAATACTTTTTTGTTACAGATTGCAAATTTAAAAGGATACTATTTGTTTGAACATAAACGCGTTCACAAGCGTTCCCTGGAGGCAAATGATTTTTACCACAAATCGCTGATAAACGAACCTAAGGTTAGTGGCTGAACTATTATTTAAGCTTAAGGAAGAAGTTAATTTTAGCTTTGTTTTCAAGTAGTTGTACTACATGGAAGCTACCGCATACCGTAATTTGTATTTTTGTATGCTAATGAGGTTTAACGTTAACCCGTATTTCAAACTGCGGGCAACTTACAGGGTGTTCGGGCTTACTTGTATTATTTATAAAAATTTTAATTTCGAACAAACCGTTGCTAATTTTTCATCATGTTAAAATTTAACGTGTAATACGGGGTGTCGAGTTTTAGCAGAACGACGGTAGGATAGATCAAGTAAACGAAACACACTGTAATTATATTTAATGAAGAAAATTTTTGAATTATGCAGCATTAAGTGTTAGTGGGAAAGTCGGGAGTTTGTTTACAGATAATAACGTAGTTTCACGTTCAATTTTATACATACCTCCCCGTTAAGTATCTACATTAACCCTAAAACAACTACAAGGGTTTATCTTAGACCTACTCATGGAAGCACGTTCTCAATTCGCTTGATATTACCAAGTAAGCTATAGGAAAAATTAATTTCACTTGCGTTGTTAAATTTTCAATTAATCCTACTTATTTAATCAAAATATATAATTTATATATAGAAGGCTCTCGTTTAAATTTTGTTTTAGAAGTAAAGTAATTGAACCATTATCGAATCGAATTTCAATTTTTAATAATATTTTCGGGGTGTCATAAATTTTGAGCAGTTGTGTTTACACTCAATAAGTTATGATTTTTTCGTGAGAGTTATTGGTTGCACCTTTACACTTTTTTTGATAAAGTCGTGTTTGAAAAGAACAGGAATATAGTTTTGGCATCTTGACATGAAGAGATTGCTTTTTCTGTTCTCATTTATTGGCTTCTATAGCCGCTTGGGATTTTATATAAAAAAATAAATGAATCCCTTATCGTTGCACGCATCAGCAGAAATAACGATATACCTAACATTATTTTCGCATTAGTGCTTTACCACATGTCATTATTCGGTATTATTTTTGATATTACTTTTTTCCTTTCATCTCATGTCAACTCGAGTTACACGGTAATGGTGCATGAAAATTGCTCGTGTATCGTTGAAAAGTTTGCGAATTGTTTACGCACCTCATAGAAAATTTATTGTTGATAATATACCACTCGGGAAAATTTTTTCTTTCCGATATTTCCTTTTTTCGTGATATTATGAAAATTTACTTCAATTTTAATGCAATTAAATTTCATCGATTTTCTAACTCCGGAAACAAAATCGTAATATGCCAATTTTGAAGTTTTTGGAGCTTTCAATTATGTGAACGGTAGATTAGGGTTATGAATGTTAGTTAAGGATACCCTTACACTTGAGGGTGATTTGCCGTAATTTAATTTATCTCAAGTTTACCGTTGCAATACACTATAAGAAGATATTGCCGTAATCCACCCCAAAACTTGTTTTAAATTCAATTAATGAATTATTGTGCGCGGATTTATGTATCTCGAACGTGTTTGTTCTAGTGACAGCTATTGTGTCTCAACATTATTTATTTTAGTGCAAAATTTTTACTTGAATTTGAAACCGACCGCCCGAGTTACAACAATATTTGAAGTAGCAAGTTTTCCATTCTCAAATTACGGCTTCTTTGAGTTTCGACTTCACAAGTTAAGGGTGTTTGTAAGAATAAAAATATGCACTAAAGTGGATTAGTGTTACCGTTGAATGAGCTATACAAAGTGGAAATTCCGGGTGTTTCGGAATTTCTTAAGTCGGCACCGATAAACATCGGCACGCTGTGGGTTTAAAGTGTAAGAAAAGAGGAAGGAATAACACTTTAGTGCTTAGGTACACAATTAACTATTCTTAAAGTGAAAACTGATGAAAGTTATACCAAAAGCTCTATATTTAACTTACGAATACCAAGACGATAAATTTATATTAATTGAAAATCATGTAACCACAACGAAACTAAGATTATGAAATTAACAGAACTTAAACGGGATAAACTTTTGAAACAATTTTATGGTGTTTTTGGTTTTACAGATCCGGGTTGGGTAAATCGAAAATATATTTTCAAAATTCAAAACTCTTTCCGAATAAGGATTTGAAGTTTTGTACAAACTGTTAGCTCAAAATTTTATTCGTCTACGATATTGTCAAGCAGCTTATACTTATTATTTCTTATTACAATCATGAGCATTCTTCACTTGATGCTGAAAATTTCATCGTTTTTTCCGTAGATCTCAAACCTTTTGTTTCGATGCCCTCACTGTCCATGCCATCGTTCAGCATTATCTTATAGGCCGACATTTCTCAAATGCTTTCAAGTGATTTCTCTTAGTTGAACCTTTGGCCAGCTGCCCAATCTATCAATCAGTTTCAAAAATTTTTGCTAGTAGCTTCTCAAATGATTTTTGACCCTGTACAATCTTTTAGATGAGGAACAGCTAAAAGGATAGCTAGTGGTCACACATGTTTTGGGTGTTGATGACATTTGAATCCCGACGGAAAGGAAGTAGATAATTTTATTTACCGTGCAGAAAGTTTAGGGTAATTTGGCTAACTGCTTTATTGAAGGAATTGGCAACATTTTTCATTATACCAAAGCTACTATCAACTCTTCTGCTTATGTGGAGCTAGTGATTGGTAAGATTGAGGTTTGCATGCTCGATCAATTTGTGTCTGGAAAAGTTATCGAAATAAATCAAGCATGCGGTACAATTATTTAATTACTAAATAATTTATAAAATAAAAGTCTGGGAGCCGCAGCAATACTGTTTTAAGATTAGCTCTGATATTAAGTTATTTTTAACCAATAACTGGTAGGAAAAATACAATAAAAAATTGTCAGACTTGATTACTTTTATAAAGAACAAAGAAATTCTCCCAAGTATTTTCCAACGAATTAAATTTAAAATACTCTTCAGTAGATTTCAGTAAATACTTTTCAAGAAACTAATAAAATTAAATTCGTTTAATTAAATTAAATTTAGAGCCTCTTCATCAATATGGAAACAATTTTTAGGGGCTTTCTGTTATCTGCTGTCTTTTTGCTATCAAACCGTAGATATCTCACGAGACATCTGAACCTTTTTGATCTCACAGTTTCATAAATTTCTTGTTCCTTTATTTTTAGAATTTCAGAGGGGTCTCGAACACTTTCACAAATCCTACTTGATAGGGTAGGGGAAGTCGGGGTAATAGTAATCACATAAACAAAATTCCTTATCACACGAACGACAAGTTTTTCACCGATTTTGCTTTCCGATTGTATTCTTTATCTCTAAACTTTTTTTTTCTTCTTTTTTTTTGAGAATGTATTATTCAACGATTATACTGTAATTTCCGCAACGATTGTCACGTGACAGGTTCTTCTCGTACACCGCATCGAAAATATAGTAGTTCGACGATGAAGCACTTTCACATTCGAAAGAAAAAGTTTAATAATTAAACTTTATTTAATGCAAATTGGTATATTATTTTACTATGTAGTAAATTTGAGTTAGTGAAGCGAAACAACTGTTTGGTTGCTAATACTATAATATTTTACAAATAATTTATTGCTCTAGTCTAATATGAAATAACCGCCTAAATGTTTCATGAAGAAGGAGCGGGGAAAACGCAATCGTTCAAATTGAAATATTGCATCTTTTATGAACTTTTATTTCAGTTGCTGTTTTTAACTAATTTACCTAAGTGGTTTCTTTTATTAAAATTAGCTTCAAGACTCTAATTAACTAAGATGTTGGCCTTTTATTGCCGTCGCAATTTCTTTCGCAAATTATTTAAATAATGAAAGGTTTCAATGTTGAGAAAATGAACAAAATTGCAAAACTTATTAGCTTTTATTGGTTCTGATTAAAGCATACGTGAGGAATCTATTGACCTTATTTCCGGAAGGAAGAAGCTTTTTGATATCTTTCATGCTTCACTGTAATGACGACGGTTCGTCATATTTACACCAACAAATCGACACCGATTTCTCGTTTACTTTTCTACTTTTTATTTCATTTCGGTAATCACATGGCGAATACCGGTCGTATTATTATAGTTATCGGGTAGATTTTTCTACATATCAAATTTCGAGACGCCTACGACAATTTCCCTTTAATTAAAAGGTATATCATCAACCATCGCGAAAATATTTTATAAGATATTTTAACGAAACAAATAATTATTGTTTGATGAAGGTGAAATTGAATATTTTGATCAAAGGGGAGTACGCAATATTGCTTGAGTTGTGGCACGCTAATTAATTGCGGGTTAATAAAAGGAAAATTTTTGATTTTCCTCTTCTCGTTATAACAATAATTATTGTTTTAAATAATGAAGAAGGGTTCGAGATCAATAATTTATTAGTATTATAAACCGAGGCGCTTGTTTGTTCGAAATAAATTCATTCATTTATATGCTTTTACACTAGTTCGTCTTTTATGTCCCTTATTCATCATGTGTATTTTAGGAACATTTACACGCGAACCCCTTTTGATTAATTCACTACCTCTGAAAACTTCGCTTGTTATGGTTAAGGCTATATACGAAATCGTTTGGCAACAAATTGTTAGGACGATGGTGCAACAAAATCGAGATAAACGTTTCGACCCAACAACAAATTCCGCCTTCATATGGTATTTTATCTTCCTTGTTTCCCGTATAATATTGAGTTATGGAATTTGTTGTTTGAAAGTTATCGCATTTGAATTATTTTATGATGTCTCAACACGTTTCATATTACATTTATGATTTTCTTTACATAATTTACCACTTCTTTTTCTTCCTGGCTGAATTTTATCTGATTTAAAATTGAAAATCTCATGTATCACCATCTGTATATTTTACCATACAATAAAAAAAATGTAATGTACTGTAAACCAATAGTGGCACCGTCATTTGCGACACTGCCATTTATTCAACGCACTTAATTTTTCGATTTTTTGTATTTCTCAATATACAAAACAATTTGTAACTTGGATGTGGATAAATTCGTTTCATTGGGCATTTCTTATTAGCGGCACCGAAGATTGATACTGTCGTTTCAGCCACTGCCATTTTTAAAACGCACTTAATTTGTCGATGTTTTGCCTTTATCAATGTAGAAAAACAAGATACTTTAGTGTCATCAAGTATTTCCTATTAGTGCCATTAAAGGTTGACACTGTCGTTTGCTACACTGCCAGTTTTAAAATGCTTTTAATTTTTCGATTTCTTTCACTTTTCAATAAGTATGACACAGTTTGTATGTAGTATGTAAAGGTGCCCACAGGAAACTAAATGTTGCATATTCCATTAGTAAAATTTTTTTAGCTTATGCAAATATCGAATACCTACACCCAAACCTAACATTAGAAATTGAAATAAATATTAACTACGTGTAAACCAAATTTTACAAGCTTAACGAATTCGTTATGATAACGAATCAACTAATAAGGGTGTTAAAGTTGTTGGCCCGTTGATTATGTTTTTTGTGACACCGCCATATTTAATAGGTTAATATTTTACCATTACTTTTTAATTGTTCAATGTATTACACAAAACAATTTGTAATTCAAATGTATGTAGGCATAAGTTTGTTTTATCGCATTTTGACAGGTAATGTGCTATTTTACTAAATTCAAAATTATACATTAAAGTGCCGTTTTACCGCATAGATACGTCACTTTACTTTACCACATAGATACGTCACTGTCAGTAAAACAGTTTGACAGAAGCTTGTTTCAAATTTCTAAACAGATAGTAGTCATCTGGACTACATAGGGACGTTCTTGAGTAAAGAATTTAATAACAGCTAATAACTCAATTTTTGTGACTTCTGACATCGTGATGAACGAGTGTCAATAATTATAAAAAAAACTAACTGAAAAAAAATCAATTTTTGGTTTTTCCAAGGCTAATAAGACTTGAACCAATGTCTTACCAAATTTTAATATGCTGTGATACCTGAATAACTCGAAAACGGCGATAGATATCGAAAAACTGAGCAAAAATTCTCCCCTCGCCCCAGACCCTCCCCGGTGATTTATCGGTAGGAAGGCATATGCAAAAATTTAGATCGATTGCGTGCAAAAAATTTACTCATAAACGTCAAAATTTGTATTTTAGATTAGATTTTTACAAAATGCGATAAAATTGTATAAACAAACTCGTAAGAAAAGCAGTTTCACTAAACTCATATAGCTTTGTTACTCGTCGCTGCGCTCGCTCGTACTCAAAAGCTATATTCGTTTAGTAAAACTTAGCTTTTCTAAACTTATTGTTTAATATACTATTATCGGACATTTCCTATCACTGACATCGCAGATAGATACTTACGTTTGCGACACTGCCATTCTTAAAACTCATTTAATTTGATGATTTTTTCTATTTATCTATATAAAATAAACAATTTGTAACCCCAATTTAGATAAATTCGTTTCTACTAGTGACATAATAGTACTTGCATTTCTAAATAGAAGTCAAAATGTCAAAAATTACCTAAAAGGTGTTCTGTATTTTGTAAAACATTTGCGATGTTTTTTATGGTCGACTTTTAAATTTAAAGAGTAATAATAATACAATGTAAAATAACAGAATATTTTAAATTAAAACATTTAAGATTTGTTGTGTTTTAATTTCAGTTCAATGGCTATCGCTATTTGGGGTAGTTTTTGACATTTTCATACCTAATTATAAAGTTTCAATGCATTTAAATAATTTTGTTTATTGATTCAATGAAGAATTTCATGTCTTAGCTTTTATCCTTCATATTGGTAGGTTTTTTACTAAAAATAATTAGGAAAGCAATAAATTTCGCTAGTCTCGCTCACTGCATTTAAATTGAAACTGACATTTGCGACACTGCCATAGTTAAAACGCTCTACGGTTTTAGATTTTGCATTTCGCAGTATAGAAAATTGTATTGCACAGATAAATTCGCCATATTAGACATTTTTTCTTGTTAGTGCCATCGAAGGTTGACATTGCCATTTCAAAATGTTATTAATTTTTGTTGATATTTTTGAATTTCGCAATAAAAAAAAATGTATAACCCCAATTTAGATGATAATAATAATTATGTCTTACATCAGGCATTTCTTAATAGTGTCATTGAAGGTTGGCACTGTCATTTTTAATAGTTTCTTAATTTTTTGATATTTGGATAATACTATGTATTTCTCCATAATATAGAAAAGAATGTATAACCCCGATTTAGATAAATTCGTTTCACGGGGCTTTTCTTATTAGCTTTTGTTCTTTTATTTTTTAATTCATTGATTCCGAAACCGAAGCGGCTGATTAAGTCCATACATTAAGAGAATGCTCAGCATTTAGTGCTGATTTAATTAGTATTGGCAACATTTTGGCTATTAAACTTTCTTATTTAAGTGGTCTCATAAATTTTAAATGATACCCAATCTTTATTCAATTGTATGCATTCGAGCTTAGAAGAGGTCAATTTATTCTAGCCAGAATTGGAAATAAGTGTGGTGAGCTTAAAAATTATGTGGTTTATAAACCACTGATCGTTGGAGCTTTTAATATCTTGAATAACGAACGCTATCTAAATTTTTTTATTATTTGCAAAATGAACCTTAAAATGTCTAAACGACTTGAAATATTTAAAATTCTCTTCGTAAGTGAATAAGTCATATTAAAATTTTTAAGCGGCATTCGCTGTATGATTTTGATAAATTTATTTCATTGAGATTTCATAATTTCACAATCACTAATAAAAATATTCTGCAAGAAAAACTTCTGTTTTACTATTTATTTTCCGACAATGTATGGGAAACCTGTAGGAAAACGTGAACGTTGAGTTGCATTTTATTTCTTCGTAAGCAATTATTTTAATGTGGGAATATTTTACAGCATTCGGTTTAGTAAAACATTAAAATTTATTTGTTACAGCTCGGATAAATTTATTTCGGTTTTGACGCATTTATTTGTTTATGAATATTATTTTATTCGCTAAAATTTAATAAAATGCTGAAAACTTAAGCACACAACAGTTAATTCTTGACATTTGATTAACGTCCACATTATTTAAAGCATTTTAACCCCTCGTGAAAAATTTGAGCTCGTTATGTTATATTTGTATCTGAAATTTGTCAGACTAAAAATTTTTTTTTAAATTTTCTCCTCAAAATTTCCAAGTCGATTTAATTTTCCTTAATCTAACGCTGATGTATGAATCGGCATTAACCTTTTAACTAAAAGAATTCGATATTACCAGTCGTGTAAATTGGTGATATAGTAAAGGCGTCAAATGAAAAAGTTTAAATTATGACACGAACGTTCCACGGATAAATTGTTTCATTTTTTGGTGCACATGACTAGCATATTTCTTTTTAATGCTTCCATTTGTTACACGCGATGATGCTCCTTGTTAATCTCTGTTTATTGTTTCAACGCCACCACCGCCGGCCGCCCCCTTTCATAATGATATGCTTGTTTAATGAGATATTACAGGAGATATTAAGGATCTTCGTCTTAACGTAAATTTTTTCATCCAGCCAACCCTACTTTTAATATTTTTTTGTGTAGCTAATTAAAAGAGGACATTAATTTTATTTAAGGCAATTGTAAGGTAAGGTACGTTTAATTGTTTTTCTCCCGTTAAAATTATGAAAGGATTATCTCTCCAAACTTGGATAAGTTATTTTTATTAGTAAGAAGAAGGGGAAAACAAGCTTGTTGGGTTTCAGTTTTCATTAATTCATTTTTACAAGTTGTAATTTCGCTTGTACATTTTTTACATTTTAACATTATCGGTTTAATTTAATAATATGCTGACATCATTAATAACGAGGTTATATCGTAATAATCCACCTTGCGGTTTAGTGTTATATTCTCTTTGAACTTGCGAAATTGCTGTAACTAAATTACATAATAATTATTTTTAATTAGACATTATGGTTATTGACTGTACTTGTACTAACTGTCTTGCACCTTAAAACCTAAAATTGAAATGTGGGAGAGAGATCGGCTATGGTTTCTAATCAAAATATTTGGATACGGTTTCACCTTTCAATGAGGGTAATTCTATTGATTAAATTGCTGCATATTTTATTCACAAACAGACTACATCAATTTTAATTAACGTTATAATGTAAAGTACATATTTTGATTCCGTTCTACTAATTACACTACGATACGCCTCTGGTGACGATCTTGTCGAAATAACGCAATTTTCGGGTCATTTTTCCAGTATCAGCCTTACATTATAATTTAAAAGGTTTCAAAGGGTCAAGAAATACCTCTAAGATTAAGATTATCAAATTACAACAAAGACAAATTTATTTTCTAAGAAATTAGGTTATATTTTTTTGCTAAAAGCTTCTATTATTAAATTATTTATATTTGTATAATATCGTAGAAGTTTTACGACTTTAAATCATTATTTACACTAAGATGAACTTTGCGTGACCAATATCCACTAAATGATTGCTCTTTATAAATATTAATGTCGTAAATTTTCAAACAATAACAGTTTAAATGCAAAGTGCCGCAATATACATAATATTTTAGAAACACTGTTTACTTAAACTTGGATTTTCTAGTTTTGTTGTATTGAAATGTTAATAACCTGTATTAAACATTAACATAAATTATCGTAGGTACATAGCAGGAGTACCTGGTTTTTTATGTATTTTAATTATTGAAGAATAACAAATCTTCTTGGTAATTTTTTGTGTTTCTTATAGGTTTTGCAACGTTTGTAGTATCAAGTAGCGGCGTATTTTTGTACAGTTTTTATTTGTTATTTTCAACAATTTAAATTATAAGGGATAAAAGAACATTAAAATATTTCACCAATGGAAGCTATGTACTTTTTTTTAATTTTTATCAGAGCTGTACTGGCTGAAATAAACCGTGAAATAAATTTTAAATTTTAGTGTATCGAAACTTAAAAGTTATATATGTTGCAAGCTCTTTGCGATAAATCAAAATTCAATATTAAAAGTTTTAAAGGAAAATATTGTTGGAAATTTTTTTAGTTTTATCCTAGTTCGGGTTTTATGTATATGGGATAGATAGTAGAAAATACATAGTACGGCGAAGTTATCTGGGTTATATCGGATTATATATTAGATTATACGTGATGCCAGCACATACATACAAATCAGCCGATGAGATGAAGAGAAAATTTTATACCCTAACCGAATAACGAATTTTCAATTAACAAACAATTTAACTTGTAACATTTGGTGAACGGCAACATTTTCTTTCAATGGCTTGCAGATAATATTGTGCCTTTACATTATTCGTTATTACAGTCATTATTACTACCTAGGAGATGTCTTTTCTCCCTTTGCAAGGGCGCTTTGCAACATAACTTTTTTATGTTTCTTCTACATAATAAAACGTTCGTGACATGAGATATACAAATATTTTTAGTCTTGTATTCTTATTTTTCTCCACGATTTTATGTATTGAGAGATAAAGCAGCCAGCTTCGAACGCTTTTCCATACAAACAAAACGAAATGCGGTTTAGTTTATTTTTAGCCCTAAAGTCTGCTCTAGTTTACTGCGGTGTGTAAGGGGTGTTAAAACATATTTAATAATAAGTAAGCCTTCGAGGACAAAATTTAAACAATGCCATCAAATAGCATGTAGTAACTTTGATTAAATTATTTGAATCAGTTGGATATTATCTTCTTTGAAATCTCTGTCAACAAATTTTGTATAATTTTTAATCAACTAGAAATGTCCACATTGAAATGTTACTTATTCGTAACAGTCGCCGCTGTTGTACACGTAAATAATTAAAAAAAAACTAATTTACACCAAAACTAAATCGAATTTTGTTGTTTCATTTTACAATAATTGAATATATCTTCAATCTGCATTAATTTTAAATCCAAAAATGTTACTCGTAAATTTCCTTCTAAATTAAATATTTTGTAAATTTATGAAAGCTTTGTGTTAATAAAATGATTAAATACTCGCCAGTGCTTTGTGTTATGAAAACATGTGGTATCGAATATGGTTTTACAATATGTAATTTTCAATAATAATTTTAATGATATTTTGCTATCAAATGTTTGCGGTATTATTCACAGCACTGACTATTATACGTGCAGGTAAAATACCTTTTCCGCCATAATATGTAAAATTTCAAAAAGAATACATCATTCGTGAAACCGTTATAGTTATTTCTAATTTTTTAACGAATATACTTTTATTTCGTCGTCTGAAAAATAACGGTTTCATAAGCCGATCTTCTTTAAATTTCATATGGGCTCGCAATTGTTGGTAGAATTTTTGTTAAAAATGTTTGTAGAGATCGAATCTAGTAATCAAGCTAGAAAGTACAGCGTATAAAATTATTCAATCTTTTGAGCTCTAAAATTAAACACATCCTAGCGGGGGAAATTTTGTTATTAGTAAATGTGTGTCTTACGGTCTTCTTCGGATTAGAGAAGTTGTGGCAATTACATTGAGAAGGGCTTTAATGTAAATGTAATTAGTGTTCATTATTCTATAGTTTGGTTGAATAACCTCAAGGATGCAAGTGGTGGATAAGCTCGATGGGCTGTGAAAATGCATTAGTACGACGAGGTTTTTCGTCGTAAGGGTAGAGGTGTCCTGGTCTTGATGTATTTGATGTTGCGGTAAACTTACAGGTTAACCAAAATGTTACGTAAATAGTATAGTAACATTACGTTTTATGTTTACTTAACATTTTCGATTTTGGTGGAATGTGCACACCGGTGAAAATTACAATCGTCAAACAATGATTACAATGGTATAAACTTTTACATGAACTCAAGGTAGGAAGTTTCTATCCTTTTGTACCTGGTAAACTGTACCTGTAACCAAGAAAACTTCATGTAACCATGTAATCATGTGTCACTCCCTAGAAACCAAGGGACTGATCGATTGTACGATGTAGCCTGTTACTAACTTTGCTGTCGGGAAGGGAAACCGCGATGGGATATGTTGGGAATAACACAAAGTTTAATTTTTTAACCAGCCTCAAGTTGGTTACTAAAGTGTCCATGATAATCTGCTTTTGTAAATGGACCAAGGGGTAACTGGTAGTCAGATTTTAATTTTAAATTAAACGTTAATTGAACGTGCCTGAAGGTTGTTATTTTTTGTGGGAAATACGCATATCTTGAGTATCTTAATCTTACATTGGAAGCCTTAGGTAATATGCTAATGATGTCGCTCAGTATGATAACTTTATCTGTGTAGTAGTGTAAGGTTAGCAAACTGAGTTCATCATAAATTTGCTGTATTATAGTAACTTGTCTTAACTAACTGGGCAATAACAACCCTTCCTGTAGAAACTAGTATAGAAAGTTCAACAGATTCTCTGTCTTGGCACCTTTACATATATTTTCCATGTAAATACCTTGTACAGTTTAATTCAGAACACATAACATAAATTGAAATTTCAAATTAGATTGCAGTAAAAAATGGAGTGTTGTTTTCGTTTCTCCAGTCGCGTTAATTTAATCAAAATTTTTTTAACTGAAAAAAAATTAATAAATGATTCAATTTGTTGTGACAATTTTTTATTATAAAAGTAAACGACTCTATTTTTCATCGAACACGCGAATTTAAATTTGTGGTGGTTTTAGTCTGCTCGACATCGTCTTAACTTTTGTCATGAATCTTGATAAACCGAATTAATCGTTAATGGGTTTTTGAGGAAAAAAATAACTTTCTTGTTTTGCGTGCTTTTATATTACAAAGTTTCGCAGATTTTTTTCCAAGATTTTATTCAAATTAAATATTACAGCATTCAAGGGGGTACGCATGATCGTTCATCACGGAAAACAATGTTAGTTTAAATTAATGCAATTAAAGAATACCATTAAATTATTAAATTTTACGTTAATTTTGTTACTACAAACTAAAATAATAGGCACTTACATAAATTATTTATATTTTAATTAATTTGTAATTACGCTATTATTTCGTTTTCTAAACAAACATCGAAACTACATTAAACTAATTACAGTGTTTTGTAATTTTTTATTTAATGGATTAAATTACTGCCTTCCCAGTGTAACTAATAAATTATTTAAATGATATGGATAATTTTCAAATTGTGCAAGATGCCGAATAACTAACACAGATCAAACTGAGGATAGTAATTAGAAACTCGTGATGCAAGTAAACGTAATAAATAGTATATTGTTTTACAAGGAGCGAAAGTAGAATTTTTCGTATCTACTCTTTGGGGTATTACAAATTGCGTCAAAAGAAAGGGTTGGTAGTTAGGTATTTTCTTGCCAATAAATCACAATTCAAGTGTCGTCCTGTTTTGGTTTATTAGACCATCTTTGGGATACACTACGAAGATATGTCAAATAATTACATAGTTAAATTTGAAAATATGTTAGTCTATTCACGTATAAATTCATAAAACTTTATAAAACATGTTTTAGAATCTGGTTAACTGAAAGTTAGAAACTCAAATTAAATTTTCTGTTAATATACTTACATGCATGTACTTCTTCTGTTCTTTATTTTTTGATTTTCGATGCGGTTTTAAGTTTAATTTTAAGTTTTAATTAGCCAGACTTTGAAATATGTTTCATAGATTTTTATAGTTGCACGTGAGTTGTCGTGGCTTTAATGTTATTTAAGTAGTATGCATTTGACATAAATCTTTGAATTTTTATGGTTTTTTTAGTGGAATCTTAAAAATGAAAATTTTTCCAAATCCATAATCTATGATGTTGCTGCAAATGATTCAAAATAGTATATTGTGATATCAGAGCGTTAAAACAGTTTTTTTTTTGAAAATTATAGAGCGAACCGAGGGTAAGGCAAATAACATTAAATAGTAACCTGATATATTTTAATTGCTTTTAATTAAAATGCATTTTACCAAAATACAATTAAAAATCGGATGTGGCCATGCCCATGACTTTATCATACTTTTATTAAATATTAAAAATAATTTTAATAATAAAAAGAAAAAATATTTTCCATTAACCAATGTGACTCAAAATCTAATCAGCTCTAAGTCTAAATATAAAGATACAAAATACCAACTTTAGTTTTGAAATTCTCATTAGTTTTTGAAATATTTAATAAAAACTAATAATAAATAAAAAGATTTAAAAAAAAATTGCTTCCATGAACCAATTTTATCCAAAATTTAATCAGCTGTAATTCCTGCCATAAACATAACAAATTATTGTTTTAATAAACAAATTTTAACTAAAATTTAATGAGTTCTAAATATCGATTAAAATATGCGAAAACCTAAATTTAGTTTAGAAATTCGTATTACTTTTCGAAATATTAATTAAAAACTAATATTAAATAATAAAACTTAAAAAATAAAAAACAATAGTTTTCATAAACAATTTTAACTAAAATTTAATCAGTTCTAAATCTCGACATAAGTATGCTAAATCCTAAATTTCGTTTTGAAATTCGTATTAGTTTTGAAATATTAATTAAAACTAATATTAAATAATAAAATTTAAAAATAAAAAAATAGTTCCGTGAATCAATTTTAGCCAAAATCTAATCAAGTCTCAACATAAGGATACAAAATCCAAAATTTTGTTTGAAAATTCCTATTAGTTTTTGCTGTAGGTCGCACACAAAATTTGACCACATCACACACACAGACACACACACAGCACACACACACACACACACACAGACATTTTTGAAAATGGTCTTATTTTACTCAGGGACCTCAAAAGTGTAAATCCATCAAAATCTCAAATTTTCTTTCTGCACGAAAACAATACTTTCTCATATTACATATGATAAAGTAAAATATTTCAATTTTCGGTTGAAATAACTCATATTGTTGTTTTCACATTGTTGAAATATCTGTAATAATTTTATTTTAATTAAAACTTATGTTTGTTTAAAATTTGTTTTTCAAATTTAAATTTGCAAATGCCAGGTATCAAGTGGCACTTTGTTGAATTATTTCGGAAGCAGATCCAACCTACGAGTATAAAGTATTTGTAAACTACCGAATTTTGCAAACAAACATTGGATTTTGTTAATACAAATTTATTGCGCTCTTCGTTTTTGTCATAACTTAGATATTCATACTTTTGCTCCCCGTGGAATAATTTCATCTAATGGAATGCGGCTTCATAAGGGGGTTCTTATACTAAGGCGTTAACAAAATTGCGTCTATTTTCTAAAATTGCTTATGTAACCTGTTTCATTACCTTAACTCATCAAAGTTTCAATAAAATATGAGCTGAAATGTTTGCAAAATACGACCGAACTTGAGGGAATCGTAATGATGTGGGTTCTCGTCAGCTCGAATTCGTAAATTATTGGATTGGAACCACACTAACATTTTTGGGTTACTTTTAAAGCTATCAGTCCGTTAGTCGACATTTTATTTTGTACCTACATCTCCAGGGGATGGCGTGATCGCTAATCAGCGTTAGATTACATCTTACTTGCCCCCAAATAGAGGCGAAGAAAGTTCCCCTCGGAAAAGATTTCTGCCCAAATTACATAATATTTCGTTTCTTTGCTATACATTGCACGAAACATTTGAGATAGTCTATTTGCAGCTTTCGTGATTAAGATTTCTCACGGTGTGACCGAAGCTTTAGTTATTATTTTATGATAATTAAGTCACGCAACGGAAAAGTTTCATAATATTTTCAGCATTAGTTTGGGTCGACTAAAGTATTTTTTTTTGTTTGAATAACACATACGGAGTTCTCTCAAACCTCTCGTGGTTTAACTTAATTTTAATTGTGTGGTGTTTGGGTTGTGCATTTCGCTTCAACAAATATTGTAACGAGAAATTCACATCTATGTTTTTCAAGGGCTGTTTGTTATTTTTTAGTTTCAAGTTTTACATAATAATTATAATCAAAAAATAGTTTCGGCGTTGTAACTTTAAGTCTCGTTCACAACGAACTTAATTTTGTATTACGCTGGAGTGTGTCTATTGTGCTTTACTAATAAATGAAAAATAAATTAAAATTTAATTGAGTTGGCCAAAATTAAATAGGGTTTCTGAAAGGAAAATGCTGAAATGGTTCGGACAAGTTGAACATTTAAATGAATTTCATTATTAGTGGAACTAACGTAAAAATTTAGAATAATAATAAAGGTAAACGAGAAGAGCGCGATGTATGGATGTTATCGTAAAACGAAAGGATACGATTTTCAAAAATACTCCAGGATGTTGTTGTCTAACTTTGTCAAAATTAAATAGAAATTTAATTTAATTTTTCTAATAAAATAAAATAAAATACTTTATTGTTATTTACCTTTTTGTATAATTTTATCTTTTGTATTGATTCAGAGCTATTGTCGTAAAATTTAATATTTCAGGTCCAAAAAAATAAAGTGTATTATTTTTTTGACGTTATTTGAAAGCGGGAGTTAGAAGCGCAAACAATTTCTTTGAGAGGATATATGCTGAAAATTAAAATAAAATTTTGTATACCCAGACTGTGGTTTACATAATTATTACATATGTATTATCAACTTATTGGAAATGTTTGATATTGTTATATCTTCACCGTGTAAATTGATTACGTTATTTTTTCGAATAAAAAGTATAATGTTGGAAGCTATCTCAGCTTAGTTTGCGGTGACCGTTCACCTTAATTTCAATTATTCTATGTTTTCGTAACATTTTTAATGAAAATACTTTTTAAGTGTCACATTAACAACGGTTTTGTTTTTTTAGGGTCTTTAATTTGAAGTCGAGTGCAATTAACGCCCTTAGGTGGTTCATCTTGAACGACCACAAAAACACTTAACTTCAAAATTATAATTAGTTATTTTTATTTATTTATGCAATTTTTGAAAACATCTTTTTGTTTCAGGTGAGTCCAAATTTAATCCTGCCAAGTATGTAAGTCGCTTCTTTCGAATTTGATTACATATTAAATTCTGGAGACGTAAACTTGTCACGATTTCGTATTATTGTATGACTAATTAACTTCAAGAAAATTATTTAATTAAATTTATCAGTATTCCCGTAACGAAACGCATTTTGTATGAAACCGAAAGTATTAGGTACTTCATCTCCCAACACCTGTTCGGATTCAGAAATTTATGTTCAACCTTAAATTATTACAAATTTTCACGCTACTATTGTACTCCTAGGTCTTGGTTAAAAGCAATTTTGTCGCAATATATAACAATTCAATAGACACGTGATAAATTATTTTATGTAAATTAATTAAAATATTAACACTCCAATTATCAGCAATCCCTCCATACCAAATTCATACTTATATAATATTCACATTGTAGATTTTAGAAATTCAACTTGCATCAAGAATGCCACTAAATGGTGACACCGTAATTATTAGACATTCAAGCACCCATCTAAGAAATTTATATTATTTCATGAACGAACCGAGCAAGTTGCATAACTCATATTTCTCACCTTCCGGTTTTTGAATACACTTTTATCGTTTTATATTCAAAACACAATAATAAAAAAACTCAAAAATGTTTTTTCCTCGCTTGCCGATGTTGTATGGTACTTACTATAAAGAAGATTTGTGGAGAATGGTTTTATTTAGTTTATCTCATTTTATTGTGATTTATTAAAAAATAGTCGAGTGAACCTACTCGAGATTTTTTGCAATCGCTTTTTTCCAACTTGCAAAACTTTTTATTCGGATACAATAGTTGGGATATTGTTTTTCAAATTTTATCTACACTTTAACGATGCTGACGTTTCTCTCAACTGCAGAAAATTGTTGAATGCGAATTTATTTTCGAATTGTCTCTACAAAAGAAATTTATCAAAAGAAGCTTTTGTAATTGGAATTGCAGTTTTGTGGTATCGATTGTTTCGTGTCATTTGCAAATGACATTTTATTTTAACCGTTGTTACAGTACATTTTCTTTCAATTGATTACATTACATTTTTTGTTCGTCATTAGCAAAATATACCGGAAAAACCGATACTGAAATGCGATAGGAACTTAATATCACGATCAGTGACGGAACAATGTTGAGGAGGGCTTTGGGGACAATCTGTACTAGACAGATTGTTTCATCTAAATCGGTGTTCGAGTATTCGTGATGGACAGTTTCTTTACTGTGTCTCTCTATAGCCCTTGTCTATCCATGACACTTGTGCATAATATGACTGTTGACGTTGGCTGTTCGAAATACCTGCACAATAAGTCTCTCGAGCACCGCATATTCCAAAAGACATAGATACATAATTTATAATATTGCGGTATTTGTATAAACTTGCAAGAGTTAGTTTGACGTTCTTTTAAACGACTATTTAATAGACCTCGACATCGATTCAATAGAATATTTCAATTTAAAGATTAAAATGAAATAAATTAGAAACCGCGTTTTCGACGCAATTAAACATTAAATTAAATCTATTTTTTTAAATGATACCCAACCTGCAAGGGATGTGCCATTTTTAAAGTGGTTGTGAATATTATAGAACCACCGACTTTAAATTTATCGAGTAGTGCACAATAAAGTAATACAAACCGCTTTAAACAAATGCTCAAATTTAAATTACTCAACATAAAGTAATCAAATTTAATTTGTTTAAAATTTAAAACAATTTCAAGTTGCTTTGGATTGTTACAGGCGTTCACGAGCGAGTAGTCAAATTTAAATTCAGAGTATATGTGTTTTCTGTAATTTTATGTTAATTGAGAAACATAGTTTGCAGTCACCGATTTCGCTATCCTTAATAAGATCCTATCTGTAAAATAGAAACAAAACAATTGGGCGAGTGAATGGCATATCGGTTAGAGAGCTAGCTTCTTGTGCTAAGATTAACGGATGCGTCTCGATTGACGTGTACTATGTTTCTCTTACCAAGTGTCTACCTGATGGCACCGGGTAACTGGTGAAAAATAAAATTTCATAGTGCTTTTAAAAATATAGAACAAATATTTAAATTTTATATTATTTTGTGTATGTTCGGATTATAATTTTAAAATATCGACAAAAAAACAAAAACGATGGCTTTTGTCGGAAAAGACCAATAAGGACAAAGATTGTCATAGACAATACTATAACGGAACAGGTTCGACGCTTTAATTTCCTTGGCTGTGACGTTACCTACGAGAAGAACTACGACATACAAAACAAACTAAACAGATTTAGAGCTATATGCGGCACAATACATAAACATTTAAAAATAAAACTACAAGAGATACCCGTCTGAAATTCTATAAAACTGCAGCAATACCTACATTGACCTACGGATGTGAAGCATGGGTCATTGGAAGAAGAGACGAAGGCAGAATACAAGCAGCAGAGATGCAATTTCTTAGAGCAACAAAAGGATGCACTAGAACAGACAGAATACGAAATGAAGACATAAGACACGAACTTATGATTGAACCTTTGCTGAAACACATTAAAACATACAGACAGAGATGGTGTCAACATATGGAAAGGATGGACAACCGCAGACCAGTAAAGCTGATAATGGAATACCATCCTAAAGGAAAAGAGACGTTGGGCGACCGAGGAAACGATGGACGCCGGAACAGGCTTAGCCTAATCCAGGAAGTTTGATGATGATGATATTATTTTCATAATATTTTGAATACGAAAGGAGTCGTCAAAGAAGTCAACACTTATTGATTGATTCCGTAACATGAATAATGGGCCAAGGAAGAAAGCCCGTATCGTACGGTTTAATAGTATAGTCCTTGAATAAATATCAACGTTATGGGTAATTACCCTCAAGACTTTTGGTTTGAAAATTTACTGACGCAAATAATCAAATTAAACGACGTCTTTTGGTCAATGGACATTTAATATGATACGAGGTTGATAATAATTTTATATTTGTACAGTCGAGAAAACGTTTGTTCATTTGACGTTTAACTCCTGCATACAATGCACTTCCGTGTTATCTTGATTTTTGAATTGTTAGTATGCAGGACTTGAATTTCAATTTAAAAAAATTTCCATAATAATTTCAGTCTTATTTTCATTAACGTAAGATCATATTTTCGTTTAAGTGCTTTTGCTTCCAACTGGCACCAACAATAAACCTTTCCTGGTGCGTAGTGCTCGTTTTAAGTAATTTAGCAGATTTCACGATTTCTCCATCAAATAGCCCAATTGCTTTTAATTCCCACAAGTACCTATTTTAGTTTTGACTTTAATTTTAACTGTTTGTAATTTTCCTTTATCTAAAAGGCAAATTACTGAGGTAAAATAATCGAATATGAGATTTACCTTAATTAATTAATAAGGACGCACTTGTAATCCCGACATTTGGATATCCTCCAAAGAAATTCTTACTTTTTCGCGGCTCAATCGTTGGATTTTGTTTTAGTTAACTAGTTTAATTATTCGCAACAATATATTTAATGTTGTAATTATCTTATCAAATTGTGCGTTTCGGCATGCGAGAGGCGCCATTTAGAGCTCCTCTAGGGTCATTTTGAGTAACGCTAATGGATATAATTTGGTATGTTTCGGGCAAATTTTCTTTTTACTGTAATTACTTATTGTGCACCTAAATTTTTTTTTCTCTTTTAGTATTTTGCAAAAAAAAATCAGCTTTTCGTTATAACTTGGCGAGCTTTATGGAACCCTTAATTTTCCGCTATTAACCACAATTTGCATGTTTGAAAATACCGTTAATTTTCCTGTAGAACATAATCGGGTGCAATTAAGCTAATTATTCTATCGTCAAGTGCACCTTGGTAGTTAAAAACTTTATCGCATCCTCTACGCCATTTTTCCATCGAAATTATTTTTTTAAATTTAATTGGTACGCTTTTCATATCTAAAACTTATAATAAGGACTTCATCTCATTAGGTAGGACATTTAAAAAATAACAAATTTTCTGGTATGATTTTAATCGCTCCTTATTTTCATTAAAAAGGATTTCAGGACTTTTACAAGCCTTCGTATTTCTTTGTTACTTTTGTTTTCGAATTCATTCAAAGATATATTATTAATCAAAACAAAGAAGTAAAACTTTTGAAATTAAGCCGACGCTGGATGTATACAATTTGTACGTAATTTTATTTATTAAAATTTTTGTTTTGTGCAAAGTACGAAACCTTATTGTTGATTTATATTGGGAAATTATTAACATTAAAAGTTTAAAATTTTCTTGAGTTATGTTCACGCACGAATAATTTATGTGGGAAACACAGAGGAGAAGAAAGAATTTTTTAATTTAAATTTTTCCTTCTTTGGAATGAATTTCTGAATCTGTAGGATAGTGTAAGTGAAGGGTAATGATAAAATAGGCTTACGAATCAAATCCTCAACTGAAACGGTTTCGGAATTTTAAATGAAGTGTCTTGACCTATGTAAACTTACTGACGGAAAGGGATGAAATTCTAGTTTGGGCAGTTTACTATACAAACTACAGTACAGGGTCTGATAAACACAATTATCCAATTAGCTATTAAAGTTTACTTTCTAAATGGGGATCGATATAATTATTGATGTCGACAGTGGGCGGAATAAAATTTTTGCCAGTACTTTTTTTTAATTTTAGTTTCATTTGGGCAATTTTCCGCCATTCTGCTGTGCATTAAATTCAATAGGAATTCAAATTATAGTCGAGTTCATCTTTAAGCGTAAAGCATCGAGAGTTAACCTTAAACGTACAAAGGAATTTTGCTTTTCAAACCCTTTTCAAACGATACATTGGCGGCGTCGACGTCTTTACGCATGGTTTATTTATCAAAGAACTTAACAAGCTCTTTTTAAACATTTAGAACGGTTTTGAGTGCTTTCTGGTAAAAACACGTTGTATAATTTGTTAAAGATTTATCAATTTATATTTTATTGACAAATAAGGTTTGTGCGGCTGATTGAATTTTAGATTAAGTAAGTTCTGGCGTCTCTAAAGAAATGTAGATTTTTCATGTTCTCCAATATATTTGTTTTCGTAATCGATAAAGATTTATTGTAATCGACAAATCCAATTAGATGCTGCACTTTCAGCACGTCATTCAAGTGCGATTTGCCTGCAGGATTGAGTAATTGAATTGAATAATATGCAATGAAAATAAATGAATATAGACAACTAATATTAGCTTTTCGTAACTTAATCCTTCATTTACATTTTCCCACTTTTCTTATATCCAGCAACCTTGTTATTTTAAAAATGGTCCTGCAAATGTTGCCAGGAAGAATTTTGTTGATCGAGCCATTTATCCAAAACATTTTTCCACTCTCGAATTTAATTCTTATTGGTCACGATTACCTACGTTTAGTGCACATTTTATATTCGAGGGTTTCGAAGCTGTTTTTGCTTTTAGAATCAGGGTTAAAAACCGGGTTCGGTCTGATGCAGTACCTTTGTTTATTATGAGAATTTAACCAACTGAAACAGCTGCAGAAATTAACTTTTACACTTTCAATCGGTGTTGACCTTTCTAAATCGTGTTCTTACAATAATGTAGCAATTTAAATTTATTATTGCATTTATTTTATTTTGAGTTTCTCGGTTGGTGATTTTGTTATACAATAGGGGGTAGAAGCTTTTGAGCTAAGATTTCTGCTTATTTGACTATTGACATTTATATAGTACAGTAGCGTGCAATCGAATTAGGGCCACTCACAATTTTTAGTTTTTAATGCAATTTGTTATATTTGATAAATTTTGAATTTATACTAAGTAATAACTATTCAAAACAATTAAAACTCACTTTTTAAAAGCAGGTATCAAATTTCACCCTAACAGTTATAAAACGGCTTAAATATCAAAACTCGAGGTATATGGGTATTTAACGTCGGGTAGTTTTGTCCGTTGTTGGTCATTGTTTAAGGGACTGGCGAATATAACTGTGCTGTATTTTGGTTAAATCTACCCTACAAGTGTTGTGAAGAAGTTGATTTTGTGTATTTTGACTTTGAGTAATATTTTTATTCAACCACGTGTTAATTTAAAATTTCAAGTTTTAAAAATTAATTTTACGTAATGGGTAAAAATAAGGACCTTAAATAGGATAAAAAAGTTAAGATTGAGGGTCTTTTGAGATCTGAAAATCACAGGAATCGTGAAATTGCCAAAATGGAACGAATTTTGCGTCAATCAGTCAATCGGATTGCAAAATCAATTAAGGAAAATATTCCTACAACGTCAACCAGGCGATCAAATTGTAGGGTAGAATAAAACTACCACTCCAGAAGATTGGTTAATAGTTCGAAGGACATTAGAAAATCGAAAATGGACTGTGAAAAAATTAATCGAGTCCTACACCAAGATGAAATTTCAATTTCTGAACGTGTGCTTAAATCGCGAATCTCCGAAGCTGGAATAAAAGTCGACAACCAGCAAAGAAGCCAAAATTGACTTCAAAATGAAAATTGCTCGACTTAAATGGGCCAGAGAGCACAAAAATTTTACTGGAGCAGATTGGTCAAAGGTATTTACCCATAAAATTTATAATTATTCATAATTAATTAATTACTAAAAATTAATATTTTTTATAGGTTATTTTCAGCGACGAGACACGGCTTGGGTGTGTAACTGAAAAAGGTGCAATATGTGAAGAGAAGATCATCTGAACGTTTAAAAGAGTGCTGCATTGTAAAACAATCAAGGACCCACGGGCAGTGATGATTTGGTCGGCCATTACTGCTGAAGCACTTGGACCACTTCATTTTGTTACCAAAACCATGAACCAAATTCAGTATAAAGAAGTGGTTGAAACGGTTTTGGTACCTTATATGGGTACTTTAGGTAGTTACCGTAAAAGCTACACTGTCATGCAGGATGGAGCACCCTGTCATAAGGCTAAAACACTCATGGACACATTCAAACGGTTGGATATCAATGTGTTGCCTTGGGCAAGTAATTTTCCGACCAAAATCCCATAGAAAATGTTTGAAAAACATTAAAGTTGTTAGTTTACAAACGAAACAACTCCACAATAGCAACTTTAAAAGAAAATATTCGCTTAGTATGGAAAACAGATGAGCATTTAAAAAGTAGCTTAAGCTTGTATTAGGAGTATGCCGAAAAGGGTGGCTGCAGTAATTAAAGCTAGGGTGGTACCACGAAATATTAATCAAAAGGTGTTAAAATAATAGAAATAAAGATTTGTTCGAAATATAGTTGTATTCTTGCATTAAATTATAGGTAAATTTAAAAATCAATTTTTAATGGGTGGCCCTAATTCGATTGCACGGTACTGTATATAATCTGCAATAGAATATCTTTCATAATTTTTGGAAAAATCATCTACCAGATTTTCAGCAAGTGGGAATCTCGTATACGATCCAATGCATTTTCTACAAATAGATCAAAAATGGAAGCACGCGGGGGTGATTTAAGCATTTAATTTTTACTTTATAATATTTGTTAGAGAAACCGATAAAATGGGTCAGACCTTCAAGTTCGCTCTAGAAACCATTGTTAACATCTCGAAAGTTTGTCTCGTAGCAATAAATTGGAAAAATAGAAAAGTAAGATAAGTGTATTCCACACCCAACTGAAAACCCCAGAACTCGCTGTTTCAAAGTACCTATGTATTAACGGGTTTCAAGAAACTATATTATGCTTTTATCGAATGCGATGAACAGTTGTTGTATTTCTACAATAGTCGATCACGATGAGTATAGTAGCTTAACCGTAATGATTGATGACAGTCTCGGGGGTATTTCAAAGCCAAAATTGTTTGAAAGAGAAGATTACGATGACAGTTTGGTTATTTACTTCACAATTGATAATCCTTACTACTTTTGAATCCAGGTAAAAATATCAACGCTGATAAGCGCTCTGATTCTGAACTCGAAGTTTCGACACCGATCCTAACTTTTCTTCCCCTTGTCTTACATTTCCACGAACACGATGGATCCTGTATCCCACGCTACGCTAAGTTACGCTTACCGATCGAGGAGTTCAGAATCTCAAAGTAGTACTGTGAGCAGGACTTCACACCGAACATTCTTGGTTAATTAAATAGCCCTGTTTACTTTTGTTTGTTTCCCGTTTATAAATCAATTAGGAGAAGATAGAAACAGTAGTAGGAAGTTGTAGATAATTAAATTTTAGTCAATATTACATTAGGCCACCTATGGTGTCCATTATAATTTTTTGTTTAAAAGGGTTCGTCCTTTATTTTCTGACCCTTTTGTTTTTCCTACAAAATAAAATTTTTTTATCGTTAAGTCTGAATTTAAAATTGCCGCTTTGTTTCTTTTAGAACGCAGTTTTTTAAATTTATTGTGTGTATCTAATTACACCTTTATTCCTCTCTCTAATAAGCCTGGGCTTCTATAAATTTAAAGCTTGTTTTTATCTCCCATCATAAAATTGCGCTGTATATGAACATAAATAACAATTTGCTTAATTTTATGTGTGCATAATGATGTTGATTGGGTACTTATCATGACGCAACTAGAAAATTAATGATACGTGTATTTTGACATTATTCTGTCTACAGGTACGGAGGAAAACATATATTATTATCTCTTGAATATTCATAAATCAAAAGCCTTTTCAATAAATGATTTATTTTCGCCGTGTAGCGTCGAAAACAGAGCATTTCTTTGTATAAAGAAAATTCACTTTGGTGTTATGCTCGTAGTACTATAAATTTTCCATATTCTATAACGTATTTATTTCAAATTTACCAACTTACATTACATTTATTATTAAAATTTTTTCATTTTATTTTCCATACCTTAGCTACCTATACACTTTTTTTATCAATATTAAAAATAGGCGCGACAATATTTAAAGTAAACTGTGCGAATATGTCACTTTTGATAAAGTATATTGCTTTTCTTTTGAGTGTCAATTTTGTCTGATAAATGGTTAAAATTGTATATGTACCGCCTCGTATGTTAAATATATTATTCCGTTTTTACCTTTGGCTAGCAAATGGTCAAACGGCTTAAACTATAACATAAATTTACCTTTTTAGATGTCTGGGTTGTTTGCTTTTGTAATTTACATTCGTAAAAGCCAAAAGTGCTTTGTTTTATTTATGTAACATTAATTTTAAAACTTTATATTACTTAAATTAATTAAATATAACAACCCGAGCGAACATTGTTGTAAACAACAGTTTAAATTAATCGATTTTGTTGCGCTCAAAATTAATTTTTAGATTTAAAACTCTTGATGTGCAAATTAGTTTTTATTTTAAAAAATGTGCATTTCGCTTTGCTGCTTTGAGTCGGTTTTGAATTGCAATTTATAAAGGGGCTTGTTTTTATATAAAGCTTTAGAAATTAGTATCTCCCACCGCCGCGCCCTACCAAATCTCTTGTTTTACTTCAGAGTGTGGGATTTTATGAAATTTACTGTTGTCGTCTACATACATGTCACATAAATATTTTCTACTTGACAAAAACATACTTTTTGTTACTGTTTTACCTTTTCAACGTGTCGACGTGTTGATTTTAATACGAATATGTATATGGTGCACATACACAACCACATTCGACCTAAGAACCTTTTTTTCTTTAGCTCCAAGTCAAACGAACAAAAATTAATAATTACAAGGGTGGGGGCTGATAGGCCCAATAATATATCTGAATATAACCCGATTTCAGGCTTGACCAAACAAGGGAAATATTTAGATTTGATGAAATAAAAAATATTTATTAAAGCTGATAATTTTATTCAAATTTAAAAAAAAATAGTTGAGTACCTATTTCAAATTTTGTGTTAAAATTGTATTACTCCTATATTAAAACGTGGTGTCTGGTGAGCGTGATACAAAATTGCATGTTAATGTTTACAATAAATTAATTTTTAATGTTTTTGTCTAGTTTGATTACTAAATCGAGTTATTATCAAAATAATCGTAAAAATGTCAATCATCAACAATTTAACAAAGGCGACCCACTTATTACAACAAATTCTTTCGTATTGTCCTAATTATATCATTCTTTTATTATTTTATTCAGTTTTTTAAAAGTAAATTACATATTATTCAATAGTTACTATAAATATAATATAATATGTTTAACATTATTGAATTATTTTCGTAATTTTTTGGTGAATTTGGTTTTTTATGAATTTGTAAGAAGTTCAAGTTCTATAAAATATTAGAATAATTGTCTAGAATTTATCATTACGTTATCGAAAGAGGAATGCACCCTTTATACTGACGTTTAATACCTCTGACTGTTTTCAAGTTACACCTTACTTATAATAATTAAAAATTAAATAGTACTATTAATTTTCAAATTATAGAAAAAAAAATTATGATTATAATATTTTGTATGTAAAAATGTATAGGGTATTCCACTTGAATTGTTAAGTTACATATTACGTTACCACGCTTCAAGAGGAAAATGTAATTTTATTAAAATAAAAAAATATATATTGCTGTGTAATATTTTTCAAGCTATCAAGCTTCTACTTTAGGTGCCACAATAAAATTTGATATTCATTAATTAATAATCCTTTACTAACCTGCCTTAATATTTGTAACAATATCTCGAAAATAATTAAACTTAAACTGCCCCTATGTTGGTCTCCATTAATATGCTACGATAGCTCAGATGAACAAAAGTGCTTTTGAAAAATTGATTTCCCGTACATTGGTTGCCCCGAAACAGTAAAAATATGCCCTGCTAAAAATTTTTTATTCTTTTATTCTCAATATTTATTTGCAACCATAGCATTGTTTTATGTCATGTCCAGATTTACTCTTCAGAATCACCTTAAGATATATTTTAGTATTTTTGTACTGTTACTTTACTTTTTTGCATAATAATTGTAGCTTATGTAACAATAATGCTTATTATATGTTTAAAATTTATTTAACATTATTCCCACACTTATATCTTTTAAATATTAATTTTCTTAAATTAATATTATTTGTTTTTAATTGTATAAAATTAAAATTCATTTTCTTAAATTAATATTTGTTTTGTTTAATTTTGAGGTTTAAATTACTAATTGAATTTAAAATACTACTTTTTATAAGATTTTGCTGCTACATGTATAGTAAATTCTTGTATTTCATTTGCTACTATTCGAAAAATTGTACAAATTCGGCTCCTTCATCGTTTCAGTAAATTCACTTTTTTTATAATTTTGTGATTCTCTATACGGAATAATAAATTTTCTGTAATTTATGTTCCTGTAAAAGTGTTCCTAGTTGACAAAAAGCACATTATATCAAATCCAACTGATATTTTGCAAAATTATTCAAATTGTTATCCCATCAACCTTTTTTTTCACACTCAACTCTTGTTTACTATTGAAGACGCACTAAAACTATTTCTAATAATTAGCGTGAATTTTCTCAAAAGTAATCAATTTTTCAATAAAAAACCAAAATCTGCAAGTTTACTAATCATTAAAATTACTTTTCTGAAAATCTGTTGTAAAAACGGAGTAACTCAAAAGTTAATGTAAAATTTAATATTATTAATTACTCAAATGCAATATTCAATAACCTTATAACGACCACACTCAAACATAAAGTTCCAAAGGGATCACGTCACCCAGAATGAAAGTAGTAAATAACTAAAAATTCAGTTATATTAAGTGCAGTAATTATAGTGAAATTAAAAATATTGGTTTTTATTAAAAGTTATGAACACATGGAGTTCAGATTTCATCATTATGTACACAGTACTTTTCAAAACTTTTAAACTAAACACAATAACAGCAACTATTTCTTGAGATGATGATGGTCGTAGCAGTTCGAATGTTGGATTGCTATCCCGTAGTCGTGAGTTTAATACATTGCATTTTTCTGAGCGTGGCAGAAGCTGGTAACATTTTTGAGATATTAAATGCCGATTTACCTTTTCTGTGGTTCACGGAAAGTTTGTTGACAACAAACTCCATCTGTAGAACTGAGATTCACGTCTGAGAGTTTACTATACTAGTTGCTGCACCATGTTTTCACTAATTTTTTGTTCGCCAAACTCACTTTACTAAATTCCCGACAACATTGAAAAATATTTTATCGCTAAGGAATTTTAAATTTGTTTAAAGATATATGCGCAAATGAGTGTAATTGAAAATAATGGTAGGTCATTTGTTACCTTCGGAAAAATCCTTATTTGAAAGTATTCGAAATGAATTGAAAATATTGAACGGTTGCACTAAATTTAGTCGAGTTTAATGATTCCAAGCCTCATGCCAGTTGAGAAAACGTAAAAGTTCCCAATCGGCAATATTTTAGGCTATTTTCATATTTTTAAGCGCTCATTCAAGCGTTTTTTAGTTGGATCTTTATGATAAATGCAGTAAAAAATAAGCTATAGAATTTTATTTGATAGGGTGCAAATCTTAAAAAGTTTGCATTAATGAAATTAATTTTATCTAAGTAATTTATCATCTCTAGGGAAAAAAAGTATTATTCATTCTTTTAATACTTTTATTTTTTATCTCGAAATTTTTGCTTTCATAAAAATGCGTCCCTTTTAATTTCTTTTATTGACACTTAAATAATACGACCATTACTTTTGCTTTTCCAACTATTAAAAATGATAAAAATAGAGCGGGTAAATAAATAACTTTCGTTAAGTAGTTTTAAAAATCCACCGAGAGGGTATTTTTGTGTTAACTTCGAGATTATCGCGTTCTAGCAGCACAAAACCAATTCTTTTAACGATTTCAACTTTTTAGCTCGATATTGCCATAAGAGTAAGATAAACCTTTTATTTTCATTGTGTTACAGCAACCCTTGTTGGTAATAGCTTTTTCTTTAAGTGACACATAAAACTGACCGCGGTTGACAATTTTTCGTTTATTTAATTACCTTCTCTGAAAGCTAAAATTATAGGAAAGTACTTTTCTCTATAGGTTACTTATTTTTCAAAATTAGCTGACAAAACAATTTCCACAATAAAATAAAACTCCAACCTAGCAAAGTGAGTTAATTTTCCCCAAAGACTAAATCCGGATTTATAGTATATGTCACTGACCTTGACGCTGACTCTTTCGTGTTGAATGAAGTTATATGCGAATGAATGCGTTTTTCCATTGGAAGAAAATAGAAAAGTAGTTATTCAATGCCCAACTATTACACAGAATTGCTCAACCTTCAACGTTTTGGTTAGCAAATGCACTGACAAGGGCACCCTACGGTTGACCACTCACGGATTTCGGTAAACTCTTTTTTTTTAAATGAAAGTAAAACCAAGGAAATTTTCGTTTCCGCATTTAATCTAAATTTAATTAAAATGTAGTTTAATATTAATATCTACATTATTATGTGCAAAATTCCAGGCAGCGTCAATGTCAGCAACTAAAATATAAATCCAAATTGCATGAATTGCAGTATGCAAAGAGGAGCTTAAACTGTAAGTACACACAGTGAATAACCGTTATTAAATTGATATTAACGCTAAAATTAACTTAGAAGTGAAGTGATTAGCTTAAATGTTTTAATCATTTAGCGAATTTAATCGTAAAACTTCTTGAGTTTTTTTTTTCTAAATCAACATTTAGGAAATGTTTTATTACGGCTGTAAAAATTGGAATGCCGTTTGATCATTGAATGCTTACATTTTTCTGTGCCGAACAAGAGGATAACATAAAAAACGTAGTTTAAATATTTTTATTTTCTTTTTATCAATACATTTTACTGCCAATTTAAGGAAAATTTACATAATACATACACAAGCAACACGAATAAGTCATTTTTAACTTAGAGCAGATGTACGTGACTCTTCCCAAGTTTCCAATGTATTACCATCCCGGTAATTTTGTTGTTTAATACGAAACGTTGAAAGTGGTGTAGTAATTGGATAATTTACATGCCTTCTAGGTAACAACATACAAATATCAAAATATTGGAACATCTTGAAATTATGCAACAAATTATATAGAAAGAGAAGGATCAGGGAATATAACTAACCGACTTGGATCGACTCCAATCGTGTAGCACGTTCCTACTAGTAGTAATTAACTTGTTCGTTGTTTATATAATGTTCAGTTTGATTTATTAGCCTGTTTTACTAATTTACTTAAAGTTTAGTGTGTTATCCTAACCAATTTATCAGCTGGACTTTGCAAATGAGCTTATGCTAAATGTAGCATATTTGACTATGTGTGTTTGCGAAGAATGTTCAAAATTTTCGAGATCCCATGGCTCGTTAATACTAGTAATCTGGAGAAACTAATTTCCATCTAAGATGTTTATAAGTGGACGATAAACTAAACTTTAGCGATATTTTACTCGAACGAACTGTTACTATCTCGTTTACGAATTAAAAAAATTTAGCTACACATTATTACTGATTGCGCACCATTGTAAGTTTGTTACGCCTTTTCATAAAACTAACCAAAGGCGAAGTTAACTGGTAAGGTGAAAGGTTCATTGTAAATATGAATTTGTTTATTGAATTTATGAATATTATTAATTTTGGTGCAGGAATGACCTGTTTTGAAATGTTTTAGTTAGGAGTGTGACGTCACAGCCCTAACAAACGTAGGGATTTAAAAACAAATTAGATTTTAGTAAGCAAGATGGTATACAATATAACTTTTGTATGCTTTTCATATTATTATCAAACTTCATCAGCTAAACAATCTGACAACAATGCATAGCTGGGTCGCTCATATTTTGCATATTATGCATATTAAATACTTTTTAAATTTATAAAAATCTTACGATAAATCCAGAGAACTAGCAATACTAGCCAGATTTTTAATTAAAGTTTCATAATTATTATTATCTGTTGTATAATATATTATTTTAAAAATTGTAAGTAGCATAACTCGTCCATTCAATATATTCATCAAGTTTCAAAGTAATGAGAATTAAGCTGATAGCACTTCACGTGTTCACATATTCATTCATTTTGAATCAAAAACATAATATTATGTATGTATAATAGTGTGGCATACTTTGAAATGCGGCGAACAGCAAAATTTGCTACAAATCAAAGAGAAACCGTCCAAAGAAAATGATAAGGATGTTTTTTGAAAAATGAAATTTTAATTTTTATGAAGGGAATTTAGCCGTTTGAAAATAAATAATCCAAATGAATATTAAATTGAAACTTACGTTCGGCAGACACAAATCGTTAAAATGTATTGAAATTTGTTACTTCAAGTAATGTGTGTAATAAAAGGAGTTTTTATTTTTTTCTGTAAAATCGAATCGAAGTGTAATTCGAATTTCTAATACCAATTGCATCGTGGTATGTATAGGTAGATTGCAAAATCGAACTGCTGCTGTAGCTTTTTTTTGTAAAGGAGTTGTGGTAATTGTGCAAAACGTTAAATTGTCTAAAATTGCATTTTAAACGTCTGAACGTATTTCGTGCAATTGGAAAGATGCACTTAAATTGTTTTATAATGGAAGTACAAGGGTTGTGCATTACTTAGTTAGTAACGACTCTTTTAGTTCAGCAATTTGTAGGAAACCATCACGAATTTTACATTGTGCTACTCAAATAGACATTTTCAAGTCGTTAAAAATATCAAGAGCGAATACCCTAATTGGGCGTGCATAACAACGTAGAAAATTTGACGTTATCTACAAAATTTTGACAAACTCAAAAAAAACGTAATAATTTAATTCATTGCCATAACATTTAAAATGGCAGTCGCAACTTTATTTTTAACCTAATACGGTTCCCTGCTTCAATATTTTTCTTTTACGATCCTTATTGAAATATTGATTGAAAAAGGATTCGAAATGTGCTTTAGATGTTCTATGGAGCAATATCGAATTTTACAAGTTTCTTTCCTTGAATTTTTTAACAACTTTATGATACTGGCATTTTTTTTGGTTAGTATTTATTGTATGGCGTTTTTATTCTCAATTATGGGTTCAGTGAATTACGTTTATGTTACGTAAACGTAGATCGTGGACTTAAAACCTTCATATATACATAACATTCTTTACTTTGTCGTGATTTGTAATTCGACGTTCCCTTAAATCTACTTTTATCGGCTGAAAGGAGTGATAATCCTAGTGAACGAGACGGAATTGTATGTGATGGGAGGTAGTTTCGAACCAGATTTTTTCGATATACGAAACTCTTGAATTTACTAACATAAGTTTCTAAATGGTATTGTTTATATTTATATATATTGCTTTAGAATATACTTTTTTCAAATATTTTCATTCCAATAACTTCGTCCCTTATCATAATAATTATTGCTAACGTAATTATTGATTACATTACCGTTAATGACTATTTAAAATAAATGATCACAACATAATAATATATTGTTGACGCACCGGAATTTATAAATTAATTTTTAATATAACCGCGCTAAACTTGACAATCATGTTTTAGATAACGTAAGGTACTGCTTTTTTAATCAATAAAATCCTAAATAATCGGTGATAATTCTAATATACCATAAAATCGAAAACTTAATGGCCATTTCCTAAATTGCAACCTGATACACTGCAAAATAAATACGCTATTTACTGTTAATGGCCATTGAAACTTTTAATGGCCAAGGCATAATGGTAAAAAACTATAGGCGTGTTAATCGATCTAAAGATGGTGAACTAAAAATTTAGTTTCTTTTACTTTTAGTCTGCAAATTAAAATTTAAATGCCAAAGTAAAATGTATGCTTTATCGCTGGAGTCCCGAAGTCACAATATAAAACCAACAACAACTAGGGACAGAATGGGACGACGAATCTGTGTTTTTAATGCGGCCGTTATTCTTCTTGTCGTTACTATTGGTGTAGTAACTATTGGTAAGTACAAAAACTGTATTAGAGACCAACAAAAAATCACTTCAACTGAAGTACCTACATAAGTTAAGATGTACTTCTATTTACTGCCACTTTAACCTACTTCTTATGTTGAAAGAGCGCATGGATTTTTAAAATATACTATAAATTATTGTAGATCTCAGCCATTTACTGGTCACAGACAAATTTAGATTGCACATGTCCCATTTTTCCGTTTTTCAAGCTTGGCCAAACTTTTAGGTTCTCTGGAAACCTAATCACAGCTATGAAACAGTTCATATACTGCATTATTAATTTATAAAATGTACCTACTGAATGTATTATATTCGTATTTTACATTTAAATTGACTCGAAATGAGCTTCCTAGCGTGCTTTTACATGTTTGAAAGCAGTGCTCAAGTTTGGAAACAAATGGTTTTAAACTTCGTGAATTGACTGCCCTAAATTCACAGCCACGTAGCTCTATTCCACTACCTACTAGTAGCTAACTAGTACAAACTATAAATAATCTACTAAAAAAATATTAACTGTTATTAAGCAAATATGTAGTATGTTTGTGATTTTTAGTTGTCGTTCTTCGAACAGAATGTCATATTTTGTTTAATATTTATGAATATGAAGAAAAATTACCTACTATTAACATTTATAGAATACATTTAACATTTTACCGACTGTGATTTGATAAATCTCACAATTTAAAATTAAAAATTAATATTAAAATAGCTTTTCAGTTTTTTAATCTTTTACAATTCGCACCCAAAACAGCCGAATCCACGCCTCCTGCACAGGATACAAATACATAGAGCAGTCTGCAATAGATATGCAGGAACATTACCATGTGACCGGTTTTGGCATCACCCAAAGGATTTACCATCTTCAGACATGTATGGTAAGGTTTAATGATGTTCATGACAGACTGCTACCTACATTTGTATTCTGTGCAAAAGGCGCGGCTTCAGCTAGTGTGACATGCTTATGTTTTGAATGCGAATTGTTTTTTTTTTTTATTTAACTCTATTATATACAGCAATTTGCTCGTAGGCATTAGGCGTCTATTTTGACAACACAGGTTAGCAATATCATTCGGAGAACATTATTCCATTGAACAATTTCTATACTATATCAACTATAATGTTTTTATGTTTAATTAAATTTTCAATTAGATATTATGGTGTTACTGAAATCTCTGAATTAAATCGGTAGGCTGGTGTCTTTTCAGTCTGCGCACTTCACTACTTGTCACGAGTAATTTATTTGCGTAAATGTTAGGGTGGTGATCAAGTCTATCACTGTATTTAATACTAAATGTTTTATCACTTCACGAACGGTGGGCAATTCTATTGCCCACCGCTATACTTGCTATCAGTTCATTGGTTACATATCTGGGTGCGTCAACTATCACTTGCAGGATCTTATTTTGGAATCTTTGGATAATCTCTAAGTTCGAGTTGGCTGCTGAACTTCATAGCTGGATTCCCGGCTAGAGTTAAAATACCCGGAATCGTAAATACACTTTTCCCTATAGAAATGGCTATACCAAACGAAAGAACACAAAAATACAAGCTCTTTAAGGTGAGGATCAATCTTGTCGGAGTTGTAATAAGGCCACAATTTAATTTTGAAAATTGCAAATTTCCCATAAGAAATACATGTAAGTGTATTAAAATGAAAAAGATATCATTCATTCTGTTGGCGGTACGTGTGCTGTGCCTGGGTCGACAGTGACTAGTGGTGGGAGATACCAGTCGCTCTCAGAGATCCGTCGCGTCAACTTTCAAAATTTTCGAGTTGGAGCCGCTTAAGGGATGTTTTTAATGAGTTTAGCACGTGTCAAAACCGCTCGAGCGCCGCCAGCGCCCGGGACGGGCGCGGGCGTGTGCGGAGAGTAGGTTTTGACAGTGCAACCACCTCCGAAACAAATTCACACAAAAAGTGATTTTTTTTCGAAAATTTGTTGTCCGATAACAACTTTAATTTTTTTATTAGCTAATTACACCATTATCTATCATAATTCGTCGTGAAAATCGAGATTCTGGTATATTTACTGTCGCCACAGCCTCTTTCAATTTTGGGGGCGGGGTTACAGTTGAAAAGAGCCAATGATAAAATTGCATTCCGAATTAACTTTAAAGCCGTTTTTTTCAAAATTGTGTGAATATTCCGCAAATTTTATTTTTTTATATGCTATTGGGACCCTCATCTTTCATAATCCACAAAAAAAATGGTAAAAATCGCGCTCCGGGAATCTTAACCGCTCCCGGATTCCATATGTCCATATCGGCCTGATGATTGCCTTGTACAATAGGAACTTATTTTCCAGGCTGAGCTTTGACTTTCTGCCAAAGAGCCAGTACATTTGATTAAATTTTATGCCGAGCTGTTTCCGTTTTGTGATTATATGTTTTCTCCATGTCATACGTCTGTCCAGGTGGATTCCGAGGTATTTGATTTCTTCGGTCTGTGGAATTTGTTCGCCATTTAATTCAACTGGTGGGCAAGTTGGTTTATTCATGGTGAAAGTAATATGAAAAGATTTAGCTTCATTGACTTTTATACGCCACTTTTGGGTTTTATTTACATAGTAACAGTTGCAGATTCCTTGATGCTCTTGTTGGGTCTTTGTATGCGAATTGTGAAGGATTATATTTATCTACGAAAAATCACACGACTTTAAATTTTAATTTAAAATGTTAGATTTATGTAGTAAATGTATGCAGTGGCGTGAATTGCATTCCTGCAATTTTTTTCATTCCTGTGGAATTGCAACCACGTTTATTGCCATTTTGACCTCCAGATGCATATCATCGAGCGATTAATGGGAAAATGTACCTTATACATTAATTTGATCAGATCTAATTTTCTTGAGTACAGGCCTTTACTTAAAAAAAAGAAGTATTATTTTTCTTGTAGTATTACAAAAATAATTTATTAAAACTCTCTCAAAATACAACTTCATTTATACATGGTATTTTATGAGGCAAAAATACCTACAGCGAAAAAAACATGGTAGCATTTTGAAAACCTTATGATATCATTGACTTGTAAGTTATTGTTGACCTGAATACACATGTTTATAACTGAATGTAATTAATTATAAAATTTATTACGAGTATATACTATAAAATGACGTAAATTGGTGTAAGTATACGTGAATTACGTAAAATAGTAATACAACATTGAATTGTTGCAATCTGAAGGTTGCAAAATTGAAACGAGTACATCAAAGTTTTTTAAACTCTTCTTTAACTGCTTAATAAATTGAGAAGTTTAATGGCTAAAGGAAGAACTTTGCAAAACATAATAGTATAATTAGATTGCTAAGGCACTGCGGCCTGAAAGCCGCACTTGGAAGGATAATTTTGAATTCATTATATAAAATAGACAGATAACACAAAATTATTTGTCTTCTTTCTCGAAACTATTTTTTTTCTGAAAGATTTTGCAAATAAATAGATCTCATTAATCTAACTTTGCACGTAATTAATTATTTGAGATTTTTACTAATTTTTAAGAATATAACGGAGGTCCTCGGATAACAGAAGTTTGAGAAACACACCTACCTTGTGATTGTGTAACACATTTCGTGAAGTTGCAAATAAGGATTGGTTAATTATTTATGTATTGGGATAAATTGAAGATTTATCCTCTCCTTTGACTATTGGATATATTATACATACGATTGCTTAGCTTAAAAAGTAATTTCATAAAAAGTAATCTCCTCCCACCGGTTTTAGAAAACCTCTCAAAATCTCAATAAAGTTTTATATTAAAATATTTTATTTTATAAAAACTGAAATTTCTGAAGCCAAATGGAAAACCTTGTAGAAGACAACTTTTGAATTAATAAAAATAGTTATGATATTTAAATAGTTTAAATCTTTTTCAAGTAATCGAATCATCTGTATGATTTCACAAAACTAATTTATTTTTCTTTATAGGTAAGATTTTTCTACTACATTGTTCTTCCTGCTGTATCATAGAACTTTACGGGTATGTATGTATTATCTCAGGATAATACTACATACCATACCAATCCTTCTCAGGAAGGATTATCTCAGAGTGATAATCTCATTTTATTCTTTATTTCTTTCTTTTATATTTTATTACGTTTGAACAGGGAGTTGCATAATCATTCCAAAATATTTTAACCTACTTCTCGACATTTTGTCTTTAAATTGCCGAATGGTAGTGTTTTGAATATATTTCCAGCCCTTATACAGTTGTAGTTTAGGATTTTACTTTTTTTTTGAATTACGCAGTGTTAAATGGCTCTATTAAATTTTGTATCAATTAAATTTTGGATCCAAGTTTACTGCAGATAATAAATATTATATTCTGTGTCCGTTTTACGAGGTTACATTAATTTTAATTTAATGTTTGTTGTCATAGCCACATCGTCGTTTTCGTAATCCCTCAAAGGTTCTTAATTCATCTTGAAAAGGAAGTGCGTGGCTTATTGTTTCCGTATCCTCTGGCACTTAGCCTTTAGAAGTCGTAACTAAAAGGACTAGTGTGCGTGTATATATAGCGCACTTCCGTTTCCCATAATACCAATAGCCAAAATGGTACGACTTAATTATTTAATTACTTTTACTAAAGACTCGCTAATTACTTACTAAGCTGTACCTACCGCTTACACCAAAATTTACAACATTTTAATGCCAACGGTCAATACTAAAATTTTGTTCGAGGTGGAGGTGGCTAGGAGGTTTTTATAATGTGAATTAATTATTGTGGTTACAGGGCGTTCTAAAAATCTCTCTGTACTGCGATCACCCTGTACAATATTAAACGTAACGGCCTATCAACAAATCTCATAAGTTTCTTTGAAAATTAAACTTAATTTTTAAATTTATATTCATCAAATCAAACCGTGGTGCATTTTAAGCTATTTTTGATTAATTGACGATTTAATAAGTGATTCTGCGGTTTATACTTGACAATTTAATTTACTCCTTCGATATTGGTTTGCCATTAACTGCAATCAATAACTTCCAAGTTTTTATTTTAAACTCTGCACATTTCTAATTGAATCGTTTATTTAATTTTAAAAAGAAAATGCAGTTTAAACGATAACGATCATTATTATGTCGCATTTGAATAAAATTAAATCTAAAAACTTTTATTTTTAATTTAATGGGATCGAAAATTTAATTACTTTAGTTGACTAGATTAAAAAATTTGATTATTAAAATTAGGTTTTCATTTGCTGTATCTTAAACGTTTTTAATCTTACACATAAAATTACGAGACTTGGGGGTTTGCGAGAGTGCTTACAAGATAACGCATTTTTTTATTTTCTCTTTTATTTACTCATTTTCAAAATTAATTTTCTTTCCCAAGTAACGTTTTTAATATGGAGAGATCTAACAGCAGCCATAAAAACAGAAATTGGTTGTTATAATTGTTATTTTTGCAGGTATTAATATTTTTTGTTTTTTTGAGAGAAGCAAAAACGCTCTTAGGTCACCCGAATGCCATATTATAGAGTGATCCGCAACTTATAAAAATATGAATCAAAAAGTGTGGATTTTTTTTAATTATTTAAGATTTGAAACATTACAAAAAGAAAAAACATTAAGTAATGTACAAGTTAATGCGTTATTAGGATATCAAGTGCTCGAGGAGGTATAACAAACAACAGATATTTATTTTGTTTAGTCTTTTCTGTATAGTGCATCATATAGCTTTATCTTATTTATTATATAACGGCAATGTAGTTCGTACGTGTAATTTTAAATTTCTTTCACATATACCACAAAATCAGATAAAAAGCACATACAGGAAATTTTACTGCAGTCTGCTATTTACTTCTCTAATTCAACCTAAACTCATATTTTCTTAATTATTTCCACAACAAACAAATTTTTACTCAATTTGCATAACAGAAATAATTAAATTACAAGTACAATTCATTGTACTGCTGAACATGTCCTCTTTTTCTGCCACATACTAGTAATTGAACGTTGGTTCCAAATGACAAATTTAGGGAAAGGCTTTAGTATTGCTTACACCGAGTTAGAGAATGAAAATTACATCATTTTTTTATAAATTTTGCAACCTAGTTTTATCCAAATTGAACCAGCGATTTTTATTTCATCAGAAGGTTTGAGGTTGGTTCCTATAATATATTATTTATTTGTAAAATTGTATCTTCCTCTGATGTGAAAATCTTTTAAAATAATATCTAAAAATTTTAAAAACGATATTTGCATGCCAAAAATATTCTAATTTAACAATCACGTAATTTAAATTAAATCTAAAATTGCAAATATCACAAATTTTCTTTGATTTGAAAGGGCGCCAGCTGGAATAATTTTTTTATTATTTACGAGTTATTTTTCTTTTAGTTGATTTTCCTTTCGGATTGACTTCTCAATTAAACGTAAATAATCTGATATTTACAGTTGATTGCCGTTCTTATAATCTTAATAAAAAACAAAAAAAAGCTAAACCAATAACAACGTTTGAATTGCTATTTAAGTAAAAAAAAATAAATATAAACTAGCATTGCATGCAATTTTATTGTCGGATTTCTTTAAAAGCACACGAAAGAAAACTTAAATTTAACTTGGTTATGGTGTAACATATTTTTCAATCGAAATTCTCGTTAATGGTTTAAGATTTCATCGTTGTTAAGCTTTTATAGTGGAAACTAAGCTTCACGTTAAATAAAATAAATAATAAATAATATTGCGTAATAATATTAGATAAACTTTACTGTAAGGGAATTAAAGGAATTACCGAAGTAATTTTCCATTATCGTGGATTATTTTGCACCCATTTCTGGTCTTGTTTGTTGCCGTTTATTGCGTATTTCGCCATACGCGTGCACGTCAGAAAGTTTTGCCTTAAATAATGAACTCGAATAAAGGACGAGAAGCGAAATTACGCCTTTGATTAAATTTGTGTTTCCGATAGGGCAAAGCTATTCAGATGTCAAACTATTTTCAGTGGTGCCCTTCTGTTTACACGAAAATGTCAGTGTGGTATAAACCACAAAAACGTCCGTGAATGGAAACTAACAATTCGTGTCGGCCTTGCTCAACAATGCCATATAAAAGTAGTTTCCGTGTGTTTTATACGTTATCAAATAAAAATCTTTTTGTAATTATTATATCGTTAGCGTAATTTTTTGCAATTTCCTTAAGAAATTTAATCAATACTTTCTGGAAGTTTTTCTTCTTTTGATGTATAAACTTTTACTGGTAGATATACTTGAAAAACGTTCGCTTTTTGTTAAATTTTGTACCGGATCGATCGGGAAAGTAAAAAAGTGTTTTTCTTTAATATTTTAATACATCAAAACAAAAAGTAGGAGCTACGAACGTGTGCTCGAAAATTCGAATTCCAAAGTCGTCGTCCAATGTTGATCGATTTTCCTGTATTATACCTAGTACCTACTACAAAATTTAGTTGATAAAAATTTAATTCAAACCAAATAGGACGTAATTCAATCATAACAAGAATTAAGTGTCAAATATCTTTGTTATGGACGGATGTGTAGATATTATTAGCATACTACATGATAAGTCACTCCAAATGTCTGGCCTGGTCCAAGCTATTACTCATCGTTACGTTTACACGACACCTATTTTGCACATCGACTGATTTCTATCAAAACTTTTAAGTAGCTTTCACATCCAGATTAATTGTCGTGTAACAGTTTCCAAAAACCAATCAAATTAGAGTATATACACTATCTCTCTCGCTATTGTATGCTTTATTCTGATTGGTTCCTGAAAACTCGTACAATACATAGTGCTCGTGTATATGTACCTTCTATTTGCCTAGAAGCCTGGTCCTATGAACGCTCGAATGATGTTTTGAATGATAATTTTCTAAATAATTTTGCTATTATTAACTTTCTTTTTGTTTTGCTGTTGTCGTGGAGTGGCCTAGTTTAATCGGAAAAACTACGTTGCTATAACGACGCATACTTTATTATCGATAAAAATAATGCGTAGTTAGAAAAAATATCGGACATGTTTTCCCAAGATATTTTTTTCTGACAAGGGACGACGAAACCACTCATCTACACTCGGGCATAAATATTTTATATTTATGAGGATATCTCGACTATGGCTAAGCATCCAATGCAGATGGGTGATGTAGCGAAGAAGAGCTCTTCCGAATGCTCTAATATCCTTCCATTTAAATTATAATATTTAAAATTTTGACCGTAACAATTTATTGTTTGAAAAATTTAACAACGACTTTAATATATTTTTAGAGCGAATATCTTGTTTGTAACTTTTTCGTTATAATATTCAAGTTATCCACAATTATTTAAGTCGTAGCATTTCTTTTTTAAGTTGAGGAAAAATGTTTTGAACTTTCTGACAGAATGGAACTCGCAAGATACTTAAGAATAATATTTGTTGTTGTCTTTGCTTCAAATTTGTAAGTACAAATAAAACTAACTTTTAGCAAGAGGAAAGTTTTACAAAATGTGTTACTGACACGAATTGTTTGACAGTTGTGCTTATACCTTTTCACCGTTTTAAATTTAAAATCGTCATTAGTTTGCATGAATACCGGGTGTTTAATAAATTTATAATCAGAGGAGACGCCTAAGCATGCCGTGTACTACCTAATACATAAGGAAGCTTTTTGTGAAAATAAATTAATTTTCACCTTTGTTTTGCCTTTTTAGATTTATCAGGTTTGTAATTATAATTTTTAATTGTTCCGTGTTTACGTTTTAATTAAACTCGCACATTATAAATTTGTTTTATCTCGCACGTAACTCAAAACTTTATTGTCTACTTGCAGCCAATATAAAACTTTATTGCCATGAATTTCATTTTTTGTGTGTTTTTATAATGTGAAGAATAATTATTATTATAAACACAGTTTTATTCTACACACGCACTCGGTAAATGCAAACTTATCAACGTGCATTGAACAACATTCGTGTAGGTAAAATCTTAGATAAGGGATATGGTAGATTCAGCATGGTGTGAGGTCATTTGTTTTAAATATTGCGATGTCATAGTATGACATGAGGGTTATGGGCATGTAGCTTGCGCTTTATTTGATAACAGCAAGATTTTTGTTATGGTCAAAGTAGCCTCTCCTGCTGGTTGCTTTTACAAGATTACAAGTGTGAATTTTTATTTAGGAGTGGCCTACACGCTCTTTGTTGAGGATTAATACTTATTATTCGCCCCACGTTGAGGCAAACACAATCAAGATGTACGTTCTCTAATAGAAATACGCAAAAGTAAAGTAAAAAGAATCTAGGTAGGGGCAGAGGTGTAGAGTACAACATGGAATTCAATGCTATAAAATAAAGCAGAGGCGTAGCAAGTTTAAATTATTGTAAATTCATTTGTTCAATAATTTTAATTTTTAGTTTCAGTTTGAAGAAATTATTGACAAGGGAAATTTGCAAAATAGCAACTCTTGAAAAGAACTAATAGTTTTGGATCTTGGGAATCTCAATTTGGCACATTTTACGAAAACTGCATTTTTTTCTTCGAAATTGCATAACGAATGGTATAAAGATTAGTGTTAAAAAAGCATTTATTTTAATTATGTAATTTGTAAAACTAAACCAGTGGAAACATGAATAATTCAGTATACCATTCAAACGGATCAATATTGTTCTTGGCTTCGCAAAAATAAATTCTGTAATATTTCCAAAGCCTACCGTTTAAAACATTATCACATCGATTGTGGGAACATTTAATTTTTGCTTTAGAGAATAAAATTATCAGTTCTTTTTTATTTTCTTTGTTTAGAAATAACAGCATTTTGAGTACTTACCCTGTTGAAATCATACAATTTCCAATTATTATTGTAAACAATGGGATTTTTGTTAAATGTTTTTCAGTACCTAACCTACCTCTTTTCCACGTTAAACTGTCGAGCTCCCCTATGTGCGTCATGTACATTTTCAATACGCAACAGGCACGAAAAACCGGAAACTATGTAAACGGTACAAAACCGTATTTCAAATAAAGTAGAGGAAGAAGTTAGTGGGAATGTTTTGTATAATACATGAAGTCTTAACTTATAATTAAAATTAAATAAATATTCTCGAGCACCATTTTAAAACATTTTAATTAAAATCTTTTTTTTTAGTGAGAATATGAAAGAATGTAAAAATTCGTCATCAGCAATGTTTCAATCATTAGATTTTTGTGATACTTCTTTATGTCGGGGTGTTGCACACTATTTTTTCTACGATTATCAACTTCCATACATTAAAATCATTTTTTTAAATATTTTTAAAGTTCCTAGTAAGATGAAAATCAAGTGGTGATTTTATTGCCCAAAGTGTTGCGAAAAATTGGAAAAGAGTGTTGTAAAGTGACATTTTTGAACACATTTAATTTTTGATGCTTGAACTTTTTAGCAAGGAAGCACAACAATTGAAAATATTTTACAAATTTTATTTTATATTATTTTTGCAAGATTAATAATTTATATATTTTAGATAAAATTTTTGTTTACTTACACAATAATTGCAGCATTAAAGAACGCTTTTTTAATGTACTACCTACGATATTCATTATACATGATGTGTTGATATTTTTTATGATGCGAAAATTAAAAAAAAATTAAATATTAATTTCACAGGTAAATAATAATAATCAATTTATATGATTAATATTGAGTGTATTATTTATAGTTATACAAATTAACGATGGTAATCATCCCACTTGTGATATTATAACTGATGACCTCTATTTACTAAATAAATTATAGGTTTAATACCTATTTATCTGTAAGTTTGGGCCAAATCGCCCGCACATAATCTATTTTTACATACCTGAATTATTAAATATGCATCCACAAATTCTAATGTAGAAATTTATTTTCAAATCTCCGTTATTAACGTCCTTATAATTTTTAAGTCGTTTGTCACTTTTATAATTTCTATTCAAAACTTGCAACATTTATGGGGGTTGGAATGAAACCGAAATAAACCATGATGACTAAATTGGGCAGAAATTAAAGTCTAATCAATTTCTTTTGTTTTGCTTTTAAGTGACATGAGGGTTCTTGAAAAAATTGTAAATGTGGTGAATTTCTAACAATATTATTATAGAATTACCTATTTTAGGTAATATTGATTTAAAAATATATATAATTAATTTAGCTGTAATTACTGGAATAAACACATAATCGTTTCGTATTAAGCATATTAAGTATTAGCATGTTTAATGTATTCATGACTAAAGATTGGCATGTCGGACATGACCCTGTGTAGGCACCTTAAACTATTTTGAATCTATTTTTAAGAATACAAAGTTGATTATAAACTGTTGTCTTTTTGAAAATATTAATAAGTCGCTTGGTTATTTGTGCATCGACGTTGATTTTCACGCCTGGGCGTAGATAACAATTTATCTGACATATAAAATTACCCATACAATTTGGATGATGGTCATATCAATTATTGTCGGTAATGATTCAAATTAAATACCATTTGTATAATTTCACCGATTATTTAAATTTTAATTGTGATTTTGAAATTAATATTTTAGTTCCAAACAGAAATTTGTAATAAATAATTGACGTAATCCAAAATGACTGCAACAATGAAAATAATCAATTAATGTTAATGAGGCATTAAATGAAATCCTCAAACTGAAACCATTGAAAATTTAATGTTTTGGCAAACTAAATTTAATTTTTTCCTATTTGGGTAATTATTAAATTATGACGTAATTTCCATTGTTGTTATTGATAAAATTTTCCTTATTGTTATTCAATGTACCACTTTGTTTGTAACTTTTTCAATAAATTTGCATGAAAAGACTTCACGTCATCTTTTGTACGTATTTTCTAAGCATTCATAGTGCTGCAATTTATTTTATTTTGATATTTTTCCGATAGGAAAGCATTGAAAAAGTGTTTAATAAATCAAACGAGCTTTTTATTTTTATATTAGATAAATTTTTCCATTGTACACCATTTTTGTGATTTTAAGTCTTTTGTCCATTTGAAAAGCTTCTCCTAAGAACATTGGATTTAACGAATTTTTTTCTCGGACGTCGATGTTGCTGATACAATTTTTTTTTAAATCATCCAACAACTAACCTTTGTTTTGAATTTTTTTGGGTGTAATAACATCTTTTACCTACATACTCAAATCTTTTTTTTTGTCAATTGTAATAAATTTTTTGGTATTTCATTAGTAAGACTGAAATAAAAAAATTTATTTTATCAAATAGAAAAAATTTTCATTATGATAAAATTTAGTTGTTTACTTTTTCGAGTTTCTTTTTAATTGAAATAAAGAAAACCTTTTTAATAAAAAAAATTCATTTCCTAATTGAAAGTATGAGCCTGTGTTTAAATTTTTAACTGTTAAAGAAAAAGTTTGGAAAAGATAATACATTTTATATCGGCAAGCATCAGGAAATATTATTTAAAAGCAGGACTAACTTTTCCGTCGTCGGATAGAGGAAATATTGAAAGGAGGTTTTTAAATGCATCGTATCGTTTAGTTATTTTTTAAATAAATTGAAAATCACGGAAACAAAGAAAAGTTGTTTGCTTGCTTGTTATGGCAAAGAGCGTTTCGTTGACATAACCTTACAAAATTGAGAATTTTCAATTATGAGATTTACTGCGCGACTCTTTTCATTAGTATGAATTTAATTCAATTTCGGTTCGTTTTCGTTTATTTTCTAATGAACGTTTAAAACTATTCAATAAATATAACAAATACCAGGAACTCGCGGCAATTCACTTTATGTTGCCGGCCATTGTTGTAAAGTTTGAATGGAATACTTTTCGTTAATTATGCAGTGCCTTAAACTCCTATTTCAGCTCTATAATACCAACAGTTTGTCGTAGTTTGCTAACTGTTTAACTCAAGTTTAAATGGTCTCTTTTTGTGTTATCATTAAGAAGATTCACCGTCAAACCGACATCTGCAGTATAAATAAAGCCTCTTTGTATCGGGTTTTTTAAGGGAATTACCTAAATTAAGATAATTAACATACCAACAATATGAAGACTTCCGTAACGAAGGAAATTCGTAATGGAATCGTACAAACCGACTTAATTATAAATTATACCTCGAAATTGACGCCGTAACTTATTTTAAGTTTTCTAGTGGAAACTTTTGTAAAATCTTGATAAAATAAGCTGTAAAATATACAACCTAAAGGTGAGAGTGTCATTTTGCGTGCTATTTGCTATTTAATTGTTTTAGTACGCTTTGTAATACAAGATTTTAGATAGTACGGAATACCTTCGTGGTTTCCGTGACCGCACGTATTAATGAAGTCGGAAAATATTACTAGCGCCACATCGCATTATAATTCAAAAAAAATTTACCTTTAAAGAGGAAAAATCTCCAAGTATTGTTAGAAGTAGGTTCGTTTTCTACGGTCCCATCTGCGTGAACAGAATTGTAATTTGCAAGACCAACGTGTATTAGTACCGAACTCATGAATAAATTACATCCAGGATTCATTTCCTTATACTCGATTTAATTAGAAAATTGTAACAATAAATCTATTTTTTGGTTTTATCTCGCGATACGAGCTTTTTGAGACTTTTTCAATTAGAATTGTACATTCTACGAGTAGGTTTTCTTTATTTTTTGTAATTAAGTTACAAATTGGTTTTGTCGACTGCTCATTATTCGAAAATTGTAAATTGAAGTGTCGCTTAATTATGTTTTAGTTTTTTCAAATTGAATTTTCAACGGTTTTCGTTCACATTAAATTTATTCTCCTCGCACTGAATGTTTAAAGTTTATGAATACCTACGTCAAGCTGTAGATGATTACAAGTGTAATGGGGTGGAATAATCGAATTGAAAAATAAAGATTAATTATTTCTCAGTCATTTTTACCTCTTCGTTTACAATTTTATTATATTCAATGCCTCTTTTATTTGGCTTTAATTTACTTTTAGCGGTTTTATAATTTAAAATACAGAGCGTCACCAAATTGCCCGAAGTTAGTTATCTTTAAAATCACTTTGGGAAATTTTTTGAATTGGCGTGGAAATTGAATTAGTTTCTCTGAAAATCAACTTTTATTTGATGTTGGTCCTTACGAAACAAAGCGAGGGGAGAGCAGAAACTTCTGAATTTTTGTATTTTTTATTACGCCGTAATACCGCAAGTGCAACGAATGCAATTTAAAAAAACAAATAGGGGGGGGGGAGATTTTTAATTAAGTAATAAGTTATTGCACAACTTATTAAAAGGATGATATGAAAATTTTTAATTAAACTCTCAACGACGTTCAATGAAAATATATTTAATTTTATTGATGTTGATGGCATCGCAACGAAAAGTCGTCGCAGCTTTTGACGTTGGTGTTCAAGCATGGGCGTACAAAATTTCAGTAGCGTAGTTCAAGAATTACTATTAAATATATTAAAATTAATGTTCACACCAACCTAACCACAATTAGGCCTCTTACACAGAGAAAAATGTGTGAAGTAAAAATCTGAAGCAAATTTTACATAAATTGAAGTAGAAAAAGTAAAGTAGATATTATTACATGATAATACTCAATTTTTGTAAAGTTCAACGTAAGACTAACTTCAGTTGAAGTTTTGTAGACATCTTCGAGCTTGATTATAAGCTTTTATGTAGTTTCTAATATTGGAATGTCATCAGCAAATCTTAAAAGTAAAAGTTCAAAAGTAACAAAAAAAGAAAGATCAACAGTTAGGGCAGATAGTTCTATGCGAATCCAATTTTGTACAACTAATTTGTTACAACATTTTTTTTATAAAAGTCCGAGTCCAGACTTATTCGAGTTTAAATTAAATTTTTTTTATTTATATAAAATAACAAAAACCGAAATTAAATTGAAATTTATTTATAAAATTTATCCTGTCATGTTATTACTTTTAGAAATGTTTTGATATTATTAATGAGGACCTGCTTGTTTTATGAATAACCGAAAAAGGTTTGCGGGTAAAAGAAACGTAAAGGATTAAAGGAGGATATTAAAAGGATGTTTTAATAATAAAAACACAATAATAATGCGCTCCTGCTTATTACTGAAAACATCAAACGAATGAAAATATTTAGAACCCAGTCTTTTTTACGTCAGGTTTTCATTACAACTAATTTTAAAACCATATGCAGCAATGATTGTTGCACATCCAATCAATGGAATGCATGATCTGAAGAATTGGTGGGTAGGAAATCAATTTTGTGTCAGTACACGAACCGACGGACTGTTTTATTTTTATCATGTTTTACAATAAAACTTAGGTTTTCATTGATTAGTGTAATTAAGATTACAGTTTTAAGGCAGTCAAGTTTTAAAAGTTATAGTAATCAGATTAATAAGAGCGATGTCAGATTTACCAACGACAATGGCACGAAATTCAAAATGGGACCTCTTGCTGAATCACCCTTTATATTGATCGCTCTTGCAATTTCTATTTTACAAATAAATTTGATAAATTTATAGAATGATTTATGTCATGTAATTCGTCGTTTTTGTTAATTAATTTTTGTAAATAATTTAGTTTCCAGCGGTGCAAAACACGAAATTTAAAATTACCATGTAAAATTTCTATTTCTATTGAATTGAACTTGAATTTTAAATATTGGCATTTCACTACAAAATTATTAAATATTAAGCTTTCGAATTAACTTTTATTTGTTTTTCACCATTTATTCCGTGTTTTGAATATTTTTCTATATTGAAAATTGAAACATTTTCCATTGCGTTTGGACGTTTTTTTCCGTAAGGAAAGTCATATTTATATTTCCCTGCGTGGTTATTAGTTTATTTAACGAAAATTTACTGCGAAATTACACACTGGTGAACCAACACTTTTTAACCAGGGAAATATATTTTTCAACCTCATTACATTCCTCCGTTTCTCTTATTTGCTGTTCCGTTGAACATAAAATAGATTCGGAAATTGTGTTTCTCTACACTTCCCGGATGGTAATTCTTTAAGACTGTGTGTACATATTGATATGTAGATCCATTTTGGTTAAATTATATTTAATTTAATCGAACCAAGTGCACGCCGCGTTTTTACAAACCAATTTACATGTCGTAACAGCGTTGGAAATGTTATTTTTCGCTAAATTTTTGAATGTAACTTTGGAATAATAATTAAACGAAGAAGAAATTTCATCTCGAGATTGTTAGTTATAATCAACGTTCACAAAATTTAAATTAAATTATTAACATTGCTTAATTAGAAGTGTTGGTTTAAAAAATTTGCATTTGTAATTTATTGTGCCTGCCTACAAATTTAAACAAGAAATAAGTATAGTTATTAAGTAGTTTACCTTTCGTTTGTATACTTTTGTCCATTTTAATTGGTCAATAAAAGCAATAAAAATCAATTTATTGCACGTTTCGTATGTTTAAGATCCAATAACCTGCTGAAAGTCTCGTGCATTTCTCCCAGGGGGCTTGTATATCTCGACTCGTGTTCTTTAATATTTTAATTTTCTGTTGTTTTTGTTTTTTATTTTGTAATGAATTAATAAATACTCACAACGTCAAACAATTATTGATTACATGTCGAGTGAGGGCTAAGTTTTAATTAATTAAAAAATAACCAGGCGCATCCGGGTACCATGACTGGTACATTATTGCCCTTTAAAGGTCCTTTTTTGTTTTATAGCTTTTGTATTAAACTGAAAAGAAAATTGGATAAAAAACCCAAAACTTGGATTGATGGTTTTCAATGGTTTACATGGTCGATCTGTTTGTAACTTGGTACATACATATTATAATTTATAGTTAGTTTCATAGTTTCAGCAATTAATACGTGTATGTATTATAGCAACTCCCCTATAAATGTATGTAATTTGCGTTGTTCTATTATTAAGCTCGAAGTCTGTTATCTCGCATGAAGCATCTACAGTTTCCTAAGTTAAAAGTAATCTTAGGAAGTTGCTAATTACATGTAGCATGAATTCTAAGTTATCTAATCATGCAGATGCTGGTGCACACATAATGCCACATGTGCTTAATTTTGGGTTGTCATTTGTTGTAGCATTATGGAGTTCAACAGCGATTTCAATTTCTCATCCATCGAAGTTACGGTTGAAGATAATTTGAAATTAAAGTTTTTGACGTAAAGGATTTTACCGGTGTACATTTACGGTAATACGATAAGCTTCTTCTAGATAACACAACGGTCGGTTTAAACCTTTTTGTTTGCGGATTACTTGTAAAAAGTGTAGGAAAATTCTGCGTTAATTAAATGTCGCCCGAAAATTCCTCCCAATGCAAACAAAAAAATATTTAAAAATGAGGGGCTGTTTCTGACGCACTTTTAGCTAATGTCTTTGCTTCAAACTTAATGCTTTTTTATTGTAGATAGTAAACAAGATTTAGATGTCGCCTTTTGTTCATTTATACCCTAATGACATGAGAATGCGTTCAAAATTAGTTCTGCTTTCTTAACAAATAGCAAACGATTACGGTTGTAGATACTAAACGACGTCGAACTTACTTCTGTAAACGTCACATTGGCTTTTCCGACGAGCTTCCCGAAATTTAACTTCCATTTATTTTTACATTTACCTATCATTTTATTTATTTTTCATTAGTTTTAACGCCTACTTTTTTAAAAACCTACAGAAGTTATTCTAAAATATCTTACCATAGATAAAAGTATTTTATTTGTAGATGACCTATCAAATACTAAAGTAATAAAACTTGATCCTTATAGAAGAACGTAATTTTAATTTAGTACCTCTAACATAGGCGTAGTAACGGGCGAGGAGGACTAACACTTCCAAATTTTAAATTGCCCCTCTGAAAAAAAACAGCATCAACAGGAAAAGGTAAAGAGTAGCGTATAAACTACGGAATAAAATTACTTTTCTTTACCAGTTTTTTTTACTCGCCCACGTCTCGTGAATATAAATTTTCCTACCTGGGCGCAATCAACTGTGACGAAGAAATTATTAAACTTAGAGGTGCAAAATAATAGAATTTGAATGGGGACTTATGACGACTTTCTATGCGAAAACGCAAATCTGAAATCGAAGCGATCAAAATGACACCAAGAAATCGAACGTGGGCGACCAGGTCAATAATAAAATCTTTGTACCCTCTAAAATGAAAATGGGGTAAAAATAAAAATATCCTAGTTGACCTCTTTTCTATTGAGATGCGAGGTTTATCATGGATGGAACTAATTATCGTGATATTTTTTCCTATAATATTTTGGTATTATCCTTTATGTATAACTAACAGTTTATTTTACTGGGCACTAAATCATAGTGAACCTCATGCATAAAACGCTCTCGTTTGCAACTAGTTGCATAAATAGCTATTTTCTTAGCACATTTGTATAAATCAGTATAATTGATTCACACTGTATGAATTAATTTGATTAGTTTTCGCGTAAATTATTTTCTGTTATATCATGCATATCACTTGAGAATTGAAAGTAATTCAATGGCGTATTTTACATTTTTTATATAAGGAAAACATAAGAATTTCCCGATTATATGTATACTATTTGAATTTTCCTAATGCAATTTTGAAAAGAAAATTTTTTGACACGAATTTTTCTTTTCAAATGTAGAACCTATTTTTTGAGATAAAGAACAGTTGTATGATAGAAAATTACATTTTATGTAAAATAAAAAAAAATGATATATAAAAATAATGCGGACAATATAAAAAAAAATAAAACTAAGTAATGGTTCGGCGTAACTTTTTACTGAAAACTAAGAGGTCTAAAAGATTTTACACAGACAAAGCAGTTATTAGGGAATGTAATTTTCTAGAAGGAAATTCGATTTGATATGTCTGATGTCTCTATCTCCAACGGTTGGGGCGTGAAAGAATTTCAAATGTAAGTGTTGGCAATTATCAGGAACCAAAAAAGAACGTAGGTTTATAAGTATAAAAAATTGCTTTGGTTTTTTTGAATTTTAAATTTTCCATGTTTGGAAGGTCACACTGAATAAATACAAACAAATGAAACTTATTTCGTAGTGAAAAAACTGCGTTACAGACAAAATTGAAATTGCTAGTAACCAAAATTTTTTGTGGGTCGGAAGGGGAATTCCCTAAACATTTATATTTGTAGAAGCTAGGTATCGCAGGGTCAATGACAGTTTTATAAATTTTTAATTTACCTACACATGACTTATTTTCAGACGTTCTATACAAATTTAGAATAAATTGTTTGTCTTACTTTTTGGTGTGTCATTTGGGACAAGAACAGTATTAAAAGTTTACAATAAATCGGTGTATTTAACAAAAATCTCTAAGCAATCATCTTCAAACTTACCAAAACAAAAAAAAATAGTAAATTAAAGTTTTTTTTTAGATAATAATCTGTAATAATAATTAATTTTTATGTAATTATAAGTAATTGTCAGTTAAACTGCAGTCTTAAGTAAGTCGTGAATTACTCTCGTTTTATTCAATTTTTTTTTAAAGAAAAAATTAGTTTTTTCCTTTTGGTATTGAAATTATATAAAATGGAAACAATTTATTTCCTATACATATCTACCTTCTTCTTTCCTACAGAAATTGTCGAATTATTAAATCAGTGTTATTTGAGGTCTTTAAGCTTTATCAATCGTATCCTATTTAAGTATAAAGCAGAGAAATGGAGACTGTCAATGTTAACAATGGAGCTTTTGTTAGTTTTCTTCATGGACACTACAAAAAGTTCGATATGAAATTTTTTCAATTTCCTGCTTAAACGGAATTGCATTTACCCTTTGTTTTCAAATAGTCATGACACGATATCTAGCATAGCTAACCGCCTGCGTAGTCATGTCGAAACATTCTTAGATTTTTCATAATAAAACGGTCGAGATTAATTATTCGATTAGAAAGCGATTGTTCTCAGTTGGACAGCGGACTAAAAATAATTAAGTCGTTCCGTACAAGTCAATTAAATTTATCAATGGTTTAATCAATCACTATCCGCTGTTTTATCTCTGGCGATAGTTTTTATAATCCAACAAGAAAATATAATTGGCAACGGCGGCGGATATTTCATTAAAATAAAAACAGAAGTTGAGACATTCTTCTGCTGTTCTTAAATCGTGGTGACAGCATTAAACCAATTTTTCTGTCTTGTTTCTGAACTACATGACGTCTTCAATAACAAGTAACCGCATATCGGGACAGTCACAAGAAAAAAAAAAAGGGCTACGTTTACCACTTAGTTGGATTTATTGTGAGTTGACCTGTATATAATATAATTATTTATTTTATTAAACGAGCAACGCTCCAATAAACATACCTAAGTTCAACTTTAATATTTAAGTAGCGGCTAAGCTCTCGTTATAAATATATTCTACTCAGGATGCGAGGAATATGTAGAAAATCGCGTAACGAAGGAATTACATTTTTTTGCTATACTTGATAGTATAAAATAAATGATATCCTTACTAATGATGTTGCGTGCTTGCTTACATATTCACTGTATTGGAAAATTTCCTTGTAAGAAACAGTTTCTTACTCCTACACAATTTGGAGGTTTTCATATCCTTAGGAAAATTTGGAATATCGTTATCGGATAGGCTTGTTGATTTTTTCGAAATCGAATCTATTATTTTTAGATTTATCTGCTTGATGGTCCTTCATCCTGAGCGCGTGCTGTTTCTCTTCCGGTAAATACGATCATTAATTTTGTTTTCTGCTGATCGTTGCTTGATGTACGAATAATGAATATAAAGTACTGGCAGTTAATATAGTACATGTCAGTCAAATAAATGAGCGTGTTAACTACTGCTCCAGTTTTATATGCAGACGCGATTTGTTACTTACCACAATGAAACCTGCATTTTATAATTTAAACAATAAATTATCATTATTAACTATTTCTTGTCGTTTCAAGTAACCCTTCACTGTCATGTGTTTTTCTCGCCTATGTTTGAGCACTAGAAAATTTCAATTTTTCATAACTTTTGTTGAATGCCATAAGGCGGACTGCTATGTTACCATCTAATTTTATTACCTCTAACTGTTTTCAAGTCACAGCTTACTACTTATTAAGAAATTAACATAACAAAAGTTGGCGTTGTTTTACAAATATCACGGAAACGACTCACCCAAATTAGTGGAACTCTTATAATATTGCTTAGAACGTAATTGAAAGATAGTACCACCCTGTATATAGGTTAAACAAGTTAGTACAACCTCCTTAATCGTCTGCGGTACCTTTGTGCGTTCACAACGTGATACTTATCTTATTGTCCTTATTTCGCTGTACTTTTCTTAAAATAAAAAATTTTAAATTTTTTGTTGTATATATTCCAAGATACTGTTTATGCGTCGCAGGCGCCGTTTCGTTTGTGTAATGTATTATTTGAACGTCAATACAAAGTGCTTTTTCCTTCATCAGTAGATTTTACACCTCATATTTTTATCATGGGCGCCTTATACAGTGACCAGCAAAACTGTTCATAAAAATCTAGTATTCTTTAAATTTGTTTAAAACTTTACCAAAAACAAAAAAGTTTGCTGAAATATATTTTATTATAAATTAAAACACAATAAAACTACCTAAACTTGAAAAACATCCAAACAATTCAAATAAGAATAATAAAAAACATATTGTTGAAAATTATTATGAACAGTATTGCGACTGATCATAAATTTATAATTTAAACAACCTTTTAGACTTTGTATGACCTCCTTTGGTTTTAATCACTAATTGCATCCTTTTGGCATACTAGTAATTAAATTATTCAAAATTTGAGAATCAATCTTACTCCACTCATTATTTGTTATGGTCCATAACTCATCGACATTTTGGGCTGATTCTTTGCGGTTAAAATTCTTTTTAACTATACACCAAAGATTCTCGATTGGATTTAAATCGGGGACTGCGGCGGCCACTCCATCACTTTAACATTATTATCAGCAAACCATTTTTAGTAATTTTAGCCGAATGTTTAGGGTCGTTGTCTTGCATAAATATGGTATCACCTACTGCACAACCAAATTTAGCAAGGTTTGGTAAATATGAGTCTTCTAAAATGTCAATGTAATCGGTTGCTTTCATAATTCCATTAATTTTTCTTAATATTCCTACCCTATCCCCCTTGAAACAACCCCAAACCATCATAGAGCCTCCACCAAATTTTAATGTTTCTTTCTGTAGGGCCTACATTTTATCATACCATGACCAAACACGGCCATCTGATCCCATTCGATTAATTTTCGATTTATCTGACCATGTAACCAACCGCCAGTCATCTACAGTCCAATTAATATGGTCTTTTGCGAATTTTAAACGCTTTTTTTTATGTACTTCGCTTAATAAAGGTTTTCTTATTTTAGTTTTAGCTTTCATACCAACTTCCTTTAAACATCTACGAACGGTATCATTAGAGACATTAATTTTAAGTTGTCTCTGATAGTATTATTGGCCTCTACGGCGTTTTCTGCAGCTCAGACACTATTAACTTGCGAATAATTCTTTTTGTTTGAGACGAAAGCTTCTGCGGTCGTCCTCCTCTGTTAATTTCTGTGGTAATTTTAAATTTCTTTCTTAATTTTGTAACAAGGCCTATTGAAACCGCATGTTTGCTTGCAATTTCTCTTACTGAAATAACTGTTTTAATAGATTCAGCGATCTTCTTTTTTAAATCTTCCTTAATACGAATAGGCATTTTTATTTTCTATATTAAATGAAAAATTGATCAAGAATACTTAAGTTATAATTAAGTTAGCACTTACTCAGTACAAATAAAATAAAATAATAACGGTTAAACTTTCGTTTCACAGCAAATAAAATTACTTTCTTGACACTCAAAACTGTTCACTTCGAACGTCACCTTAGCAATGTGATAATAATATAATAAAACTGTTGTTTTGCAAAATAGTATAAGTTATCAGTGCGTCATGCATTACTTCTCATATGATCAAATGTGGGATGTAGATTTTATACATATTTCCGGTAATATTATATTTATAGCAAAAATTTACTTATTGTGAACAGTTTTGCTTGTCACTGTATGAAAATCGATTCTTAAGGAGTAAACTCAAAATTAAATATTAATTTCACAGGTAAATAATAATAATCAATTTATATGATTAATATTGAGTGTATTATTTATAGTTATACAAATTAACGATGGTAATCATCCCACTTGTGATATTATAACTGATGACCTCTATTTACTAAATAAATTATAGGTGTAATACCTATTTATCTGTAAGTTTGGGCCAAATCGCCCGCACATAATCTATTTTTACATACCAGAATTATTAAATATGCATCCACAAATTCTAATGTAGAAATTTATTTTCAAGTCCTGGTTATTATCGTCCTTATAATTTTTAAGTCGTTTGTCACTTTTATAATTTCTATTCAAAACTTGCAACATTTATGGGGGTTGGAATGAAACCGAAATAAACCATGATGACTAAATTGGACAGAAATTAAAGTCTAATCAATTTCTTTTGTTTTGCCTTTAAGTGGCATGAGAGTTCTTGAAAAAATTGTAAATGTGGTGAATTTCTAACAATATTATTATAGAATTACCTATTTTAGGTAATATTGATTTAAAAATATATATAATTATTTTAGCTGTAATTACTGGAATAAACACATAATCGTTTCGTATTAAGCATATTAAGTATTAGCATGTTTAATGTATTCATGGCTAAAGATTGGCATGTCAGACATGATCCTGTGTAGGCACCTTAAACTATTTTGAATCTATTTTTAAGAATACAAAGTTGATTATAAACTGTTGTTTTTTTGAAAATATTAATAAGTCGCTTGGTTATTTGTGCATCGACGTTGATTTTCACGCCTGGGCGTAGATAACAATTTATCTGACATATAAAATTACCCATACAATTTGGATGATGGTCATATCAATTATTGTCGGTAATGATTCAAATTAAATACCATTTGTATAATTTCACCGATTATTTAAATTTTAATTGTGATTTTGAAATTAATATTTTAGTTCCAAACAGAAATTTGTAATAAATAATTGACGTAATCCAAAATGACTGCAACAATGAAAATAATCAATTAATGTTAATGAGGCATTAAATGAAATCCTCAAACTGAAAGCATTGAAAATTTAATGTTTTGGCAAACTAAATTTAATTTTTCCTATTTGGGTAATTATTAAATTATGACGTAATTTCCATTGTTGTTATTGATAAAATTTTCCTTATTGTTATTCAATGTACCACTTTGTTTGTAACTTTTTCAATAAATTTGCATGAAAAGACTTCACGTCATCTTTTGTACGTATTTTCTAAGCATTCATAGTGCTGCAATTTATTTTATTTTGATATTTTTCCGATAGGAAAGCATTGAAAAAGTGTTTAATAAATCAAACGAGCTTTTTATTTTTATATTAGATAAATTTTTCCATTGTACACCATTTTTGTGATTTTAAGTCTTTTGTCCATTTGAAAAGCTTCTCCTAAGAACATTGGATTTAACGAATTTTTTTCTCGGACGTCGATGTTGCTGATACAATTTTTTTTAAATCATCCAACAACTAACCTTTGTTTTGAATTTTTTTTTGGCGTAATAACATCTTTTTACCTACATACTCAAATCTTTTTTTTTGTCAATTGTAATAAATTTTTTGGTATTTCATTAGTAAGACTGAAATAAAAAAATTTATTTTATCAAATAGAAAAAATTTTCATTATGATAAAATTTAGTTGTTTACTTTTTCGAGTTTCTTTTTAATTGAAATAAAGAAAACCTTTTTAATAAAAAAAATTCATTTCCTAATTGAAAGTATGAGCCTGTGTTTAAATTTTTAACTGTTAAAGAAAAAGTTTGGAAAAGATAATACATTTTATATCAGCAAGCATCAGGAAATATTATTTAAAAGAGGACTAACTTTTCCGTCAATGGATAGAGGAAATATTGAAAGGAGGTTTTAAATGCATCATATCGTTTAGTTATTTTTAAATAAATTGAAAATCACGGAAACAAAGAAAGTTGTTTGCTTGCTTGTTATGGCAAAGAGCGTTTCGTTGACATAACCTTACAAAATTGAGAATTTTCAATTATGAGATTTACTGCGCGACTCTTTTCATTAGTATGAATTTAATTCAATTTCGGTTCGTTTTCGTTTATTTTCTAATGAACGTTTAAAACTATTCAATAAATATAACAAATACCAGGAACTCGCGGCAATTCACTTTATGTTGCCGGCCATTGTTGTAAAGTTTGAATGGAATACTTTTCGTTAATTATGCAGTGCCTTAAACTCCTATTTCAGCTCTATAATACCAACAGTTTGTCGTAGTTTGCTAACTGTTTAACTCAAGTTTAAATGGTCTCTTTTTGTGTTATCATTAAGAAGATTCACCGTCAAACCGACATCTGCAGTATAAATAAAGCCTCTTTGTATCGGGTTTTTTAAGGGAATTACCTAAATTAAGATAATTAACATACCAACAATATGAAGACTTCCGTAACGAAGGAAATTCGTAATGGAATCGTACAAACCGACTTAATTATAAATTATACCTCGAAATTGACGCCGTAACTTATTTTAAGTTTTCTAGTGGAAACTTTTGTAAAATCTTGATAAAATAAGCTGTAAAATATACAACCTAAAGGTGAGAGTGTCATATTGCGTGCTATTTACTATTTAATTGTTTTAGTACGCTTTGTAATACAAGATTTTAGATAGTACGGAATACCTTCGTGGTTTCCGTGACCGCACGTATTAATGAAGTCGGAAAATATTACTAGCGCCACACCGCATTATAATTCAAAAAAAATTTACCTTTAAAGAGGAAAAATCTCCAAGTATTGTTAGAAGTAGGTTCGTTTTCTACGGTCCCATCTGCGTGAACAGAATTGTAATTTGCAAGACCAACGTGTATTAGTACCGAACTCATGAATAAATTACATCCAGGATTCATTTCCTTATACTCGATTTAATTAGAAAATTGTAACAATAAATCTATTTTTGGTTTTATCTCGATCGAGCTTTTGAGACTTTTTCAATTAGAATTGTACATTCTACGAGTAGGTTTTCTTTATTTTTTGTAATTAAGTTACAAATTGGTTTTGTCGACTGCTCATTATTCGAAAATTGTAAATTGAAGTGTCGCTTAATTATGTTTTAGTTTTTTCAAATTGAATTTTAACGGTTTTCGTTCACATTAAATTTATTCTCCTCGCACTGAATGTTTAAAGTTTATGAATACCTACGTCAAGCTGTAGATGATTACAAGTGTAATGGGGTGGAATAATCGAATTGAAAAATAAAGATTAATTATTTCTCAGTCATTTTTACCTCTTCGTTTACAATTTTATTATATTCAATGCCTCTTTTATTTGGCTTTAATTTACTTTTAGCGGTTTTATAATTTAAAATACAGAGCGTCACCAAATTGCCCGAAGTTAGTTATCTTTAAAATCACTTTGGGAAATTTTTTGAATTGGCGTGGAAATTGAATTAGTTTCTCTGAAAATCAACTTTTATTTGATGTTGGTCCTTACGAAACAAAGCGAGGGGAGAGCAGAAACTTCTGAATTTTTGTTTTTTTATTACGCCGTAATACCGCAAGTGCAACGAATGCATTTTAAAAAACAAATAAGGGAGGAGATTTTAATTAAGTAATAAGTTATTGCACAACTTATTAAAAGGATGATATGAAAATTTTTAATTAAACTCTCAACGACGTTCAATGAAAATATATTTAATTTTATTGATGTTGATGGCATCGCAACGAAAAGTCGTCACAGCTTTTGACGTTGGTGTTCAAGCATGGGCGTACAAAATTTCAGTAGCGTAGTTCAAAATTACTATTAAATATATTAAAATTAATGTTCACACCAACCTAACCACAATTAGGCCTCTTACACAGAGAAAAATGAAGCAAATTTTACATAAATTGAAGTAAAAAAGTAAAGTAGATATTATTACATGATAATACTCAATTTTTGTAAAGTTCAACGTAAGACTAACTTCAGTTGAAGTTTTGTAGACATCTTCGAGCTTGATTATAAGCTTTTATGTAGTTTCTAATATTGGAATGTCATCAGCAAATCTTAAAAGTAAAAGTTCAAAAGTAACAAAAAAAGAAAGATCAACAGTTAGGGCAGATAGTTCTATGCGAATCCAATTTTGTACAACTAATTTTTTTACAACATTTTTTATGAAAGTCCGAGTCCAGACTTATTCGAGTTTAAATTAAATTTTTTTATTATATAAAATAACAAAACCGAAATTAAATTGAAATTTATTTATAAAATTTATCCTATCATGTTATTACTTTTAGAAATGTTTTGATATTATTAATGAGGACCTGCTTGTTTTATGAATAACCAGAAAAAGGTTTGCGCGTAAAAGAAACGTAAAGGATTAAAGGAGGATATTAAAAGGATGTTTTAATAATAAAAACACAATAATAATGCGCTCCTGCTTATTACTGAAAACATCAAACGAATGAAAATATTTAGAACCCAGTCTTTTTTACGTCAGGTTTTCATTACAACTAATTTTAAAACCATATGCAGCAATGATTGTTGCACATCCAATCAATGGAATGCATGATCTGAAGAATTGGTGGGTAGGAAATCAATTTTTGTGTCAGTACACGAACCGACGGACTGTTTTATTTTTATCATGCTTTTACATGATAAAAAACTATAAAACTTAGGTTTTTATTGAATAGTGTAATTAAAATTACAGTTTTAAGGCAGTTAAGTTTTAAAAGTTATAGTAATCAGATTAATAACGACACCAACGACTAACCAACGACAATGGCGCGAAATTCAAAATGAAACCTCAATTTGAATCACCCTTTATATTGATCGCTCTTCGCAATTTCTATTTTACAAATAAATTTGATAAATTTATAGAATGATTTATGTCATGTAATTCGTCGTTTTTTGTTAATTAATTTTTTGTAAATAATTTAGTTTCCAGCGGTGCAAAAACACGAAATTTAAAATTACCATGTAAAATTTCTATTTCTATTGAAATGAACTTGAATTTTAAATATTGGCATTTTACTACAAAATTATTAAATATTAAGCTTTCGAATTAACTTTTATTTGTTTTTCACCATTTATTCCGTGTTTTGAATATTTTTCTATATTGAAAATTGAAGCATTTTCCATTGCGTTTGGACGTTTTTTTCCGTAAGGAAAGTCATATTTATATTTCCCTGCGTGGTTATTAGTTTATTTAACGAAAATTTACTGCGAAATTACACACTGGTGAACCAACACTTTTTAACCAGGGAAATATATTTTTCAACCTCATTACATTCCTCCGTTTCTCTTATTTGCTGTTCCGTTGAACATAAAATAGATTCGGAAATTGTGTTTCTCTACACTTCCCGGATGGTAATTCTTTAAGACTGTGTGTACATATTGATATGTAGATCCATTTTGGTTAAATTATATTTAATTTAATCGAACCAAGTGCACGCCGCGTTTTTACAAACCAATTTACATGTCGTAACAGCGTTGGAAATGTTATTTTTCGCTAAATTTTTGAATGTAACTTTGGAATAATAATTAAACGAAGAAGAAATTTCATCTCGAGATTGTTAGTTATAATCAACGTTCACAAAATTTAAATTAAATTATTAACATTGCTTAATTAGAAGTGTTGGTTTAAAAAATTTGCATTTGTAATTTATTGTGCCTGCCTACAAATTTAAACAAGAAATAAGTATAGTTATTAAGTAGTTTACCTTTCGTTTGTATACTTTTGTCCATTTTAATTGGTCAATAAAAGCAATAAAAATCAATTTATTGCACGTTTCGTATGTTTAAGATCCAATAACCTGCTGAAAGTCTCGTGCATTTCTCCCAGGGGGCTTGTATATCTCGACTCGTGTTCTTTAATATTTTAATTTTCTGTTGTTTTTGTTTTTTATTTTGTAATGAATTAATAAATACTCACAACGTCAAACAATTATTGATTACATGTCGAGTGAGGGCTAAGTTTTAATTAATTAAAAAATAACCAGGCGCATCCGGGTACCATGACTGGTACATTGTTGCCCTTTAAAGGTCCTTTTTTGTTTTATAGCTTTTGTATTAAACTGAAAAGAAAATTGGATAAAAACCTAAAACTTGGATTGATGGTTTTCAAAGGTTTACATGGTCGATCTGTTTGTAACTTGGTACATATTATAATTTATAGTTGGTTTCATAGTTTCAGCAATTAATACGTGTATGTATTATAGCAACTCCCCTATAAATGTATGTAATTTGCGTTGTTCTATTATTAAGCTCGAAGTCTGTTATCTCGCATGAAGCATCTACAGTTTCCTAAGTTAAAAGTAATCTTAGGAAGTTGCTAATTACATGTAGCATGAATTCTAAGTTATCTAATCATGCAGATGCTGGTGCACACATAATGCCACATGTGCTTAATTTTGGGTTGTCATTTGTTGTAGCATTATGGAGTTCAACAGCGATTTCAATTTCTCATCCATCGAAGTTACGGTTGAAGATAATTTGAAATTAAAGTTTTTGACGTAAAGGATTTTACCGGTGTACATTTACGGTAATACGATAAGCTTCTTCTAGATAACACAACGGTCGGTTTAAACCTTTTTGTTTGCGGATTACTTGTAAAAAGTGTAGGAAAATTCTGCGTTAATTAAATGTCGCCCGAAAATTCCTCCCAATGCAAACAAAAAAATATTTAAAAATGAGGGGCTGTTTCTGACGCACTTTTAGCTAATGTCTTTGCTTCAAACTTAATGCTTTTTTATTGTAGATAGTAAACAAGATTTAGATGTCGCCTTTTGTTCATTTATACCCTAATGACATGAGAATGCGTTCAAAATTAGTTCTGCTTTCTTAACAAATAGCAAACGATTACGGTTGTAGATACTAAACGACGTCGAACTTACTTCTGTAAACGTCACATTGGCTTTTCCGACGAGCTTCCCGAAATTTAACTTCCATTTATTTTTACATTTACCTATCATTTTATTTATTTTTCATTAGTTTTAACGCCTACTTTTTTAAAAACCTACAGAAGTTATTCTAAAATATCTTACCATAGATAAAAGTATTTTATTTGTAGATGACCTATCAAATACTAAAGTAATAAAACTTGATCCTTATAGAAGAACGTAATTTTAATTTAGTACCTCTAACATAGGCGTAGTAACGGGCGAGGAGGACTAACACTTCCAAATTTTAAATTGCCCCTCTGAAAAAAAACAGCATCAACAGGAAAAGGTAAAGAGTAGCGTATAAACTACGGAATAAAATTACTTTTCTTTACCAGTTTTTTTTACTCGCCCACGTCTCGTGAATATAAATTTTCCTACCTGAGCGTAATCAACTGTGACGAAGAAATTATTAAACTTAGAGGCGCAAAATAATAGAATTTGAATGGGGACTTATGACGATCTTTCTATGCGAAAATGCAAATCTGAAATCGAGGCGGTCAAAATGAGACCAAGAAATCGAACGTGGGCGACCAGGTCAATAATAATATTTTTGTATCCCTCTAAAATGAAAAGGGGGTAAAAAGAAATAATGTTCCAGTTGACCTCTTTTCTATTGAGGTTTACGATGGATGGAACTTGTTTATCGTGATTATTTATACTATAATATTTTGGTATTATTTTTTATGTATAACAGTTTATTTTACTGAGCACTAAATCATAATCAACCTCGTGCATAAAACGCTCTCGTTTGCAACTAGTTGCATAAATAGCTATTTTCTTAGCACATTTGTATAAATCAGTATAATTGATTCACACTGTATGAATTAATTTGATTAGTTTTCGCGTAAATTATTTTCTGTTATATCATGCATATCACTTGAGAATTGAAAGTAATTCAATGGCGTATTTTACATTTTTTATATAAGGAAAACATAAGAATTTCCCGATTATATGTATACTATTTGAATTTTCCTAATGCAATTTTGAAAAGAAAATTTTTTGACACGAATTTTTCTTTTCAAATGTAGAACCTATTTTTTGAGATAAAGAACAGTTGTATGATAGAAAATTACATTTTATGTAAAATAAAAAAAAATGATATATAAAAATAATGCGGACAATATAAAAAAAATAAAAACTAAGTAATGGTTCGGCGTAACTTTTACTGAAAACTAAGAGGTCTAAAAGATTTTACACAGACAAAGCAGTTATTAGGAATGTAATTTTCTAGAAGGAAATTCGATTTGATATGTCTGATGTCTCTATCTCCAACGGTTGGGGCGTGAAAGAATTTCAAATGTAAGTGTTGGCAATTATCAGGGACCAAAAAGAACGTAGGTTTATAAGTATAAAAAATTGCTTTAGTTTTTTTGAATTTTAAATTTTCCATGTTTGGAAGGTCACACTGAATAAATACAAACAAATGAAACTTATTTCGTAGTGAAAAAACTGCGTTACAGACAAAATTGAAATTGCTAGTAACCAAAATTTTTTGTGGGTCGGAAGGGGAATTCCCTAAACATTTATATTTGTAGAAGCTAGGTATCGCAGGGTCAATGACAGTTTTATAAATTTTTAATTTACCTACACATGACTTATTTTCAGACGTTCTATACAAATTTAGAATAAATTGTTTGTCTTACTTTTTGGTTTGTCATTTGGGACAAGAACAGTATTAAAAGTTTACAATAAATCGGTGTATTTAACAAAAATCGCTAAGCAATCATCTTCAAACTTACCAAAATAAAAAAAAATAGTAAATTCAAGTTTTTATTTAGATAATAATCTGTAATAATAATTAATTTTTATGTAATTATAAGTAATTGTCAGTTAAACTGCAGTCTTAAGTAAGTCGTGAATTACTCTCGTTTTATTCAATTTTTTTTTAAAGAAAAAATTAGTTTTTTCCTTTTGGTATTGAAATTATATAAAATGGAAACAATTTATTTCCTATACATATCTACCTTCTTCTTTCCTACAGAAATTGTCGAATTATTAAATCAGTGTTATTTGAGGTCTTTAAGCTTTATCAATCGTATCCTATTTAAGTATAAAGCAGAGAAATGGAGACTGTCAATGTTAACAATGGAGCTTTTGTTAGTTTTCTTCATGGACACTACAAAAGTTCGATATGAAATTTTTTCAATTTCCTGCTTAAACGGAATTGCATTTACCTTTGTTTTCAAATAGTCATGACACGATATCTAGCATAGCTAACCGCCTGCGTAGTCATGTTGAAACATTCTTAGATTTTCATAATAAAACGGTCGAGATTAATTATTCGATTAGAAAGCGATTGTGCTCAGTTGGACAGCGGACTAAAAATAATTAAGTCGTTCCGTACAAGTCAATTAAATTTATCAATGGTTTAATCAATCACTATCCGCTGTTTTATCTCTGGCGATAGTTTTTATAATCCAACAAGAAAATATAATTGGCAACGGCGGCGGATATTTCATTAAAATAAAAACAGAAGTTGAGACATTCTTCTGCTGTTCTTAAATAGTGGTGACAGCATTAAACCAATTTTTCTGTCTTGTTTCTGAACACATGACGTCTTCAATAACAAGTAACCGCATATCGAGACAGTCACAAGAAAAAAAAGGGCTACGTTTACCACTTAGTTGGATTTATTGTGAGTTGACCTGTATATAATATAATTATTTATTTTATTAAACGAACAACGCTCCAATAAACATACCTAAGTTTGACTTTAATATTTAAGTAGCGGGCTAAGCTCTCGTTATAAATATATTCTACTCAGGATGCGAGGAATATGTAGAAAATCGCGTAACGAAGGAATTACATTTTTTTGCTATACTTGATAGTATAAAATAAATGATATCCTTGCTAATGATGTTGCGTGCTTGCTTACATATTCACTGTATTGGAAAATTTCCTTGTAAGAAACAGTTTCTTACTCCTACACAATTTGGAGGTTTTCATATCCTTAGGAAAATTTGGAATATCGTTATCGGATAGGCTTGTTGATTTTTCGAAATCGAATCTATTATTTTTAGATTTATCTGCTTGATGGTCCTTCATCCTGAGCGCGTGCTGTTTCTCTTCCGGTAAATACGATCATTAATTTTGTTTTCTGCTGATCGTTGCTTGATGTACGAATAATGAATATAAAGTACTGGCAGTTAATATAGTACATGTCAGTCAAATAAATGAGCGTGTTAACTACTGCTCCAGTTTTATATGCAGACGCGATTTGTTACTTACCACAATGAAACCTGCATTTTATAATTTAAACAATAAATTATCATTATTAACTATTTCTTGTCGTTTCAAGTAACCCTTCACTGTCATGTGTTTTTCTCGCCTATGTTTGAGCACTAGAAAATTTCAATTTTTGTCATAACTTTTGTTGAATGCCATAAGGTGGACTGCTACTATGTTACAATCTAATTTTATTACTTCTAACTGTTTTCAAGTCACAACTTACTTATTAAGAAATTAACATAACAAAAGTTGGCGTTGTTTTACAAATATCACGGAAACGACTCACCCAAATTATTAGTGGAACTCTTATAATATTGCTTAGAACGTAATTGAAAGATAGTACCACCCTGTTATATAGGTTAAACAAGTTAGTACAACCTTCTTAATCGTCTGCGGTACCTTTGTGCGTTCACAACGTGATACTTATCTTATTGTCCTTATTTCGCTGTACTTTTTCTTAAAATAAAAATTTAATTGTTTGTTGTATATATTCCAAGATACTGTTTATGCGTCGCAGGCGCCGTTTCGTTTGTGTAATGTATTATTTGAACGTCAATACAAAGTGCTTTTTCCTTCATCATTTTATATCGTTTCTACTGACTAATTCAGAATTTGAAGAAAAAGGGGCTTTCACAACAAACACATTAAATTAAATATTCAACTACGAAAGGAACGCGAGGGCGTCCTTTGGTGTGTCCTATTGAATACTAATGGCGAAATCAAACAAATAGAAAAAGTAACTGGAAGACTAGTAATTTTTGAGTAATACAATTATTTTGACTGTCATCACATTGTACTAGTACAAGATTTGTGCTTTATCTAAAAGTGAAATCTTTCGGCTCGGTTTTTCAATTAAAATTCACACTAATTTTATTTGATATTTAACCAACCTCTTGTCTACGCACAATCTTTCTAAATTACGGTTTTGCCTGACTTGTTTCTTGATCCCATCACGCAATTCTATCTACCGTGGAATTATTTTGTAAATCTTATTTTTAGACCGAAATTGTTTAATAAGGAGAATTTATAACGAAATATTATTTATTTGTGTGAAATAACATTTTGTTATTCCAAACGCAATGCCGGGAATGTTTTCTGCTCGAATTGGACTTACCAAGTGGCGATTTGTAATTAGTGCAATTAATCCCGTTACGTGTTGGTTTATTTTGGTGGTCTATTCGGTATTCAATTTAATGCAATTTACCTTCTACACGATATTTTCACTTCATATTATTGGGTATCGATAATTCTCTTTTAAGAGTCAATTTCGACAAATTTAATCTCAATTTTTAATGCTCTAAATTATGCCAAGTGCTTTTTAATAAAACTAATGGAACTAAATCACAAGTATTACTTCACAGTACGACTACAATCGCATCAAATTTGTTAATCTTGTAGAAATTGTTTTTGCCCATAAAATCAAAGAACTGCAATTTATATAATGGAAAATGTGATTTGTTGTTTTCTCCGTATACTTAAAACCTCCTCGTCTTCGATTTACAATTAGGAATTCGGTGAATAAAACAAGTAATGGTTTTTGGAAAATGTGCAATCTTAATGTATTAACAGTTCCTGAAGTTTTCTATAAGTCAAAAACATGAAAACTTAAAATATATAAAAATATCACAAAAATACGACACACGTAGTGTTTATAAAATTATTTAAAATAAATGTTTTGCAAACATGAAATCATGAATATTCCAGGCTGGCCGTGTCGAGTTTTAATGCATATTGGAACTAATGGCAAAGCTTAAGGAGGTTCTTTCTTTATACTAGGAGGATCTTTATACTAATTACAAAAATTAAACAAGGCTGTAGACATACTAACGCCGTACTCAGTAATCCACTGCTAAAGTTTGCCTGAAAATGCATGAAGCGCGTCGATTTATATATAGGGTGTCTTGCCTTGCAAAAATAAGCTGAAAACTTTCAAGAACGCCCCCTGTTGCTTCCTTGTTTTAAATTAAGTGTTGAGGTGTAAGTTTACTCACGAAGAATCTAACTTACTGAAAAGAACCAGTAGGGGGTTCTAAAACTGAATTATAAATAGACAAAACTCCTAGAAAAATGGCAAATGGTACTGAGATTGGGCATTGCGAAGGTTGATGCCAAACATTGGTAGCCACAAGTTTTCTATAAAGAAGTACTGGTATTTGTATGATGCAACATATCTCCCCGGTTTGGATGGAAGTTCCAAAAGTAGAATATTTCAAGACCAAAGTATTGGGTTGCCACTCGTGGTTATATTAAATTTTTTAACCTTTTAACTGAATGAAGCTTAATATCAAGCTACATTTTTTGGCGGAGTTGATGGGCTTACCAACTTACACCAAAATTTTACTCGTTCCATATTAGTTACTTAAGTTTCACATCAGAACAGGAATCGTGTTTTAGATATCTGGATGATTTGTAAGTTGATTTGTGAACCGAAGTGTAGAATAGGTCAGAGATAATCTGATGCTGTAGCTGGTAGATTAATTTAATATGGTAGCTCTGCCCTCGCTGAGCTCTTCCTTCATTTGATTCAAAAACAAAGCGCTTTTGGCAATATGGAATGAGAAATGGCGATTGGATTCATCGATTTTCGCTTCAAATTAAAAAAAATTTTAAATTTAACCGGCCGACATCAAGAGGTGATGCATTATTATTTAAGCCATAAAGTGTCTTAATTTCTTTTTCACGAAAAATTGAGGTAAGATTGTGCCGGTTCTCTATTTTATTGCATTCTCAGCCCTTGTAAATTTATGTCCACAGGTGGTTCTTAGCTTAGACATCGCCGAGGGTGTCCTGAGTTACACAACATTGTTTTAAAGTTTTCTTTAAGTGTGTGCGTTTTGAGTTGTAGAGAAATTTTTGATTTTATGACAGCATTAGTTTTGGTGCCATTGTAATAAAATCTAAAATGTTAATTAATTGCTTGGGAAAGTACACAATAAATTTATCTTGTGTGTGCAAACGGTAACATCGTTTTAAATTTTTATACAATTGGAGTCTGTAAATGTGAAGCTTTTAAAATAATTGTCCACGATATTTACGAACGAACTGTAGCAATTTTTCACGTTATACACTAAAACAATAGTAAATTTCGAACTCGAAATGAAAATGTAATTGCGTTTTAAATAACTGAACGTTCCAATAACTTGAGCTTATATTTTGAATTCGTTTTGGTAGAATAATTCTGGTCATGTGGTTTTAAGAGCTCATCTAAATTAGTCTGCTATTTTTACGGATTCAAGTTTATTCATGTGCAAATATTAAAACCGATATATCATGCAACAGCTTGTAAAATCAAATTTTGGAAAACCGAATATTGTAATTTATGGATTTGTGTATTATTTTATTTCGAAATTTTAAGTGCGGCGAAGGGAGAAAGAAGAGAAAATGAAATAATTTCAAATTAGCATAAGAACGAAGATAATAAAACAAAAGTTAGATATTCCACCACACTTTGTTCGTTGTAGTGGAAAAAGGTCGAATTCATTCGGTGTATTAAAATGATAAGTAAAGCTTAACAGTGAAAATTATGCATACGTGAATTAACACCCTAAAATTGTAATACCTAAGGGTATTATTTTCTTATTGTTTTATTTATTAATTTAAAACTTGTATTTACTTGTTTCAAATATTTTGATGCTTAAATTGTTTTAACTAAAAATTGTTGTACATTACACAATAATTGTAAGATTTGTGTAAATAACGCGCTGTGCGATTTTATGTTTTCATACCAAGTTGAATTACGTTTTGTCTACAATTTGTAATTAAAGTCAAGTTAGACGTGAACTTTCCAGCAAGTTTTCCGAAGTATTTTAAGTATCTCCAAGTTGCTAATTGTTAATCGCGACACACAGAGTAACTGCAATTGTATTCGGTATAACTGAGATTGTTACAATCTTAATGTCTAATTTTATCTAAGTGCGCTATTTTACTTCCGTTACTTTTGTTCAACTCTCGGCATAATTTTGACATAGTTTTATAATAGTTTCATTTAAAATTTAACTGGTAATAGTTTTAATTAAAGTTTATTCCAATTTATACAAACAAGAACAATGTGCCAAGACGACGCCCTTAGCACATTGGAAATACCGCCGGTTCCAGCCCGTTAAGTACCATACAGAAATTAGTGGTGCTACTTCGTGCAATCAAATTTATTTGATTGCTTCCTCCAATATCTTACAATATTTTAGAACACCGCAATCGAGCAATATGTGGCATGTTTAGTACTTGGACGGGTGACTCTCCAGAGAACACGACCGTTGTCGCTGTGGTTCTTACCTCACATTAAACTATTTGCTTTACACGCTGGTAACAAGGTCTATTTATTTCTTGTAAACTATTGCTAGGAAAACCAACCTTCCACTATTATTATTGACGGATTTAATGTTGGGCCTACCCCGGAAGGGAACGATTTGATTGGGTATCTATTTTTTAAATAAAAAATCAACTTACGTTAATTTTTAATTTACAAAATTCAGTGTATTCTTTTGAAACTATAAAAATAAACAAGCCGAATTGTTTAGCAAATATCTAAAAACGAGAAATCATAATTTTCGTTTTTGACTTTCGCTTTTAGGTATTGGTTTAAAAATTCGTTACTTTCTTATAGTTATATATCCTATAGTTTTTTGGAAAATGAGATATCAAATATAATGAGCCATTACCGTCTTGGAATAGATAATCGGATTCTTTTATAGGCGAGACCGATGGAAGGAACCAAATCCGGCCAGTACACTATAAAAAATTCTAGTATAAATTAATAACATTTTCTGTGTTTGGTAAATAAATTATATAACGCAATACAGATTGATTCAAAATTGAAATATTTGCTACATTGCATTATTTTGAAATATTTCAATACTATATTAAAGATTTAAAAAATTTATCAATTTATCAAAATTCAGTTATTCATAAAATCAAATTTAGCTTTGATACTTTCTTATATAAATAAATATAAAAAAAAACTTGAATAAAACTGGAACTTTTAACTATAGATTGATTAAATAAAACCAGAATTTAGAAAACGTAAAACTAATTTTGTGTAATAAAACGCTTCAATGTACAATTTTAGCAATAATCTCAAATATTCAATTTTTACATCACAAAATTTCAAATTTAGGCTCTACACTTGAGTCGACTCGTGTTCATTTTAAATCAGAAGTCCGATTGCTACTAAAAGAAAACACTTGCAATATAAAAATCATGAACTTTCTAGCTATAGTAATAGTAATTTAAAATAAACCATTCAAATTTAGCGTGGAGCAAAGTAACTGCAGTTTGTAACTTAACTAAAAATTAACTACTTACTGCACAGCTCTTCATATAGTATATATTCAATGAAATTTGCACTTTACTCGGAATATAGCTACTTTGCTTTCTGTAAAGTCTTCGCGATCCATTCTCCTAGGTGGAGCAATCCTTTTCTCTCTCCTTTACTTCACAACTTCAATCCACAGTTTGTCGATGTCCACCAAGAAAACGTATGCTCTTTAACTATGATGGCGTTTTTTTTTTCCGGGGAACACGCTGAGTTTTGTACGCCACTATTCAAATTATTATTTACGGTTATGTGTGTATTTTATTGATGGATATATTTTAAATAACGTTGATTAGTTTTTAGATTTAAAGTTTGGAATAGGTAGAATATTCCACTTTTTTGTTTTGCACTACAAGATATAAATACAAAGGTATAAACTATGCTTTGTTCTAAGGAGAGGATGCACATTTCGCTAAATTAATTACCATCTTTAATGAGAGGAGTAAATTTACCTGTAACAGCTTAATGCAGTTTTGTTATTTTATTGTCGAAAGTAGCTATGTACTTATTGAAATCATTAAATTCGCAATATCAAATGCTTCAATCGCTGTACAGGGTTATTTAAACCGTTCAAGAGTTGATAGTTTTAGTTCTATTTCAAAGTATTTGGTCCTTTGTAATTTGAATATTTAAACGTAAGCTAAATGGACCCTTGACTTGAAATTTTGTAAAGTTAACATATGAGCTATTCGGTTCTTTCTCTTTGGGCAAACCAAAACTGAAGTAACGTTTTTGAAATGAAAACGTTTTCTAGGTAAAATAAATTATAAATTGTAATCGCCTTAGTTGTACAATGCAAGGATCATGTTTGTCTGTAACTGGTATTAAATTTACTATGTACCTACAACTTTCGGAAAATAGCAAATACGAGTCACATTACAGATTACATAGTACGAAAAACGAGCCAGTATTTAGCACCATTGGTAGCGGATCAAATATTGTATTAACCAAGACTGCAATTTTAAACTTGAATGAAATAGTAGTCGCTTACATGTTTGCTTACAAATCGAAAAGAAACTGAAAATACGGAAATGCAGGTTCTTATTGTGAAAGAGGAAACGTTTTCGAGCATAAAATGCAATAAAAGTCGTAAAAATCTCTTTTTAACACTTGTGTTGTATAAAATGTTTATTTTCTTGTCACAAAAAATGCTGAATTTATTGTACAATTCGAGCTTTTTTTCTTCCCTAAATGTTATTACTTATTAAGGATTTTGAAAATTTTGTTTTAATGAAATTAGGAATGATGTATGGATGGAGGATTTACTTTTAGAAAGAAGTAAGGGTAAATAAGATATAAAATTATATAGATAAAAGTTTTTTTATTAACTTTTCTTAATATCATCGTAGATATAGGTACTTCTAATAGAATGGGAAGGTTGGATGAAGCTCTCCATCAGTTTCTTATTTTCTGTGTGACGTAACTTTTTTAACTCAATTTTATTAGATACATTTCTTGCCGTACCTACTTCATTATTTTCTTCCTTTTTATTGTTTTTTAATTTAAAATTTTATACAATAATAAAATGAATATTTACTGGCATTTCAAGTTAAGAATTGTTAAATTTCATTTAAATTTTATGCATTTGTAAGATTTCTAGTTTCTTATACTGTTGAAGTAGCATTCATTCCGGATTGATTTGATCTTTACAACTTGAGGAAAAGAACCTTTTAAAGGTTGGATTTGTTTTATTCATTTTGTCTAAACATATTTCTATTGTGTGGTACTTATGATGCGCCACAGTATTATAAACGAACAACTTGGCGGTGAAGAAATGAAACTGATAAAATGGCATGCGGTTTATTTTACAAACTAAATCGCGTGATTGTTCTGTCATTTTATTAAAATTGTCAAGTAATTTGCTTAAAATGAAACCAAACATTGCATTCCAAGCACGTCTCGTACGGAATGAAGTGTTAACGTCATTGGTTTGCTTCATCGCATATATAAGGTTTATATAGCTGACGACGCAGATGTTCCAGCCAGGATGAAGTCTCTTTTAACCACTAAATAAATTTTAAGAAAAAGTTGTTGAATTACATTATGTTTGACAGCTTTTTTCATTTACGTCCTCCAGTCTTTCATTCCCAAGTTGAAGTAGAGTATACACTAAATTTATTCTTCGTATTAGGTTCGTAGATACTTTTAACTTTTTTACGTGACGTACAAAAACGCTTTGTTTTTACGTATTGCTCTTTCATTGCATGTTGTATACCAAATTGATAATGACAGCTGCACACAGTCCCGTTTCTGCTAGCATACAGGTTGGATTTTTCTTTAGCAATAATACTGAAACAAGACGTGGGTTTTCCTTTTGAATTTTACGTCTAACACAAAGATTGCACTGCCAGTTTTATATTAATTTAAATTTTGAATAGGCACTTTGTCTCGTTTTCTATTCTATTTGCTTGTAGCAAAAATCTCTTTTGGCTTCTTTCGAATTTATAATCATGATATTCTAAAAGTATCAGCCGGTGAGGCGGCCTTTCACCGCACCGATAAAACCACTAGATAAATCTACTTTAAGATTTTTTCCCTGTTATGTTCGGTTTTTGTCATCTTTTCAGTTTGGACTTCTGGTATTATTTGTTTTATATACAAATCGAAAAGAAACAGAATCACTGTCATATCAATAACGAATATTAATTATTGTAAGCAAGCTAACTTTTTATTTCAGTTATTTAATTTACATTGTGTTATTAAAAATCAATTTGTTTTGTGAATGTAATAACTGAATATCACGTAAAACAATAGACTCTCGTAGGTGCCGTGCCTTATCAATGTTTGATGGCGATTATTTTGTCAATTCGAATCTTTGACTTTTTATTAATAATTATTTTAGGACCGAATTATACGAGATATTTACATTATAATACTATCTAACTGCGTGTTATGAATTAATTTACTTTTAAAATAAAAATGTATGTATGTATTTAGGGTTTTTAATGGACTGTCTCTTTATTAGTTTGGCTTTTCCGAGAAAATTTGTTAGGACATATTGTAAGTCAGCAAACGCTTGGTTATAGCCAATTTTGTGCAGCGACATTTGCAATCCGTGTAATAGTATATTATGTAATTGAAAATTATTATTATGTATATTATGTCGTATCTAATTACATAATTGGAAATTACATAATAGGAAATTGAAGTACTTGTGGAAACAACAAAAGACCAGGAGAACAGAATAGCAAAACTAGAAACCCAACTCGAAAGAAATAAAAGAGAGAGGAAATAGAATAGAATAGAATACCTATGGAGTGTAGTTAAGAAAATAATCAAAAACGGAGAAAGAGTAAAGGTTGGTTATCAGAAGATATACAATCAGGATAATATGTACGTGTGGGATAAGAAGGAAAGATGGCTGAAACTAAAATCAGAAACAGACGATAAACAGAATAAAACAATGGAAACACGAGACCCAGCAAAAAACTGAGAGGGTCGGAGTGGACGGAATATCTCAAGCAGAAACTCCATTTATGATTCCGGAAACAAAGAAGGCAATTAAAAAGGAAAACTGAAACAGATAATAGAATATTAGCAAGAAAGAGAAAACAAAGTACAATGAGGGTAGGCACATGGAACATTAAAACGTTGTTGGGACCTGAAAAAGTAACAGGAGTTGAACACGAATTGATAAGATACAGAAGAGACATAGAGGCGCTACAGAAATTGAGATGGATGGGTGAAGGCGAGATATAAAGGAAAATTTGCACTGTGTTTTACTCAGGTGAACTTGTAACGAAACTCGTTTCCATCATTTTAACTTACAATTTTAATTAATTTCTTTATTACAGCCCTGTTCCGCGAAGTAAAATTTAATATTCAAGTTTTCAGCAAAGCGCCCACCACCAATAGGCCTGTCTGCCCAGTTGCTACCTTTTGTGGGAATTTATTATAATATCTTTCTCTTGAGTTTTTTCTCAAAAACCCAAATTTAATGCACTTTGCTTTTGTATCTAGCCTCTTTCATACTTCTGGCGGCGTCAAATGGTAAAAACTCAATTTGTCCGAGAGAAAAATGGTATCACATGTTTGTCTACCAAAGGGCATATAAGCGGTGTTTTGGAAAAATGATGACAGTTTTTTTTTTGTTTATGCCGTTGTGGCAGTCTTATCTTACGTTTACGAAAAGTTTTGTCGCAGTCATTTTATCTTGTCTTACCGTAAACTTTTGAAGAAACCAGTAAATTTATCAGTTTGTGGTTGTTTGTGAACGTACCTGTGCGAAGCGTGTTTTATCTTTTATTGCAAAGTTTTCAATAACATTATTTTGTAAAATTGCCTGCAGCGGTTTCACAATAAGTCACGCGATATTATCGGATCGAGAACTTTGAGTCAAGCTTTGGTGTTGTATGTGCCGTTGATTGCTACAAACTGTTCGATGCCATCCTTTGTGTCCTTTGTGATGGAAGCTTAAGTTTTTGATATCTAAATGAGGTTTAACTTGAATTACTTCAACACTAAAATTCGTTTAATAATTCATTGTTCGATTAAAGTAGAGATCTTTGTACCTACTAAAAACAGTATTGGTCGCTATACCTGGGTGCTTATCCCATCTCTGAATATCATCAAGACCACATCAGCGCACCACCGCATCAATAAAGTGCCAAGTGCCTGGACCATTAACTTTTAATTACCGGTAATCAGTAATTTTTTGATAAAAAACCGAACTTCTTACCATTAAGCGGGTCTCCCGTTATTATCTTTTTTTTTTTGGTTACATTGTAGTTAAGGTTTAGTTTTTGTATATATAATTTTAAATATATCTCATTTTAATTTTATTGTCGTATTAATTACCCAATTATAATCAATTCAGAAAACATCGCATGGCCCTCCGTTGATTTCTCCAACGCTAGCCGGAGTTCCTTGCTCTTGTTTGAAACAAGAGCAAGGAAGACATAGCACTGGATTTGTGGTAATGAGAAAAATTGTAAATAGATTAATGAGTTTCAAGGCTATAAACGGAAGACTGGCATACCTAAGAATAAAGGCAAAGGCGAACATGTCGATTGTAGATGTATACGCTCTGACAGAAGATAGTAGCGAAAAAGTAATCAAGTAATGTGTGACCTCAGAGCGATGGAGGTTGAGGAGCGGCAGCTAAAGGTACAGGGCAAGCCGGTATGTAGGAAGATTGTTTAAGTAGCCACGAGATATATAAGGCTATAATGAAGATAGGATGTATAGAGGAAAGAAAAAAAAAGAAAGAAGAGAATGTGCAATATTTAATGGGGGCTAATCCTCCCTCTTTTAAACGGATTTGTAAATCCCGCTGGGATAAGCAATATTCATTAGAATGTAAACCTAGAAATAAATGAATTTCATTTTGAAGATTGAGATACTATCTATTTTGGTCATTTTAGCCGAGATAGTTGATGGACATATTGTAATTCAGTAAACTTAGCTGTAAGTTATGCTATTCCGACGCTTGGTTCTACCAATTTTGTGCAACATGTTCAATCGTTTATAGATATTATGTAAAAGACGCAAAATAAAATAAGTTAATGCGATTTTAGAATCGTAAGGGAAGATATTTACTAATTTTGAAAATGTATGAAATAATATTTTCAAAATGTTTTCCATTATTAGCCAAACAATAGTAGGTACAACCTGTTTTGTAACTTTTCGGGAACTTCCTGATATATTTCTGGACTACTCCGCTTACATTCTTGGGTTATCCTATATTTTTCAGTTTTTGAAGATTTTCGTGAGGAGTTTTGAAACAACACAAGGAAAAAATCAAGCGGAGTTAAATCGGGGGATGTCGCTGGCCATTATATCTGATCTGAAGATTAAGAAACTTATGATCTTCAAAATAATCGACATTTGAATTAAAATTAAATGTGGTCACCGACGGCACCTGGAACTGAAAGCCTTGAGGGCAACGCTTGTAATATAACTTCTATATTTTAAGCGGTTATGAGGTTATTCTGTCATTTTAAATAATATATAAATTTGTTAACTGCTTGGACTTTCCATTATCCAATCATGGGACACCAGTTTTATAATGGAATTTCTCGAGAGAGGGAGCGCGGCCTAATTGAGATATTGCATTTCGGCGATTTGTCACTGACATAATCAAGTTATCGCTTTGCCCGGGTCCCAAGTTTTAACAATTGTTTATTCATCCCCCTAGTTATATATTTCAAACACTATTTTAGTCGGGGAGCTGCTCAAATCTCATTTACTGCTATTATTTTGATTATTTTCTACGAAGAAGGTTGTGAATTTTCTTATTAGAATAGAAAATAACGTGCCACCTACCGGGTAATGCATAATTTGATTATTTCGAAAGATACCCTTACTTACTAGTTTATTTGCCTGCGTAAGTGCTTTAAAGTAACCAGATTATGTTATGAATTTTATTCATCCAGTCTTTCATTTAAGTACTTACTTATTTTATCTGATTATTCGTTAATGTATTTTGAAATTTTGAGTTTGATTATATTACGATTATTAAATTTGGATTTCGAGTACTTTGGCTTAGAAACGATACACTTAAGTTTGAAATTGGTTTATAAAACTTTAAAAGCTTAAATTTAACTGCAATTTTAAGAGACACTGAGCGTTTGATGGATTGATAGCTTTTATTATGAATTTTTGCGCAGATCCTTTCGAGATTAATGTAATATTTAATTAAGCATGTCGTGGGTTTGGTTATGCATAATTAAGAAAGCTCGGGGGGAATAAAAACAATAAAGAACCGGAGCGGGCGAGAAAGTTCATTCTATCGAGCTTTTTGGCTCTACGTGTATGTTATCACTAATAGCATGTTGTAACGTGCCCTGTTTTAAATTCTGCCCGTTGTCGTAAACGTAAATGATACGACTGTGATACTAGATCCTGCAGAAACTCGCTCGCGTATCCTATACCTTACCTGTAATACCTGCCCGGGGCCGGGGCCGACGTACATATACATACGTAAAATAAATACATACCTATTTATCTGAAAAAATTGTACAATGGCTGCCGGGTTCCACTAAACTGTCGTACTTTTGTTACATAATTCGTTCATTAACTTGTAATTAATCTTGTAGCTGATTGGGTCCTTGTCATTCTTAATGAAACTTCTTTGTACCTTGTGTAATTTAAAATCGTTAATGTTACGAAAATTCATTAATTACTTGTAATTTTGCAAAGATGAAAGAAAATGGGGACATCTTAAATTTTTTCTTTTATCGTCCATTATTGATTTTGTATTATTAGTCCTTGATGTTTAAGAAGTTAGTAATTTTATTATAAATTAATTGGAAAATTTTGTGTTGGATAAAAACAACGTCAAGCTTTTCCAATTACATTATAAAAGGAGCTACAATTTACTCGACAATAACTCCTGCGGAAGTTTATTTTAAAATTATTAAAGTTTTTACAATGCCATTTCTATTTTTACTGCTTTTATTGTTTTTCAAATGACTAATAAACTTTTTCTATTTCAGGTGAGTTAAACCAATCCGTAATTGGATGTAAAATTCGGTGAGTTACTTTAAACCTAAATTGGGATTTCGGAGCAGCTCCTATTATAATAACAATTTCTTACAAGTTCTGATGGTTATAGAATTATACCACAATCGGATTTTCCTAACTAAATTTCTAGTTTTAGTATAGAATGATGTTAATTTAGCGTAATTGGATGAGATGTTCATATGGTTTTTAGAACTTTCGCAATACTCTGTCGCTCTTCTCTTATTAAGAAAATTGCAAAGAACAGAAAGAGTTTTTGTATTTCAAGTCGTATTTCTTTTGAGTTTAAGCGACCGAACATTATCTTAACTGCTTTTGGAAGTTATTTATATCTCCATGTTAAACATATTGCGTTTCTTATGTAACTTTGTATACTTTTTCTTCATATTACTCACCTTAATTGGCTAAGAAGCCAACATTAATCCTTCATTAGGAAGATTTTTCCTAATTGACGCAAATTTTTACGTTTAGAATGTACTACCTTTCACGACGTGCATGTTCACCGTTTGTTTTCGCATTAGATCTCTTCTTATCTCCATTTCGAAATTTTATGCTGCATTGTTTTTGCTCCTTTATAATCAAATAGAAGTCGGCGCTCAGTTTTTATAATACATATTACGTACTACATACATATTTCTAAGGAATACAAAGAATTGTAATGCGATTTCGGTTCGGTGTAAAACATCCTACAAGTATTGAATACAAATCGCCATAATTTATCGATATAGCACGCACCACATTGAGTACATACATTATCATGGAGTGATCCCTGCACCTTATCACATAATACGTTCGTTACGCCCAATGATAATAGATTTCATGAAGCCCATTGTCTACTAATGCCAAATAATCTCCCTCATAGTTGGAAGCAGTATTTGCTGAATATTCAACCACGAGATTTATCCTTTCCAAATGCGAGCATCCTCGAGATAAATACAAATAACTTTAATCTCAAAATAAGAACATAGATTTCATTTAAATCTATCGAATTAAGTTAAAACTGTCGTCTTAAATATATTGCTACGTTTAACTTTTTTGAAACCCAAGAATAATTCGACTTTTCCATAATATATTTTATTAAATCTTTCATGCGAAATTACGTTTTCTTATTCTTCGTATTGCAATTTTATGTACTATCTAGTAATAGAAGATACAGCTGATGAAAATTTTTAATATCGAAATATATGTAGGTACCTAGTGCTTTTTATTTCATTTCATAAGAATATTTTAATATATGAGAGTGGTTTAAATGAAAACAACGGAAGAATGATTTTCACAAATGACGCAATTTTGAAAACTACGTAAATTCTTAGACAAAATAAATAACCGACATTACTAAAGGCATTAACAACTTGAAAGATTTTCTAAACGCAGAGCATAAGAATTTTCTTGTCACATCAAATTTGTTTTTCATTTTATCATTATTTAAATTGCTAGACTAAGTAAGTTTGGTTATATCAAGCTGCTGATATTTTGAAAGGCGCTGCAGTAATTCGGCTGTAAATAAAGACACTGCCCAAATTATCTGACAGCTTTAAAAACATTTCATTTTGTTTTCAACAATGACAGTTTAATGGGTACGTAATAGGTTGAAATTATAATACAGAGTGAGTATAAACCATAATTATGGAAAAAGTTCTCGCTCAAATTGATTATGTTAGTTTTTTTTAATTGCAACAGAAAGTATATTTTGACATCCTGAAAGATTAGAACCTAGTTATCTGCAGCTTACTGTAGACCACAAACACACCACTTCAGGGTCTATTGTTTATTTTAGGCGTCTTTGTTTACTGAAAATGTATATTAAGATGTAAATGACCACTGACAATAACATTGTCGTGATAAAGCTGTGATAATACCGAGAGTTTCCATTGCTAATGCAATTTTTACATTACAATTTTCACATTTCGATCGACTTTCAGAAATAAAAGCAGAAAGAAGCTACCACGGTTTCCCCACATTTTTGAGATGAAAATTCCAAAGTAACTTTAATGAACTTTGCCTGTTGGCTACTTTTTTGCGGTATGTGAGGGTTATTTTCGTGTTCTTCGCGCCCATAAGGAGGTTTTCTTAAGTTTTCATTCCGCCTTAGCTGAAACCGGGTAACACTTAAAATATGACTCTATGGCATCTGACTTCACAACACCAATTGATGAACTCAAATTAAAATTATCCAAGTGACTTCGATCGCTCCAAAAAGGCTCCAAAAACCACTTAGACAAGAAGAGACAGAAACCAGTGCAAAATCAAAATGCAAATGTTTATCCAAATCTCGAGCGTAGCTCAAATACATTATAACACCTTGGGGGTTGTCTCTTTAAAACCTTTGTGTTTATGAATATACTTTAATGAAAACTACAGAGGGTAAACAAGAACTTCCTTTTTGCGGTTATCCTAAAATAAATGAGTTTAGTACGAAATTAATTTTTTTGTTCGATAAATTTGCGGATTGAAATTATGTGTGTCATAAAGTTCATAGCCGACTAAAGCAATTTTCAAGATTTTCAACACATTTTAATAACCGTCGTAAATTGCATCAAGTGAGTTAAAATTTATGCAAAACCGGAATTCTTGATTATTAATTCTTGTTAGATGAATTTTGTCGACAAGCTTTTTTCTAGTAGAAAAGCTTTTCTGCCTTGTTAGTACCCTTTGTTTATACTTATCCATTAAGATCCCGCAAATGAAGCTTGCGTTTTGAAGCTTAACCTCAAAAGTAATCTTCTTTTGTTTCTATCTCCTTACAATCTTTTTATCGCACTCTCGTTATCATGTCGGATAAAAAAATTTATCAGTTTTTCTAGAGCTAATAGAAAGTAATTTTCGGAAGACACGCTATTGTAATTTTTTTAATTATAAGAATATTATCTGAGAGAAATGTAATCTTGGGGCAACTCCCCGGCACGTTTTCTTTAATAACAATTATTTTTTAATATTTCGACTTTGTAATATTTTAACCATTCAAATGGAGCGTAATTAAGGTTTACTTATTAAAATTGTTAAACACGAGTTATTGTGCAGCGTTTCTAAATTGATTAAAAGGAATTGAAAAATATGAGCTTGGCTCTGTGCTGAGTTTTCTTGCATTAGACTGTGAGGCATGAAAGCTACAATAAGAGTTTTCGAGCGTACACAACAATAAACTCCCATAATTAAAATCCAAACAAATAGTCTGTAGCTTTCAGGCGGTTACAGTGGTGCTGATTTATTTGTCCGAGAACATGTAATGAGTTCCAAAATAAAAACGTGCGCGTGATGTATGTGACACTCCATTATTTGTCCCGTCTTTGTCCTGAAAGAATGGGGTTACGCTCTGGATGGCATAATTGCACGGGCGTTGCAAGCCAAAATACCGACATGACCAAGAAACGCCTGTGGATCGTTGGTTTTGAAATATTAACTAAAATAAATTCTGGAATATCTCCAGATGCAAATGCATGCAATGCCTACTACCAACATCAAATCCCGTTACAGCTTTCCGGATTTTTTTTTATCAGCATTCTTTTGCTTGTATATATTTTTTCAATTCAGACGGGGCCCCGACTTTCTCATTAAAATTACATTTTGAGTCCTAATTATTTTTCTTAAAGCAGTTTTGAACATGACAATGTGAAGTTAAATTATAATCTTTAATTTCAAGCAGGGTAGGCACTTATTAAAATTACTTTTACCTAATATCTCAGGTGGATTGCAAAGATATTTATTGTCTTTTACGCTTTTGAGAATTTAATTAAATTATCGAAAGTTATTATGGTAATTTTTAAAGGAAAATTGGAAATTGAATTGAAGATTTATCGATGCATTACTCATACTTACAACTTTAATTTGTTAACTGCGGAAAATTAGGATAAGCAGAAAATTTTTAATTTTGTTTTTCGCACGAAAACAAATCGTAACGGAGCTAGATTTTATGTTGAGCATTGTTCATAGCAAAGAAAAATAAATAGTTAATGAAAGTACAGCAATTAATTCTGTGCTTTAATGGAAAAACGTTGTGCAGCTTTATGTCCACCATTTTAAACAAAACAAACAGTTTTAAATAATGATTTTCGATTGCGTGCTTGAATTTTTTAACCGTTTTATAGAAACGCAATCTAAATGCATTGATATTCAGATATAAATTTGTTTGATATATTTTTGTTAATAAATTTTGTTGCAAGATAGTAGTTTGTCGTGTATATAGCAAGACAAATTTTTCAGCATTCATTTTATTATTTAGTATTAAACTTTATGCACAGCTTTGATTCTCCAAATATGTAGGAGTATATTTTATCAGTTAATGTAGTAACTAAGTGGATGTCCATGTTGTGCATTTACTTTATAAGTTTAAAATTAAAATAAAATTTATAAAATATGTTTGTATGAACCCGCTGAAGTAAATCGACGTGAACCTGAAAATTTTCCGAGCCACTGCATTATTTGTTCTCGTGTATTACAGTAGAGTTCATATATAGCGACTTTGCTTATAACGACTAACCGGTTTTAACGACGAAAATGTTTACTCAAGTTAGGTTTATATTCGTAAGCTAAGTACTTAAGAAATAATCCGTTTTGTACGTTATCCGGTTAGTACGACATAGTATCGCCGGTCCTTTGAAGGTCGTTATATCCGGATTCTACTGTATTTTGTTGTGTCAATTCGCAAATAATAGGCAAAACTTAGGTAGTTCTCTTATCAATAATAATAATTATTCTGAACAAGGGCCAATATATTCATCTCCAGTGCCATTAAAGTGTTAAACCTATTATTGTTAGTAACTTTTTGATCCGGCAAAAGTTAATTCCCGAAATACCCCTTCAGCTTTTTCTTTACTTCCTGGCAGAATAATTCTACAAAAATACCCAATATTTTTGTTGCAGAGTCAAAGTCAAAAGTTACACAAGTTTCGATTGTGCAACTGCCTCTATGACATTGTCATTTAATTCGTACCAGGCTGGAGGATATTCCATACTTTTCAGACCCCTCAGTTTGTAAAATGTTGAACTGCATACCTTCTATAATTATTATTTCCATTTTAGACTCATTGGAAGAAAATACCTAGACACGTAGGTTTGCTGCTCAGCTTGCTGAGAAGCTAGTGGTTAAAATTTTTCAAAATTATGAAAGATTTTCTATTATATCGCAATACTAGTGACAAAAACTATCACACGTCACTCTAGCAACGGCCGAACAGATAGACTAAAATCTTCAAGTCGTTTGACTTGATTAAAACGAAAACAATAATTTATGTTAATATTTTTAACAAATTTAATATTTTATTAGATAAATTAAAAATCTATTTTAAAATTAAAGTATAATGTAGGCCTTCAGTTGAGTGATTTGTCATAAACAAATCTAGAATCTAGGGTGATGCCGAAACACGGTAATGTTCATGAAACACTGCTGCCTGCATTTGTATCCTATGCAGGAGGCGCAGCTTCGGCTAGTGTATCATGCTACTGTTTTGGATACGAATTGTGAAGGATTTATTTTGATTTGTCTAGATTTATTTACAACCTGTCTGGGACCCGTCTGACAGATAAAAAATTCCAGCAAAGGTGTTTTCGTTGTCAACAGCCGAACGATGGTTATCAATTTGAACAAACAGATTCAGGCGAGAATGGCACTGAATGGAATGATAACTTCACGGACTGATAGGTTGAAATTTTCAATGAAATTCTGCAATAATTTCAAGGTACAACCGGCGCAATAAATTCTCAAAAATTGCTCCGTGCCAAACTACAAATGATTCCGACATTTTCGTCACCGCGAAACTTTCTATCGTCTGAGGATTCCAACAAATTCTGCAATTTATATATGGCATCAAAATGCGGGATACCAATTACTAAAAAAATTCAAGATATTCGCGAACTTTCAATTGGTAGCACTCTTTCCATCACAAAATTAATTCGCTTGCAAAAATTATCATCCGCCTCTTTATCTTTCTGACCAGAAGATTCTTAAAAAATTTTATTTTTCCTGCCAACATAAAATCTCGAAAATCAAAAATTAGGCAAGTTGACTGGTTGCCTAACCAACAGGCATCAAATTAAATATTTAATATTTGTAACATCGGCAAATTAATGAAACTTGCATTTACGATGTTACATCCCCCCTTCGCTCCCTAAAACTGTATTCTGTTTAAAACGCAGCTCAAACAGCTCATTATTTCAAAAACAGTTAATTTTGAAGGTACGGACCTACAATGTCCCCCTCCGGCAACGGTTCACAAGTGTTGATTCATATTTAATTATTAGTTTTGAAATTATTATGTCTTCATGTCTGCGAAAAATTAAATAACAGAAAATAATTAATCGGAGAAAATTTATCGGTGGTAGGTGCAAAATAAGAATTACAAAAAAGAATAAATAAACCTTTTAAGTGATTTTGTTGACCTGAAAAGTTATAATCAAATAATAATTTTTAAATTTTTGTAATGTAATATAATAACGCCAGCCCTCCCAAGCCCTTATTAAAGTGAAGCTCAAGTTACGCCAATTGCTTATTTACTTTTAGCATTTACAGTGTTTTAAAGAAAATTTAAAATTTAAATCTTTGATAATTTGCAAAATTATTTTCTGTAACTTACATTTACAAATATATGGACATAATTAGGCCTGATTAGAAAGAGGGAATGGGGGGATTCTTCGATCCCGGAGTTTTTAAGTTCCCGAAATGCTGGGCCTTCAAGTTTTTGGATTGCAGTCTAAATAAATAAGGAAGAATTTAGAAACTTTCAAAAAGCTATGATGAGCAGTGAAAAATATTGGGATTCTTAAGGTACTTTTCCCAGGCCTGGAATTCTTTCTCCACGTCCCCGAACATTATAGCTCATTGGCCTAATATTTATAGCGATTAATTACTAATATTACCTTAATTACTAAGGATTCAGCTTCGAGTCTGAGGAGAGCTTAACTTTCTTAAGAACGCATCCATGCTTCGGAGGGCATTTAAAGCCGACGGTTTACCTGTGCTGATGAATTGCCATCATTAACAATAAAAAACAAGTTTTTGAAATATTATCATCATATTACATCTTGGAATTATGTGAAACATATTAAGTTGCATTAATTTGAGTTATGTATAATTTTAAATTAGTTTCGTTGCAGGTCATAAGTATTTCTTCAACTTCATTAAAGTTGACTGTATATCATCATTTAATTGGTAAACTTAAAGATAAACTAAACAGACATACTGTACCTCTGTTGAAGTAAATAGTTGATTATGTTATCAAAATTTACTCTTGAGAGTCAAGCCATTATATTTTAGCCCTCATAACCGAAAAGCGGTGGTGGGGGGGGGGTTATTTCAATTAATTCATGTATGCAGTATGACGACTAAATTATGCAAGGATATAATATTCATATATCTCGTGATGCCGGCGTTAGTTTTTGACGGCGTTGTGCATAAACTAAGTTTTATTGCTTATAATATGTATGTCATAAACAAGTCCAACTTAATATCAATCTTAATAAAATTAATATTATTTTAATTTCTAACTGGAAACATTACCTTGCTTTTACCGGTGCTCCATTTGCGTTGCATATCATGAAATGGCCGCTTATAATTTGTAATTACATTGAATATTTGAATTATCGCGTTATTTGCTTAAGTCCTTTGCAGATTTGATGATTTTATTTCTTACTAAATACACACCCTTTGCTAATACCTTTGGCTTTTAACAAAAATATTCCCAGCGAGTCGGTGGCGCCCAAGTATAATTTTTTTTTGAAAACTCACCATCAAAGCTTGCCCGTTTCGTTTGTGGAAACACAAATATTGAAGTTCAGGTGGCTGCACCTCGATTTCGATTGCCAACACAAATAAATTATTTGTTTTTACTTTCTTTATTGTTACGGTATTACAATTTCTTAAGCTTTTTTGCTGAGTATGTATAACTTTCTTATTAAAGCTAATTAGCTTGTTAGAATTTTTGAAATGTAAACTTTTATGTATCTACTTAAAGATTTGCACAATTAGTGATCTTAAGGATCAGTAACTTTTTTAAGTAATTCTTATTTATTACCTACTGCAAAATTTAAAGCTTAAAAGTCCCTTTTTTCGTAACGAACGTATTACTCACTTCGACTATGGCAAACTCATTATCGCTGTTGAAACAGGCGACAAATAAAATTCACAAAATAATTTTTTCAGTTATTTCTTATTTCTATAAAATTTCGGGCAGTTCTTCGTAATATCTCATAAACTGTTTTGGATAAAATGCAAAATTATTTTTTTCCAAAATATTACCTACAAATTAACACACAGGAAGGCCGCTTTACAATCAAATATAACATTTGGGAATCCCCGAATGCAATAACTTCCAAATTCCCATAAGTAGTACATCTAAATTTTCAAATTTAGCAAACGCCTTTTTGTATGAAATTTTAATGTAGAAATATGTAAATACATATTACATAATTGAAGCTTGTTTTCGATTTCCAATTTCAAATTTTACATTACAACTGTAACATTTGTTATTGCAAAAATTAAACCTGATTGTTACATTAAAACATAGATTTAAAAAAATGGTAAAATGTAAAAATTTTACTGGCAGTTTTGTAAAGAAAATTTTTATTAACACAAATTATATCGTAAAAAAGCTGATTAAACCATAGAAATGCCATAATAAAGAGTTAGGAATAGAAATAAATATGTATCTAATCTTTGAACATCGTATAACCGGCAATTTTATTAGACTCCATAGCATTCGAGTTGCTAAAGTTTTACCGGACTTTATTGACCAACTTTTACTATTACTACGTGAATGCGTGTTTTTTTTTCTTACATTGCACTTCTTGTTTTTTTGTTCTTCTCTATTGGTACATCTAACAAAAATTTGTTTAACTTCCTTTTTTGATTATTATTGTATAACTATCGCATAAGTTATTCATAGCTTTTTTTCGTTTTGAATAAAATGAAATAACGTAGGTTGCACCTCTCTCTTTAGGGAATTCCCCAACGAACGCTATGCAGGTTTCGCTTACATGAATTTCTTCATCAATGATTGTGTAAAAAGTAAATCCATTGCCTTCGAGACGAATATAAAATTTTAAAATTTTTATACCTACGCAAGTATAAAATGAATAATACAAAATGTCAACTGCTGTAATTAGAAGGACGTTGCAAAATGCTCCACTTTGCAAAATATTGGAGTATTTAATGTTATAAATTAACGGATATTATTTAAAGGGGTTGATTAATTTTGGTACTACAACGACCTACATCACTCATATACTTTATAAATTGTACACGTGTTCCACTTTTAAATCATTCAAATGGGATGATGGTCAATATTTAAGGTTAGAAACTTAAAACAGGTCAGGAACGACCCTATATACTATTCTTTTTATGTCGTTTTATTGTGCCTTTCGATGCTTGATCAACTTCAACGTATATGGCCAGATAAAAGGTATACAAATACGATAAGAGTGTCCCGATAAAACCTAAAAGTTACGTAATGCATTAAATGTACCGCTATATTTATAGACTTCTGTTATGGAAACGTTATCTAATTTAAAAGATTTTCTGTGTTCGTTTAACTAAATTTGTATTGTGTGATTTTATTTTGATAATGTAAACTGAAACCATTCTATTCGTAAGAGTACAAACCATTTTATCTACACGTAGCTTGAGGTAGACGGTAGAGGTAGAGTTCAAATTCCAGTTACTCACAAATTATTTGTACTGTGGTTTAGAGTCCACGTTAAGCCAGGTCCTAACAAATAAACCGTAAATATTGTACAATAGTACTATTGTATATTAAGGGTTTGTTTATCTACTTTTGGGGCCCAACGTGGGGGCACCGCTTCCAAATATGTACTGTTGACCGTCCAAATTTGATTGCATTTGTCGATGCTACAATATATGTATTTGTATTCGGTTTAGCTAACTGCGTCAATAATAAATTAAAGTGAATTGTCAGATCATCAAACAATTGTTTTATACAAAACAGAATACATCGTATTAAGGCATTGCACATATTGACTAAGTGCCATCGTGTTTGAAAATTCTATTTTATGAATTGAAATTAAATGGAACACTGCAAGATAAATTACCTTAGAAAATTTGGAATTACACTATCGTTTTATCATCTTTGTTTGAAATAATTCAAAAGCTTCATATCCGTACTTTTTGTTTTGTTTCGGTTGCAGAAAGTGCGAAATACAAATTTAATTAATCGGATTTAAAACTTTTAAATTATATAATTAAAAATTTACTGAAATTTTCACATATCTCTCTTTATTTTTCATGTCGTGTTTCGGGACATTCTCGACAATTAATTGCTGTTTTTAGAGTTGGAACTGAATCAAAGTTATGAATGTGTCGGGTAAACTTCATTTAAATTACACAATATTAAAGTTGTGCCTATTGGTAATAATAGGTCGTGCTGGCTCTTTGCGGCATCAAAAATCGTCAATCGGATCGCAGTTTTGTGATTCATTTAATAAAGTAATTAGTCTGAGCCTGTGGCAATTCCGTTTCCGGACTTATTAAATTAAAGCGAGGAAGTGCTAAGCATTTTAATTTTATTTTCCAGCCATTGTACTTTGCAGTGGTGAATTTATGATGAAGTGTTTATTGGGTGATGGCGCCACTGCGAAGGAACCGCCGCAACTCTCGTAATTGCTTCTCTCTCTATAAAACATGTAAATAATCACGATTTATTTGTACAACAGAATGCCATTCTTTTTCTAATAATTTTATTTATTTTTTTTTGATTTTGTTTAAATTGCTTTTTCTTTGTGAATCGGAAACGTTTTTCTCCTTAACCAGTTTGCAAGACCTATCGATTTGTTTATGTTTTTTATTAAAGAGGTTTTTATTGCGTAACCTGTGCAAAAATATTTTCCTTTGATTTTCTCAAATTGCCAATATTTAATCCTTATGAAAATTTAATATTCGCTTTGTTCTTGTTCTTTTTTACATAACCTACAATATTTTGATACCAACGTGTTGGGCGAAAAACGGGGTTAGTTGGCTACGGGGTAAGTTGACATTGCACGCAGCAGAGTTGTGTGTCTTTCATTGTAATTTAATAGAATGGGTGATATTATATTCCTGCTAATTTAAACAGGTGATCTTTCGGAGTAAAGCTGCGTTTACATCATTATTCATATCAAATGCGAATTGACCATTTAAACTCCTGCCTAGTTCCATTCAAATAAACAACTGACATAAACGGAAAGAGTTGAGACGTCCAATTCATGTTCAGACTTAGTTCAAAAGGGTTTCAACATGCAAGACTACTCGACATATTTTCCTTCAAATAAAATATATATTTCCTTTCACCGAGAGAGGTTTTTGTTTATTTTTAGCTATTTCGGAATTTGAGGTTAAATTATGCATAAGTGCACAAAAAATGTAGTAATACGATAAATTGAAAAAACTGTGACACGTTAGGGAACCTGTCAATTAGATTACAATGACGCCAAATTGACATCGAACAAGATAGCATGATAGTGGCTGAACATCATCAATAATACTATGCGGCCTTCAAGCCGCACAAGTCTGATAATCTAGTAATGAATGTTCTGCAATATTTTGTTAAATCATAAACGATGACTTTAATCGTTTTTAATCATGTTTAATTCGTGTTCATTTTTAGTGAACTAATATTGCAAAGAAATACCATTCCTCGCAAGTGACTGAGCTTGGCATACAGGGCAGGGTCAGGACGATATTGTCGTTTTTTTTGCTTACTAAAGGAGGGGACTCTACATAGATACTTTTACAAAATTTTCGTTTTGGTTTAATAAATTGGACTTTCTAAAGATGCTTTCCAAATTACGTTTGCGCGTCCAACATTTAGATTTAAATTTTAACTTTTTTTTTCGTGTTGTATAGCTAAATTATTTAGAATTATTGTATAGAATTATTATTTTGACTTTTACAACATTTGTTGTAAATGTTGTAAACGATGATTTATAAAATTTACCAATTTAAAAATTCAATTAAAACTTTATTTAATTTAAAATTATTAAATTCTTTCTTAAAACATACTACAATACTATATACTCCACTTGGTTATATAGATTCAAAAACTTCTAACAAAGTCACAACAATACAACCTTTGTATACGGAAATATCGATGGGGTCGCATGCACTAAACTATTTTTTAGAAAATATTTAACTTTTGGAGTACGACAATAATATCCAAACCTAGGATACCAAAACCGGGTCATTATTTGCCCATTATTTAAATGACTAATTAATACAAACTAATACAATTACGTCGTATATAGCATGTTAAGCAATAATTAATGAAAGGATTAATTAGCAAATCATCTGATTACCTCGCAGAATACTGCTAATCAATTTAAAATTAATATAAATTCGTAGAATCACGTATAGTACACAATGACAAAGTATCGGATTCAAGGAAGTATTTTAATCGAAATTAATCCGCGGATTAAATAGCGAATTAATTTTAATCAAAATCTTGATTAATTACATTCGGACTTTGAAAATGTTTCGGTCAGGATCCGCTTACTATATCTATTAGTTTATTTTAATATTTTTTAAATTTATGTATTACATTTAAATTGAAATGCTTTTAAACACTGTATTAATTAATAAATATTAAATGAAAACTAAAGCATTAAATACAAAATTACACACACAATTTTGAAAACATAAAATTAATAAAAAATAATAATAATTAAGAAAATTCAAAGTAAAATTTGACTTGAGAACAATCATTTAAGAAGATGTGTTTCTGCAAAATTTGATTTGAAATTTTCCAAAATGATGGACTAGTGTTAACAAAAACTGAATAACTTTTATAAATAATATACCTTTAAACCTGTTTTTATGCGGTGTTGTTTTAGCGGTTTTTATATGGGGAATTGTTAATGGGCGATTTTTTGTTCGATATCATAAAATTTTATTAACTGCATAGTATGAATATAAAATGAAATATTTTTTGAAGGGATTCATTTTATACGGTTCCTATCCTCCGCACAAAAACAGGTTTGAGCGTATGCTTTGAAATTCAGTACACAAACAAGATTAGAATTCAAAAAGGAAGTTTTATTTAAAAAATTTTCTTGAATAGTACAAAAATGTAAATCTGGATTAGAGTTGACCCGGTTGTTGTACTCCAAGGTTTAAAGGATTTATCCTACATGAAGGATATAACCAAAACTTTTTAACCACATGTTCCCACTCTAAACTCGACTTTAACTGTAAGGATAAATATGTGGTGAAGGGTAGGCTATCGGTAAATTTAAAAAATATATTAGTAAAAACTACAAAACTAAAATATTATAAAATTAAAAAACCGAAATGTGTAGTACCAACTAACACCGGTCTCCCCTACATGTAAAGAAGTTACCGAATTTTTTACGAGGTTCATAAAAGTGAAAAATTAAATTTCCACGTTTAATTATGAATTTTATAACAGCTACAAAAACATGATTTTTCATATCTTTAAAATTTTAGAGGGTGTCGTGGCAAAGGGTTGATTACTATCGGGTTTTTTGGTCAACCAAACTTTGACAAACAAAGAAGCGTTGGCAGGTAAGTGAGCGATTAATCGAACAAGAGAGTTGACTAAATGAAAATTAATAATCCACACTTATAGAATGTAAATAGAAATTACCATTCGCTTGTGTTGGCATCTTAATTGAATTTTGTTTGCAATTGCACTCGAACGAAGTTGTGCGAATTTGACAATTTTTAATTATGCATAACGAACTTAAAATTCACAAGAGAGCAACTTGTGAAATGCATCATTTCGGTACGAATACCCTTAGTGAGCAATGTGACTTTTGAGTTCCGCATTATCACTAATTAAAGCTTCCTCTACGAGTCATAAACGTTCTATGTTTGAACCAACATTTTAGCGCATGAGGTCAAATTGTTTTGCGAATGGGATTTCGTGTGAGACAATTTAGAAAAACTTTCATATCCGAGATGCTTAACCGTTGTAAAAGGCTACGTTGAATTTGATTTATTTTCTGCAGTTTACAGGAATGTGGGCTATCTAATCTAGCATGGAATTTTACGAACCTAGAAGTTCTAGTTGAATATGGTGGAATAACTGAATCACTTTTTGGCACAACACTTTAATAACTTTAATGTAGCTTCGATTTTTTTCTTTTACAGTTTTCAATTTCAAAAGTTTACCGACGTAATACTTTTTCTCAATATTACCTACGTTTTTCCACACTTGATAAAAATACCAAATTTATGCGATTCATGTTCATCTTCATCAGTTCTTCACGAAAACTTAACATGCAGATAAACTCGACTCTTACTCGTACCATTTCAAGTTCTTTCGAATTTAAACGTTTTATTCGTAAAACAATATTCAGAAAGCATTTCATATTACTTCTTTCATGTCAATTCTTTGTTCTTTTAAGTTTTTCATGTGGTGAATTCTTAAGAAAAACGTCATCCGGGAAAACTTATTAACTGCAGCAAAGTCTTGTCTTGAATTTCTAAAATGCAAAAGGCTCTGAGTTTCTTCCCTACAATTTCACGCTTGGTGTATGCTTAAAAGTCTTAAGTTTTTCATTTGGAAATCTTTTAATGATAGCAAGTTGAAAACTTGCTATTGTTTTTACATTTCTTGTAAATCCGTAACGACATACAAATTGCTAATTTGTATTTATTCAAACAATATCAACAAAAATAAATAAAATTGTTGGCTGAATAATTATTTCGTCGGCGAATTTTATATTTTTGTTTTTGAGTTTCCTAATTTGCATCATGTCTTATTTCTTATAGAAACAAAAGCTTCGCAATGTCATCTAAATTACGCTTCTTGAAAAAAAAATTTTCGCTTATACTGGATGAATTCAAACTGTTCAAAAAATATCAATAGCAATTAAATTGGGATTTCAGGTTGTGATGAACGTGAGATAGACGAAACATTTTTATTCTCTAGTAATTGCATAGTTTATATCATTTATAAGAATTCTTTATTTGTATTGCTGATGCAGGATAGCATCTTTGCCTAAAAAACATGTATCACTGGAAAATATTGTATTTTCACCTAATAAGAGAGAGTTTGATCAAGGGAAAGAATTTGGATATGACCATCAGCGTTTGATTTCAAACAACAAAATTTCATTTTTTAAATTTTGTTATACTTCTTCATTTGGTATTTTAATTTGGCTAATATTTATTTTCCATCAGTAATTTAAATTTTGTTAAAATAATTGAAAACTGGATATCCATCATCAAAAAAGATGAAATTAAAAATGCAGCATATCCCTTTCCAATTATGTTACGAATGTAATTTTTAAATTTGAACGGAATCCATTCGGTTTTTTTGTTAAACCTCGGCGTCTAAATAATTTACAGAACGTATTTTATTTTTTATGAGTTCAATGCAATTTTATATTTTTAAATGAAACTCCCCGGTATTATAATATTGTATTCGCAATAATATTATACAGGGCGTCTATTATAATCTGACGAAATAATTTTAAATGCTACTTAATTTTATTCGTTGTTAGCCCATCAAATCCATGTTTCTCAACATCAGCACTCAGGGTGACAAATATATTTGAGACAAACCCAGAAAGTTACCTCAGATAGTAAAGGTGCTGTGTACTTTTAAAAATTTGAAAAAACACGCGAACAATAAGATAAAATGAAATAACTTGGCAACCCAAATTGAAGACTTGTATCTCTAAGTTCACGAATTCAATTCATATACTATACAAAGAATTACATTTTACATGGTTTACAAAATTTTTTTTCTATATTAAATTTCTCTATGGTAGATGGCGTAACCTCCTTAGCTTATATCTGGTATCTACACAGAGATATAAAGTGGTGTGGGTATGAAAACATAATATTAAACTAATGATTCTTTTGAACAAAGTGGACAGCTCTTTATGTGAAGTAGATTGTATATGAGGTAAAAGGTATTGCCTTTTTCAACAACAAAAATTCTGTGCAAAGTCGCACTATTGAAAACTGTACTATCGTAGTGTACATATTTTTTTTCCATTCAAGATTCTTACTTTTAGTTTTTTTGGAATCTTTAAGAGACTAGTTTTAGATCAAAGGAAAATTTATTAAAAGTAAGATTTAATCATGAATTTCATTGAAATTCTCATGAAGATGCTGTTGTCTCATATTATTTCTAAATTCTTTTAAAAGTTTAATTTTTATAAAATATTGTAAGCATTTTTGTTGCAATAATTTATTTTCTTCACTTCACTTTTCCCGTTACCATTATACATTTTAAATAAAAATTCTTAAAATGGAATATATTAAACTCTGCATTTTAACTTTTCCCAAACTGCAATATGCAAGAAAAGCTCTTTTTGTTTATTTTAGCTACTCATTAAAAGTGACTACTTGCGACAATTATTAGCATGTTTAATAAGCAAATCATTAAAAGTTTCTTTTTTTTAAATACTGCATCGTATAATAATAATTATATTTAAAAAAAAAATGTAGAAACGTACAAAATTTATTTCATAATGCAGTCGACACTCAGGACAAACAAAGAAAACTTACCGAGTTGAATATCCGAGTTTTTAAGATAAAAGCTTCTCGTCTCGGATAAAAAAAATGATAAAATCATATTATCCCGTTTTAATCATTTTTATTCCTGTTTCGTTTTTAGTAAAAAAATCTGATCTGATTCAATTGCATTCGATTTTATAGTATCCTATAAAACTAAAACATTCATGTTGCATTTTTATCACATATTTTATCAGATTCATATGATACAAAGTATTAAATACAACCGAATCATGTTTAAATAGGAAAACACGATTTAAAAGGATGGAAGTTTGATTGACGTCAGATAAACTATTATTAACAAACAAAATGATCATATATCCATAAAAACATTTGTAAATATTTTTATACTTTGTTTCTGATTTTAGTTTCTTATAATAAGTTTAATTTACTGTACTTGGAATATTCGGAACCATCGTTTCTGTCATTTAGTTCCGGTACGTTCAAAAGGACAACTTTGAACTTTGAAGATTAATTCACTTTGATTTTATTTTAATTAATTAAAGTGATCCAAATATTTGTTTTTAATTTAAAGCCAAAAGATAATAACAGTAAGAACATTAAATTTTCAAAACCCTACTACTCTAAACGTATCCTTTATGTGCGCCATCAAGTAAATAATTTATTTACAATTTCTGTGTTTAGTCTAACCGTTTCTTCTATTTTATTTGTGAAAGTTTTATATATTCGGCCTTTCTCGTGGAATTATTTAAATTTTCAGATTAGAAAAATTTTCCTTTACACCACTTTTTCGGAGGAATTTGTGACATTAATGGAAAGGCTGCGTGCTTTTATTTGGCATTTTTGTCGGACAGTCAGACAGTCGATAAGCTAACCCCAGTTTTTACACCGTTAAAATCGTAAAAGCTGGCATGCAACACCTACCTACTACATATTTGCGTACTACCCGGGAAATTTTTGAACCTAAAAAATTTGTAATAGGTAGGTAGTTAAAATTTCTGTGCAACAACATTTGCTTTCGATGTCAATTCTCAATGATTCGTTTAAAAATTTTTGCAGCTAAAATTTTAATCGCACTTTTGATATCAGATTTGGCATTGATTATTGAAAATGTTTGTTCCGTAACTTTTATATTACTTTCAATGAAATAAATATTTAATATTGCGAGAGAAACAATTTTTTGCAGGTTCAATAACGAAACGATCAAAAATTGATGAAAGCTTTTTAAAATGCATTAATTTTTTAAAAGTTATCGATAATATTTAATGCGATTTGAATACAAATTTGAATAATATTTCAATCTTCTAAGTTAATAAACTTTAGGTTAGTTTAACTGCATACACACACAATATTCTGCTTACCTGAACAGAAATTCAAGTAGATTAGTTTGTATGTATCCTCGCGTATGTTAAGTCATTGCACATTAATTTAGTGAACCATTTTCACAAGATTCTAATAAATAGATAACGACGTATACGTGTACATTTGAATTTGTTAATGCCTTCTTGCATGAGTTAGCTCTTCGCATCTTGTTAATGAAATTTTGAGCATGTGTTAGCTAACATTTTTAAGTTTTTAAATTGGGCGATTATCGAATTTTGAATTGCTATTAATAACAAAACCACTTAACAGGACATTTAACAAGATACATGTAAAAGAGTTCATTCAAAAGCCACGTCGTCCACAGAGACACGTGACAAGCTTCCAAATCACCAGCTACCGTTCGCTAATGGTCGCTATAACGCTTTAACTGCCACTATAATGGTCTAGTGCATCCCTTCAATGGCTTCTTTATCCAATCAAACAATATCCTCAATCTTAAAACTTTTCTATTTATGGCCTACTTTGTCTTTTAATCAGACTTGCCATTTTATTGGTTAATTTTTGTCTTTAATTTCAGTAATACTTCTTGCTTGATAGAACAAATTTAGCTTTACGAAGAAAATAAATTCTATTCTTCCGTATTTCATTTCGATATTTTTTGAAAAATTTAATAAAATACCTTACGTATGAGATCCAATTTTACCTTGATGAAACGTGAGCTAAAAAGTTTTACAGAAAGATGTCTACATTTTTAAAATTTCATGATAAAAGTATCAAAAACAAATAGAAATGTAACCTCCGTGAAGTTGAAAACCTTCACTTATTCACTTGTTCGTTAAAAAATTACTGAACAGTTTAAACTTGACAATTCCCGGTGCGGTGGCTACTTCTTTTCTATATACCGGATGATACGCCTTATTACACCCGAACATAGAAAATTAATTTTACATTTGTTTCTTTTTTGTGTAAAATTGAGTTTAATTAAGGTTGGTTTTTGATTGGAAGAGGTTTAGGAAATCCCTCTTCAATTAGAGGGGGTGTTTGATGAAATTTAGTTTAAGTAAAGCAATAAGGCGGGTTATGATGTAATAAAATATTGTTTTTTTTTTCTTCAAATCAAAATATTGTGAAGAACCGTTTTTTCAAGAATTTAAATATATAATTTGAATTTAAATCTAAGGAGATTTTGACTTTCCTATGGCCATTTCCATACTTCGAAGTGGTACGTAACCGTCAGTTTTCCTGTTTTTATGAATACCGTCATTGATAATAAACGACAGAGTCACAGACACATTTCCCAACTCGGTATAAGCAGCCATTGGCTGCTTAATTTCTGTAGATAAACAGACTTTCATCCAGCAGTGAATAAAAATGAATCAACGCATAAAAACGTTAAAATGGGGTAATCCGTTTTGACAAGCCTCAAGAGATTGGGTATGACTAAAGTGAGACACAATAAATATATTTTGCCAATTTTGGTATATAAAAATTATTACAGCTTCTGCCGAAATGGAATAGTTAAGTTGGATTTAATGGAAACTTAAATTTTAAGTGTAAATGGTACAAACGGGCATAATTTAAAACATATTATGCATCCTTTTATGAGTTCTGAATTTTGTAGTCCGTTATTTCCGCTACAGCATACCTAAAGCAGTGTAGTTCATAAAATAATCCATAGATGGCGCTACCCAATTGGTAAGCGTAATATATTGCATTGGTGAGGAAGGAGTATCTACAATTGAATGTTTAGATCCCGCGGATGCCTACACCGGATTCAAAATTGTGTATGGTTAGTTGCGGCATAATTTTAGAATGAATCGAATGGTGCTGTTTTCAACTCAAGTCAGCCAAATATTGAGATTATAAAAACGTCTGTAATAGTTTAAATTACAGTTGATATCAGTTTTTTTTATAAATTCTTGATATTTATAAACTAAATCACAGAATATCATATAAAATAAGATTTCTGTGAGTGTATATACATTAAAGAATTGTCTAAAATATACAATGCTTGTGATATAAATGTGACACATAAGAGCTGCCAAGTGCATTACCTAAAGAAGAGTACATACCTCTTTTGACTGAACTTCCCTTTCATGCTTTCACCGAAAATACCGTTTTGATGTTCTGCCTAAGGTTTAGCTAGACGCCTGACGTTTCTGTCTTGTAACATAGAAATGTACCGATTTTTTTATAAAAATTATTTATGATATGCTTATGTTTAAGGATTTTTAAAGGATAAATCTGACTTGAAAATTTCTGAACGTTTTTGACAAATTGAATTTGTCGACATCAAGGATTATCCTACCCTAAATACTTATGTATATTTATATTTCCACTTGTTAAACTCTAAATTTTGCATAAATTTAATATTGGAAAATATAATATGAAAATTAATATAATTATAATAAATTATTATTTGGTTATACGATTTTCAATAAGCCAAAGCAGAACTAATATTAAATCCACGGTATTTAAATAATCGATGCTTAATCAGAGTGTACTGAATCATTATGAAACAGGAATTTTACTAATTAACTTTAGTGACAATTAATATCTGTCATAGAGACATTTTATCAATAGAGTAGCTTTGCAAAGGATTTTATAATATAACCCAAACTTTTTATATTATTATTTTATTACAAAAGTGCCACGTTTGAATAATTTAATTTTTAAATTTTGAATTAATTAGTTGAAGCTCACTTAAAACTTTCCAAGTTTGCATGAATGAAAATGCGCTTTATGTATTTATTTTTTTTATAGGAAATTTAATAAAGGTTTGACGTGCCAAATTCTTCTCTTTGTTGATGCATGGAATATAATAGTAGGATGAATTCAATTTAATTCAAATAAAACTCACAATCACTTATATGTGTGTACGACATTGCTGCTAAAAGGGACATATAATCAAAAAATGCAATTTTCTTTTTGGAAACGATAGTAGGGAAGATAAATTACGTTCCTCTTTATTCTGTTTTACTTGTTATACCTTGTTCTAAACGTCGACATTGTAAACAAAAACATACATCAACGTTTTATAGTCGTGACTTTTTATTTTTCGAATTAAAACTCATCTTATCCCATGTTGAAAAATTGCTAACTCCATTTCTCATTTCAAATTTATTTAAACTTTTTATTTTTAATTCTAGATTGCTTGGGTTCAACAACAGCACGAAAAGAAACGAGTGAAGAGAGACTACGAAATTGATTCCGTTTCTCCATTTGCCCAATTTTTAAGTGCTGTCGCTCCATCCGCAAGACACGGTCATCCACGATATAGGGCAATCACTTCACAAACTTTTCCAGATCCTCTCTTCAAGGAACAATGGTATTTGGTAAGTTTTTCATACTTTGCATTAATTTCGTTTCACATTTTTACCGCACGCGCACTTGATAAGACAAAAAAGAAAATAATACTTATTATTAATATTGAGATAATCGTGAAGAGATAATCCAAACAATTGGTATCTCTGAAGAAAAACTACCAATGAATAAAACATTAACAATAGGACATTAGATTTTCGACAAACATAAATGAATTTTATCGACACTTTTCTGTAGTATTAACGCACCAAATTCGAAGCAACTATTATCAAGATTTGGCAATTGCCTCTTTTTATCACTAGCAGTCAAAATCGGTAGCACTAATTTTTCGATTCCGAAAGATTGCAATCCTGGATGGAAATGTGAGACAAAAACCCACAACAAACTTATATAGAAGTCAAATTATCTGTAATTTCAGCCTGTGGCTACGCTCAGTAATCGATGACGAATAAAAACTATTTGATTTTTATTTTTTATGTTCCCATTTACTAAAAATTATAACCACAATGAACCAAACTGATTAATAAGTTGCGAAAAACTGAATCTAAAGAGTAAAAACACATAATACATATATAAGGCGAATATAAGAAAGTAGAATAACATTCGTTATTGTTTAAGTTCAAACGAAAACAATATTCTATTATTCCATTGCCCAAAAGTTGTTCCTCAAACCTCTGGAAGCGTAAGATATTTTCCATTTACCAAGGGAAGAAATTTAAGTTTTAGAATAACGACGTAAACTTGCATTTACACCGTTACATCAGACGCAGACAAAAAACCTGTTTCCAATTAAAGAAGGAACTTTTTATGAAACAGTTGAGGTTGGTACTACGTACAGTGTCAAATTGAGTTATGCTACGTTTACATGCAATGATTTTGTGGCATCAGTCGTCGATGGCGCGGTAGAAAAGGTTTAAACATAAAATGTAATTTTTCCAACTATGCATGCATTGTTAAAATTTGCGCGCCAGTAAACGTTTACAAAAGCATTTATTTTTTACTGACGTGCCATCATTGACGACTGGCGCCACCAAATCATAGCATGTGTAAACCCAGTATTATGAACAATTTGTAATGGATCTGCTTAGCATTGAGATGTTCATAAAATCAATTTGATTAATAACATCCACCGATAAAGGTTTTAGCAAAATTATGATTATGAGAGGAATTGTTAATAAAGTTACAACAATAAATTGTTCATGATCAATCAAGTTCGTAACCGTTAGCACGTAAATCGACTAAAGGCGAAATACATTAAAGTTTTGTACCTGATTAGTAATAATAAGTTGTAAGTCATTAAGGAAGTGCATTAAATTTATATGTATATTATGTAAATTCTAAATATTAAATGGTTATAAAATTGAAAGAGCTTATATTTACTGCAGTTTGCTAAAGTTAAAACTTATACTTAATCGTAAACGTTAAGCGACTAAAATCCTTAGTAGAAACACAGTTTTGTAATTTTTTTTGTCACTATTCTCGTACACTGAAAGTTAAAATTTAATTCAAATCTTAATGTAAAAGGTATTCGGAAGCAGTGTACCGATTCATTTTTAATATAAAATTACCGCACATGGTGATTACTAAGCTCGTGAGTGTTAATATATAACGAAATTGTTAATCCTTCACACTACGCTGACAACCATTAATTATTATTATTATTTAAATATTAAGAGTTACCGTGAAGTCTGCATAAATTTTGAATTGAGACGTGTGAGCAGAAGAAAAGTCGTTATTTCGAAATTATCCGGAAAAGTGTTATATGTATTGTAAAACAAGCATGGCGTAAATCTTTGGCATGTGAAATATATAGGTTTTTAAAATATAGAACTCGTTCCCAGCTGTTACCGATTTTACATATTTTATATTCGTATATGTTGAGCTTTTGCTGAATGAGAAAATCCCTTGTCTATTTCATCTTTCAATAATTCTTATATCTTTGATATGCCAATGAAAATCTGCACTCGTCCGTGCGTCATTTAAAAATGTTCGGAGATTTATGAAAAGTAGATATTTTTTCTTCAAATCCTATTGTCTACTTCGTTCGACAATAATAATTTTTTTCGATGCCTAATTGTGCGTGTACTCGACATCGGAACGATAAAAAATGCCCAAAATTTGGCAGATAATGCACATTTCACGGGAAATGGCTATCGAAACTAGAATAAACTATTAAGGGTGGTCCATTATTTTCGACGTTAACGGACGCCCAGCTTCACAATAAATTATGAAAGGTATCAACTTTTTATTTCCATGGTTTATTGTTTCTTTGTTTTCGGACATTTTATTTTTGTAGCATTGCAAACATACAAAATTAACTTTTCGACATAATTAAATTCAGGTAGGCGCCACGTGCACTAAAGAGAAAAGCTTGTAAAAGTAACTTAAAGTAAAGTCGCATTATCGAAAGAAGTTGGAAGGTAGCGAACAAATTTTTAAAAAATTGTTGGATCTTAATTTTGTTAATTCAAAAACATATACTCACTAAAAGCATGTACTTATTGAAATTTTCATTTCCACAAATACATTTATACGTATTCGGCTTTTCCGGTTTTCAATTCGCTCGCATTTATATTTTATTTGCCAGTAATTAATTTAAGTAAATTAAATTCGGGGTGAGTGAAGCTCTCTTTTAACCAATTAGAAAAATTAAATAATTTAGTTTACGTCAAACGCAGAGGTTTGAAATCTTAAATGGAAAATTTACATGTTTCTATTTTGCACAAACGAGAAGTAAGCGAAGCGAATACACAACTAACTGGCCTGTCTATTACAAATCAATCTCCATGGAGTATTGCATATGGCATAGCTGGCTTTGTTGTTGTTAATTTAGACAATTAAATAGAATTTCGTAATGTATTGGATAGTGCATTGATTCTACTTCAAACACTAAGCTTATCCTATATTGATGAGATATTGTGCGTGTGTTCTCCATTCAATGTTCTAAAGCTTTGTGTGGTAACGACGTTTACAAACTGATTATCTACCAAACCGGAATGTGTTCATATTTTCAAAAATTGTGTTCAAATTATACAGTTTCCGGACAACTTCAACAATTTGTCTTATAATTTGTTATACAATAAGGTTTACCAACGTTTTTTAGTTCAAAATGTAAAAAAAAATGACTTGGCAGTTTCTCGTGCTTTCTGTTCACTTGAAAGGTTACTAAATATTTTTACTCGAATTTAAAAGCAAAAATTGTTTGAAAAGAAAATTAATCAACGTTTAATCAAATGGTTTTTATACTTATTTTTATCATTTCGACCTTTTTTAGACATTCATAGACGAGTATTTAGCATTTACCAATGCTTAAGCATCGAATTCGAATTTCATAATCGCATATTTGAGGTTTATAGAACGAAAAACTTGGCAAAATACAAATTTTAGTCAAATGCTGGTCACAGATTTTCGCCAAGTATTTTTGCTCCTTCGGTACTGAATTATCAGGCGTTTAAGCACTAGTAAGGACTAATACTTGTCTATGTCAAATGCCAAAGACCATAAAAGTAAATGTTGAGGTGTTGTAGCATAAGCTCCACCCTGTGCCGATAATTCGTTTAAGATAATTATATTACAATAGAATGAACTAATACAGAAAAACTTTTTATGAATATTGTGTAGCACGAAAGATGCTTTTATCTGATGTCCTTTTTTGCTTACAATTGAAGATTTTGTATAAAGAAAACACCTTTTTTTACCTGTACAGAATGGTGACTACGGCTCTCGATCATAGGACTTATGCCGGTATTTTGTAACTCGTTCCTTAAAGATCCCTTAAAAAATGGTAAAACTTGGTTTACACCCAAAATTTTGACATAATTCTGCATGGAAACCAAGCTTTTCCTTTCGTGAATGGATCTTTTCGTAAGGGATTAGTTAAGCTTGGTTACAAAACTTTTTTTAATTTTTTGCAAAAAGAAACCTTCAGAGATAAATTTTATGACATAAAAATCAATAAACAAAATTCGTTTTGCAGACTTTGTTAGGGCAGAAACACAAATATTTTCACAGGACGAAAAATTATTTTATATTTTTTATTTATGCAATTTATTTAATAATAAACATCTACAAATCTATTTATTTTTTTTTCAGTTCCATGGCAACTCTATTTCTGAGGTAATTTTTGACATTTTTGTATCCAATTTCTGCCGTTACAAAAAATACAAAATTAATTAGCAAAAACTAATCTAAAACCAATTTAACTATTGCATAACATAGCATAAGGTAAATGGGCGCCATGTAGCAGTGACATAAATACAAAAAAACATAAGCTTTTTATCTTTATTTTTATTTTAAATTATTTAAAAACCCCTTTTTATTGTTTATAAGTGAATTACATAAATAATTTTTGTGGAAATCGCTTTCAATAAAATTGTTGTTTCTACAAATCTATTTTAGTAGAATAAATAATTTAACTAATTTTTAAAATGCGTAGGTTGGTAATATAACATTTTTGATATAACTTTTTACATTTTTCACTCTTTAATTTTCGTTTTATTCGCTCTTGTGTCGGATTTTTTCTTACTATGGATTTTGTGCATTTTTTACACATCCTGAAAATTATTTGCGGTTTGATTCACTAGAATATAATTAAATTAGATCGACACAGCAGACGCGGATTACAACAAGAAAACCAGTCAATCGCATTATTTGTATTATGATGTGCATAATACGGAAGAGTTTTTCGAGTTGGAAAGTTAAAAAAAATCTCATCAAAGTTTACGATTACACCCCGTATAATCAAATGGCAATTTGAGTAACTTCTTAACGTGAAAGCCAAATGATGTGATGCAAAAAGTACTCGGCGGTATCGATAGATTTACTACGGAATGCTATCACGTTTTAACGGCTTTTACAAGAAAATTCACTCTAATTTTAATTTTAAACAATTCCGTAATTAATATTAGCAATTTTTTTTCAAAATAAGAAATTTAGTTTTATAGTGCGTCAGCTTTTTCGAAATTTATTTTCATTTTCCTAGTCGAAAATAATAACGATCATAAAATGGTAATCACTGAGAAATGCTCGCACAAAATATAGTTTGGTTATTTCGAATTCCAACGAATTTGTTATTTTAGGTTTTACCCTTTTTTTGACTTCATTCAATATAAATTTATTATTTCAGCCGTCATAAAAATATTTCGTTGTCGGAAAAATTATTATTAAGTTTACGATTTAACGATTGGCTCGATTTGTTTATGAAATATGACTAAAAAAAATATTTATTTTTCGTAGTAAACTTTATGATTTTGGAAATCGTTTATTTCATGTGGAACGCTTTATTTCTTGAATCGTCGAGGAAATTCCCGCCGCCGACATTTATATTATGTATACGAAATTATGTAGATAAGAGAAAATACTTTTAATATTATTATTTGTTGGTAGTCAGATTCAACGTTTTGGGCCCATGATAAGATAATTTAAAGATGTGCCTGGCATCACAATCCTTAAAAGGAAGAGAGGTCGCCTCACTTTAATTACATTAAGTTTATCTATGTTGTAAAAGCGTTAGGCGTTAAGCTGATCCTGTATTATAACCAAGCAGTTCTACTCGTAGTTTCAACTTGAAACTTACAAACCTTCCAACTACCGAGTGTCACTCAAAGTTGGGTAAATGCCGCCGAAATTTGGGTTGGAAGTTCTAGCTCGCGGTTTATTAACGGGATTTAATTTACTCGGTACCGTGCGCGTCACGTGACTCCGATTGTTTGATTAAGACCCCACTATGAAGAAAGTTTCTTCCAGGGTAATTATGTGCTACTGTTATTGAAGCGTCGGATTTACTAACTCAAGATGACTGTCTCTCATATCTTTATGATTGCTCGTTTCAAAACTAATCAGCTCTATTCTACTTAATTAGTTGAATAAAGTAAGCACAATAGCGATGAGTGCACATAGTAGTTTCGTTCCTTTAATCAGGACATTTTCGAAATTGAATAAAATTGCGCAAATTTTCATTATATTATATTATTTGGTGGTGGCAAAAATAAATAATGTTTTAAGGAAAGGCAGACCGCACTTTTAATTAGTTCACTATAAGCAATAACCATGAATGTCAGGAGGCCTGAGAGAATTTAACTTTTGGGTTAATGAAAATGCGAGCAGTGAAAGTACACATAGTAGTAAAACCTTGTTTTAAAAAGGATAATTAACTTGGTGGTTTAAGTGAGTGAAAGCTCTTGTTCAAAAAACACAATCAATTTTTAAAAAATGTTTCTATTATACTTTTGTTACGAGCTTATTTTTGTGATTATGTTGGGGTTTTATTCTTTACTACATATGAACTTGGGGTTGCTTATTGTTATAGTTTGTATCTCGTTCGAAATTTGCATAATCGTAAGCATTACTTTAAAAGCAGTCACCTAGAACTCGGAGAAAATTCAAATTATTTTCTCTATTTTCTACACTTTATGTGTCTTTATGTTTAATACAAAATTTTGCAACAAGTTTCTCTATTTTAAAGGAAGTCTGCGCGATTATTTTAATTTTTTCTTTTTGCCACCTCTTCGTCTCGTTCTTTCAAAATGCAAATTATTTTTCAACCATTTTTCTTAATGTGTCGTTTTAATATAAATTACTTAATTTATAATAATTTAATAACTTAATATTATGTAATATTTTAAGGTTTTGTGGTTTCACTCTATAGCAAGGTATTTAATTAATTTTACAATCAAGTTTCAGAATTAATTACACTGTTGAGCTGTAGGCATTTAATTACGACCAATTTACTCCTCCTGCCACCTTTACCTTATTAATATTATATACATGTAGATGTACGTATTAGTGAATTCTTTTTATATTTTCCTAAAAACTTCCTAAAGACTAATATCAAAATTTTTGTATAAAAAACCACCGAGCGCTTTAAGCCGATTTTCTAATAATTAATAACTTAATAAATATTGAGCTTATTTTAATAATGTAAGGATTTGTGTGAGCTGCCCTACATTTTTGGTTTCCAATCTCGGGGCTTAAATTTAAATTTTTTATTTTCCATTATTAGTAACGTTCCATAGATAATTATAATAAAAATATGATTACATAACGCTCGTGCAAGCTTTCACCTATGTTTGTGGTTGTGATATCTGATAATTAATGTAATTAACCCAATATTGTAACTATTACTAATTGATAAGTGTAACTCGGACGTTAAACTACATTATATATTATGTATCTCGTATATGACAGAGAGATTTAATATAACTTTTGTTGAATATATTATAAAACAGTTATTTTTCTGTAACCATAACAGAAAGTAGACTTATTCCATTCGCTTTGAAAATAAAAAGTAGTAGCATAAAATTATAAAAATTAAGTTTTACAAAGAAACATTCCAATTTACAACGTAAAAAACTAGCAGTTGTTTACAGAGGCGAGCGTCGTGTCGTTGTTGGAGAACAAACCAAGGCCTCCATAGCAAACGCGATGCTCCAGTTCTGAATGTTGTATTGTAATGTTGTAATATGTAGCGGGAAATTGTGATTTTGTACCTGGTTGTACCGGCTGAAGGATAACGGTTGTTTCGATTGCAAAATAACTCACCTCTAGTTTACAGGAGGCCAGTGAATGAAATCAACAAAATAATTCCGTCTTAGAATTTTTTACATCTATCGGGAAGGATTATGGTCAAATAAAAACTTTTGGATTATCTTGGCTAGGAGCAATTGAGTATAAGAACCGAAAGCTACGTGGGAGCAGATTCGCATTTAATGCAATGCAAAGTTATAATATTTTTACTGTTTTTACCTTTAGAAAGCTTTATCGTCATCTTCATGAAAGAAATTTCAGGTAATTGGCATTATCTCCTACGTATCTTTTTATCAAATTCGCTGGGAGAGGAGCTAACAACGCCGGGCCAATCTGCTAGTTACATATTATTCTGTTTAGCAAAACTACATTATCAAGAAAAATCATTTTGAAGTTGCACGTTTCAAACACGCACACGCGTAGCTAAAGCATTTATTATTTCTCCAATTAAACAAGTCTACAAACCAGATTTTATGTTTTGATTTACAGTTGATTTAATTTTTAAATATTAAGTAATTTTAATTTCTTGATATTAAATGGTATGAAAACTTTTTTAAGAAATGTAAAGTAGGAAGAAAACTGCATTAAAAATGCTGTCAGGTGAAACAGCTTTTCTTAATAACGAAAATTTTAATAAACAAATGATGAACTTATTTGCAATTTAAAAAAAGGTGTAATGGATTTTATATAATGTGCAATTTAGTAAGTTTCATGTTACTTTAATAATTCATACTTTATTACTTTAATAATTCATGTTTTTACTGAAAAATGAAGAAATTGTAAAATTTTGCAGAACTTACGTAATATTTATAGTCTTTTTTAATTTTTACTACTAACTTCGTTATCGTTATTTTATACACTTTAGGCTTTGGCCCGAAGGTAAAAACTACTCAAGTTTGACTTACGGTGAAAAAAAGGGTTTCGGTCAAACTCGAATAATGATCTTGAACGTTAAAGTAATTCTAGCACCAACACTGTACAATCCCACTGGTCGCTGAAAAAATTTGAAAAAAAAATCTTTCATTGCGAATCAAATAATAATTATTGCAAAGTCGCAATTTAGAAATTTGAAAAAATTTTCAGAGAGTTTTAACAGCATATTTTCAAGAAGATCTTCGTAGAACTGAAAATTTCTAACCTGGATTGAATTTCCAAATCTGCTTCATCAGATCTAGCCGCGATTTGGAAGGGTGCAGTGCATAGAGCATAAATATCGCCTGTGCGGGGCGACATATTAATCAAATCGATAAACTTTAATTTATTTAATCTTTTATATTATTTATATTTATAAAAAAAACTCCCTGTAGGTATGTTATATTTTGAAGGTTTTTACACCTAGATCATAATATTTGCATTTTTAAAAAGGTCAATTTGCAGAAGTTTATTGTAAAGAAAACGGGAACAGTCGATACTTTCTCTTTGCACAAAGAGCGCTGTCTTTTATAACAAATTATATTGTAAAAGGTCTCTCATCCTTGCATTCCGTACGTAATGCTACCAAACGTTCCGCCTAATAAATGAATTACAGTGGTACCAGTATTTTTTGTTAAAATTTTTGTCCACGTCAAAAACCTTTTTAGACCCTTAACTACGTTTATGTGTTCAATTGGGTCCAATACAGTACATAAAAACAATAAAATCAATGCTTGTACATTACAACGAGAAACTGTCAGGCAGGGGCGTACTGGCACCAATAAAATTTTAAATTAGAAAAAATAAAATCTTTACTTGAAATATTATATTATAATTCTAAAATTCATACCTTTGATGAATATATACGTTTGTGGCATGAAAACCTTAAATTATTAATACCTTTAATAAGGGATATAGTACTAGATACGCCAACCTTATGGAATCTCTCAATTTATCAAAATAAGTTATGTGATATGTATTACATATGAGAGATAGGTTGGATAGTTTGAAGGTTTTAAAACTGTGAAAGTTATTAAATTCATATTCAACTAAACATTAAAGGATATCATTCGAACTTTTTTTAATGAAAATTTTGTATTGTAAAATTTACAAAGAATATAAAAATAATGACAGGTTTCCACAAAAATTGCCATTGCACGTCGAGGGAAGACAGTCAAAATAAAGTTCTTACTCCGCCGAGACTTGAACCAGCGATCTTAGCCTTTCGGTCGAACCGTAACCGTTTTCCTATTTTATTCTACTTTATCGTGTTTATTCGATAAGAAAATAACTAATCGGCAGAAAAATCATTTTTTTTTAATTTCCTTCTGAACTTTGTAGTTTATTTTTCGGTGCATCTGTTCGCAACACCAACATAAATTATAGAAGTTAGATGCAACTTTATAATTTTATCATCGCTTATTTTCTTTTTACTTGTAATGTGACGCTGCTGTGTTGTTCATGAAGTTTTAAATTTTACGGAAAGTTAAGCACGTATGAGGACTCATCACCTATCTAATTTGTACGGTATCTTTCAAGGCTTAACAAGTCCGAGACTTGTTAATGCTTTTAATTTTTTATGACCACTTTTAGGCATTTGGGACACTTTTGGGTGTGCAAGCTGTTAAACTTAATTTTTGAAACTGTTGTGCTTTACTAACAGTCGTTTTGCGGACTGTTTCACTTTTCCACTTTTTAAACTATGATTTATTTAAACGTTTTAAATGGTGTAACCTAATCACAGGGGTTGGACACTTGGACGCCATAAGTACATTATTTTCGATTGATAATTAATATTCAACCATTAAACTCAAATTGAACCCTGCGTAAATTTCTTTCACCCTCGTAGGTACTAGTATGTGAAATATTACCTAGCAATTTTTCGAGTTAAAATCTCTTTGTAAATTACGTTACATTCACGAAAATATCGAATTTTTTATTAAGATAGGATGTAAAATTTAATTTTAAAAACTCTTTTCACAACACCAAAATTTTCCAAAAATTCCAAGTATTGGTTTTACGAGTTCGATGTGCTTATCAATTATATTAACGAAGTTGTATCTTGTATCGTAACACAGGTTTTCCTATTTTCTTTCAAGTGGTTCGGTTTAATATTAAAAGCTTTTTGCTGTTTAAAACTTTTTTCGCATAAAAAATAATAAATACCTGTAAACTTGATTTTTAAAGTGAAATTTTAATATTTCCACAATTTATTTTTCGTTTTAACTCGGATGTCGTTTTGTAATTTTGAAAAATTTTCTGTTGGTGACTGCGTTACATTATGTCACATGCAGGAACAGGTTTTGCTGTAGTTTGTGTGTAATGTAAGTTTGTTCTACACATTAAACCTTGACAAGTTAACTAACAGAATATGAAAGACCCAAATTTTATCTTACACCGCCAACATTTTAGTTAATCAAAAACAAACCGTACGTTTTTCCAAGGATTAACAATTAAATTAGTGCCCTAATTTTGTGTTGACATAAGTTTGTATTGTTCTCTTCGAAGTTACATTCCCATTAGTTTAAAAAATTATACCCCCACGGTTGAATTTACTTTTACGTGCGGCGAAGTTACGCAAATTTATTAAATTATTTAGTTATTTAAATATTCCCTCAGTAATTACACCCTAATTTAGATAAATTTTGTTTCTAAAGTATCTTGCTTAATGTACAGAATCAATATTTATTTTACAAGTTTTGATGTCGTAAGGGTTAATTTAAATTGATTGTTATGTTCATTTTGTACTATTGTTCTGTTATATTTAGGTTGTCCTTTAATTTACGAAGATATTTCACGACTTTTGTAGCTTTTAAAACGTATCAACTATTTAACTGACCAATTGAAAACGATAAAACAATTTTTCGCGCAATTTGATTGCATCTAAAACGATTGCAGCGCCGTTGGCCCCGCCCACCGCTACACTTTATGAGCTTGATCGAGCTGTAAACTAGGAGACTTACTATGCTCATTTTGCTGGTACATTTTTATTTGTTTTATGGAATTTCGCTGTTGTGAATTTTATCGACCATCCAAATTTGCAACAAAATTGTAATGTAATAATAATATGAACGTTTACTGTAAATTTAGAGACTTCAATATAAACAGAACATTTCATTTTCTGTGCTGAGGTCGCAGTTTACATTGAAATGGTTATATTTGTGGAAATGGCATATAAAACAAAACGTTACCATAAAACGTTGTTTGACCAACTTGATTGTTACATTTAAACGTTTGCAAGCTGCATAAATTTTAACAGCTCTGATGAAAATCGTGTATTGTGTTTAAATACACCTAAAATTTTATTTTTAAACGTTTTTCTATCTCAAACAGTCGAGCAATAAAATTGTGCATCCCAACATTTTATAGGAATTTTTTTTATCATCAGATGGGGGATTTACCTCTCGGAAAAATATACCGTCGAACAAGAAATAGTACATCGCGATAGTTGACCTGATTTTTGGCGGTGATTTGTATTCGACACGATTTGAGTTAAATTTAAATGCAAAAAAAACCATCCATCTTAGTAACATTGTGAATAAACTATAGGAAAAGGCTAACTCTTTTTATTAGAGAAACATCTGCGGAAGAGCTCAAATACATGAACGTTCCACATAAATTTAGAATTCATATCAATGCAATCACGTTTTGAACTGAATCTCTCATAAAATGGTCGTAAAAATATTATCGCTCAATATTTTAGTTTAGCTTTCCTAAAATGACAGTACTAACTTCAACGCCGACGTGATAAACGTCTTCTTTACTTTAACTCGAAAATTTTATGATTTTCATACTACATGGTGTATATTACTGAATTTTTACTTTAATAAATTGTAAAAGGCGTAATAGAAGAAATTGGAATTTATTCTCGTATATATCTCACATTTTGTAATGCCAAACACTAAAATTTGAAAGCGAGCTTGAATTGTTGCTTCCAAAGGAACAATTTCAAACTCAATAACTATATTTAAATGAAAACTATAGTAGTAGCTTCCTTCTGGCTGGTTCAAACTATGTACAAAAAATGTAATTATAAAGTTGGCAATACAGTTATTTTGTATGTTCCAAGTTTTAATTAAATAACTACGTTGTATTCACTCAATCAAAATATATTTTTAACACGAATTGTGGGTTATTTTATTCTATACAATTACGATCTTACGCCAGTTTGGAGGTAGGGAATTAAACAAATCTATTCAAAAATGTCTTTTGAAACTTTTCAGTTTTTCAGCTTTTTAAAAAATATTTGATTCAAATTTTTAAAGGTTAAATGAACAATAAAACGAAACATTATTTGTGAGCTTTCAGCAATGGTTACTGCTGTCATCAGACGTTTAATAATAAATGATGACAGCAGTAACCATTGCTGAAAGCTCACAAATAATGTTTCGTTTTATTGTTCATTTAACCTTATAATATTAAAAAATTTGAATCAAATATTAATTTCAAAGGTTAATAATATATATAATTTTTAAAAAATATACACGAGTATAAAATATCGTGGATATTAGTTAGTGATGTAAGTGCATTGGTTAACGCAAGTCAGTGTACATGTGTGGATGGTGAATCTCTTACACTAAAGCCGATCGTGCATTAAAAGTAATAATCCATATTTTGAATCGCTATCTACATTTTTATATCCTGTACTTTTGCCATAGCTTTGGATATGTACTATGAGAGAACTATCTATCTTTAATAGATGACACGATCTGTCAAGCTGTCAATTTCCCACATTTTTACGTTAATAATGTAAATTTTTCCTAATACTTTCTTTTATAAAATGAAGTAATTACAAGCGGAGTGATATTTTATAATAAGATTTCCTTTGGTAAACTCACTGAACGCACTAATATGTAGTTGTTGTAATTCAACTGTTTGCCAAATCAATCTATTGATGTTTTCTGCTAAAGGTGGCAATTATTCCCTAGTTATTGGATATATTATGCTAACAAATAATAATTGAAGAGGGTCGCAATTTTGTACTAGTGGCTCAGAAGGGTAAATTTCAATGAAATAAACGGTAACTTTGCATACAAAATAAGCACAACAATAAATTTTAAAAACTTGTCAATCTAGTTTTTTCTACACCATAACCATATTGAACTTTTTATCAAAGAACTGCATTAAAATACTTTATTGCAAAGTGTTAGTAATAAAAACTGTAAATAATTTTGTTATCCATAGTTTTTATTTATTTTTCTTTTACGATCCACCCTTGTGCATAAATACTGTAGTTTAAAAATGCGGAGCGGAGCATTTAGACGCGGCTGTTTGATCGCGGTTTTGTGGCCTTCAAGAGGTTTGGACGCGAGCTTTGTTATATTTTTTCCGATATAAACAGATATTACATACATATATCAATTAGGACAACGTTTACAATTACATTCTAAACTTGCAATAACTGTATTTTACAGATGAATTTATTCCTACGTTTATAAGCACAGTATATATTACTCGAGTATAGTAATTTTATGGAGAAGTCGTAAGATAAGTCATCATAATCGTAACATTGTAAAACGTAGTTACTACTTAACGACATAACTTATACTTTATTCTGTGAATAGCGTTATCTATGGTATAAACCTATAACTTTTATATAACTGGCCCTCAGTAAGTTTTTCCTGAGAGTATACATTTGGACATAGGAACTTACATTTTTTCAGATAGTGATCATTTTTTCAAATGCTCACATTTAACAGAGTGACTTATTGACTAATAATTTCATCATCTGGGTTGGGTACGTTTCGCCGGGACACGATTTGTTGGCAGGTATTAATTTATTTAATTAAAAATTTAATTGAGTAAAATATCTTTTAAATGTCATAAGGTCAATCTTGATAAAATGTTTTACTATTTTTTTAAATTTTCTACTTGTAATAGACGCATTTTTGCAACCTCGCTCTCAGAGAGTCTTTTACCATAGTAAGGACATATGTAGTAGTGACCACTTTATGTTTTTAAGTGTTTTTTGCTTCGGTGGTTTATTTGCGTACTAGCAAATCACGCATTAAAACACTAAATCGTGACCCCCTTCCTTTTATATCTACCTTAATTTAATGTAAAGCAGATTTTATAAGCAATTTGGTAAACCAAAGTGGCTTATCTGCCACTCTCATTTTTTTAATTTACTTATAAAGTTTTAATTAAAAATTAAGTGAGTGGATTCTTTATTACCGTTTATATACATATGCAAATATCCAAGAAAATAATTTTATATTGGCCCCTCAAATAATACAGTGGATTATTTTAAGAAGTTCAGTTGGGTTATGACGGATGATCGAATGGCCGCATTTCGTGATTTCACTGTAATAATAATAGCAATGTCAACAATTAATATTGTATAATGACTTAAATTAGTGTTTATTATTAGGTGGGTACATAGCTAGAGATAATAGAAAACACTCCCGCAACCAGAGGGCGGCACGTGTTTTCCTCTGAACTCAACCGTTTTTCTAACAGACCAATAATATTTTTATCTTCCGAAGGATTAAAAAAACGTTGTTCATAAACCTTAAGTTTCATATACCTATAAACACTACCGATCAAAAGTATTTTCTTTATATTTTCTCAATTTTTTTTTACATTAAAAAATTATTTTAGTCTGCATTAATTTTAACATGCACTTATTTATAGATATTTTGAACCCGTGTACATAAAAATTTAGACAATAACAAACGTTTGCACAACGGAATTACAAGAATTTTTTGGAATTAAGGTATTATACAATAGCTGTCGGGTGGTAGTTCAGGAGTGGAAGATTTGCATATCAGGCAGCATCCCTTTCTTTATCGTAACTGTTTGGTTATTTTTAGAAAATTTTATTCTATTTTTATCTTTTGTGGTGAAGACATTTAAAAATTTTTAACCTGTTTTTTTAAATTTTGCTGTTTTAAAAAATTTTGAAGAATTATGCCGAAAAGAAAAGAACTGACGATGAAACGCGTTCTACCATTGTTGCTTATCATCAAACCGGCAAAAGTAATCGAGAAACATCAAGATTAATGAAAATTTTACGACGAAGCAATGAAATATGAAGAGACTGTAATCGGCCACAAAACATCAAAACTGAACATTGAATAAATGGAAAAATGTGCTTTAGAACGCGTGAATTAAAATTCGTTTTGATTCTAAACGAAGAGTTTTTGATCTATCCATTTTGATGATCCAAAACATACGTCAAAAACATGCTCAAAATATTTGCTTCAGTTATCACGCGAAGGCCAAAAACCATAATTTGGCTTCTCCCGTCTCCAGATGTGAACCCCATTTAATTATTGCGGAACGAATTGGTCAGAAAAATGTGTCCTACGAGCGAAAAACAGCTGTGGGATATTTTGAAAGCAGAATGGCAGAACTGGTGGGTCCTAAACATTTGTCTTCTTTTATCCAAGCTGTAATACGGCCCTGGTTAAATTATATAAAGCAGTTTAAATTGTAACTGGTTTTAATAATTAAAAATTGATATTTTGTTTATATTTTGAACTTTTACGAAATGTATCTACCAATTTTTGTTTTCCCGATGAAATGGCTAATAACTGAGGTTACCTAAAGTATATAACTTGGCTAACTGGCACGATTTATAAGTTTATTAAGAAATAAATAAAAAGTTAAGAAGACAAAACGAAGCTTAAAGTTCTTAATTAATTTAAAATTGAATTTTTCAGTTGTCACAAATACGAAAGCTTTTGAAGTCCACTCACTTTTTTTTGATGAGATGAAGAACTGCATCCCTTAAATTGTGTAACTTGATTATGAAAAATTTCAGTCCAGTGAAGTTTTACAAAACATATTTTTTTGCAGTACAATGGTAATTAATTTCATTAGCCCTACTAGGAATTACATGAACCGTAAAGAATGATAACAGTCGTTGACAAAATTGTCTGTTTTCATTAACTTCCATTATTTCTAACAAGCTTAAGTAGTTTTATTTCGACTTGCTTTTATTTTTGAAAGCGTCAAGAATTATTTTGTCAAGTTTTAGCGAAATTCGTGTTCAAACAACCGAGATAATCTTGAAATTAGAATGAGAACGCAAATTCTTGTAGGTAAGACGTGTTTTACTTGCGTTTTACATAAATTCCAATAATGCTTAGGTACAAATCTCGACAAGCATTCCATTGAAGTTGTTCTGACGTACACCAAATTCTAATCGTCCAAATACTTGCTTTGGGAATGTGTGCTATGATAATGGGACTAAATCAATATTAGTGCAATTAAGAAGCGATCGGGATGTGAATTGTCATAAATCCACAAATGCTGCAACAGTAAACAGAACCATAAGCATCGATACTTGTAAACTTTAATATCGGTTAAGGAGTGCGATCGGTTTAAACTCTTTTTCCAATTTTAAAACTTGATGAGACTTCTTTCGAGCAAATTTATATCTTTTTGGACTTGCATGCATTCGGTACATTATCTTCAATATCTTCTCATAATCCTTCCATGTTGAAATATTATATAAAGCGTTTCACAATCGCATAAACGTTTACGTACCTATAGTAAAAAACATATTGATGCAATTTATTACACCGCAAGAGCATTTTCAAGTGGAAAACGATAAACTTTTATTATTTTATCAATACTTGCGAAATACTATTAAGCGATTTTAGCTTTACTTAACATTTTGTGGTTTTATAATTCTTAATTACACCACAAATTGAAGGGATTTTCTAAATCCTACCTTCTTCTGACGATAGCTTCTAGAATTTACCCCTTTCGCATATTAATATTTTATATTGCATTCTATTCAAGGTAATCGTAACAAAGTAGTTTCGCATTTGTAACTGGCTCTAATGCAGTTTTAACTTTTGAGTTTGTTTTCCAGCAGTTACTACTTGCACATATCATAAATTCTTCATGAATGTTGTATAATGAACTAACTGCTGGCTGGCGGGCATACCTTTGCGCACCGGCATCAGTGTTTCTGTCCTGAGCCGATTTTAAATGGAAAGATGACAAATTCAGGAATTACAGAGTTGAATTAACTCTGACCCCGTTAGCTTGTAAACTTTCCGGGCATCCCCGATTAAATCGAGCATTAATCACAATAAATCACCCTATTACGAGATCACAATTTAAATTTATAGTATTAAATTCTAACAAAAAACTCTTGTGCTCGCGTTTCAATATCCGTTGAAAAATTGGTTCTATATGTATTCATTCGCATTTAACACGGCCCGCTTATTAAACGAGTTTATCGTACACATACAAATTTATCAAACTATATCGCTTCGACAAATTGGACTTGTTTTTTTTTAATTCGAAGGCTTTATTTAACTTTATCCGTTGCGTGACAGTTTATAACAAACTGAACCTGACCTTAACTTATATTATTATAAACTCATGTTTTAAAATTTACAACTCCAAGGGCGAAAAAAACACATGTTTGCACGAAAAGGATGAGAGTTTAAAACGCTCGGTATTACCGTCGACAGGAAGAAAACGATTACCGAAAAGAATTTATCTTCCAAAATTCGGAAACTGATTGATTTGGATGACTGTGCGTTTATTGCATCTGATGATAATTTATGGTTAAGATGGAAATGCAAAGATAAATCATCACCCATTTCCAAATCATTATTGCTTCGGCCTGAATCCTATTTTAACATAGAGAAATAGCAAATTTTATTATTTCTTCTTTTTGCATTTATATTACTTTGAGCAAAAAATTGATTGAAAAACTCAATTTATCAGAAAATTGAAACTATGGAAATTACCTGGTCTAGTACACGAAGGACGCAGTTTTCTCATCAGTCTCGTATCGATTTCTCGAAGGTTCCTGTATATAAATATTATTATGTATTTGACGTTAATAATCAAATTTCGTTATTATTTGCCAAATATATAAAAATTCATTTAATGCGACGTGCCGCCGTTAGTACTCGTAATTGAAAGAATTTTCCAAGTACGATGTTTTATGACAGCATTAAAGCTTAACCGTCTTTGCCAATTGATTTATTAATAAATAACGGTTCCATAAAAATGCTGTCATAATAATTTTATTAAACACACAGTAATTCTTATTACATACTTGAGTGAACCATAAAAAAAAAGTATTACTTAATTTTCAATATCGGCTTTAACGTACTTTTTTTATTGCAGAACGGTGGAGCAAAAGATGGCCTGGATATGAACGTAGCTCCAGCTTGGTCGAAAGGATACACTGGAAAAGGTGTCGTTGTTTCGATTTTGGATGATGGAATCCAAACAAACCATCCAGATCTCTCTCAAAATTACGTAAGTAGAAATTTTTATTTTTCATTTTTCGATTGCACCCGGTAGACATTTTTCCATGCATTGGCTACTTCAATGCGAAAAAATTATTAGTAGTATCCACACCAAACGTGTTAGTTGAAATTATTTGTGCTCAGAAGTGAAGGAAATGTGTCCTTGGTCATACGCCAAATGTACCGAATTACTATTGTTCGTGGTGCTTAATCTTTGAAGCAAGCTTAACATGCATATTGTAGTATTTTAGCATATTATGACTACTGATTACTAGCAGGATCAACCAATTGACCACCAAACACGTCTTGCAATCTCGGATTCAGGGCGCATGTGAAAATTCAATTAATTCAATTATAGAACTCTATTATTGTTTGTTACATAATTGCATCGGGGCTTTAATGCTAATCAATCAAAAAACTGCTATGATTGAAGTTGTCTCAAGTGGTGAGAAATAAGGCAACGAAGAAAATAAGTCCCTGTTCGGGCGCCAAATGTAACGAATTATTGCTACTGGCTAAATTGACAGATCACCAAGCACGTCTTACAAGCAATTGTGATGTCAAATGCCAATTTTAAATGTATTAAAAAAATTAAATAGAACAGTTGCAACAATTCAAAATAAAAATAATCCAATGTAACTTTTAACTTTGTAACAATATATTTTCCTCTCGGCTCAATATTACACTTTGTTTATTAAAGCATTGTTTATTCAATGATAACATGACACGAACTGGATGAATTTATAAATCCATTTTTAAATTTGTTGTATCGCCAAAAAAATGCTCGAAACAGTTAAAAATATTTGATTTGTTTGACGTTTTATGTTTTATAAATATTTCTTTTAAGTTATTTGAACTAAAAGTAATCACTTTTGTTTACTTAATTTTTGAGTTAGAGGTAATAAACCTGAACTCTAAAGAATCTTTTTTTTCCTGTAAACATAGCTTCACTAAAAGAAAAGGACAATACTACAAGGCTTTTAAGGTGAGGTAGAATTGTATATTAAGCCCACAATTTAAATTTCAAGTTCACTAAATTCGCATAAAAAACATGAAAAAGAAATATTGCGCAATATTACGTAATAATTAAATACATTTTACTACCAGTTCGTGAGTTCAGAGTGGGTTTTCCCATTCAACATTCGATGAGATATCAGTCGTTCCCAAGCACTCGTCGCGTCAAGGATCCATAATTTCGAGTAATTTCGCGTCCCTGGGATGTTTTTTAAAGTGGGCGACGCCGAAGGCGGCGCCGGCGTCCACCTTAAGCAAATACATTATAAATATAAAATCCACTAAAATTTAATTTTGTAATTTTTGATGGGTGGGGTTACAATTTGAAAAGAGCCAATGGGAAAAATGCATTCCAATTAATTTTTAAAGCCGTTTTTTTTTAAATTTGTAGACCAATCGCAAATTTTAAATTTTTATGTGTTCGTTAGATCCTCATCTTTCATAATTTACTTTAAAAATTGTAGTAATCAGAGTTCAGGTATGAATTATATAATTATTCTTCCCGACAAATATTTTTGTATCCATAGAATGTTTTCTCTGGTGACAAATTTATTTTTCTGAGTGTGGAAACCTAATAATCTTAAAGAACTGCATTCAATGGGGCTGTTAATTGCAGACATCAATAAAACTTACGTCCCACTAAAAATTGTTGGATGTAAACAGTTGGTGGTATTTTTCCAGAACTTCATTTGAAACCTGCTTTATAAAGAAAATTTATCAATTCACTTTTTCTGAATGCATTATTTCATAATATTTTGAAAAATCCTGCATTACGTTTCTATTTACATGAATTCAGCACCGCGTTAAGTTACAAAAAAACAACTTCAATTTTGTGTTTATAATACCAAAACTTTTTCGAACATTTCACACTTTTTCCAACTTTTCTATGAGGTATATGTTAAATTCAAACTCAAAACCTTTTTAAGCGCATTCTATATTTTATTTATTTGTGTTCACTACTAAATGATGAGACGTCATTTAAAAAAATCTTTGTATGAATATTTTAATGTCTCGAACTTTTTAAATAAATTCCAGTTTTTCCAGTGCTTAATTAAATTATAAATTTAAAATTTGTATCACGTATTTAATTTTCTTCTTGAAAATTTTTCCTTGTTAATTTTAACTTCAATTTTATTAAATTATTTAAATTTTATAATGAAAAAGTTTAAAAAAAGATTCAAACTTTTTAAATTATTTTTTTTGAAATTTTCAATTTGAAAATAGAAATTTTTTTATCCAACCAAGACTCGGAGGAACTACTCGAAGAAATTTATATAACAAATGCGAGTGGTGTGAAAACTGTGGGCGTCACGGAAAGTAGTTTGAAAATTGTTTTTACTGTTACATAACAGACCATTTTTCCTTCCACCTCTCAAATATACAAAACTGCGTGCGTATTGTGATTCTGTTGCTCCGCTGACCTTAAGGGTTGGCGTTATTATTTGAAACTACCAACTTTGGCATTCCATTTATTTTGGACATTTCGTTGTTATTTATCGTTTCTTGATATCGGTTGTGTATGAAAGGAATTAATTTTTTTTTAACTTTTTAGAAGGAAAGTCACGTGATTCTGACGAATCAACGAATTTATGATATTTTAATCGTTCTTTCAACTCGTTCGCAATTTTTACTTAATGATAGTTAGTACTTTTGAAATATATAATACGTATTATGTTGAAAATAATCTTTTCTAATTGGTATGTTTGAACTGTATTAAACGTATCAATTCGTTCTTAGTCGAGATTACAGCAGAAAGCACTTTTCATTCTTATAATTTTTTATGCTGCGTCTGCATTTTCTTATTTTCGCATGCTTTAGTTGGATTTATTAGAACGGTCTTCGTAAATTGCAAATTTTACAAATACATATTAATAATAAATTTTTTGTTCAATTATTTTGTGATGCATGGGTAGTGAAATTGTTTGCTATGAATTTATTAATATAATACCCTGTTGGGTATTGTTTCGTTTCGTAATGGCTTTTACTAACTATAAAGCATTACTGACATTTATGTTGTATAAAACTTACACATTTAGTTTTAATTGAGTTACTCAGTTTTGTTATGTAATTTAAAGATTCTTGTCACAACCCTATTAACACTATCATTATTATTCCGTTCTGTGTTGTTTATGCTGGCAATCATTAAATTGTAACTCGAAAATTTAATAAGTGGTTACATTGTAAAATACGAGCAAACTATTACAACTTAAAAAGTGCCACAATGATTTAGAACACAAACTTTCAAATTATAAATGATAATAATTGCAGAGTTTATATCATAAATTATTTTTAAAGCCATCATTTATTTTGATATATTCGATATTTTATTACGGTAGGGGATGTTTAAAAAGTTGCTTCTAACTGCAATTAATTAAATGCATTAATCACTCGATGCGGACCTGTAATCATTATTAGAATATTCATTATTTTTTTAATGCGTTCTGCGCCATCTAACGTTTCATATTATCGTTAACTTCAAATTTCCCCCTTTTAATTAGTATTTTTTTTCGTGAGGTTGAAAATTTTTGTTGTGGAGTTGGGTGGGTTAATTTTCTAGCTTGAGAAAAGCGAAATTACTAAACAACGATGTACAATAAAAATAAAACTTTATTCAAAACTTTTAATGTGCTGGTTTGCCGTTTTACAATAAGAAAAGTTTTTTTTACTTTAACAGTGAATTATAGAAATTTTGTTCCGTCAAGTATTATTTATATTTTGTATTAAAAAAAATTATTATATAATACTACATATATTTGGGGTTTATCTATGTCAAGTTTGAAATTTAAGAATGGTTTATCGATTTTTGGTTATAAATTTGTATATTGCGGATGTTATATTTTATTTTGATTACAACTTTGCTTTTCCGCCGACATTTACATTAATCAAGATGCTGTAAAGATTTCGAGTTTTTCGGGAATTACACACTTCGCATAAAAAAATTTCTGAAACTGTCGAGAATGAAAAAATGTCATTGTCTTTTATTTCTTTTTAATTTTTAATTTACAATAATTTAATTTATCCTACTGCAAGATCTGTGGGCTCAGTGCGATCAGAAAAAATTGTTCCCGATTAAATGGAAATTGAATTTGCATAAAGCTTTTTTGAAAGCTGTTTTTTTAATGAACAATTTAAGTCCATTTAGTTTTTCTGTTTATCGAATTGGTTTGTTTATTATGTAAATAAAATCCCAAAATTGGTGCTTTAAGCTCGAAACAACCATTTGAATTAAGCTTGAATTAAATTTTTATTCAAAACTATGCCTTCGGAATTTATTGTATTTCACAATTTAACAAACAGTAGGTACCTACCGAACAAACACGTTTTAACTATTGTTAATTGCTGTTCGTTTACAATTCCAACATATTCGGTGTGAACAACATCGCTTTATTGTTGAATTTAAAATCAATTACGTAAATAGTGATGCAATGACAAAGACTGATTTATAAAGGGAATCTTTTTGGAAAACGTAAATAGATCAACAAAATGTTGTATAAATGTGATTTAAATCGCCAATAGATCATTCCGATGCCATTAAAAATGTTTACACTTGCAAGAGAAATTGCCATTGGACTTTCAAAATAAATTTTGTGTTTGCTCAAAGCTTTGGAGCACGATAATTTATAAAACAATTTCATTAAAACTTAACAATATGGGCCACTATTCAATTTTGCAAATTTGCACTACTATGTATGTGTGTTTTTGTTGGTCCCATTTAATTTTATTACTTTCATAATTTCTCAACTTAACTGCTTGACGCTAAAATTAACAGTGATGATTTAATCATCGGATAGTTTAAGCACTTTCCCAATTAATTATTAATTCGAACTTTATTAGCCAAGTCGACTTTGTAAACTCGATGCCCCATACAAAATTTTGCGATTAATTCCATTTCCCTTATTTAAATTTTCAGGTGTATTATTTGAAAATCGATACAGCAGAATTTTCTTAAAATACTCGAGATAAATGGAGAAATTTGAGTTTTACAAGATTTACTCCGAATTGTGAAATTTTACCAAAATTCTGTCAAGTACAAACTTAACAACATTTTTATTATGAATTTATCGCTTGATTATGATTAATATCTGTAAAACTGCTCTCGTGTTCTTTTTCGAATCTTGTAAAAATTTTCTATTAAAATCCCAATTTAAACTTCGTAATTTATGCAGTTGTACTTTTAAAACCGAATAAAATTAAAATTCGTTAAATATTCCTTTTGAATTTTAATTTTTCAAATATAATTAATGAAAATAAATTAACACTTATTTCCATATCCAAATTTACACAAAATTTGTTTCGAGAAGTAAAAAATTGTCTCTAAGATTTATCGTTAGATTTGAATGCTAATTGAAAAAATTGCAAATTTAAGGGACTTGAGATCATATTTTTCATTTTTCATGGATGTCAGCGGTTCTCAATTATTATTCTGTCACGAAAAAGTTGTCAATAGAACCGCTTTAAATAAATTGCTAAGCTGGAGTTTTTCGTTTTGAATATTTTTTAAAATATTGTAAGAAGCATTTCTTTCCACTTTTCTTCTATCACGTATTTTATCATCCTCTCAGTTAAGAAAGCGATCCCCATCTGCTAAGAACTTGCAGTAATCAAATTTATGGAATTCTTGACATTTTTGTCTTGACAGAAAACTTGAATTAATAATAATTATAGAAGCAAAATATTAATTAAGATAATGAGTTGCTTAGGTTGAAAATTATTTTTATAAAAATACTGTGTAAAATAAAAAGAAATCATCAACATTGTCTGCTATGCAAGGAAGAATTCTCATTTTAATCAGCGGCGGCTTGTAAGAAATGAGAGTTGGGCAACCGGGGGGTTTGGGGGGTACGGAGTAAAATAAAATTTTTTGAAAAATAAGTGAAATGAAAAAATATGCGTTAAGAACCTTATTTTTCTAATCTTTTTTCTTTGCTTTTCCTTGCAAAGATTTAAAATTTTTAATTTTCAAAGATTAATTTAAGCATTATAATTACAAAATATTTTTTTTGTGAAATTCGGCTTGGTGTTTTGGTACGACTGCTACGACAACTGAATAGTTTATATTGTTTCATTTTGATTGGTTGAATTAAAAATCATATTAGTTCGATTGTCAACAAAATCCACATTCGGTGCTTAAATATTACAATAATTATTATAAACTTATTTTTAAACGTATAATTTTTTGTCTGAAATTAACTTTTAATTTATAATAATTTACCCAACATGGGGGGGGAGGTTATTTCAGGTTTTACAGATTGACATGACAGAACGTTTAAACAAATTATTTTAATACAATTTTTTTCATTAAATTCTACTTTTTTTATTTATGCAAACTTGTCCCGACTTATATTTCCACCTACAAAATCAGATTTTGAAAAAACCTTTTAAAATAAAATGGTGCAATCAAAAAGTGAAAAATGTATCAGGTTTCTCCGGTCTGGCCTATCCTTGGAAAAATCTTAAACGGCTCTTTCAAGGATTTAGAGCAAATCTAAAAATCACTCTCTCTATGCACCTAATAACAACTAATTAATAGTAATTGAACAAATGATTTACTATTTTATTTATTAAAAATGCAACTCTTAAAAATTTCTATTTTTCGCGAAATTTACTTAAATAGTACAATAGAATTAATTATCATCCATTTTAATTAGTTTTAGTAACTTCGTTAATTATTTGTAAGTTACTTTATCTTGTCTTTATAGGATCCTTTAGCAAGTACGGACATAAACGGGGGAGATGATGATCCCATGCCCCAAGATAATGGTGATAATAAGCACGGAACCCGGTGCGCTGGGGAAGTGGCTGCAGTTGCTTACAACCAATTTTGCGGAATCGGGGTTGCCTTTAACGCTAGCATAGGAGGTAAGACGATTTTGATATTTAATTTTATACAAACATTTTTTATTATTAATAATTTTTTTTAAAACGTGACGAAAATTGTAAGGCGCAGTCCGTTGGTTGGTACCACATATGGGATAAACTCAGAAATAAGTTTCATATTTTGTTACAACGCCTGTATGTTTTATTAGCATTTGAAAATAAACAGCTAAGTAGATAACATTTAAAGATGAGAAAAATACGTAAGATGCAAAAGAATATCTGTGTTCATTTTTACTTCGGGGTCTCATGGGTTCAATTTCGTTCCGAAAACGCCGCATAATGTCGCATAAGAAATAAAGAAAAAATTTATTTATTTGCAAAAATACAATGCAGTTTTAAAATGTAAATCAACAAGAGACAAAAGTTTAAAGAATAATAGGAATAATTTGATGATGTTAAAAAGAATTATATTTATAAGAGTAAAGTTGGTATATGAATTCACTTTGTTGCTGTTGTGATGCTTTTTGTTTTAAACTTTACACGAAACACGTTTACATTGTTTCGTTTATGAATCGGGATTTAAGACGTAGAGTTATAAATTTACTTTAGTTTGCCTGCATGAAAAATAGGAAGCCTCCGCTCAAGTTTTAGTTTTCGTCATAAAAACTAAGAGAATTTATAAAATGTGTTTCATCTTTCCTGCTCATTTATTTACGTCCCCATGTCAAGTTTTTTCTTCTATTGTGAAAATTCACCATTTTTATTAGCAATTCCATACTTTGTAGAAGCCAGTCTTTGCTGCAACCGCACGTAGTTCGGACGGAGCAATTCGATGCGGGTTAGAACTGAACCCTCAACATAATTTCAAAGTACCAAAAAAAGCGACGCCACACGCTGCTTTCCGCTATAAATTAAATGAGACTGAAACTGAAAGTGTGCGAATTAAGAGCAAATAAATGCACTACAGTAACGCCAAAACAACTTCGACTCAATTATTGCATTCTTTTCGCCTTTTTGTTCTTTTATAAAATTGTTATGTTTAGGTGTACGTATGTTGGATGGAGTGGTTAACGATGCTGTTGAAGCGAGAGCGTTAGGATTGAATCCCGACCATATTGACATCTATAGTGCTTCCTGGGGACCCGAAGATGACGGAAAAACGGTGGATGGACCCGGCCCATTGGCTAGACGCGCTTTCATTTATGGTGTAACCAGCGGACGCAAAGGAAAAGGTTCGATTTTTGTTTGGGCATCTGGTAACGGAGGAAGACACACGGATTCTTGCAATTGTGACGGCTACACCAACAGTATTTTCACTTTAAGCATTTCTAGTGCGACCCAGGGAGGGTGAGTACCGTCAGTACTATTCAGCTTTTTTTTCAACACATGTACTACAAACAGGTACAAACCGTGGTATTTGGAAGAATGCTCTTCGACTTTAGCAACGACCTACAGTTCCGGAACACCTGGTCACGATAAGAGCGTCGCCACAGTTGATATGGACGCCCGCTTACGACCCGACCACATTTGCACAGTTGAACACACCGGCACATCAGCATCCGCACCTCTAGCTGCTGGAATTTGTGCGCTAGCATTAGAAGCAAATCCAAGCTTAACTTGGAGAGACATGCAATACCTCGTCGTGTTAACATCGCGTTCCGATCCATTGGAAAAGGAATCTGGTTGGATCACAACTGGAGTAAAACGGAAAGTCAGTCACAAATTTGGATACGGATTGATGGACGCAGCCTCCTTAGTTAATCTAGCAGAAAAATGGACCACCGTTCCCTCTCAACATATCTGTAAATCACAAGAACTGCTCGAAGATCGTCAAATTGACTCGACTTACGGATACTCGTTAAGAACACACATGGACGTTAACGGTTGTAGCGGAACGGCGAACGAGGTACACTTCTTAGAACACGTCCAGTGTAAAATTTCATTGCGGTTTTCCCCGAGGAAACTTACGCATACTGTTAACTTCTCCCATGGGAACAACTTCTACTCTACTTTTCGAAAGACCACGAGACGTAGTCAGTTCCAACTTTGATGATTGGCCGTTCTTGAGTGTTCATTTCTGGGGCGAAAAGGCTGAAGGCCGTTGGAATTTAGAAGTTATAAACGCTGGAAACCGACATGTGAACCAACCTGGAGTACTCAAAAAGTGGCAGTTGATCTTTTACGGTACTTCTGTAAATCCGATTAGATTAAGGCCAACTGGAGTACCATCTACTCCTTGGAAATCGAGTTTAAATTCTTTCACTTTTCCCACGCAATCTGATTCGTTTACCGAAAGCACGGTGAGCGGTAACGACTTTTACAATTCTGACATATTTAAAGGATTTAACAATTATCAAAATGTTTATTCTTTTGCGGGGTCTGATCCGGAACAAGTGATCAGTTCTTTGGACGGAAAAAAACAAATATACGAGATAACGAAAATAGAATAGAAATTGATGAAGAAACAAAGGAAAATTGTGATCCTGAGTGTGATGATCAAGGATGTTATGGAATTGGCGCCGATAAATGTATTGGATGTAGGAGCAAACGTTTGGGAAAGTAAGATTATTGTTTTTGTTTTAGTGATTTTTATAATTTTGCTTCTTTTTTTAGAATTTGTGTCAGTTCTTGTCCTCCGCGTAGTTACGCCGATTCTCAAGGAGTTTGCCAAGCTTGCCACGAATCTTGCTCGACGTGTACAGGTGCTGGGCAAAATAATTGCTTATTTTGTTCTCCGGGACACGTGAGAGTGCTGGATTTGGACATGTGCATGCAACAGTGTCCTGAGGGATATTTCGAAAGTAAGTTTTCTTGATTTTGATTTTGTAAGTAACTGATGGAATATTTTTGTAGATTATATGGATAAATCGTGCACTCCTTGTCAGCCCAACTGTGCCAGTTGTCAAGATAGGCCTGACCACTGCACCACTTGTGATCATCATCTCCTTTTATATCAAAGCAAATGTTTGGCGTCCTGTCCAATTAATACTTATGAAACAGAAGATTATAGGTAAGCCAAACTGTTTACCAGTAGAAGGAGAGGGTGGGGTAGTATATAATTTAAACGCAATTTTAAGTAAGTTGTTTTTTGCCAGCAGATGTGCTGGTTGTCACGAAATGTGCGAAACTTGTAGCGGTTCCAATAGCACTCAGTGTATTTCTTGTGGTGTGGGACGTTATTGGCACGATGGAAGATGCACAAGGGACTGTCCCGCTCATCACTACGTAGATCCACGTCAAAGAGAGTGCATTGAGTGTACCCCTGGTTGCTCGGAATGCAACAAAACTGCATGTATATCGTGTCTAGATGATTGGCAAATAAATAGTAAAGGACGTTGCGTCCCTCATGGAAGTGAACGCTGTGATACAGGTAACTCTATTTGTATTACTAACATGCAAAAATGTAAAATGAAACTTACTCTTAGATCAATATATGGATGGTGGCAATTGTAAGCAGTGCCATTCGACTTGCGAAACTTGTGATGGACCTACCGAGCACGCTTGTCTCTCGTGTGCTGGTTCGTTAATTCTTCAGAGTACTAGATGCGTGAATGAATGTGAAGAGGAATCGTTTCATGATAAATTATCTCGTTCCTGTGAACCTTGCACACATACGTGCGCAAGTTGTGTTTCAAAAACAAATTGTACAAAGTGTATAACTGGTTTGCAAGTAAGGCAATTGGGTACTTAACTTAGAATGCAAGGCTTACGATCTTGTTTTTTAGCTACAAGGTGGTCAGTGTCAAGCAACCTGCGCCTCTGGTTATTATAGTGATCGTGGAAACTGCGCACGTTGTTATCTAAGTTGTGAAACGTGTAGTGGTCCCGGTCAGGATCAGTGCGTCACTTGTCCTCCAGGCTGGCAACTTGCTGGAGGCCAATGTAGTCCCGATTGTCCTGAAGGCTTCTATAAAACTGAATATGGTTGTCAAAAGTGCCATTATTCCTGTAAAAATTGCATTGGTTTGTATTTTTTTTTTTTTTGGTGGAGGGACCACATAATAACTTTTTTGTAGATTGCAAAAATCAAGCTGATAAGAGGAGAATTAATGTAGAGGCATATCTCGTTTCGCCTCAACCTATTTCACAACTTGTAAATTCCTTTAATTTTGTAACAGGATTAGCAATAATTGCCTGTATTTGTATTATTGTTTTATTTGTTGCAATATTTATAATATTACAGGTGAGTAACAATAGCGACGTGTAGCATAGCGGCGAATTTTCTCAATTCAATTGGCCACTTTAGTGCAGACTTCTTCTATACATACAGGGTGAGCAAATTTTGTTGTTGTATTTTTCAGGCTAGCTCGCTTATTATTGAACTTCAACATAATTTTTTATAAAATATGATTATTTTTAATTGTTTTGAAAAGGGAGGAGGGGTGAAACTTCTTTTTAGCGATTTTGTTTGTATGTACCTCTGTAGGCGTTGAGTTTTACAAAAAACTCAAAACGTAGATACAATAAGTTAACTGTTTGTGTAACCAGGAAGGAAACGTGCAATGAGATTTGTGACCAAGGCGTAGAACTAACTTATTTGAATATTCAAATGTTAGACTTTTTCAAACAATAAATAGTTAGGGAAATTTTTTTATTCTCTAAACATTTGATTTTTTTTTCAATTTATTTTCCAACACTGAAAATGCGGTCTTTTAAGCTATTTCTGATAAATATATTTTTACCACACGACGCGACGTCACTTGCTAAGCTTGAAATATCTCATTTACTATTTACAGTAAAATAAAAAACTAAAAGTTATTTCTTCATAAATTTTATTTCCTGCAAAATCGATCTCTTAATATTTTATAACAGTTTTTACCGTCATCAAGTTAAATTTTAATTAGTGCCTCACGAACATCAAACTTTTATTTTTCTTTTGTAATTTAAAACTATTAAAGTAAAATTTTAAAAATTAACAGGTCAACTGAACAATAAAAGGAAATTATTTATGAGCTTTCAGAAATGGTTATTGCTGTCATCAGATGTTTAATAGCAATAAAATAATAATAAAACAAATAATTTCGTTTTATTGTTCAGTTAACCTGTTAATTTTTAAAATTTAATTTTAATATTAATTTCACAGCTTAATAATATATCTGTCGCTCATTGTAAAAGTGGTGCAACTCCATTTTAAAATTTTACATTTTATTACTTAATAGAATTAAATTTAGCCATATCTTTCATTATAAAAAAGAAGCAACTCCATAATATGCACTATAATACCACAGATGACGTTAATTGTTTTTTGTATTTTTTTCAACACAGTATTTTTGCAAAAAGCTCGATATTTCAAAATTCAGTTAAATGGAGATAGTTCACTTTTACAATGAACGACACATATATATATAATTTTTATTGTTTTAAAACATTAGTTTTAAACAATAGACTGTATTACAGTAGGAATACTGTAATTATTATGTTCGTGATCGCATTGATGGAGTAAAATGATAATTATTAAATTTATCGTTATGTAGTGCTACTCCATGACTGAATTAATGATCACAAATTATTTACCTGAATCATGTCAAAATAATTGGTGTGGTAGCATGCTGATTTACTTGGAGATACCCCATGTTCGAACCCGCTCTATCTTACCCTACTATATTTTTCTCGTTTAGTTGAAACGCTGATAATTTGTATTGGGCCTGGGGCTAATGGGGGTACCTCAGTGCTCCACTATCAGGAGGCAAAACATTAAATTGTTAAAAATTATGCAAAAACTACCGCTTTAGTTTTCTTGGAAATTATGACATATCCTAGGGGGGTTTTCTATACCCCGCAGTTTCAGACCCCCCCCCCTGGTTGATATGGTATGGAAAACACCCGAGAACGGGTGTTTTCAATGTGGTATGGCCGTTGTTTTACTAATTTGGTACTCTTATTGGGTACAACGGAAACCACCCATAATATTCCTAGTAAAGTCAGCTTGGCTTCAGTTAAGTTGATTGCCTACGCACTATGTAAGGGTATGGCACTCGAAGAAGAAGAACTCGTGTACTGAAATAAATAATAAAACAGTAACAACTGATACAGAAAGAGCGATGGGGCTTTGCTCTCCTAAGACAGAATTTTAAATCATTATAAAAAATTTAAGTTTACCCTTATATAAATTATTTTAATGCTATCAAGTTTAATGATTTTTAATTGAATTTGTTATAAATTAGCAAAATTTTCCGATATATATTTTTGACAAAATTTTTGATAATCTATGATATTGATAATCATTACATTCATTCTTATAACGTATATTTTACAAGTTAATTAACAGGGAATTACATTTTAAACTCTATATTTCTAAGTATAAAAAAAGGTACATCACACTTTCTTCAATATTTCTAATTATCGTTCTTTTATTATAGAAAAGTACAAGCCGGCACTATAATATGCAATCTACCTAGTAACCTACCTACATTATTATTTTTAATTATTAGAGTAGGAAATATTTAACTGATTTTTCAACAATAATCTATATCACAAATGCATTTCTTACAATATTATCTTTCTGTTGATGTTCTTTTATTTCTCCAATTTTAATAATATGTTTATTACTTATTTACTTACTTTACATAAAAATGAAAGCAATTATAATTATATACAAATAAACTAAAAGTATGTATTTAAAAAGAAAGGTAGTAATTAAAATTTAAATTCAGTCGAGGTCACCGCAATAAAATATATCGCTCACCCGATCCTTTTCAAGGCAAAAGCCGCAGCACAAAGCACAGAATATAATAGCATATTTATAATTTCTAAATTTGCCCTCATTAATTAAGCTTTTATTCTTAAAAACCAAACAATAATCTACATACATACCTTGTAAATAATATTAACGATGAAATGTAACTTGATAAGAAAAGAGAACCCAAATCTCTTTACTTCAATATATATTTATAACTTTTTTCAAATTTAAATAATAACCGAGCTAGCTTGCAAAGCAATGAAATTTGGTCACATTATTTTTAGCTGTACATTGAGAAAAGAAGAAGTCTACACTTAGAGACGACCATATTATTATAAAGAATGGGTTTATTAATATTTTTTGTCTATTTTAGAGAAATAGTGTTCAAAATTCTCAAAGACGTTACAGCAGGGTATCAATAAAGAAGCCTAAAGTGACATGTAACTATAATGTGGTGGCTGTGAACGAAGAAGAGGACTCGAGTGATTCTGATATTTCGGAGGGTCAACTTAGAACTTCAAAACCTGATCAGACTGAGTGCTAACGACACACAGACTACCGTTTGTAAATGCCATTCACTGTCTTCATTGCTTGTGTCTGTGTTTTTTTAGAAAAATTGAAAATAAAACAATAAAATAAAAAATAATAAATTACCAGAAAGCATATTACTGCAGGGTATGATCTAAAAATACCCAGATATCGTATTTTAAATAATTGATATTGTATATAATGTGTGATTTTTTAATGAAACGAAATGATTACCATTTGTACCAAATTTCTGTGTATTAAATATATTTCATTGTAACTATCAATGAAGACAGCTCAATGTATAAATTAAATTTTAAGACACGAAACTTAAGTGCTCTTGATATTTCATTTCGTAAATATAGTTATTTTTAAATGTATACTTTGTATATATTCAATAGATAATTGTTTCGATGTTATTTATGGAATTTTACCATTTGTAAACCCAATGATACCAAACCAGAATATATTTTACCTTAAGTAAAACATTTGTTCACTTTTGTTTTGTAAGTATGTACTACTTATATCAAATTCAAACTATTTTTTAATTAAATAAAATTATTAATTGGAGTAAGTATAATTAACATAATTCTTGTCATGTTCTTTAAATTTTATTTTTAATATCCTTCCTTGTATATTAATTTTAATTTTTTTCAATTTTTCAGTCATTTAAAAGTGCCGTATTGATAACTTTGAATTTTTTAAGTTTTATTCTTTAACCTATTAGCATTTTTTTAAATTTGTTGCTTTGTATTACTACTGTAACAACTTACTTGAAGATAGATCGCTTGATTTAAATTTTCATCAGTTTTATATATTTTTTATTTGAGTTTCTTCTACATTTCCAAGGTAAGTACACAAAATTTTCTAATGTTTTTATTCTACAAAAATACTTATCCTAATAATAGGAACCCTGGGGGTGATATAGTCTCTCTCGGACAAATTTAAATAAACTGTAATTAATCAATAATAAAATATAGATCAAATAAGGCAGAAAACTAATTAAATAACCAGAAAAGCAGTAAATAGCATAAAAAAGAATAGAAGATAGTCCAGATTCTAACAAGCTTTTTTTTGATTATTAAACAAATTCTGCATTAAAATGAATATTATTAAGAATTAAATTTCATATTGCATCTCATAAACATACTTGGTTTATTATATTAATTAATTTTGCTAATCTATTACTTTATGATAAATTAAATTTCCCAATCGTTTGCTTATTAGGAGGTCAATACCCAGCCTAACCTAATTCAAGAACCTAGTAAGCTATGCTCGTGACCCCACATTTATGGTAAAAAAACATTTTAATCAAAATTCATTAGGTTTGTTATTTTATGACTTTTATGTAAGCAAGTTTCTTATAAGTGCGGCTATGAGGCCGCATAATCTTGGCAATTGAGTATTTATATAAAACGCTCTGTATGTAACGCACCTCACATTGTTTTTTTTTAACTTCGCGATTTTCAAAATTTTTATTATTCCATGGGGAGAACTAATTTACAGTCATTAATGCAGGCCATGAATGAATTAACAAAACTCTCATTAATATTAAACTTACAGAATAGAGTCTCAAAGCATTCGAAGAATTGAATGCATGTAAAAATTCTGATTCTGTTCATAACGTACTTAATTAATTCAGCTGTGCTGCCACTGTTCTACCATCTTGTAAAAATGGTATTACTTTTACTACTTGCAACATCTTTGAGGTATTAAATCTATGATACTCTCTTGAAAATAGAAGAATCGGAAGACGTTAAAAAGGCCGATAGTCAGATAGATAGATGATTTTTGATTCTAAAAATTGAAAACCCGAAAAGAACCAATTTTTTACTGCTTCTAATATATAGTATTTCCATCGGAAAACTTGATTGGCACAGAAAGTATTCCTGTAAATACTGTAACAACCACCCACCTCCTATTTTTAATATTTTATTTTTTTGATAACAATTTGATAACAAATATCGTTACGTAAAAACTCGTTCAAATAATAAAGTAAATCCACTTGCCGTAGCTGTGCTATAGTGCAGTTGGTCGGGCAAGAAAATATCGAAAAACTACCCCAATTAGTAAATAAAAGCGTGTTAATTAAGCGACTTTCGACTCTAAAGTCGAAATTAGCAAAATATTCTTGAACTTTAACTTAAATTAATAAAACCAACTACAGAATCATTAAAAATAACATAATTATACTTCTACATTACAAATTCTTATTAAAATAACGGCCATAGTTTTAAATAAAACATAATTTCTACAGAAAAAACTTACTTAACGTAGTAGCGCTATAGAACAAAAATAGGGAGCCTTCTACGTTACTTAAGATTTCAACCGACTTAGTCGTAAACCGATTAGTCGTGGCAATTCAAAATAGCCGAAGTCGCCAACTTCAAATAGGAAAATAGAAATTAAATCAAATTTATCGATTCCACACATGGGCCAAAAAATTAAAACAAATTTAAAGTTAAGACAAAGAGACCAAAATGACATAAATAGGACCCCAAAAAAATCTAACAAGACAGTCACGCGTTCCTTACTAAAAGGCAAACCTATGCCTAAAAACAATTAGGAAAAATACAATTCATTTTTTAAGTGCAAAGTGCTTCTATTTCAATAAATTCTCTATTTAAATCATTTTTATAACAAAACGACGCGCATAAAATCTTTGGTTAGTTACCAGTGACTCGTCCATAGCTTAGTAATTTAGTACCAGGTAAGAATTTTAAATATAATAATTAAATCCCCAATTTATCCTGCTTCCTTGTTTGAACGAGTTGAGCTAGACAATATAAACTTTTTTGATTAATTAATTATTTAAATGTGTATTTTACCATTTTTTGTCTAAATTGCTAGTTGTTCTAAACTTTTTTTTGTTCTCAATATAATTAATAAAGTAAGATTCTATAGTTTAATTTCGAGGTAAAGGTAATGAGTTAACCCTTCCTGCGCTTCCTAAAACACCACGCTACCGAAACACCAAGGCAGGAAGATCGGCGCTGATTTGGACGCCAAGAAAATATTCCAGATCTGGTGGCAGCAAATTAGATTAAGTAATTAATCCCCTTTTGTTTAAATTCAGCATTAAAGCGGAATTCGGGAACAGATTCGAAGTTCCGGGTTCGCTACAATACAGTGAGGTTTTTAATTCACCAAATTAAATTATTATTTTATTATATAAATTGAAATTCAGAACTTTTTTAAAAACCAAATTAAAAGTGAACCTCTTTGGTTCTGTTTAACTCCAAAAATTATAAACACAAAAACAAGCAGTTTTTTACTGCTTTTAATACATTTCGATGAGAAAAATTTTATTGGTGCAGAAAGTATTATCGTAGATATTGGATTTTGGGAGACTTTACAGCGAAATTTTTGGAATCCACTCTTGAAAAATTTCTATGTCAGTTGATATTTTCACCAGATCCACGTGCGTTTTTCCAACTGTCATTATGTAATATTTCTGTTATATATAATTTTTTACTGATTTTTTGTATGACATTTATATATTACCGCCATAAATATTTTTTTCAATGGAAAATAACGCCAACATTTTTGCAATAATTGAATTTAATCAGCATGAAATGCAAAGTTCGAGAGGAATGAAATGAAATCCAAAAAATGACCCCGAAATAAAGAATAATTCAGAAAACAATGCATTTGATAGAAAAAAAAAAGAATAAAAGTATTTAATGTTCACTCTAATTGATTTAAAAGATTCTGAAAAAATCTCTGGTCCTCAAATAAACACCGGCCCACTAAGCATTTTCTCCATTGCCCATCGACCCAGTCCGGGCCTCTTTGAAATTTTCTGAAATAAGTAAATTTTTACTATTAAAAAGTGTTCAGCACAGCAACAACTCAATAAATATTGTTCGTAAAGTTTTGATATATAAAAAGGTTCGCCTCGACACTGCACTAGAAAGATTAGAAACCGTAGTCGATCTTGCTTGGTGTACAGTGTGCTTTTAGTAGCTCGCACCATAATATGAAATAAATTATTTCCTTGTTGAAGTCTCTTCGGTTTTTTTTTCTATTTTTTCACTGTTTCTAATACATTTCCATGAGAAAATTTCAACTTTGCAATACTTTACTGCATTTGATTTTAATTTTTTGCGTTTTATCTTTTTATATGGACAAGATCTTTAACATATTTTGAAAAAAGCCAGAATATTTCTTTCATTGGAAAATAACGCTAACAGTTTTGTGATAATCTAATTTTATGAAATGCAAATGCAAGAACGAAATGAAATCAAAAAATTGATCTTAAAATAAGGAAAAATTCAGAAAAAAATGTACTTGGTAAAAAAAATAAACAGAAAAAGGTAATGTTTACATTAATTAATTTAAAAAGATTTGAGGTCCTCAAAACAGTTTCCGCTGGCCCAGATCGGCCTGCTTTTGATTGAAATTAACAATTAAGATAATTTAGGGCACAGTTAAAGTGAACTTCTATTGGTTCAAACTAATCAATAAAAATCATCAGTTTTATTTTTAAACAGACTAAATATTTTTCTTAGAAGAAGACTCAAAATTAATTTCCAAAGTTTTTTTTGTTATTGCCCATTGAATTCTTCGAAGAAAGAGAAGTTTTGCTATTGGGTCTACAAATCCTAGCTACGCTATTGCTACTGATTAATTTCTTTTTTCAATCAGGCTTAGTGCTTCTTCATGTTGGTAGGTTGAGAAGTAACAAATTAATAAATACGATGAGTTACAAAATTGTTCTTGAAGAAGAAGTTATTTGAAAAGTTTGTGCATTTCAATTAAATTTAATACCACATACTTGACGAATAAAGGTACTACAATAAATTATAATCTACTGTTTTTGTTTAAAATTCTTGTTTATGGTATTTGATCATTTATTGATGTCATACTGACACCACGTGATGATATTATTTCCGTTTCATTTTGTTTCGAATTTGAATATTGTTCTCGTGCTGTGCAATCGTCGTAGGAGAGATTATTATTTGTTCAAACAGCTTTGCTACCATTAAGGGTTGAAGGAATAAATACTAAATTATTCTGCTTGTTGTTTCTCCCTGTTAGATCAAATGTTTATTTTTTTTTAAGAAAGTATAATATAAAAATTCGATTTTATTTTTTAGTTAATTTGGAAAATTAAAAGACATTAGGCAAAAATATATTTCTTTATATTGAGCATGGGCATATCCACAGCATGGAGCACTAATTTTTGTAAGGGCCCGAAATAAAAAATACTTATATTTTTAATTGACGAATTAAAGAGGTTGTTATTCACACCAAAAAAAATAGCGAATACAAATCTGAATGGGGGAGATGATGATTCCGTGCCCCAAGACGACGGTTTTAATAACCACGCAACCAAATGTGCTGGGATAGTACTCAATTTTGCGGAATCGGAATGGCTTTCAACGCAAGCATGAGAGGTAAGGAAACCTTAATTTTAAATGTGAATAATGCAAACATTCATAATATTATTTTTATTTAATAATAATAGATACAATTTAATTATTTAGAAATAACAACAATTTTTTATTTTTTGTATGTTACAACTATGTGCAGGCGACATTTAATAAATTACATTTAAAAAGAATACAAAAATGTTTGTTCGCTTTACGTCCCATGAGTTTAATTCTGCTGCCAACACTGCATATATTTTCGCATAATATAAGATATACATAGCAATTTCAAGAATAACAGTGTAATTTGTTAATGTTAAAAAGTATTGTTATGTTTATAAAAATAAACTCATTTTCTTTGTTTAATTTATGAATGGAAAAATAAAACTAAAGACATGGGTAGCATATACTGGAACTGACGCTTTTAATCAAAACTTTTCCGTTCGAATTCATAACCAAAATAAATCATATTCAGCATTTTTTTTTGGAAACCGTAAGAAGGTTTTCTCGATTTATTTAGAATGATTTTTTCCTCGAGGAAATTTGCAGACATACAGTTTGTTGACATTTCCTATGGGAACAACTTCTACTTTATTATTTGAAAGACCAAGAGACGTGCACGGTAATAATTTCGAAGATTGAAAGTTTTAAGTGTCCAATTTTGGGGCTAAAAAACTAAAGATCGTTGGAATCGAGCGATTATTAATGCCGGAAATCACCGCGTGAAGCAATAAGGTTGACAGTTGCTGTTTTATGGTACTTCTAAAAATCCTAACCAAGGCAATGCCCATCAGTATCAATAATAGTAGAAGGTAAAAAATAATTGATATTGTAAATCTAAAATTCTAATAAAATAAAACCTTGATATTAGTGAAAATCTTTTGAAAAATTATTTATTTTTACTGAAAAATATTTCAAGAATTAATAACTGAGAAATTTCAATCCGAATTAAATCTCGCTATAGTCAGTTAATCCTCCTTTTGGACCGTAACTCCGCGACTCTTAGGGGTTTGCGTTATTATTTTTTCAACATTTTTTACTTAATTATCTTTTTTTTCATAACCTAGGCTCTTTATGATGTTGGTCAACCGTGTATGGTCGTATGTTTCTGTCTATTTATATGTGCGTGGGAAAATTGCAGTAGCGACCTTTAAGCCAACGCAGAGTTAAAATTGGTCTTTGAAACCCACGCCCTGCCGACTCTGCTGCCAGCAACTATTCGTAAGCGGGAAGTTGTGTGAGGAACTGAACAGCACTGAAAAAAAAAATTAAAGATGCAAAAAAATTGTTGTAACAACTCTCGGCCACTCATCAAATAATTGTTATTCCCGACAATTTTATAGGTAGTTTTAACCATGAAAAATAAAAAATTTTATTTCTCGTATCTACAAGTAAACTAAATTTTACGATTTTGTTTAATATTTTGACAAAAATTAAAGTAGGTAATCGTCATCGTTAAATGTTTTTTCCGTATTTTAATTGGCAATAGGTGATTATTAAGGATTTATTTGTAAACGCTCAATACACAAGAATTCTAGCAATAACAATATTATATGTTAAAAGTATAAATATTGGATGTGATTATGAACATTTTTGAAAATTTATTTTATAACCAAATTTATTGCTCGTAAACAAATTATTTAAAGTATAGATTATTTTATTGGTTATTAATAATCATTATAAAATTAATGGGAACTATAAAAGGGAAGTAAAGTAAACCGATGTGTCAAGTATCTAATCTTTACAAAAGCGGAAACAATCGTCGCTACAATGTGATAACAACAGCCAATCCAAATAACCTTTGAAAATCCCGGCCTCAGCATTATCTCCAACATAATATTAAGATTGTAAAATTTACGCACACGTTCCTTAATCGCTTTCATAATAAATAATTTGAGCGCTCATTAAGTCTGGAAGTTGCTCTTTTACAATAATGAAGCAAAACTGAAATCGCTCAATTATGTCGTTTCTTATTCGAGATATACTGAAAAAAGATGAAAATTGTGCGCCAAAGGAAACCAGCAAAGTTGAGAAAAAAATTGTTAGGCCGGATAGTTACGAAAATATAAGAACAAACGCGAATAATTACAGTATTTTGCAACAAACTTTATTAAATAAAATTAATCCGTATTATACTCAAAATAGTGGTGAATCTTATGCAAGTGATGGATTTTATTCCTTTTTGTATAACAGTAATAATAGTGAAATGTACAAATATGCCACGACTTGTGCAGATTTTAATATTCAAAACGGTGAGTTCCTAATTATTATTTTTCAAAACCTAAATTTTAAACAAAAGGCACAGAATATTTTTAGAGTGATATTTTTTTTTTAAATATTACCTACATAATATTTAAGCAGCATTTGATTCCTTTTTTTGGTTTATACATACGAATATTATCAAAAATATCTTAATTCGTACGGTTATTTTGAATTAACTAAATTAAAATAATGTAAAATTAAATCGAGCTAAGTAACAATAAATAATTCTTTCAGCAATAAATTTATTACTTTCTTCGAATGTTTAAAGATAGATAAATCTGGCAAAGTGAAACGCTGATCCGTTTTGAAAAGTTGTTTAAATGAGTAAATGCTCAAACCATCGATGTCGTTTTTTTCTCTTTTTATCTATTACTGCAGCATCGAAAGATTTATCCTACATGTAGTCTGTATTTACCCATCAGTAAATAAAAAATTACCTAATATTCGAGGTTTAAAATAATAGTAGGATAGTTTATATGAAGACGGTCACGGCATAGCGCTTAAGTGCGTCAAATGCTAAACCGAGATCGCCGGTTCAAATCTGGACGGAGTGAGAATTTTCCGACCGTCTTCCCTCGGCAGGCAATGGCAAACCACCGAGGTATAATGCCAAGAGAACTCTAAAAAATAGTCACCAAACCCTCTTAAGGGTAAATGGACTGAGAAGGAAGGAAGTGTTATTTGTAGTAGAAATACTTTTTGGGGCTTGTCTGTATCTGTCGGACTCGCTTCACAAGCAGCCCAAAATGTTGTACTGCGCTCTTAATAAAATAATATGCAATAATGTTAAACAGGGCAATTTTGTCTCTCCGTTATTTCAGGTTTTTTTTAAACAGAAGATCAGTTTTAAATTTAGGAACAATAGTTTTGAAGTTTTCGGGAAGAGCAAATGATATTCTTTAAAATTGCAATGCTCAACATAGTCAAGAAACCATAATATTCTCAATGGGTCTTCTGCTGGAGTAATACCAAACCAGAATTAGCAAAAAAAAACTGTCAGTATTAATATACTTAAACATCCCAAGCCCCAACATCCCAACACCTTCCATGTTAATGGAAGGCTTATTCAGCATTGGGCAAAAACTGAGAAGAAGAAGAAGAAGAAACATCCCAAGATATTAATTTTCATTACTTTTATAAATTGCATTCAATGGAAATTTATAAAAATGGAAAAGTTGATTAACATTATGGCACCATCACCCATCTTCGTAAATTTTTCTTGCGATGCCTTATTTGAGATTAATCAACGGGTTTTTCTAATTATCCTTCTCCTATCGTTAGATAAAAATTTGTAGTTCAAAATCCGAGTTCTGATCTCCTAGGACATGAATGATTTGTAAATTATTTTTGGGTTCGAAGTAAATGGATATTTAGCATTCTCTTGTTTTATTTTAACTAACGGATTTACCAATCTAATTTGAATTACAAAATTTAGAAAAGAGTGTTTTGTCAGTAAATGATTTTTGGTTTTTATATAAAAACCAAATTTACAAATTATGAAAATTTTGAAATGTAAAATTACATATTATATGAAAGGGTATGAAAACTGTGAAGAATAAATATTTGTCTGTATAATTTAAAGATCTATGTCATAACCGTGAAGGATAAAAAGTTTTTATTTTCAATCAATTCGTAAAAATAATTTATTAACCTTCAATCCGCAATATTATTTTAAAATTTTCTCGTGCTTAAAGTCAATTTTGGCAAAAATCCTGTTTTGTGTTATTTCTTTTTCATTTATCCGTATCGGTCAAGATCTCTTTGAACCAAATTAAAAATTCCTTTTACCGAAATCGATAAATCAATTACGTTAATGTGATAAAATATAACAAGAAAGAGTAAAATTAACCACAAATTATGCTATAAATTGGAGAAACCTAAAAAGAATTGTAGATAATGATAAGAAGTGGATTTGGAGAGGAAGCTATTTTATGTTAAAACTGTTTGTGGTTTTCCTAATACAGATATTATAACTCAAAATAAATTAACATATTCCACGAAATTTTGATTTGTAAAAATTTTATTACTTATACCTACTTTTAAGTAATTGTTTATTTTTCTTATTTTTCTGAACGTCATAAATAGAAATTTTGTGAAACTAGAACAAATTTTTGTAAAATTTTGAAAATCTACCGAAATGTTTCCAAAAACGTGATTTTCTACAGTATCTATGAAACCAAACGGCAGAAAACTTCCTTGGTGATCATATTCGTTTTGATAATATACTTTAATTTATGAAAATAACATAATGCGCTTTATTTGCCTTCTAGGCTAGAGTTAATATTCCTCCAACTCAAAAGTACACTTTTTCCTATAGAAATAGCTTCATCAAACGAAAGAGGGCATTAATATAAAACTTTTAAGGTAAGGTAGAATTTGATAGGATCTGTATTAAGCCCATAATTCAATTTTGAAGTTCACGAAATTGCCATAAGAAACATTATGTTTCGCAAATTATTGCGCAATATTGCAATCATTCTGTTGACGGAATTTGCGTTTCAGGTTACTCTTAACTTTTAGTAGGCGCAGCCAAGTAGCACATCGCGAGGAATTCATCAGTAGACAACCTAGGGCTCGGGTTTTATAATTTAAATTTTTTTTGCGCTCAGGGATGTTTTAATAAGTTTAACGTTTTCTAGGACCCTGTGGCTCAAAGATTTACTATTTTATAGATTATCGCTAATAAATTTTACCAGTTGACCTCGAATCTGGAGCTTTAAGCTCAAGGTGTGAAGGTTTGCAATTATACAGCCGTGCTCACGGCAGTAAGGCACCCTTTAAAATCTTGCGTAATTCTTTTAGGTACTTACCTGACCCTAAATATTTTTAGCAGGTAGTTGTAAGTGCATTACGATTATAATTCAAAGAAATTGGTCAAAAATTTTTGTAACCCGAGTCCTACAAAAGGATTTGCATAAATTGTTCATTTTGTAGAAAGCAGTCGTCTTGTTTAGTTTAAAAGTGTGAATTCTTATTTTCGGAGTGTTCATTTTAAATATTTTAGTTGTATTTAATAAACTATAAACTTTGTCAAAATGGGAAAAATTCAAATTTGAGTGAATTAAAAGAGCACAAATCATTGTACTCCATCAAGAAGGGATAAACCAACTACAAATTAGTAAACGTGTTCGTTGTTCCCGCTGTGCAGTACAAAACACTATAAAACGTTTTTGGGAAAGCGGTAACTACGATTATAAACGTAGAAGTGGTCCAAAACGGGTTACTACCGCTAAAGAGGACAGGGTTTTACAACGGGAGTCCCTTAGAAACCGCAGAAAGACGGCCAAACAGCTGGCCGCACAAATGGCTGAAAGCGGAGGACCATCAGTTTCACGACAGACGGTGTCGAGACAATTGAACGAAGTGGGGCTCCGCGGTTGTAAAGCCCGGCGTAAGCCGTGGCTCTCAGAAAGAAACAGGAAAGCCAGGCTAGCATGGGCCCAGGCATACAGAAATTGGACGCACGAGGATTGGTCAAGAATAATTTGGTCCGACGAATCTAACTTTGAGGTAATATCTTAGTATCATTTCTTTTCATAATAAAACATTAACAATTTAATTTGTTGTCTTTGTTAAATTAAAATAGTATAAATCTTGATTAACATTTTTTATAAACTATTGTTAGATTTTTGGAACCCCTGGATCCGTATATGTGCGGCGAAGACCCGGGAAGAAAATGAAACCGATTGCGTCGTACCCACGGTCAAATTTGGAGGTGGAAGCGGATAATCTGGGGTTGTATGGCAGCCTCAGGGTGGGCAATATGTTTGTATGCGAGGGTCGCATGGATAGTACCAAGTATATTGCCATGTTGGAATCCATTTTAATGGATTCCTACACAAAATTTTTCCTGATACTGACCATGCGACCATAACGTATCAGCAGGACAATGCACCTTGCCATACGTCCCGAGCTACAAGGGATTGGTTTGCGTCGAATGGGGTGACTGTGTTAGATTGACCTGCACAGTCACCAGACCTCAACCCCATTGAACATTTGTGGTCAATATTAAAAAAAAATATCGCCAAACATGATTGCTCATCAAAAACTGAACTGAAAGAAAATTTGCAGTTGGAATGGGAGAAGCTGTCCCCATCGATCTGCAACTCTTTAATAAGGAGTATGTCGAAAAGGGTTGCAGCAGTAATACGAGCAAAGGAGGACCAACTAAATATTAAAAATTATGTTTTAATAAACGTTGTGAACCAGTTTGATTGTTTTTTATTTATATTTTCTTGAATTATTACGTTATAGTACATTTATGGGGTGCCTTACTGCCGTGAGCACGGCTGTATGTATTATAAATATAAAATAGTTGCTTAATATTACTTTTAGCCCTAAAACTAATTTTAATTTTTGATGGAGGAGGGGTTACAGTTTCAAAAGCAATTAGAAAATTGCATTTCAAATTAATTTTAAAGCCTTTTTTTCGAAAATTTGTGAACCGACCTCAAATTTTATTTTTTTATGTGTATATATTGCACTGTTATCTTTCATAATTAGCTTTAAAAATTGAAGTTCGGGTACCTTAACTTCTCAAAATTGTCATAATGTGACCAATTTTTGTAGTAGGAAGTAAGAAAAAAACTAAATTACGTTTTCATTTACTTGCTTTTTAATTGTGCAAATTATTGTAATAATTTTCAGTTAATTAAATTTGTTAAATTGATGTACATGGAGCGCCTGTTGAAAAATAAAAATATTAATTTTATTGGTTAAAATAGATCTAATTACTCCATTAATATTATTTTAAAAATTAAGGTTATTGTTAAAGTTTATTAAATTAATAATGAAAAAATTATTAAAGATGAAGACAAAACCGCAAATTAATCTACTATATTCGGTTCCGTATATATTGTGGTTGTATGATATTACATAATAGGTTAGTTCAGATTTAAATATACCTTATTATAGAATATTTTAGACTGGAAATTGCTAAATTGTGCAAACCTTGAAAACAATAGAAATCTGTTTGGTCATTAAAAGTAAATCGGGAAAACAAAATTAAAAGTTAATATGAAACGGTCGCCCGCATAGCGCTTAAGTGCGTCAAATGCTAAACCGAGATCGCCGGTTCAAATCTGGACGGAGTGAGAATTTTCCCGACCGTCTTCCTCGGCAGGCAATGGCAAACCACCGAAGTAGAATGCCAAGAAAACTCTAAAAATAGATTCACCAAACCCTCTTAAGGGTAAACGGACTGAGAAGGGAAAGGGAAATTTTTTTGTAGTAGAAATACTTTTTGGGGCTTGTCTGTATCTGTCGGACTCGCTTCACAAGCAGCCCAAAATGTTGTACTGCGCTCTTAATAAAATAATATGCAATAATGTTAAACAGAGAAATTTTGTCTCTCCGTTATTTCAGGTTTTTTTTAAACAGAAGATCAGTTTTAAATTTAGGAACAATAGTTTTGAAGTTTTCGGGAAGAGCAAATGATATTCTTTAAAATTGCAATGCTCAACATAGTCAAGAAACCATAATATTCTCAATGGGTCTTCTGCTGGAGTAATACCAAACCAGAATTAGCAAAAAAAAACTGTCAGTATCAATATACCGTAAATATCCCAAGCCCCCAACATCCCAACACCTTCCATGTTAATGGAGAGGCTTATGTCCAGCAGTGGGCTAAAAAAGGCTGAGAAGAAGAAGAAGAAGAAACATCCCAAGATATTAATTTTCAATACTTTTATAAATTGCATTCAATGAAAATTCCATAAAAATGGAAAAGTTGATTAACATTTATGGCACCATCACCCATCTTCGTAAATTTTTCTTGCGATGCCTTATTTTGAGATTAATCAACAGGTTTTTCTAATTATCCTTCTCCTTTCGTTAAGATAAAAATTTGTAGTTCAAAATCCGAGTGCTGATCTCCTAGGACATGAATGATTTGTAAACTATTTTGGGTGCGAAGTAAATGGGATGTTTTGGATTCCTCTTGTTTTATTTTAGCTAACGAATTTGCCAATCTAATTTGAATTACAAAATTTAGAGTGAGAGGGTTTTATCAGTAAATTATTTTTGTTTTTATATAAAACCAATTTAAGATTTATGGAATGAATGTGTTGAAATGTAAATTACATATTATATGAAAGGAACCGATTTTTACAATTTGGTATGGAAAACTGTGCAGAATAAATATTTGTCTGTAAAATTTAAAGATCTATCTCATAACCAGGAGGGTGCAGGATAAAAAAGTTTTTATTTTCAATCAATCGGTAAAAAATAATTTATTTACCATCAATCCGCAGTATTATTTTAAAATTTTCTCGCGCTTTAAGTCAATTTTTGGCAAAATAATCCTGATTTGTGTTATTTCTTATTTCTTTTTCATTTATTTGTATCGGTCAAGATCTCTTGCTAACCAAATTAAAAAATTCCCTTTTACCGAAATCGATAAATCAATTACGTTAATGTGATAAAAATATAACAAGAAAGAGTAAAATTAACCACAAATTATGCTATAAATTGGAGAAACCTACCACAAGAATTGTAGATAATGATAAGAAGTGGATTTGGAGAGGAAGCTATTTTATGTTAAAAACTGTTTGTGGTTTTCCTAATACAGATATTATAACTCAAAAATAAATTAACATATTCCACGAAATTTTTGATTTTTAAAAAAATTTATTACTTATACCTACTTTTAAGTAATTGTTTATTTTTTCTTATTTTTCTGAACGTCATAAATAGAAATTTTGTGAAACTAGAACGAATTTTTTATGTAAAATTTTGAAAATCTACCGAAATGTTTCCAAAAAACGTGATTTTCTACAGTATCTATGAAACCAAACGGCAGAAAACTCCCTTGGTGATCATATTCGTTTTGATAATATACTTTTAATTTATGAAAATAACATAATGCGCTTTATTTACCTTTTCGGCTAGAGTTAATACTCCTCCAACTTAAAAGTACACTTTTTTTATAGAAATAGCTTCATCAAACGAAAGAGGGCATTAATATAAGACTTTTAAGGTAAGGTAGAATTTAATAGGTCCTGTATTAAGCCCATAATTCAATTTTGAAGTTCACGAAATTGCCATAAGAAACATTATGTTTCGCAAATTATTGCGTAATATTGCAATCATTCTGTTGACGGAATTTGCGTTCCAGGTTACTCTTAACTTTTAGTAGGCGCAGCCAAGTAGCACATCGCGAGGAATTCATCAGTAGACAACCTAGGGCTCGGGTTTTATAATTTAAATTTTTTTTGCGCTCAGGGATGTTTTAATAAGTTTAACGTTTTCTAGGACCCTGTGGCTCAAAGATTTACTATTTTATAGATTATCGCTAATAAATTTTACCAGTTGACCTCGAATCTGGCGCTTTAAGCTCAAGGTGTGAAGGTTTGCAATTATACAGCCGTGCTCACGGCAGTAAGGCACCCTTTAAAATCTTGCGTAATTCTTTTAGGTACTTACCTGACCCTAAATATTTTTAGCAGGTAGTTGTAAGTGCATTACGATTATAATTCAAAGAAATTGGTCAAAAATTTTTGTAACCCGAGTCCTACAAAAGGATTTGCATAAATTGTTCATTTTGTAGAAAGCAGTCGTCTTGTTTAGTTTAAAAGTGTGAATTCTTATTTTCGGAGTGTTCATTTTAAATATTTTAGTTGTATTTAATAAACTATAAACTTTGTCAAAATGGGAAAAATTCAAATTTGAGTGAATTAAAAGAGCACAAATCATTGTACTCCATCAAGAAGGGATAAACCAACTACAAATTAGTAAACGTGTTCGTTGTTCCCGCTGTGCAGTACAAAACACTATAAAACGTTTTTGGGAAAGCGGTAACTACGATTATAAACGTAGAAGTGGTCCAAAACGGGTTACTACCGCTAAAGAGGACAGGGTTTTACAACGGGAGTCCCTTAGAAACCGCAGAAAGACGGCCAAACAGCTGGCCGCACAAATGGCTGAAAGCGGAGGACCATCAGTTTCACGACAGACGGTGTCGAGACAATTGAACGAAGTGGGGCTCCGCGGTTGTAAAGCCCGGCGTAAGCCGTGGCTCTCAGAAAGAAACAGGAAAGCCAGGCTAGCATGGGCCCAGGCACACAGAAATTGGACGCACGAGGATTGGTCAAGAATAATTTGGTCCGACGAATCTAACTTTGAGGTAATATCTTAGTATCATTTCTTTTCATAATAAAACATTAACAATTTAATTTGTTGTCTTTGTTAAATTAAAATAGTATAAATTTTGATTAACATTTTTTATAAACTATTGTTAGATTTTTGGAACCCCTGGATCCGTATATGTGCGGCAAAGACCCGGGAAGAAAATGAAACCGATTGCGTCGTACCCAGGTCAAATTTGGAGGTGGAAGCGGATAATCTGGGGTTGTATGGCAGCCTCAGGGTGGGCAATATGTTTGTATGCGAGGGTCGCATGGATAGTACCAAGTATATTGCCATGTTGGAATCCATTTTAATGGATTCCTACACAAAATTTTTCCTGATACTGACCATGCGACCATAACGTATCAGCAGGACAATGCACCTTGCCATACGTCCCGAGCTACAAGGGATTGGTTTGCGTCGAATGGGGTGACTGTGTTAGATTGGCCTGCACAGTCACCAGACCTCAACCCCATTGAACATTTGTGGTCAATATTAAAAAAAAATATCGCCAAACATGATTGCTCATCAAAAACTGAACTGAAAGAAAATTTGCAGTTGGAATGGGAGAAGCTGTCCCCATCGATCTGCAACTCTTTAATAAGGAGTATGTCGAAAAGGGTTGCAGCAGTAATACGAGCAAAGGAGGACCAACTAAATATTAAAAATTGTGTTTTAATAAACGTTGTGAACCAGTTTGATTGTTTTTTTATTTATATTTTCTTGAATTATTACGTTATAGTACATTTATGGGGGTGCCTTACTGCCGTGAGCACGGCTGTATGTATTATAAATATAAAATAGTTGCTTAATATTACTTTTAGCCCTAAAACTAATTTTAATTTTTGATGGAGGAGGGGTTACAGTTTCAAAAGAACCAATTAGAAAATTGCATTCCAAATTAATTTTTAAAACCGTTTTTTTTTTAATTTGTGAACCGACCTCAAATTTTATTTTTTTATGTGTATATATTGCACTGTTATCTTTCATAATTAGCTTTAAAAATTGAAGTTCGGGTACCTTGACTTCTCAAAATTGTCATAATGTGACCAATTTTTGTAGTAGGAAGTAAGAAAAAAAACTAAATTACGTTTTCATTTACTTGCTATTTAATTGTGCAAATTATTGTAATCATTTTCAGTTAATTTAATTTGTTAAATTGATGTACATGGAGCGCCTGTTGAAAAATAAAAATATTAATTTTATTGATTGAAATAGATCTAATTACTCCATTAATATTATTTTAAAAATTAAGGTTATTGTTAAAGTTTATTAAATTAATAATGAAAAAATGATTAAAGATGAAGACAAAACCGCAAATTAATCTACTATATTCGGTTCCGTATATATTGTGGTTGTATAATATTACATAATAGGTTAGTTCAGATTTAAATATACCTTATTATAGAATATTTTAGACTGGAAATTGCTAAATTGTGCAAACCTTGAAAACAATGGAAATCTGTTTGGTCATTAAAAGTAAATCGGGAAAAACAAATTAAAAGTTAATATTTTTGCTCCTAATAAAGCAATATACTATTTAATAGTATATATTTAAAAGTTATAATTAATTATACAATAATTAGAAGCAGATTGCCTAATTCAATGCATAATTGCAATCTCTATTGCTATCTCTCTCTGCTGCATTGAGGAATTAGGTATTTCTTTGTCGGCGAAATCGTAGTCTTAAATCAGCAAAGATTTTCGGCGTTTTTACCTTTAAAAAAGCTTTTAATAATCTGATAATAATAATGACTATTAATAGGTGTAACATGATGCCGACAATCCAATTTATTCACTGTATAAATAAGCGACGTTATTTAAAAACTGTACTTTATTGTAAATTAAGGTTTGGATTTGATAACTTGTTTAATATTTTCTAAAATTTAAGGATAACCACTTTATAATATTTTAGTAAAACTTTATCATAATACTGACGTGTTTATTTACATAAAACCAATCTATCAACCGTAATCAATTTGCATGTTAACAAGCCACTAAAGTAAATAAATAAATCAATTCCGAATGATTTATTGCAACCATCAAATATAATTTACACAATTTAATTATTTTTTTCTTTTTAGAAAATCCGTACATGTCGTTATACCCAAACACCGCAATGTATTCTCCATATGAAGCTATTCCATTTTTGTTCCGCATGTCGTCGAAGCGAAAAGGTGGCCAAGTAAGATTTACGGCGGTGCAAACCGAGGCACTAGAACAAAAATTTAATTCCCACAAATACTTAAGTCCAGAAGATAGAAAAATTTTGGCCGACTCCCTGAAGCTTTCCGACAAACAGGTATAATTTTGGGTAATCTCTTTTATTTTTCTACAAAAAGTGTCCTAGGTCAAAACCTGGTTTCAAAATAGAAGAGCAAAATGGCGAAGATATCACAGTACGTCTTCTAGCAATCCGGATTCCGATTGTGAAAAACAAGTGGCCGAAAGAGACTTCCGCAGTATTAAAAATGGAAGTTTTCAGTTGTGCTATTCGGAATAGGACTGAAACTCTTACTTCGTATGAAGTCATTTTTTATTACCCCAAAAAATATTTATTATATAAATATAAATAAATAATTTACTTTTGCATTAAAATTCTTCTTTTATGAAATCTTTTTAGAAATGTTACAAACGTTTCCGGATTATTACAGTCGAGGAAAATTTTTCCATCGCTCACAACGCAAGCGTCGGCGCAAGCCTTTCCTTTGAAGTAAGGACCAAACATCTTCTTGCACTGGACGCAATTTCTAAAAAAAAAAGTTTAATTAAAAAAATTAACCCTACAATCATGTATTGTAACAAATTTCTTTATTTACGCAGTACAGATAAATTTTTGGTTAAGATATAAGTATGACAAAACGTTTTAAAATTTACTATTGATTGAAATTGTTTAAAGAATTTAAGTTTTTGTTTTTCTTTTCTCTTTTTTATTATTTACTTCCTCATCATCAAACTTCAATCTTTGCATTCTTCTATTAATGGATCTAAATTCCTTGCCTAAGTACTCGTCGACCTTTTCATCGTCACTACTATCACCTTCCATTTTTCGGCCCAAAATTGGTCTCGGAAATGGTAACCTATTCCCGAGTATTGCACGAGGTCCGCTTAAATCACCAATTCGGCGTACAGTTTTTCTCGAATATCTCGAGCATTGCGGTTCTAAGGACGAAAAATGGTCGAGTATGGCTTGGACAGGATTTTTTGTCGTTGGCACGTAAATTGGTGCATCTGGACGGAGTTTAACTTCTATTTTTTCGCTTTCGCTCTTCATTGATAAACCCAAATTGCGATCACCTTAAATTCGATTCGATAATGACGTTTACAATTTATTTTCACGTTACCATCGTTACATTTGTATAATTTGCACATACTTTGGTCAATTTTCAATTCTCAAGTATTAATAATAATTGAAATAATTAATTTACTACTTACGTTATGCAGATACCAAGTAAGTTATTATTTGTAACAGTTTGAACCACAAAAAGAAAAATAACGCACGAAATTTTCCACTGTGTATTCTGCAAATCAAAAATTACAACTTTGTAATTTACGTTTTTATTGTACTTGCCATTTTGTTGTTAGTTGAGTTTACAATTTCACTCTAACTCTCAAGACTGCAATTCATAATATAATATTGGGTTATTTCGTTTTATATTTTTCAATCAATACGATTCCGAATAGAAAAATGTTTTGTTTAGAAATAAAAAGAGTAAACTGTGTTGGGCTTCTGTTTGTTATTTGTTCATTTTACGATAATAACTTTATTTGGAATCATTAAATAAAAGAAAATGTGGTGAAAATGTCTAAAAATAAATATCCTTAGAAAACTTTTCGATTATTTAGTCTGCTCCTTATGGCAGGAACGGACTGATAATATGGAGATTCCGCATTATGGACCTGTTTGGACATGTTTGTTCTTTCTTGTTTTTTAATGTTCATTATTTTTTCATTGTTTACAACTTTAACAGCTTTTATATTCATAGTTAAAATTATACTAATTTAATGTGTTAGTCAGTGTCGTAACTAGGCATGTACAACAGGTGCAGACGTTCTGGGCCCACGATGATGGGGGGACCCAGAAATGACAAATTTCGGCATTTTACGTTAAAATTTGATTTCGAAGCAATTTCTAAAATGATGCACGTAGACTAAGTTTAAGGAAATATTTTGTTGTTTAGTTCTAAAAAAATACAAATAAACAAATACATATTTAGCTAATTTGTTAGCCTAGAAAAACTTCTTCAATTTAAGAAATATGTACTATAAACCTGCCAATTTTAATTGTAAGCACACTCTTTTAAGTTTCTTGCTTTAAGCCCTTTGTTTTTAATAGAAAAAAATTAAGCAACATCTGAAAATCCTTTTACGGTCATCTGCTGAATATTGTGTTTAAATTAAATATATTTTTTAATAATTTAAATTGAATTTCAATCAAATCACAACTTGATAGGTAGTAATTTTTATTTGAATCGGCATTTAAAATTTAGAAACAAATAAAAAAATATTATTTATAAACAATAAAGTGTTATCTTATAATAAATTTATTGTTTTATTATTATTTCTAAGGGAAACGTTAAAGGGGGCCCAAAAATAAAAACCTCTACACGAAAAGCTAGTTACGCCACTGGTGTTAGTTTATCAATGTTAGAATGAGGGGCTTTGGCGTCATATTATTGTTTTGCAATAATTAATGTCGATTTTACTATCGAAAAATTGGTCGATACCTAGAGATTTACCCGAGGGGTCAACCGCTAGAGGAAATCGTGTACAATTGACTTCACACTTAACGTAATTCATGATAATTCTGCATACTTCTTCGTACTTCATATAATTCAGCAGTAATTCACGGGATTCCAAAATTTGAGCAATGGAAGGTTCACACCCCCCGGATCAAGTAGTTTATTTTTTATCATTAGTAAACTGAAAATTTTTCGTTGCAGAGGCACTAGAAGGTGTTCCACACCTTTTAGACCCCCCCCCCTTCGGATTAAGTAGTTTATTTTTTATTTTGTTGCAGAGATCTGCCTCCCAAAGGGTACGGAATTTATAATTAATTGTCAAATTAAGAATTAAACACATTTACTTGACCATAGTTAATTTTAATAAACTTGAGATATGTTTAAATATTTAATTCACTTTAATAATAATAAATATCTAAACCGGGAGTCTGGGGTGTGGAACACCCTCCAGTGCCTCTGCAACGGAGATCTTCGGTTTACTTCTGATAGAAAGTAAACTACTTGGTCTGGGAGTTCTGCATGTTCTGGAATGTTTTCATTCCAATTTGTGCACTGGAGGGTGTTCCACACCCCAGACCCCCGGATTGAATAGTTTATTTTATCAGAAGTAAACTGAAGGTCTCCCCTTGCAGAGTCACTGGAGAGTGTTCCACGCTCCCCAGATCCTCCGGATCGAGTAGTTTGTTTTTTATCAGAAGTAAATTGAAAATCTTCCGTTGCAGAGGCACTGTAGGATGTTCCACGTGAAGTACTTCATGTACTTCATGAGATGTGTACAAAAAACTTCACCAGCGCTTAACCCCTCGGATTTACCATAACCGGACACCACTGGATATAAAAAAGAATTTAAAAAAACTGAAAATAATATAAGTATAAAAATAAGCTTCTGAATACGAAAGGTAAGCTCGAAAGAATTTACACAAACGAAATCTCTTCTCATTTTAAGCACTTTAATTTAGGATACGCCCTTTAAAATAAAAGCTTCCTGCGGCGCTCTTTGAAATAATTGCAAAAAATTAAAAACTTACAGTTTCTCTTTGATTTTGTTCTGTTCTCTTAATAAATTTGTCAATAATATTGTTTTTCTAATAAAGTTTTTCTTCTTTCTGTTCAGTTTACAATTCAATTTTAGTTTATTTTATTTCTTCAATTATTTTTCAACAATAATATTTTACTTGTTAGTGGACTGTTTTTGAAATGTTCGTGGATTGTTTTTGAACTGTTTCTGGACTGTTTTTGGACTGTTTTATAGATTTTTTTAAAGTATCTTTGCAAGAGCGAATGCAAGGAGTATTCTAACTCCACCCCTTATAATTTTAAAAACGATTGAACGAAGTAAAAATGCTAAGAAACTGTTATAGATTTTTCCTAAGTTTTTATCTGGAAAAAATTAATTCTTCCTCTTTAGCTGGATTCGCTATTCCATTTTCGAACAGTAACGACAACTCCTTTTGTACTAGAAGCGAATAAAGGGCTCATCGGTAGTAAAATTGAATTAAAAAATTAAATTTTCAGTTTCAACATTTAAAAAATAAATTGTTAAAAAATTCGATGCAATAATTTAAAAAAATGTTTCTTTTCATTTTTTTTTCAATAATTTTATTCCAGGAAAACTTTTCTCAGTCAGTGATATTTTTGAAACCTTTCGAAATGTCAGAGATTCGTGTAGTTTACTGTAATTCTGTAACACCCTGTGAAAAGTATTTGACCCTTTACATGCTTATGTTGAAGTATTCAGGTTAATAGTTCAGAAGAATACAAAACGGTTGCATAAAACTTGTTTAAATGTTGCAATTATCAAATTTGTCAACTTTCACTAATTCTACAAATCAAACGCAATACAAATTTTGCAATAAATTTTTATTTTTGATGTTACAATACAAATATCATCACAGGCGCACAATGCTTAAAAATTACAGTTAATATTTTCATTAATAAATAAAAATACTGGGCAAACTAAAAATTATGTTTTGGTAATTACCTAGACTAGGGGCGGATTAAAGTTTCAACGATTTTCATTAGGTCATCGAGAGTCGCTTTTCTCAAAGAAATGATAAAGGTCGTCGATGGGTTGATTTGCCGGTTTGTTAGTCCATCGGCCTACCGATTGAAGAAACGATCGCGTAAAGCCTAGATGGATCAATCCGCCCCCGCCTAGAAGTTGGTGATGTAAATTAAAAAGGAAGATTATTTATTTTGGAAATTACCTATAAGTTCACGATTTATAAAAGGAGCGATGGCATTTATGTCCGTACAATCCGGTATAATTTTTCCTTTAAATTTTATGCAGGCATCCGCACATAGTTGGCCATCAAAATTTGTGGTAAACATTTTCTTGCATTGTGCACAATTTCTTATACAAACACCTAAAATAATGTTTACAAAAATAAATTGTTTTGAAAAATTGCTGTTGCGCCGAAAAATTTGAGGGGCAGATTTTCTGGTCGCAACGAACGAAAAATTCTATAAAAACCTACCGATAATTGGATTGGCATCAATAAGGTAAAACATAGAAAAACACACGAGATAAATTTGCAAAATCATCTTGATCGAAAATGCCATTTCTGAAATTAGAAAAAGTGTGAGTACAGGAAAACAAAAATTAACTACATTTCTACCCAATTTAAAGATTTTAATAATTTTTGAAATAATTCATCGTCGTTTTCTTCACAAGTTTCATATGGAACTATGAGGAATACCTCGAGTGTGCTTTGAAATGGAATGAAAACACCGGACACGTGACTTTAGACAACCATTTCTTATCCAATCAATTATTTGAACTAGTTTAATTAAAATTAAAACTTAATATTTATAAATATTTATAAAATTCGTCCTTGTCGTGCGGGTGTTTAAATTTATTGCAATTGTGGAAGGAGAATGGAAAATTATCGATATAGTATATAAAGGAGATTTTTTTAAGACGCAAGGACGATGGACCCGGATGTCCACATACCATTTCTCTCATTTCCGTCATTTAATTAATGCATGTAAAGCGAAATACCTTTTCTAGCTTTTTATATTTGCAGAGGAATTATGGCAATTTGGAGGGCACTCGTTAATTATTAATCAACCGTGTTGTTGTTTAACAAAGCAATTTTATTATAAAAAAATTAATTTTACAAAAATTAAAACCGAGCGAATTTTAAAGAAGAAAAAAATTACTAAAATTTACAATATTATTGCCGGATCAACAATTACAAATTTGCGAATAATTTCGTTAAAATTAACACGTGGAATTTATTTACGTATAAACCAAAAAATTAAGAAAATAAAACAAAAAAGAAATTTTTATTTTCATTTTGGCATTTAAAAATTTTTACGCTCACAATGTAAATTTTGAACCCAAAATAAACTAAACGTGCTTATTCAAATTTTATGGTAATTTTGACTTACTTTGGTGTGATTGATTTTTCTACAAACTAACAACAATCTGAATACTTCACGACTACCAAAACTTATCGGCTCACTCCGATTTTATATCTTCTTTTCTTAAGTTAAAACTATGGGGTGCTAATTAATTCAATTTTCCTAATGTACTTCTAGCTTACTATAGGAAATTCAGTTTGATTTATTAAATCGACTAGTTTTACTTATTGTCAACATTTTATTATTTAATTTCCGTATGTTTTTAATTTGGTTTGTAAATTTAATAAGGTAGATTTTTATACAACGAAATAAATCAATTACTGAATGGGTTTTTTTTCTAATTTTTAACCGCGTCTTCTTGGTTAAAAATTACTGCTGCCAATGTTGGACATTTGATTAATTTATTAAATTTAACAGTTATTTTTATAAAGAAATATTTATCGGAGAGATAATTTGCTCAATCTCGTACTTGAGAACCACTCAAGGATCGATTGAACCAAGTATTGACTGTAAGTATGGGCATACGAGTGCTCTGAATGGACGTAAGCATAAGAAATACATAAAACGTAAGAATAGAAAAAAATGTTATTTGGTGAATTTCTGTCAATATCACCGTAGAACTATTTATTTTAGGTAATACATACAGCTTATACAGTCGATTTAATAATTGCTGAAATTACCTCCAATTTCTTTCAAATCAATATTACACTTAATAATTTAAAAAATAATTTTTAAAATAAAAATAATGACTGTTTTTCGAAGTTACTCGTATTTTTTTCAAATTTTGAGCTAATATTTAAAAATGCATCTTCTTTTTTAAAAGTATTTTTTAACTTTAAGGCATAATAATTATGTAATCAATACACTAGATTGCCATGGTTGTGCGGCCTAAAGGCCGCATTGTGCAATTTCAAATTTAACTCGAACCAATCAACTTAACGCTACCAAACGTATAATCAACTAAATGAATATCTAATTAAACTTCGAGGTGCAAAAACGAAATCGTAATCTCAAAATCGAAAAGATGAAAATGGAACTAAGAAATCGAAACCGGAAACCAAAATAAGGGCGCCAGATCAAATCAAAAACAAAAGTTTTGTGTCGTACACAATAAAAATCGAAAATTTGTTTTCAACACACTCTCCGTTTCTGCTTTTCTTATTCCCTTCCAAATTTTATTATAATCGGCGAAAAATCCTGACAAGAGTAGGCAAAGAATAAGATCGTAGTGTTTAACGCCCCCCCCCCGTCTAATTATTTTGAAATTACATATTAATTCTGCAACTTTTAAATATCGGGTTTGTTACCCCGTCCCGCCAAAATTTGCTATTTTGCTCAATGGATTGATGAACGGCATACCGAAACTAAGAAAATGAAATATAAACTTTAAAATCACACGACATTTTCATTTAGGAAATTAATTATTAGAAAGAATTATTCAAAACTGTCATTTTTGTATATTGCAATTTCGGGAAATTTGTAGTTATTTTTAATAGAAAATAGCGTTGGACAACAATTTTGTGGGTTACATCAAATTTTCCCTTCCGGAAAATTTCAGATCTCCAATTGGAATTTAAAGTTTTGCGACTTTTCTCTGTGGATTAAATACAAGCACTGATTAAATATCAAACCTGTGTCCGTGGAAAATTTTAGTTTTGCTTTTCTTTAGGAAAACAGCAATAAATAGTATTCCAGAAGATAATCAAAAGTTAATATACAGTCAAACCTGTTTTTATGCGGTGTTGTTTTAAGCGGTTTTTATACGGGAAATTGTTTATAAGCGATTTTTATTCTTTTTGTGCTAAATATCATAAAATTCTATCAAATGCATAGTATGAATATAAAATGAAATATTTTTTGAAGGGATTCCTTTTGTACGGTCCTTGTTCCCCGCACAAAAACAGGTTTGAGTGTATAGTAAAAAAAAAGCAATAAATTTTGTATCTTTTTGGTGCGCAAGTTAGTTGGCAAAATAATCGATTTGTTATAGTACAGTCACATCCTCCTATAACGCGATTTCTATTTATAACGCGATACAAAAATTGTGACAAACCTTTTATAACACTTGTACCTAATAAATACTCTTATAGTTCTAGTGCTTTTATTTTTTAAATATTCTTTTTCTCTGCCATCTTTCCGTTTTGAGCTCACAGAATTAATTATGGTCATAACCTGCGTCACCATGATCTAATAAACAATTTTGTATTCAAGAAAAGTAAAGTGATTGTCAAAATCGCGTTCTTGACTTTTGCATAATTTTCAAAAATTGCAAATTTATCACCTGGGGTATTCCCCCCAGACGTAGCGACCCCTAACTGAAGATCGTCAACAACCTTCACATAGTTTCCGACATTATAAATAACTTAAGACTAACCATGTATGCAAACCAGGGTTACCAACAAATTAATTTTAGACTGCGTTAAACTTGAAAGTAAATCGTATTTCCTATGCATCAAATCATATTTTAAAATTTTGTTTCTCGTTCCACCACTTTATCTGACTTTGTTATACCAATTCTGTTAGTAAATCTAAACATTTTTATTATATCATTTAAAACGAAAGTATTAACTTATTTATGCTTCCTAAATACGGCCCTGTGCGGCTTTAATATATTATATTAAGGGTTTGGATTAAAGGACAGGACGCATTGTCCTGAAGATGGCATAAAGCCGAAACCGGTTGACAAATTAGTATTTGTAGTTTTTGTAAGAATATACCTTTAATCCAAACCCTTAATATAGAAATATCTTACATTGGAGTATACAGTTTTCACTTCAAATTTAATAAATTAATTTAAAAATTTTTCAATTGTTTCGCAGCTCCTGTTTTTCCTGTTGTTAAATTGTTAAATATAGATTAAAGTGCTGAAATATCTGCTAATTACAACCCTGTTTCCCTATCCGCAAAACTATTCGCATCAAATTTATGAACAATTGTTACGCATGCTTATGCTTTTCCCATTGTCAAATAAGTTGATTGTATGATTTGCAGAGGGCGTTTTCGCGAACGTTTTTAGTGTTTGATATTTATTCGGGTCGAAGATTTTTATATTTCGTATTCTGTTGAATATCTATTAGTGCTTCGAAACTAATCTAAAATAAAAATGGTACGTAATTGTAAATTTTCCACATCCTGCTAAATCACGGACTAATTGAACATAACCTAATTTATGTCTATTTTCAGGATGTTTTTTTAATGATCCGCAGAAAAAAACTAACAATCCTTACGGATTGTAAAGATACCACATTAGTTATTGAGCTTAAAAAAATGATCGAAGGTAAAATTTAAAACATTCAAAATGGGAGTGTAATTTGATCGAAATTATTTTTTGTAGGTATTCTTAAAGTAGCCCCACATAATCAGCAACTGTTTAATAGAGATAATGTTGCCATGGAAGATGACAAAATGTTACAAGATTACGGTTTAACTTCGAACTCGGCCAAGGCACAAAATCCTGCCACAATCGGCCTTACAGTCAGGTAATATCTTGTATTAATTTTCTTATCACAAGGCACATTTTGACACAAAAAATCAGTCTTAACCGAAACGTTTTGGTTCGTAGGTCATCGTAATTTGTATAATTTATTAAAGCAAAGTAATGTAACTTTTAGAGATGAAAATGGCCCTTTTGAACCTTTGGAATTGACACCATACTCTTCGCCACCTGATCTACCCGACGTCATGAAATCTCAAGAGACCAATGGTCAAGAGCAAGCTGCTTAATTTATTCTGCAATATATTTAAAGAAAAAAAATCTTAATCAATAATTGGTTATACCATTTAACGCAAGGAGAATTTATTGCATATTATGTAATATCAGAACTGATTAGCATTAAACTTTTTTTTCTCATTTAGTTTGTTATAAGTTTTTATTTATCACTTTGAATGTTGTTTCTTTTTTTAAATAACTCATCTGTTTCAAAAGATTCTCTTTTGAACTTACTGTAGGTTAACATTTTTTTGATTTGTTATTAATAAATAAGTGTAGAATATATCGAGGAAGTTTTTGTAAATAATTCAAAAGTTTTTCAAATGGAAACCAGATGTGAAGGTTATTCCAATGTTTTCACCGAGGGTTAACCGCTTGAAGTTTTTAACAATCTCATGAAGTACATGAAATCTCATGTGAATTAATACATGAAATACATGAAGTACTTGTAAAATAGGTGTAAAACAATGAAGTATAAACGATGAAGTAGCGAAGTACAGTGAATTTTTTGATGAAGACGGTGAATTACTGATGAAGAATATGAAAATAAAATTTTGAAGAATGTGAAGTTAAATTTTACAGGATTTCCTTTCGTTTATTTTTCACATTGTATTTTCCAAGTAGCAACCTGTTCAATTATAACGAATTCCTAAAACCTTGATTTCCTTTTAAATTAAAATGGTACCTTTTTAATCTCTTTACAATACAATTTAACCTCTCACAGGTACATTTCAAAACAAGCATACATTTTTTAAAAGCAGTTGTTCTACCTCTTACTTCTCACACTTGTAAAATTTAAACAATGTTTAAATTAAAAAACGTGCTTTATTAGTATGTAAAATAGAAAAATTTACAGATGGCTATTGTGTTTTAATAAAAAATAATTATATTTTGAAGACGGGCTATAGTATTTTAAATTTATATCTACCATCATTTTACAGACCTAAAAGTAACCTCAGTAAATTCGGTTATTGGTCAGAAGCCACTTGAATGTATTAAATAACTCTTTATGGTACAATTTAAAGATGACATAGATAAAAGGGATTTAAATCAAATTATTCAAATCATTTTGCAAGGGAAGTTGAGCTTCTGTACTTTCCATGGAAAGCATACCACCAACTCAACATTAAACCAGCAGTATAGCGTAAAGTATACACTGACCAACTGGAAAGTGAGAGACCATGGTTCAAGTCCTGATTGCAACGGATACGCTGCTGTGATCAAAGGTTCGCTATCAATTTTTGGACTGAGGGGAAGGCAACGGCAAACCACCCCATTACTTATATTCCCTAGTAAGGTCAGTTTTGCTTGGCTAAGTTGATCGCCTATACACTATAACGTGTATGGCACTCAAAATGAGGAAGACTGTAAAACAGCTGCATCACTGTAGGTGTTCTCCATAGGCATCAGGTTCGAAAGGCTTTCTTAACTTTATTTTTACTTTATCATATGTAATATGAGAAAGTATTGTTTTCGTGCAGAAAAAAATTTGAGATTTTGATGGATTTACACTTTTGAGGTCCCTGAGTAAATAAGACCATTTCAAAAATGTCTGTGTGTGTGTATGTGTGTGTGTGTGATGTGTGTATGTGTGTGTGTGGTCAAATTTTGTGTGCGACCTACAGCAAAAACTAATAGGAATTTTCAAACAAAATTTTGGATTTTGTATCCTTATGTTGAGACTTAGAGCTGATTAGATTTTGGCTAAAATTGATTCACGGGAACTATTTTTTTATTTTTAAATTTTATTATTTAATATTAGTTTTAATTAATATTTCAAAAACTAATAAGAATTTCAAAACGAAATTTAGGATTTAGCATACTTATGTCGAGATTTAGAACTGATTAAATTTTAGTTAAAATTTTTTTATGAAAACTATTGTTTTTTTATTTTTTTAAGTTTTATTATTTAATATTAGTTTTTAATTAATATTTCGAAAAGTAATACGAATTTCTAAACTAAATTTAGGTTTTTGCATATTTTAGTCAATATTTAGAACTCATTAAATTTTAGTTAAAATTTGTTTATAAAAACTATTGTTTTTTATTATTTTTAATTTTGTTATTTAATATTAGCCTTTATTTAATATTTTAAAAACTAAAAGGATTTTCAAAACTAAAGTTGAAATTTGTTATGTTTATGGCAGGAATTAGAGCTGATTAAATTTTGGATAAAATTGGTTCATGGAAGCAATTTTTTTTAAATCTTTTTATTTATTATTAGTTTTATTAAATATTTCAGAAACTAATGAGAATTTCAAAACTAAAGTTGGTATTTTGTATCTTTATATTTAAACTTAGATCTGATTAGATTTTGAGTCACATTGGTTAATGGAAAATATTTTTTTCTTTTTATTATTAAAAATTATTTTTTTAACATTTAATAAAAGTATGATAAAGTCATGGGCATGGCCACATCCGATTTTTTTAGTGTATTCGATCTCGCCTTTTAATATTATATTATACAAAAATCTCCGTTGATGCATCTGGCACATTCTATATCTTGTTTTGTCATACTGAAATAACTTTTATACTTCTCCGATCATATAACATGTCTTTTTTTGTCATAATTTAGTATAATTTGGCTCTATTAATTAGTTATCAGCAATTGACATGGCTTCATGGTAAAGTTTCTTATTTCCCTTTACGATATATATATTTCTTGTTTCTATCCATCTTGATTAAACAGTTTTAATTTGACTTGATCAATAACTGGATTGTGAACATATGAATCCCTTACAATGTAATGCAGCCCCACAAGCAAAGAAGGAAATGACCAGTGGGCCGTTGTGTTTTTGCAGATCGAGCTCAAATGTTTAATCACATGAAATTTTTTTAAATAATTAGTGTTAACATTAACTTTCATTCTTTATTATTCTATTTTTTTATATTTTCAATTAAGGACATATTTTTCTGAATTTTTTTATTTCATTTTGTTTCTCTTGAACTTTGCATTTCATATTCAGAAAATTACACTATCGCAAAAATGTTAGCGTTATTTTCATTGAAAGAAATATTTTGGCTCTTTTTTGAAAATATATTAAATTGTTTCTTTCGAGAATAGATTCAAACAACTTCACTCGTAAAATGCAAAATACAATATCTACGTGAATACCTTCTACATTGATAATATTTTCTCATCAAAATGTATTAGAAGCAGTAACAAAAACTGGTCCTTTTCGTGCTTTTAATTTTTGAGGTCAAAAAGTACCATTTCATTTCAAAAAAGTTCAGATTTTGCTTTCCATTTTATTACATAATAATTATGACGCATTTTGGGATGCATAGAAGCTGGAAAAATTAGGTGAAAAGTGAAGTACACGTCGCAAAGTGGCTGAAAAGTTTTTTCAAAAGTGGATTAAAAAAACTTCACTTTGAACCTTTATAAAATTAATGTTAAACACAATATCTTTGTGAATTTTTTCCATGCCAATAAAATTTTCTCATCAAAATGTATTAGAAACACAAAAAAAACTAGACGGTCACTGGCCTAGTAGTTAGAGCGATCGACTTCCACCCGGAAAGAGTCTACAAAGGAAAATTTTCTTTCCGACTCTCTTTCTATCTATGACCGTCCCCGTGCTTCGGAAGGTCCTCCTATGTTAATGAATTGCTATCATTAACAATAATATAGGGTAACAGGCACATCTGAAGCCAGTCTAGCAAACTACTTCAGATGTAAAACAAATAATATGCTCACAGTACCAGCAGTAGCTTCGGATCTTTGTCGAGGTTACTGTTGGATATTACAGGAGCTAGTCCTAATTTAAGAAAAAAAAACTGATTTGTTTTGTGCTTTTCATTTTTGAGGTCAAAAAATACCATTTTATTTCCAAAAGTTCAGAATTTTGCTTCCCATTTTATTACATAATAATTATGACGCACTTTGGAATGCCTAGAGCAGGGAAAACACGTCGGGGACGTAACTAAGTAGCTTAAAAGTTATTGCAGTCTTGCAAAATGGATTCGAAAAGGTTTGCTTTAAAGCCGCAAAAAATGTAAAATACCATTCTTTGTTTTTATAGTTACTTTTGTTATAAAAAATGGTGTTGACTTCCACGTATTTTTCTTATTAATCTTTCATAATATGTAATAAATGTGGTTTCAAAATTTTCGTTCTAAACAATTGTGCTGCTTTTAAATAAAATAAAAATATTTTCCGTAATTGTATTTTAAGTAAAAAATAACTACAACTCTTAGTGTTACGCTAATTATTATAATTAAAAAGCACGCACAGTGCAATATTTCAAATTAATACATATTTTGTTAAAAATTAATATAAATCAAACCCAAAAGCATAAAGTGCCCAAAATCATTATCGATGTTTTCTTTTATGTTTGTGATCATCATCTTTACTCGAATGACGATTATGTTTACTATGTTCTCCGCGTGGACTACGTTCACGATAAGGACTACGTTCTCTGTGTCTTCTATCCCTTGAATGTCTTTCTCGATCTCTTCCACTTCTTTCACTCCTTTTATGCATATCACGGCCATTGTCTCGTTCACGATCGTCTCTTAAATAATCCCTAGTACGATCTTCATTCCAGTCGCGATCTCGATTGAAGTCTTTGCTACGTTCCCATTTTCTATCATCACGCTCTACGTTATTAGACGAATTTCCACCGGCAACATTGTTTTGTACAACGTGCGAAGGAAAGTGCTCCTAAAAGTAATCTTTTAGATCAAGAGTAACAGAAAATCAATCTCGTCAACTTACATCCAAGTGTTTCTGTATTTTTTGTTGTATGGGCACCGGAATGCGAGGAAATAAGGTAGAAAACCATTCCAACTTGATCAACCACTGACGTAACATGGTGCCGATTCGCATCATTTGTCCACCTCCTGCCTTCACATCCATTTCCTTGTAAGAAAAACCAAAGTTAAATTCTGCCATTTCTTTTTTTGTACATTAATTTACCTACCTCTTCATCGTTTAGGTAAGGGCCGTACCAATCTAATAAATTATTAGGTGGTTGTGTGTATCTTACATACATAAAACCAAGTGCCCTTATATATGGTGAATCACAGTGCGTGATTAAGCCATTTAACTGTTTTCTAGTTAATTTGAGTGTGAACAGTTTGTATAACAAACAATAAGCAGTGGAAACAATTCCGCCAGCTCCGACGCCTCGAACACCACCACACATTCCAGTTTGACCCGAGGTACGTCTCGACCCTTTTCCCATGGTTCCAAGTGATTGACTTTGTAGTAAATTTCGTCAATAACCTCGTGGTACGTTTTTAATTCGTACAAGTTCACTAAAAACAGAAAAATCATCAGCAACTAGATGTGACAAACAAGGATGATCTTCAAATTGCAATTTTTACACCCGCACGTCAGCAATGAAAAAATTCAAGTTACAAAAATTGCAATCAAAAGATGCATAAAACAATTTACTACTTGGCTGTTTTACTTGTCAATTAAAATAACGGTTTCAAGTAATAAATTCAAATACGTGTTTAACTATTCTGCAAACCGAGTTGCAAAATAATTATTTTACCGTATTTACATGTCCAATGATGTTCCAACAAAGTGACAGCTAACAGATGTGACTAAGCACCAGTGCCAAGGTCAATATTCTCTTGTCTTAAATCCTGAAATAGCAAGTTTACTAGAATAATTCTGTAATTAACACACACCAAATTTCAAAATGTTACCTACCAACAAAAAAATCGGCCTGATCCCCCTTTAACTTTTAATTAGTTCACCTAAACTATGTCAAAATAAATTTAAATAAACAAGTAATTTTATATTATTAGATCTTCGCAAATACATTGCAAAACAGAATGCAGAATAATAATTTTTTTTGGCTTCAAATTATGTAACAAAATAATCAATTCATTTGTGGTTCGTGTAGTGAAACATGCTAGTAACCATATTGGTATTACAGAAGCACCAAATAATTTTTTTTGTTTGCCTTTCTTGATCTTGATGTACAATATACTAATTAGATGTAAACGGCTGCTCAGTTTATAACCACCCTTCCTTAACCCCTAACCCTCCTTCAGTAATATTGAAACACAGTTGATGCCTGATGATGTCATAATATGGCAAAACGTGAAAAAATATAATTATTACTTTACTCTACAGTCTGACGGTGTATTTTACTTTTAAAATGTATCCAATGAATGTTTCAGTGATTCTAAAATACAGATATGGTTATGCTAGAAAAGCTTGTGGAACTTTGGAAATTATCTTCTATGCCCGGTGTGGTGTCTCTCCAACCTTATGAAACGAAAGTAAACAAAGCTCTTAATTTTCAATTCCAAATAGTAAATACTGAAAAATTTCATATATTGGTTTAAAAATGAGGTCAAACTACCAAAAATGATAAGATCTTTATGTTACAGGTAAGTCATATCTTCCATTGATTAATGAACCGTAGGAGATTTTTTGTGACATAATTTTATAATGATCACTGGGCTACAGCCAAACGAATGACCTGGCCACCACGGTGCATAGCATATTCTGACGAAGTCGACTAAATAAACTGACTTGATAATCAGATCGAAAGCTTGACTGTAGCACACATCAACTATAAGAAATGGTAACGACTATTACATACCCTTAAAATAACTCGAGCTTTGTATATTCGTCAAAATTAATGGATTTAAATTCATTGATCGTTCGTTTCCCCATAATGGCAAAACGTTGCTCTGTTTGGACGATTTTGGTACGTACTCGTCTGAAATAAACAGAAAAATGATTAAAAAAAAAAGATGTCTGCAGGTATCGTTCTCTTACCTTCTTCTTGGTTATCGTAATTATTATCCATATTTTTGTCAATTTAAAAAGAGATATAAAGGATAAATGTATGTATAATTTCAAGTGCAACACTAAAAAATTGAATTTTTAATACAAAATACTATCATTCTACTGACATTCAATATGTCAACTGCTATATTTTTTGTTGCCAACTTAAATAATGTAACCAATATATTTTTTTATACACATAACCGAATTATGTAATCAACGATTTTTAATTATCGCTTTCTATGATCTAAAATTAGTGTGGTTTGCTAATTCTATTTGTTTGGAGGATTAAAAATATTTTTTCGTCGGTACTAATTTAGGGCAAGGGAAGAAGTAAACATTTTGCAGTGGCGTACGTTTAAAGACATAGCTAGAGGGGTATCTTAAATCTTAATATTTTATTTAATTTGTGTCTTTCTTTTGAAGGCAATGAAAACCACCGAGGTAAATTACCAAAACATTTCTTCAAAACTGGTTACCAAACTCTTTTTAGGGAAAAAAGGAGGAGAATGTGAAAACTATTGTTAAATTGTTTTTACTTATTTTTTTAATAGGAATTAGTAATTATAATAAATTAGATTATTATAATTTCTATGAATTGACATAAATTCTATTGTGGCAAAACTTGTTTATTTGGTTTTTTATTGTCACGTCACCTCTGGATGACATTATTTTTTTGAAAAAAGTACCTTAACTGATTTTTCAAATGTTTTTTAACCCATCGGGCAGATATTTACTGAATGAATAAAATATACAATTACTCCTATATGATAACTGACAGTAACTGGCAACGGTATGGAAAGAACAGAGCCCTGTTCCCTAACAACGAAAAGAAAATTATCAAGGTTTTAATTTTTTATTATTTGACCCCGATTATAAACATCAGATGTACTATCCGGAACTGTTGATCGTAATTACTGTCCTAGGCATTAGGCTCAGAGGTTGACATAACTTGATTTTCAGCCAGTGTGGTCGTCCCTAATAGTAATTGATTGTTTAAGATGGGGACACTCCTCAATAGGGGGAAATATCGTCAATAGGTGGCGCGATTACAGAAAAAAATGATAGTTGAATTTGAAAATAAATTTTAGAAATCTGGAAGCTTCATTTTTAACAAATTGAGTTTTTCTCCTGGCACTAAAACTTTTACGTCCTGTCCACCTTGACTCTTATTTACCTTCTGCATATCATTCTTATTTGGGGAAATTTTCTAACTACCAACTAATTACAACATTTTAAATCTGTAACTTTATTATTTCACAAATTTAACTTAAAAATACTTTCAAATGAACCAAACTTACTTTAGTCTTTTGTTAAATAAATTTGCTTGTCTGAAAACTTGATCCGGTCACTGGGAGTAAAATGTTCAAAAATTAGAATTACATTTTCTCCAACCTTTAGCAATGGAGCTGGAAGATAAGCAGCTTGCTGAGGACCAAATTTCAAATACCTAGACAGAACGAACCCATTTACAACTATGAATCCCTTAGTCCACTCTCTCATATCAACGAATGTGTCCTTTTTTTCCACGACGTTCAAAACGCCTCTCAATAATAAAGGACCAACGGTACTTCGAACTGGATTCCAATTTTTCAGATTGTTATTCCAACTCTTTCTGAACGTCAACGGATAGATATCCCAATCGAAAATAATCATGCTATTAATAGAAACGTCTCCTTGCCAAAGTCCCTTATATTGATTGAATTGATCCAACTTCCCGAAATTGCTACGTCCACAATTTTCGACCACTATGTCAAGAGTCGCATTTTTGTATTCCACGTTTCCTAAGTTTAAACTTGCATCTTTAGCTTTCCAATAACCAAAATTTTGCATATCAGCAAGACTTTCTAGAACTTTGGATTTTAATTCGCCGTTTATGAGAACCATGGCTGTATCACAAACTCGTCCATTAATTGTTAGGACAGAATTTGGTTTTATATCTAAATTATTTTTTCTATAAACAACGTAACCATAACTTTGGCCTGCATTATGGTTTGTTGCCAATTTTTCCATGGGGAGAAGATTTCTGGTCCTTGTGCGGTCCAGATGATCAATCTCACCGATTAGTTCGTTAATCGTAAGTTGTCCCGTAATTTCGACACTTTCGTAAGCAAATTTTGGAATTTCTGGAGGTGGAAGTGGTGTTTTAGTTTTAACGGCGTTGTGCTCTTCCAGAATTCTTTTCACGCTATAATATTTATCGGTGTAATCTCCAGATTCGGTTAGAGGAGCGTCGTAATCGTAACTCGACGTATCCGGTATGTACCCACCGTTGTCGGTACTCGTATCGTCGATATTTCCTCCATTCATGAAGCCCCAATTTGTGCCACCATGGAACATGTAGAAATTAACCGACGCCGGAAAGTTGAGAATTTCCAACAAAACTTCGGAAAATTCTGCGTTGGTTCTCGTATGGTGTTGTTCCGTCCAATGATCAAACCAACCCGTCCAGTATTCCATTACCATAACGGGTTTGTTAGGTTGGTATGTTTGTAACAAGTCTAATTCGCGTTTTGCATCCTTTTGAAAATTTGCGGTGTACAAGATATTTGGTATCGAGCCAGAATTTCCATTGGAAGGGGTATCAGATGTAAATAATAATTCGGCGGCTCCGATTTCCAGAAACACATGTTTTAGTTCAGATAAGTACTTTGGATCCACCGGTTCTTCAAGCTTTTTCGTATTTCCATACTCGTTTTCAATTTGGAATGCAATGATTGGCCCACCCCGCGTAAACTGCAAATCCCTTAATACTACTAATAATGATCTCAAGTAGTTGCCCACATAGTGCATAAAAATGTTTTCTGTAGTCCTAATGCCTACTTCATTATTTCGCAGTAACCAGCTTGGTAAACCACCAAACTCCCATTCGGCACAGATGTAGGGACCAGGGCGTACAATAGCAAAAAGGTCTTCTTCCTTGGCGATTTGCAAAAACTTATGAATATCTAAAAAATTTTCAAAGTCGCTGCCACCTTTTCCAAAATCAAAACGGTTAGGTTGAGGTTCGTGCAAATTCCACGGAACGTACGTTTCGACAGTATTTAAACCGGCAGCTCGAAGTTTACGTAAACGATCTCTCCAATATTCTTGTGGCACACGAAAATAATGTAGGGCTCCACTGTAAATCGTAATATTTTTATTATTTAATGTAAAAAACGATTGAGCATCGGATAGTCCAGCTGTAACTTGCGGCTCTGCGTAATATTCATATAGCGTCGGAAGTTCTGCCATTTTTAAACGGTCACTCACTTTCACTGCTAGGTATTTACTAACTGTTTACCAGCCTGCTATCAGTTTTGTGAATAGAAAAAACAAAATTCAGGTAGTACCTCTAACCCTGACCCCCTTCTTGAGATGAAAGCGGTTGCATAAACTAGATACCGTTGGTTATATTTTTTATTTGATAAATACCTAATTTATTTATCAGAATGCCAATGTGCAATCAGAAAATATTTTACATCAACATATCAGACACGCTAAGCTTCTGTGGGAATGTAAACAATGTGGTTATCAAAGTTATTTTATTATTGTGACCAAACAAAACCTTGTAATAAAATTGTAATTTTATGTTATGAGCGATAAGTGCTATCTATAAAAAAATAAACAAAAAAATCACTCAGTGCGATTTAAAAGAATCTATAATATAACCAGGGGCGTAGCATGCGTTTGTCCATAGGTAAATATATTGAGGCTCGCGCAGATTTCGCGAATTAGAATTTAACCATTTTACGGGACTAACTTTAGTCCCACCACTTGGTCGGGCCGATTTTTAGAACTAATTGGTCATTAACGCTTTTTATAAATTTTTTCTGCACTGGTTTGAGCGAGATGAGGTGTGGAAAATTGTTCCTCAGTTTGGATTCTGCTATTAGTAGACGTGAATGTTGACTATAACCTTATAGGTTCTGAGCAGCAACCGTCGTCGTAGCGACAGTTTGCTGATGGGAAGGAACGAAGTTACGCGTGATACTCCTAGAAATTATATTTTCGAACACGAAAAGCTTGATGTTCTACAAAGGTCACATTTTTAGCAATAAGATAAAAATGTTCTGGATTTAATATTTCTTTTAGTATTAGCAACATCTCACGTATTTTGTCCAAGTTTTCAAAAAATTGTTTATAAAATTTCTTTATTACAGGTAACTGCAGAGGTTACATTAAGTGAAGTAGAGGGGGCGTACTAAGAAAGCGTTGTTAAAATGTTGGTGGTGAGAAGGCACGTTCAGGAGGCGTGGTCAATAATGTACAGGGTGGGGGCGTGTCAAGAAGGCATGGTATTCAAATCATGGTAGGCCAAAAGCGCGGGAACATTTATTACCTGAAAGAGGAGCTTTGTAGTATGTACTGTGTGTTTAATACATGTCGCTTGACGCAGGTAACTTCACAGGAGTGGATAAAGTCTCCGAAGGCGGAGGTGTTGTCAGTTAAAAAAGTCAAAAAGGTTTGGTTTTAGTGGTGGGAGCTAAAAGACGTGTGGAAAGGTTATGAGGGTAGAGTTAAGATTCCCGGACTTGAAAATACACTTTTTCCTATAGAAATGGCTTTACCAAACGAAAGAACACAAAAATATAAGCTCTTTAAGGTGAGGATCAATCTTGTCCGAGTTGTAATAAGGCTACAATTTAATTTTAAAATTGCAATTTTCCTTTTTTGTTAAGAAATACATGTACATCATGTTGTAAGTATATTATTGCGCAATATTGCGTAATAATGTATTCATTGTGTTGACGGGTCGTGTGCTGTGCCTGGGTTGACAGTGACTAGTGGTGGGGAGATACCAGTCGCTCCCTGAGATCCGTCGCGTCAACATCTATACTTTTCGAGTTGGAGGTACTTGGGGGATGTTTTCAGTAAGGAAAGCGTTTATCGGCAGTTTTGATAAACGCAACTACGTCAAGAGTCGGATTCACACTAAAAGTGAATTTTTTCCGAAATTTGTTGTCCGATTACAAATTTAATTCTTTAATTAGTTAGTTAGACCCTCATCCTTCATAATTCCTTGAAAAAACGAGTTTCTGGTATCGTTACTGTCCTCACAACCTATTTTAATTTCGGTGGGTCGGGTTAAAATTGAAAAGAGTCAATGACAAAATTGCATTCCAAATTAATGTTTAATGCCGTTTTTTCAAAATGAGTGAACAGCAAATTTTATTTTTTATGCGCTATTAGACCCTCCTTGTTTCATAAACCATTTAAAATGATAAAAATCGCCATCCGGAAATTTAAATGCAGGTCATGATCAGTAAAGAGGAATAAACAGTGTGCCTGCTTTTAATAAAAAAATTAATTGCATGTGTGATATGCACTATTGGGTGTATAATAAATGTTAATTCTGCATAATATTAAGTGATGGAAAGAGAACGTGTCAAGAAAGCATGAATTAAATGATGGAAATAAGAAAGTGTGTTAAGAGGGTGTGGTCAGTTCCAGGGGTTCACCAGAAGCATTTTCATAAGTAGGATCAGCTAGGTTTTAATGAATTGTGTCAATAAATTCATTAAGGGGTCCAAAACAATCTTTGCATTTGGGAGCAATAAACCTCTTAAGGCCATGCAAATATCAATTCTAATACTTTTCTGCAAATTTAAGTAAATTGATTTCTTTTTAATAACTTAAAAATTAAAAATTTTTACATTATTTATATTTGAAAGAGCTATAAAGCGTTTTCAAGAAGTCGAACATATTTGAATGCGCAGTATATGATCACACCTTGTATTCTATTTACCTTGGAGAAGGCGTGCCAAAAAGGCATGGTTTAAGTAATGAGAGTAAGAAGGTGTGTAAAGAGGCGTGGCCAGTAAAGAGGCTAGGAACTCCGAGAGATATTATAGCCTGGAAAATTTTTTTGAGCGAATTTGGACATTCATTTCAAGCAGGACCGGCTCTGAAGTATGCCATCTCGTTCAGGTATTAATTAGATCTAACTGCAGGTCCATAAATTGAGTTATGGGAAGGGGGCGTGTCAAGGCCGATTATTAATTATAATAATACAATCAGGAGAAAGAGATTATTCCTTTCACGAAGAGCAAGCATTGCAGTAGGTTAACATCTCCAAAAATAATCTGTCCGAAACTCATCTTGGTGGGCTAAATATCTGAAATTTTTACATACTACGTATTACACACATACGCAAAAGAAGATTTGCAGTAGTATTTCTCTTACAGACAATCTCTTTCATTGGATGCCTCATCTTCTAAACATAACATTTTTTATCTTTTGTTTTATTAATTAGTAAAATCGCTGTAAGGAGACTGCTTCTCCGCCAATAATGTTTTGGGAAAGTTTAAAAAATCTTAGCGAATCAAACAGAGCAGTCCTAAGGGCAATAATTACAAAAACAATTCTTTTCTTGTTAAAAAGATCGGCACACGTCAAATTTTAAAAACCGTTATTCTGAGTAAATTTTTAATTAAATTAATTAAACCCAATAGGAATTGGAATAAATCACCAAATATTATAATGATGTCAGAATGACGGTACGTTAGCCACAAGTTGCAAAACCTAACCTATTTAAAGTTACAAATAGCTGTAAAAATTGTGTTTGTTGTTATTTTATATTAATTTCTAAAATTTTAGTTTACGATGAAATGTAGTTTTAAGATAATATTAATTTTATTTAAATAAGTTGATTAAAATGAATTGCAAAGCGAACTCGTCCAAAGCTTCACAAGATTTTGGTAAACATCATCCAGAGGTTATTTTTGATGTAATATTATACTACATTTTTATTTCAGAATTATTTTTTCTTATCCAAAAATGTTTGTCTGTTGGTCCCTTGAAGGACACTTACGCGGTAAGCTCTAATTTACAATAAGCAGAAACTTTCATTAACTTTGCTTTGTTGCAGACTTTGGTGACTGAACTTGAAAAAACAGGAGTAAGTGTTTTGTTTTTATTGCTCGATTGTTTATAACTATGTTTTATTTTAAGGTCCTACCCAAGAGGTTGGATTGGCAAGGAAAGGAACACACAAGAAGTTTAACCGAATTGGTAGGTTGGAAAGTCGGTATTCGCATTCTTATTTTAATTTCATGTCGTTTTTCAGGAGCAACTGTACCCGCATATAGGACCAGATTATTTATTGAAAATATGTCGAAATGTTACATCACAAAGTAGGTTAAATGGTGATACTACTGGAGTTACAGTTGCTTTTAACGTCGGACGTCATTCGTTGTTACATAATCGTGATGTAAGGAGAAGTAGTTCGGCTTTATTGTGGTATTCGGCTCGTAAAAATGGAATGCCACTACCGGATCCTTACATTAATCCACCTGTACATAACATTGGTAAATTTTTATTTTTGCTTCATTTCGTGGAAATAAGACAATTTTAATTTTAGCGAATGTTATTTTTGGACGTGAAATGTCAGGCAAATCGTCTCGTCCCTTGATGGTGGGTCCGAATCGTTACAAAAACTTGCAATTGCAAAGAAAAACATTGGGTCACTTGTCGGCAGTGTACTGTTTATTATTTGATCGTTCTGGAAAATACTTGATTACGGTAAATCAACTTTCGGTAATTTTTATAAAAATTTTATGGTTGTATTTTAAGGGTGCCGATGATTTTTTAATCAAACTGTGGTCTTCTGTAAGTGGTAGGCTATTGTCCACATTTCGTGGTGCAACTGCTGAAATAGCTGATATTGCAATCAATTTGGAAAACACTTTACTGGCAGCTGGATCTATAGACCGCATTTTGAGGGTGTGGAACTTGCAGACTGGTGCTCCGGTGACTAGCCTAGCCAGCCACACAGGAATGATCACGTCTGTTAATTTTTGCCCCGGTACCCGGTGGGATGTTCGGTACTTAATTAGTACAAGCACAGATGGTTCAGTGTGTTTTTGGAGTTATGGTCACAATTCCAATGGAGCAGCTGAATTTTTGTAAGTGTTCAAAATAATGCACACCAAGTTATTGTACTCAATTTTATGTGAATATGCTTTTTATATCTGCTAGAGAAGAATATTTAAAAAAGACAGGGAAGTACCAGAGGTGTACATATTTAGTCAAGCGCTTCTTCTCATTTTTTTGAGTGGGTAATATGAATTTTCAAAAGGAAAGGAATTTACACTCTACAAAGTTTGTTACAATAGTCTTTAGGTACTTTTGGAAGTATTTCAAAAATATAATTTTTTACTTGAATCTGTTAATTTGGCTTGGGAAAATAAACTTTAATATCGGACTCAGACGGGAAGATGGCCAAATTTGTTCCAAAAATGTACCAAGTTTTAAATTGGCCGTTTCCTATGCATCTCATGCCCAAAATTAGTGTAGTATGTGCAGATACGGCATTAATACACATAGAAACCTTGATTTTTCAAGCAGTAAATGTTGACTGCTTGAAACGCTGCGACAACCATAAGAAATGCAAAAAATAGTATATAGAATTTTGTAATCAATTAAATTTATAACATAAAAGTCATTTATGGCTGTAAATAAGTTAAACGTAGAAAGCAACTTTAAATTCATAATCAATACATCTGCATTACGAAAAATTTCGCATTGAAACTAAAAAGTTAGGAAAAGCGGCAAATTAAACGATTTTATAGGAACTTTTATTTCTCTTTTTAGTTGTTTTCGATAAAATGGATTTCTTGATATTTTGTTAGACGGTGAAATAAGCTTGCCGCGTACTATATATCGGAATAAATACATATATACTTAAGCTTTTCGCGTACTGCGTCGAACCCAGATTTGAAAAGTCGAGAATTCTCATACGAAAATATTTTTTCGGTTGTCCAATATAGCAATATTAAAGAAAATGATTTAAAATATTTCAAGATATATTGAAGAAAAACTGAATTTGAGCGGTAAATATTTCTTATTTTTTTTGTATATGAACAAATTCCAAATAAATAAATAAACTTTAGGTAGGTACCAACTAATTATTACTTCATGACAATGTTTATCGCGGAAACCGTTACTTGGGCAACTGTCGACTAGGCGACGCAAACTACTTTTTTTGTACTTGAGCTTACTCAGGAAATCGATTTTGAACTTGAGAAATTTTCCTACAGAAGCAGAGAATTACTCTGATGGAAGGAGTTTTTTCTCAGAACGGTTATTACATCATCAGATCCCATAACTTGAACATCCACCTTTTTGAGTACTGTTTTCACTTAGGGATGTTTTTAACAAGTTTACAATAACATTAATTTCTGACACATACGGGTCAAATGTATTACCAAAACTGCTTAGTTGCTAGTTTACCTCGCTCTATTGATCGTTGCCCAACTGTCGCGTACTGGATTACTGCGCTAATAGTTTAGGCGACAAGTCGAAAAAATTGACTAAATTTGATATAATCCAAATCTTTTTTTTTTTTTTTATTTAGTTTAGTCGACAGTTGATTGAGGCTAACAACTATCTCTATTGCTAATCCATTTATTTTGCATATTATCTATCTCTAAATTATAATTTTACTAAAATTGAATTTACTGTTTTAGATCCAAACCCATGCAATATTTAGAAAAAATGAGGCCAGGTCAGGCCCAAATGATATGTTCCTCATTTAGTCCAGGCGGAACGTTTTTGGCAACTGGATCTGCTGACCACCACGTTCGGGTTTATTTCATGCACGGAGATGAAGGTCCTCAGCGCATTTTAGAAACACAAGCACATACTGATCGCGTCGATTCCATCCAATGGTCTAATCACAGTTTGAAGTTTGTAAGTGGAAGTAAAGATGGAGTGGCACATATTTGGAATTTTGAGTGCCAGCAGTGGAAAAGTTCCCAGCTGCTTATGAGTACAAAACTGTCCAAATCTGCAGATTTAGAAGAAGACAAAAAATTGAAAGTTACCATGGTTGCTTGGGATTGTTCGGACACGTGGGTCATTACAGCCGTCAGCGATTTTAGCCTCAAAATTTGGAGAAGCGACACGGGAAAGTTGGAAAAAATTCTGACTGGACACACTGATGAAATTTATGTTTTGGAATCTCATCCACATGATTGCCATCTCATACTATCGGCTGGGCATGACGGGCAATTATTTGTTTGGGATATTTTGCGAGGTGTTCACGTAGCTAATTTTACAAATAACATTGAAGGTGCTGGTCTTGGAGCAGTTTTTGATGCAAAATGGTCACCTGATGGTACAACAATTGCAGCAACCGATTCTCATGGTCATATATTGATGTATGGTTTAGGTGTGGGACACGAAATGTTGAAAATGGTAACTTTTTTACATTCACATGAATGTTTTCCAAAATTTAAATTTTAGTTGCCTTTGGAGTTATTTTTCCACACGGACTATCGACCTACTGCACGCGATAGCAATAATGTAGTTTTAGACGAACAAACTAATATTTGCCCACATTTAATGCCTCCACCATTTTTGGTTGATGCCGATGGAAATCCTTATCCTCCGATGCTACAAAAATTGGTTCCTGGTCGAGAGCATTGTCGGAACGAACAACTTGTTCCAAACATTGTTATTGGACAAGGAGGTAACTTTTTGTTAATTTTTGGTTTCATCTCCAAAAGTGAATATTTTTAGGTACACAAGAAGTGATAGAAGGTGCACCCGAAGATTTGGATCGCTTAATGGCGCTGCATAATAGGGATCAAAACCAAGATGAGGATAACCAAAATAACTTACCTCGTCCGGCTAGAACTCCTGGATTTCGAAGGTATTTTGAGTTAACAATAAAAAATGTAATTATTCTTTATGTTGCTTTAGGATGGGTTCAATTGGGTTGGCTCAAAATGGAAACTTCAAATGGAGCAAACGGTTGCTGGTAAAATTATTAAAACTATCTGAAGTTGAGCAGGCCAAAGAAGTTGTGTAAGTTAAAAAACTTGATATAAAACCTATACAAAATAGCTTGTAAGTAGATAAATTGGCTGAAAATAGGAAATTTTATAGTTCAACTGATCATGAACCATAAAATATTAAATTTAAATTTAATCAGAATTGTGTGATTGTTTAAAATAAAAATTTTTTAATTCCATTTCTACGATGGAATTATTGCAATATCGAAAGGAAATGAGACGTCGACCTGTTATGATAAACACTGCCACTGCTGCAACGCCAGCATCTAATTTACATAAAGGAAGACGCCGAAAGAGCAGATCAACTGCCGTGTTATACAAAGTAGAACCGAGTGTTACTGACGCAGAACAGGTAAATTTTGACATACAAACCTAAAAAAATATAAACTCTTTAAATTTAGGAAGAAAGTGACGCTTCTAACACTAGTGGAGGAAGTGAAGATTCTGAAAATGCTGTCATACCATCATCCAGTGATTGCAGTTCTGAGTCTTCTGAATCTTCAGGTTATTCGATTGGTTGCCGATCGTGGCGTCAACTTGGAACCTCGAAGGGTTCAAGCGACGACAAACTGCAAATAGTCGCAAAATTGTAGCTTCTTCCAACCACAAAGAAGCACAAAAGAACAATCATTCAAAGGTAACTGAATGTTTTTTATTTTCTGTATCTGCCATGTTTATTTCAGGTGCCTAATTCACTCAAGCTTCCGAAAGTAGAACTTGAAGAACTCTACAAACCACCAGAATGGTTATCAGAAACGGTTCCTTGCAAAGCGCCCTATTTTCCACAAATGGGCGACGAAATCGTCTATTTTATTCAAGGTCACGAAAAACTTGGCCATAACGGCGCGTTCCGTATATGAAGTTAATTGAAAGACGTTCCATGGCCTAAAATGACTTTTCGGTAAGTGATCATTTTAAACTCTTAAATTGCAGGCAACAGAAGAGCGAATTTCTTTTGAGCTGTGAAATAAGAACTGCTTGTCAGGTTTGGTCACATTTTGAGAATTGCTTTTTCGAAAGGAAATGAGACGTCGACCTGTTATGATAAACACTGCCACTGCTGCAACGCCAGCATCTAATTTACATAAAGGAAGACGCCGAAAGAGCAGATCAACTGCCGTGTTATACAAAGTAGAACCGAGTGTTACTGACGCAGAACAGGTAAATTTTGACATACAAACCTAAAAAAATATAAACTCTTTAAATTTAGGAAGAAAGTGACGCTTCTAACACTAGTGGAGGAAGTGAAGATTCTGAAAATGCTGTCATACCATCATCCAGTGATTGCAGTTCTGAGTCTTCTGAATCTTCAGGCTATTCCGATTGGGTTGCCGATCGTGGCGTCAACTTGGAACCTCCGAAGCGTTCCAAGCGACGACAAACTGCAAATAGTCGCAAAATTGTAGCTTCTTCCAACCACAAAGAAGCACAAAAGAACAATCATTCAAAGGTAACTGAATGTTTTTTATTTTCTGTATCTGCCACGTTTATTTCAGGTGCCTAATTCACTCAAGCTTCCGAAAGTAGAACTTGAAGAACTCTACAAACCACCAGAATGGTTATCAGAAACAGTTCCTTGCAAAGCGCCCTATTTTCCACAAATGGGCGACGAAATCGTCTATTTTATTCAAGGTCACGAAAAATACATCGAAGCCATAACGGCGCGTTCCGTATATGAAGTTAATTCGAAAGACGTTCCATGGCCTAAAATGACTTTTCGGGTAAGTGATCATTTTTTTTAAACTCTTAAATTGCAGGCAACAGAAAAGCTGAATTTCTTTTTGAGCTGTGAAATAAGAACTGCTTGCACTCAGGTTTGGTCACATTTTTGAAAAATTGCTTTTTTGCCCTCTACATAATTACATTTTTATAAAACTTTCCATGATACAAAATTATTAGTAATTATTACATGATTGATTGGTTTTGATGTGTGTAAAATTAAAGAGCCTGAAAACTGCAAATTACGTGTAGTTCCAAATTCTTTTAATATTTTTATATTACTTATTCAAACTCCATTCTTTGATTTAGGATCACGAATTTGTTAAAGTGGTTGGAATAAAGTACGAAATACGACCTCCTCGTTTGTGTTGCTTAAAATTGGCACTATTAGATGCAGAGGGTTTATTAACAGACAATATTTTTACGATTAAATATCATGACATGCCGGAGGTTATAGATTTTTTGGTTTTAAAACAATTTTTTGATTCTGCAATTTCTAGAAATTGGAAAGTTGGCGACAGGTAATAATTTCTCTCAGTATTTTTGTTCTAAATTAATAGCTTTATTTTTATTTATTAGATTTCGTTGTATGATCGATGATAGTTGGTGGATGGGTGAAATAATAGGTATATCTCCATATTCTGTTGAAAAGCCTGATTCACATTTTATGAGTTATGAGGTAAAATGGGATAGTGGGGAATTTGATCGTGTAAGCCCTTGGGATATGGAACCTGTGAGAGAAGACCGTAAGATTGTATAATTTTGACATTTTCAATTCTTAATATTTTCTTTACCAGGTTTACCAGAAAGTGTCGGAAGTTCTGTTATTGTATTACCTGAAGAAATCGTTTTATATCAACCACAAAATGAAGAGTGGCCTCAAGGCGATCGTATAACCTCCTGTAAGAAAATTAGTGAAACTTTGGAACAAGTCATGGTTTTGGCCATTGCGGAACCGTTTTTAGTTCCCGTTGATCTTAGTCAATATCCAAGTTACGCTCACATTGTAGAATATCCCGTCGACTTGTCTACCATCAAAGCTAGAGTCGATAACAATTTTTATAGACGAATAACGGCAGTGCAGTTTGATGTCCGGTATTTGGCCACAAATGCAGAGAAGTTCAATGAACCACACAGTATCATTGTCAAACAAGCTCGAATAATTAGCGAACTTTGTTTGAGGATTATTGAGTAAGTCACTACTTCTTGATTTTTAAAAGCCATAATAACTATTTGATTTTAGGTGTTGCTCTGATGAAAACGTTGAAGTCGGTGTGATTTATCATCAACTCATGGATTCCTACCAATCTTCAGAGAGTGAAGAAAATCTTCCAGGACCGTCGACCAGCAGAAGTGTAAAAACGGTTACTCCACAATTAAAAAGTCCAGATGAATGGAAGCACGAAGCTAGGTCTCTTTTAGATGACTTGTTAGCTTGCGAAGACTCCGAACCTTTTAGAGTGCCTGTTGATCATTTGAGACATCCAGGTTCGTACCTTCCCAATTTTTACTAGTAGTGGGGACTCCTGAACCACTTTTTTAATTAGAATACCAATCAAATATGGATCAATGGATACTACCAATCAATTAGCATATCAATAATAAGGATTAGCGGAATTATTTTAATCAAAATTAATTTAATCAAATTCAGATTTAGATTTTAATAACGTAGTCCAGGAGTCCCCGAAAATAAAATCTAGTTTATTTCAACATTTTCTCATATACACATTTACTTTATTTTGTTTTCAGATTACTTCCAAGTAATAGACACGCCAATGGATTTGGGTACCGTGAAAGAGGAACTACTGGGTGGTAATTACGAAACTCCAATCGAATTTTGCAAAGATATGAGAATAATTTTTCAAAATTCAAAAAATTATAATACAAATAAAAGATCTAGGGTAAGTAAAAATACGGTTTTAAGTTATTCCTAACTTAACGATAAAACACTTTCTGTTTACAGATTTACGCCATGACAATACGATTGTCCGCAAAGTTTGAAGAACACATGGGTCATCTATTGTTCAACTGGAAATCAGCAAAAAGACGAACAAACACGTCAACAAAACGAATATTAAAAAGAAGTCAACGAAATGCGGCGAAAAAGCAACCGATATTAAAAGAGAGTGCTACGGATTCTTCCGATAACGAAACTGTGGCGCAGGTCAAAGAAGCAATTATTTCCGCACGAAATGCACCACAAACTAATGGTCACATTAGTGATTTTAAAGTAAGTGAAAATAGTGACGGAAAAAATTCGAGTTCCGAGACGCAGTCGTCGAGTGACAGTGAACATTCTGCTTATAAACCAACGACTGTAAAAGCGCGAAGTGTTGATAACGGAATTAAACGGAGAGCTCCGTGTAGAAGGAACTGGGGTCGGCCAAAGTCGGATAGTAGTGAAGATCGAGATACAGCTGATTCGGAGGAACGTGTCTTACCAAGAAGGAAAAGTGTTAAACGGTATCACAGAACTAGAAATGGTACGCGTCGTGTAAGTTCGGATAGCGACGAAATGCGCACGTCATCGGGTAGGTGTGTTAAACGAGCGCGTTATATTGAAGATTCTGACAGTGAACCTGCCAGAACTTCAAATGTGAAAGAAGATAGTGACGAAGAGAGTGATGACAGTAGCGAGGACAGTGAAAGCGGTATTGTGACCACTGTCAGCAGTAGAGGGCGGGTGAGACGGCTCACTGCACGTGCCAAAGCTCTCCTGAAAAGATAGTTAAAACTGAACATTAAGAGAATCAAAAGGCTATTGTGATTTTTATCAAATTTAAAATAAATCATGCATAAGTCAATTTAACACATAGGGTGTTTCAAATTTAATAAAATTGTAATGACAATTTATTTTAAAAAAGAAACAAAATTTGTTTATCTACCTCAATTATTTAAAATATTTATTGGGTACCAATTTAGACTAACAAATTGCATAATTTATTGTGAAATTAGGGAACTAAATTAATGAATTATTTCACATTAAATTGGAAGCATCCTGTAGATAACGAAATTAATTACTTTTACTTTTATTTATTTTTTCGCGCTTCCGTAAGTTTTATTTTTTTTTAATTCTACATGTTATTATGATGTCCCGTTTATTTTTACGTTTTTAAAACTGAATATTTTTGTAAATTTAGACTTTGTTTTAGTACCATACATATTAGTAAAAAGAATCATGTGACTTTGTTAATTGTTAGTTTTAATTTTTTATACGTATGTGTAAAATTGTAAATATTGATGATAGTTGGATAATATACATTTTTTTCCTTTTTAAAACTTCTTTTATAGAATTATTTACTACTGTCGATTCACATTGTATTAAGTTAATTTTCTGTTAAAATTTCCTGGTTAAATATGTACCTATTTTACTTAGTTTGATCATGTAAAACATTTGATTTTGAAATCATTTTTCAGGGAGTCAGAGTGGCCATCGGACTAGGCCACTCCGCCTGAAACTTCAACAAATTGTTTGACATATCAAAACAAGGGGACCTCCGTCTTTATGTGCTCTCAGCACAGAGACGGTTATAGAGTCCAAAAGAAAACTTTCTTATGTAATCTTCTCCTGGGTTTGAACCGGGTGCCTTTGCATCAGTAATCTACTGCTCTAACTACCAGGCTAGTGACCATCTCATATAGCCTTGAATTATAGCAGTGTTCGTAACTAAGCTCGCCTCACACGATGCTTGTTTTGCTGATGGATTGCTTGCTGGGCGCTGTGATGGCCGGCCGTGCTGGAAAGTGACGTCACGTGCTGGGTTTTCGTGCTTGTTTTGTGATAAAACGGGTGCTATTTTTCTTGTTGGTTTTCTGCTGGTTTTAGCGCTAACCAATGACAAAGTCGCGTCCTCGTAATGGCGCTACTAGGTTCACAAGGCTAACCTGTTGTTGTTTGCTGTCAAGTGAATTTATATTATAACCGCGTCCATTTCTACAAACTGTCACTATGACAATGAAATCACTAAACCGCGTGCGCGTTAAAACTACCTTGCATTAAAACTACCGTGTGAAGCCAACGCACTGAAAACCATCCGAATATCCAGCCGCTGAAAGCCAGCAGAAAACCCAGCAAGCAAATCAAGCCTCGTGTGAGGCGAGCTTTACTGTTCCAATATAATAAATTATACCATCGAAATTCGTTAGTAGCAGTAAAAAAAGTGGGGTTTTCGAATTTTTTAATTTTAGTCTACTAAAATGAATGGGCAATCACTGGCCTAGTAGTTAGAGCGATCGACTACTAATGCTAAGGCACTAGGTTCGAACCTGGGAGGAATCTACAAAGGAAAATTTTCTTTCTGACTCTATTTATGATCATCACCGTGCTTCGGAAGGCACGTAAAGCCGGTGGTCCTCCTATGTTGATGAATTGCCATCATTAACAACATAAAGTAGGGTAACAGGCACATCTGAGGACTGCCTAGCAAGCTAGTTCAGATGTAAAACAAATAATATGCTCACAGTACCAGCAGTGACTTGGATCTTATCCGAGGCTGCTGCTGGAAAACACAGGTCGCAGACCTCACGTAGAAGAAGAAGAAATAATACTTTGCTGTTATTAGGGGTGGTACGATAAGATGTATTATGAATTTTCAATTTTGAAAATTTTCAATTTGTTATAGTGTTCAAACAGCGAGGTTACAAGCAATGCTTTATTGTATGCCTTTTTTAATCGAGTGAAATGGACCAGCGAAAACGTTTGTGCTTGCAGGATTATTGGAATAGTAACAATTTGAATAATAAATTATTGAGAATGATGAATGAATTAAAAATTTGGTGGAGAAGTTCTTATATATTATTGTACTGCATTTAGGAAACAAACCAGGCAAAGATAGGCAAGGGAGGAAGATCTGCAGATAGAAGAACCACAATATTCATTTAAGATAGATTAAATTGATTGGTTTCGAATTTTGATAACAATTTTAAGAACAACGGTGAAGGATGAAAAAAAAAGGTTTGTGACATTTAATTTTTGTTTACAAATAAAATATAACTATTTGATATTTTGCATGCATTCATGTTTTCAAAATTGCAATTAATTTTGACTTACTTGTTTCATTTTTCAGGATTTTAAAAACTAATCATACGAAAAGAGAAAGAGAATAGTTGGAAATTTAATGATTATAATGAATGATCAAAACGGATGCAAATTCCATGACCACTATTGGTGACGATACAACAAACACTGACTGGATAACAACTGAAAGGTTTGGTAAGTAGATACGTTTAATTTTTGGTAACCATCGTTTATTAATAAATTAAATATAAAATTATTTGTAATGATTGCATGTATTTAAATTGTTAATATAAGTATTGCCATCTAGCGGCAAAATTAGAAACTAAACGTAGATTCCTACTTATGTAGATAAGTAAGGAAACTATTTGTGGGTAAAAAGTCGAATTTTGTTTTCGATATTTGTCGTTAGATGACGCCACTTGTTTGTTTATGATACATGGAGAAATTTTTTGTGAAGTTTATGACTAACTGTCAAGTAGAATGTTCTAAACATTACAATGAAATGAATAATTGTGTACTTCAGTTGTGGTGCAAATCAGAATAGTTTTTAATTTCTTGCAGGGTCAAAAAGCGACATTACAAGCAATGTTTTATGGTTCTTCTTGAGGTGAAACGGAAGAGAAGTTGGTGCATAGCAAGGATGTGAACAATTATCGAGATGAACGGGATGTCTGCATAAACCGCCACGTTTGTAATGCAAAGGTTAGTTAAATTTTAAAGCTCTTAGTAGGCCTACATTTTTTGCTATTCGTTTCTAATCAATAAAGAATTCATTTTTTTTTAAATTTAATATTGGATTTGCGTTATTTCTTCGTGAGACTGGTCCCATCGACCAGGTGCACCAAATAAATTTAGCAGGGATTCATCTAAACTCGAGTTGAATGAACTTTTGGAAGTTACGACGAGGAATCAGATGATATACTTTCAGACATTTAATACCATTCATGTCTCGTGGTATAATAGTACGAGATCCCATGCGTGATTACTACGTCCATCTGTTTTTAATCAAAACACAATTTTTTAATTAATTAGTAATAGAGGAATACGATTTTGTCGGGTTGCCTATCAAAATATGGCCGCAAGTAGGGTTTTTAACTGTTAAAATATACAAGAGCAAGAGAGAGTTGGCCCGTTGTAACTTCAAACATTCATAACGTATTTCAATAAATTATATATCAAATTAAAGATAATTTTATCTCTACGTGATTTTCTAGGGTTGCCTACGCACAGGTGGCCGCAAGTAGGGTTTTTAATTGTTAAAGATATACAAGAGCAAAGAGAGTTGGCCCGTTGTAACTTCAAACATTCATAACGTATTTCAATAAATTATATATCAAATTAAAGATAATTTTATCTCTACGTGATTTTCTAGGGTTGCCTACGCACAGGTGGCCGCAAGTAGGGTTTTTAATTGTTAAAGATATACAAGAGCAGAGAGAGTTGGCCCGTTGTAACTTCAAACATTCATAACGTATTTCAATAAATTATATATCAAATTAAAGATAATTTTTATCTCTACGTGATTTTCTAGGGTTGCCTACGCACAGGTGGCCGCAAGTAAAGATTGTTAACTGTTACAGATATATAAGAGCGAGAAAGGTTTTTTTATTCTAAAAAAAATTAAACAAAACATCAAAAAAATTATTTAACAATTTGTAAAAGGTATATTACAATATCGTTTCATTTAGTCGTTTATTGAGTCATCGGAGCTGTCTTTCTCGTAGTCACAAATATCCGAATCATCATTCTCAGAAGATTCCTTAATAGATTCGCAAATCACGTCTTTGGCTTGCAGTGGTGAAGAGTTTCCAACAAACCATGTAGGTTTTAGATAATTATCTAAAAACCAACCGCTGTTTTCAGCGCTAAACTTTATGCAATTCGGCTCGGTGGCATTTTGCCACATTGAATTAATAAATATCGACCGCAACAATTTTTGTTTTAAGGATTTCCAACGTGGTAGAATGTTGGTCGAGTCAAAACCTTTCACATTTTCATAAATTTTTCGTTGGTTTTTGTCGTCGCATACATGTTATTGAAAATCAGATATCTTGCAATATTTACACTTTGACAATTTCTTATTCCATATATAAGAGAAGTAAATTCCTGGACTACTTCAATTCTGTTATCATCAAAAATGTCATTTGGATTAGATAATGACGCAAAAACCTGCTGAATTTTCAGGTTTTTTTTATTGGATGAAAACATGTATAAACTATCTAGAAATGATATTCCATCAAATTCAGAAGTGAAAAAATTTTGTTAAATATTTACAGCTCATTTTTAGAAGTCTCTCCCAGCGGTCTGAAATCATCTAGTCAAACTGATAATTTTAAGTCAGTACAAGATTCGAGGAAGGAGTTAACGTCGTTCAGAAAGGATGCTAAAGAGCAAAATTTAAACCTAGAAATGGAGCTATACTGTGTTGGGATAGTGGAATAAATGTAAAAAAATCAGCAAGCCGATGCAATATTCAACTTTTCATTTACAAAACTTGAAACGCGTTTTCTCAAAACTACGTTTTTAAACGGTGTGCAACATAACTTGAGCAATTTTATCCGATTACCTTAAAAATTTAACTGTAGCTTCTTAAATATATAATTTATGGAAGTACCAACGATTTTGCGATTAAATAAATAATAATATTTTCTATAAACAATTTAAAATCGATTTTTCGTAAAAATTTAAAAAAGTTTAAATGTATGCCAAATCTGTAAAATTAATATTTTATAATAATCACAGGTACTTCAAAGAAAAACTCATATCAAATAAAAAAATTTGTTGTAATGTTGTAGCTGCTGGCTGGACCCTGCACACCGTTTTCTTTTGATAAAAATCAAGTCTCACTTGATTCACTGCTACAATGCCATATTAATGTAAAATCAAAATAAAAATATTCTTGCATACCTTTAAATATCTACAATAAACCTGAAAACTATACTTCAATTACTATATTGGTTATGTAGATAAAAATTCTCAAAAAAAGCCTAATTTTTTCGCGTTAATGAGTGATGTAACCCCTTAACAGTGAAAAAACTCTACTTGCGGCCACCTGTGCGTAGGCAACCCTAGATAATCACGTAGAGATAAAAATTTTCTTTAATTTGATATATAATTTATTGAAATACGTTATGAATGTTTGAAGTTACAACGGGCCAACTCTCTCTTGCTCTTGTATATCTTTAACAATTAAAAAACCCTACTTGCGGCCACCTGTGCGTAGGCAACCCTAGAAAATCACGTAGAGATAAAAATTATCTTTAATTTGATATATAATTTATTGAAATACGTTATGAATGTTTGAAGTTACAACGGGCCAACTCTCTTGCTCTTGTATATCTTTAACAGTTAAAAACCCTACTTGCGGCCACCTGTGCGTAGGCAACCCTAGAAAATCACGTAGAGATAAAAATTATCTTTAATTTGATATATAATTTATTGAAATACGTTATGAATGTTTGAAGTTACAACGGGCCAACTCTCTCTTGCTCTTGTATATCTTTAACAATTAAAAAACCCTACTTGCGGCCACCTGTGCGTAGGCAACCCTAGAAAATCACGTAGAGATAAAAAATTATCTTTAATTTGATATATAATTTATTGAAATACGTTATGAATGTTTGAAGTTACAACGGGCCAACTCTCTCTTGCTCTTGTATATCTTTAACAGTTAAAAAACCCTACTTGCGGCCATATTTTGATAGGCAACCCGACAAAATCGTATTCCTCTATTAATAATTAATTAAAAAAATTGTGTTTTGATTAAAAAACAGATGGACGTAGTAATCACGCGGTGGGATCTTAGACTATAACGGATTTCTTATTAAAACTTGTAAAATTTGTTGAACTTAAATTTAACTGAACTTCCATTGGTTTAATGCGGTCCAGCGGCTTGAAATAATTTTTGGAAATACGAACCATGATTGGTTTGAGAACTGAAAAAATTAGTTACAGCCTTTAGATATCAACAAGGATTGTAAGATTTTGAAAAGTAAACAGTACATAGAATAATATCACATCGTTATTTTATATGCCAGTTAAAAAACCTTTGTAAAATTTAATTGTCCTCGTAAGCTTTGATGACTTAAAAATTACTATTGGTTAGAATCGAAGTTGTTCCATTTAAAAAAAATTTGTAATAAAGATTTTACATTTTATGAGTCTTGAGGTGTTCCGTTTAAGTAATAACATTTTGTTTTCTTCGTTGCGCTTATTTTACTATTGAAATAATCTGGGCACTATTTTACCAACTATTTTCATTTTGTAGCTTAGCAATATTTTTTACTCCCATTTGGCAATTCTTGCTTTATTTTCCGGTTGATTTTCGATTTTTTCCCAATTTATTTCTGTCGCACTTTGCATTATTTAAAAAATATTACCTAGTTTGTCACATAATTTTTCACTTTTGTCTATTAGAAGGAAAATTATTTTTCAAACTGAGAAAATACTCTCAAATGTTACTAAATTTACCAAGAAAACTAAAACCAGCCTCGTGGTATCCAAATAAAATAGGGAGTGAGCATTAAGTGTAAATAAAATTTTAACATTTTGTTTTCAGCCAAGTTCAGTTTGTGACCCCACATGTAAATTTTTTTAAATTGACTGTTAATTATTACTGGTGCACTTTTAGTGGAATAAAAAATTATTTACATCATATTATAATTCATCATAAATGGAAAACCTTGTTATAATTAGATGTAGATTAAAAAAGAAATTCTTATATTTTATTTTTCTTTATTAAAAACCAAACCATAGGTCAGCTGCAGATGAGGGTGGGAAACTTGCAGATAGAAAAACAACAAGACAATTTAAGAAGCAACAGCTGAATCGGAACAAAAAGGTTTGTGACATTTAATTTTCAATACCTACAAATGATATTATTTCACATGCATTCATGTTTTAAAATTGCAATAAATTTTGACATTGAAGGTTTCATTTTCAGTGTTCAGAAAACAAACCATATGGAAAGAATTACATCAGATGAGGGATAGGAGTTACCTACATTAATTGTAGATGGTTGAAAATTTAATAGTAATGAATAATCCAAGTCCGTACTGCGTCCAAGATCATTTTCAGAAGGTTTTAAATTTTTAAAACGATTACGATGAAACGACGATTAAAACGACGATGTGATGAACAATCTAGGATACGAATGAAAAGGTTTGTTTAGTACGTTTAATATTTGGTGACAATCGCTTAGTTAATAAAATTCAATATTAAAATTATTTGCAATAATAATTTTAAATTGTACCTGAAATTATTAAGATGTGCTGCCATCCAACGACAAACATCTCAAGTATGGCTACTTACCTGTAGTGGGTATGCAGAATCCTGTATAATTTAGGTAGAAATCTACTTTTCTGTTGGAAGTAGAATTTTAGTTTCAGTATTTGTCGTTAGATGGCATGACTGCTTTATCATGTCATGTCAATTTAAAATTATTAGTATGCAATTTGTGTTTGTAACTCAAACTATTGTGAAATTGGTGCAAATCCTTATAGTTTTTAATTTGTTGTAGTGTTTAAAAAGCGACGTTACAAGCAGTGCTTTATGGTATATCAAGGAAAATGGATCGGTGGAAATGTTGGGTGCAACAACTAATCGAGGTGAAAAAATGCCTGCAGGAACTGTCGTGTTTGTAAATAGAAGGTTAGTTAAATTTGAAGACTTTTAGTAGCCTTGCGTTGTTTTACTATTTCTTTCTACCCAATAAAGATAAAATTAGTAAATTGTATGTGGTGAACGACCAGTTGTGCTAACTGAATTCAGCGGGATTCAGTTGAACTCGAATTCAATGAATGCTAGAAGTTGGAACAAGAAATCGGGTATACAGTGAGACATTTAATACTATTTATGTGTCGTGGTATATCTTGTTCCTTATTAAAATTTGTTGAACTTCGTCTGAATCCTCGAAGTATTTAATTTGTAATAACGGCTTTAAATATCATCTGGATTACGAACCGTGAATGTTATTTTCATATGATGGTTAAAAAATTTTTGTTAAAATTGAATTTTACTCTAATCTTTGACAATTTAAATATTAATATTGGATAGAATTAAGGGTGTTCAGTTTACGATAAATCTTTTATAACGGTTTTACATTTTACATGTCTTAATGTGTTCCGTTTAACTGTTGAAATGTTAACAACTTTAGCGCGATGAACTGCTAAGGTAGGACTCCCCGGTTCGCATCCGGGTAGAGTTCACTTTGTAATGCCGTCTCCGTGCTTCGGAAGGCACGTAAAGACTGTGGTCCTCTCACAAGATGCTTGCAACATCTTTGAGATATTAATTGCTAGAGTACCCTCTTGAGGGACGGGTAAACGACCTTGGTTGTATCCTTACATAAGGAAGCCCGAAATATATAGATAAAGCTGAAAGAAAGAACCTTGAAAGGAAGAAGAAGAATTAAAGCTGATACAAATTTCATGACCACCATTTATTGCTTTCGAATTTTGGTGACTTGAACGATGAACTGGATAATAATTAAAAGGTTTGTTAAGTACGTTTAATTCTTGGTTACCATCGCATAATGGAACCACATATATAAATAATTTAAATATGTACAAATTGTTATTGTAAATAATTATTATAAATGTAAATAATTACATATTTAAATTATTTATGTGTTTCTATCTATCTAAAAGTAGATTCCTATTTATAGTAGGTATGCAGATCCCTACTAATGTAGATAAGAAAGGAATCTACTTGTTGGTAAGAACTCGGATTTTATTTTCGATATTTGTCGGCAGATGGCGGCACTATTTCATTTATGTACCTGTCAAGTATTATTTTTTGACGTTTATGACCTCAGTTTATGACAAACTGCCAAGTGGAATGTTCTAAATTTTACAATGAAATTAATTTTATTATTGGTACGGGATGTTTTATTTTTAACTAAAATTAATTATTGTGGACGTGGTGAAAATAATTATTGTTTTAATTTTTGCAGTGTTCAAAACCGAAGTTACAATGTTTTTATGGTTTTTCTTGGAAGTGAAAAGATGAAGGTGGAGTAGTTGGTGCACAACAACAATTCGAACAATTATTGAGATTAAACGAATCACCATGTTTGTAAATGAAGGGTAAGTTGAATTTGAAAACTCCTCTTACACCTGCGTTTTTAACTATTCGTTTCTGGTCAATAAAAATAAAATTTATTATTTTAAATTACTTAATTGTGTATTGGTTTTGCGTTATTTCTTCATGAGGCTGCTGTATCCGGGTGTAAATTCAGAATAATAGTATGTTACCTTATGTAGGTATTTTGAAAGATAAGCAGTAGTAAAATTTTGTTAAAAATAAAGTTAAAATTAATATTTCTTAGGAACGAGTGTTCCATTTATGATAAATTAGGGTTTTACATTTTATTAGTCCTGAGGTGTTTCAATTAAGGGATGCTAACAATTAGCAACTTTTATTTTTGAATTGCTTATGTAATATAAACTATTTTACTATTTGGTTAATTCTCGGGGATACTAGGGATAAATTCCGTCCTTTGGTTAGATAGACAGTTTTAGGAACCCACTGAATACTTGGTTTATTCTCGTAAACACAATGTTGATGTTGATTGATTTGGTAATTCTTTGAAAAGTTAAACATGTTGACGAACGATCTTGTGAGTCTACTGGGTTTTATTTGTAGGAATTTAGGCATTAATTGTTTGGATTGTTTTGGAGAGTAGCCTTTAACGGCATTGGAAAATGTAATTTATTTAATTGCCTTTTAAAATTAGTAGTAAAAATCTGGTGGAAATATTCTTATATTTTATTTTTCTACATTTAGAAACCAAACCATACGAAGACAGCTACAGGCGAAGGTGGGATACTTGCAGATAGAAAACCAACGAGATTTTAAGTTGATGAAAGTGATTGGTTTCGAATTTTGATTTGACAATTTAAGGAGCAACGGCTGAATGGGAGCAAAAAGGTTTGTGATATTTAGTTTTTAATATTTACAAATGAATAGTTATTTGATATTATTTCACTTGCATTCGTGTTTTAAAATTACAATAAATTTTAACATTCAACGTTTTATTTTTCAGATTTCAGAAGATATACCATATGAAAAGAATTACATCAGTTAAGAGCTAGGAATTATCTACATCAGAAGTAAATGGTTGAAAATTTAATAATGAAAATCGAAAATCCCCAACTACTTTTAGAAGGTTTTGAATTTTCCGACAATGCGATGAACAATGACTAGATATGAATGAAAAGGTTTGTTAATTACATTTAATTTTTGGTGTGCATCGCTTATGCATGATTTCTTCACTCGTGATGATTTCTTCACTTGAAATAATGACCAGATGACAATAAAAAAGTTAATAAATCATCTCATTGGTTATTTCGTCAATTTAACCTGAAGTTTGCTAACTTGAAGATAACTATCAGTAAAGAAATCGGGCATTAGTAATTAAATCATTATTCAAATTATTTGCAATAATAAATTATTATTAATCTTTAAATTATTTAGTTGTGCTGCCTTCCAACGACAAATATAAAAAACAGTTCCTTGCCTGCAGTGGGTAATGCAGATTTCTATATATCTAGGTAGGAATCTGCTTTTCTGTTGGCAGTAGAATTTTAGTTTTGTTATTTGTCGTCAGATGGCGTGACTGTTTTTTAAAATCATACGATTGTCATTTATTAATAAGCGATTTGTTTTTGTAACTCAAATTAATTAGTGTGGACTTGGTGCAAATCTTTATAGTTTTTAATTTCTTCCAGTGTGTAAAAAGCGCGGTTACAAGCAATGTTTTATGGTACATGTGGTGCAACAACAAATGAAACAATAATCAAGGTGAAGGAGATGCCTGTGGAACCTGACATGTTTGTAAATTCTAAGGTTAGTTCAAATTGAAATCTTTTAGTAGGCCTGCGTTGTTTTACTATTTCTTTCTAGTCAATAAAATTAGAGGAAAATGAATTTTTTTCTATTTGATTTGCATTTTTTCTTCACGAAACTGTACCTCGTTATGGGTTAGTTGTGCTAACTAAATTTAGCAGAGATTCAGTTTAACTCGAATTCAATGAACTTCCAAAATTAATGTTAGAAGTTGGATCGAGAAATCGGGTATGCTCCGAACGGTTTTAAATATGTTTTTGAATATCAACCGTGATTGTTAATTTCATATAGCAGTTTTAAAAATTTTGTTAAATTAAATTTTCCTCTAATCTTTGACAAGTTTTAAAAATAATATTGGCTAGAATCAAGGGTGTTCAATTTATGTTAAATTTGCAATAACGGTTTTACATTTTATAAGTCTTAAGGTGTTCCGTTTAAATGGTAAAACAGTAAGAACTCACAAATTTTGTTTTTTTTGCCATAAGTTCTGTCCCGGTTAAAGTATCCCTGCTTTACAATAGTAAATTTGCAGCTTTACAATAATTTTGAACTGCATCATTTTGGCAATTCTTCTTTATTATCCCTTGTCGATTTTATATTTTCCGTCTCATTTTTCTTTTTATTCTATTAAAAGTAAAATTTTGTACATTGATTTTTACAATGAGAAAATATACTCAATTCTCGTTGCTTTCCTATGAGTTCATTTACAAACATAAGGGGGTGTTCAAGTATTACGTAAGCATGCTTAGGGGCGGGGGGATTCAATTTTTTCTTACTTTTGGAACGGGGGATATTATACATTTTACGTAAAATAAAATACAGAATAATGAAAATTTTAAATCTTAATTTTGATATTTAATAAAAGTTTTGGAAAAATTCTCACGTCTTATCATTTGGGGGAGGAAGGGGTTCACAATTTTCTTATCTTTTGCGTATACAGCAGTGGTAGGGGTCTAAAATCATTAAAAGTTTGCTTACTTAATATTTGAACGCCACCTAATGCGAAATTTGAGAGAATTAAAATGGGACCAAAACGTCAAAAATCAACTGGGAAGTAAAGCAAGGATTGGCGAAAGGTAGTTGAAAATATTGCAAAGTTGCATTACGATGTATCAAAAATAGTAGTGAATTGCTTGTTCCTGATTCTCGACTCAATGCGTGATGCCATTTACATTTACAACATTATAATATAACGAAATTCTTCAGCTGGTAATTTGCTGAGTATAAAACAAAAAAGAGGTGGCGTATAAAACCTGGCGTATGCCAAGTTCGGTTTGGTTTTACCCCCCACATGTAAAACTATTTTAAATTAATTTTTTTATTGTTTGCTAATTATTAAAAATGTAAATTATTTTTTAATTAAATCGTAAATTTATCACAAATAGAACACCCTGACAATATTAATGTGGATGAAGTAATATTGCATGTTATCCATATTGCATTGTTATTCTTACATCGGGTACTTGGTTACTTCACGCGAACGCGCTTATGATCCGGCAATTACTTTAATCGTGTCCCTCGTCTTGATTTGCGAATCGGTTTGGGTAGGCTACTTATGGCGTTTTTAGCTGACAGGTTGAGTGCGTACCAAGTTCACATTTCGCGAATAGCAATAATTAATATATTCTGTCTCTTTTGAAAGGATTCTTTTACGAAATGTAAAGATTTATTTCACATTTATGGTGTAAATAAAATTTTTTCTTTGTAAAATGATCTTGACATAAGGGATGAGTGACAGAAAACCCATCTTATGCCCGATTTTTTCACCTATTAGTTAGCTAACTTATAGGTGAAGAAATCTGGCATAAGTACGTACTCAACTTACCAGCAGAAAACGGTGGTAGTTACATTCTACGAAAACGATTACACTCGGCAATACCCCAAAAACTTCCATCCCGTAATGGAAAAACAACTGTGCGTCCTGATTGAACCTTGAAAAGTTAGCCATGTGCCGAAAAATCCATAAGTGCTTAAGTACGCGCGTCGGTTTTGTCGATCTCACTAAAAACGTTGTTAATTCCTGCAAACGCGATTTCAATCCGGGAATTGCTCGAAAAGTTAGCCGTACAACGAAAAATCCCCTAAGTGCGCGTCAGTTTTGTTCAGCCCACCGAAAATGTTGTTCATTCCCGCAAACGCGATTTCAATCCGGGAATTACTCGAAAAGTTAAGCATATAACGAAAAATTCGTAAGTGCACGCTTAGCACAGCGCGTCGTTTTTTTGAGCCCATCAAAAACGTTGGTAATTCCCGCAAACGCGATTTCAATCCGGAAATTACTCGAAAAGTTAAGCGTATAACGAAAAATCCGTAAGTGCGCGCTTAGCACAAGCGCGTCGGTTTTTTTGAGTCCATCAAAAAGGTTGTTAATTTCCGAAAACGCGATTTCAATCCGTCAATTATTCGAAAAGTTGGCCTGTAACAAAAAATCCATGTGCGCGCTAAGTTGAGTGCGTCAGTTTGGGGAGTCAACCAATATTTTTCAAATACAATTTCGATCCATCTATTCCCCGAAAAGTTACGAGTTACGAATCGTCTTTATTTGATGTGTATGATTAATTTGTATTTATAATTTCAGATGCGGATTCCACATTGCATTCGAGGGCCCCATACAACTCGCAGTTTTGATTAGAAGAAACAAGGAAATTTTGAATGTTATGTTTTATAAATTGTTTGATGACTTCATATTGAATTGTATTTTGTAATTGCAAAATAAAAATGTTGATTGTATATTTTGAATCATTGCAATGACTATACACTAACCTTGGTGATATGCTTACTCATCTATCGATAGGTTGAAAATTAAATGTGAAGTGCAGTAAGGTGTCATTTTAGGACTTAGAATAATTTTAGTAATAAATAAAATAATTTTAGGTTAACAATTCAAGAGGACACATCCTCACTCTCGACGGTTGCAACCGACCACCCACCCATATAAGACACTTACCTAAGTACTTACGAGCGAAGCGAGTAAGTAGTGGGAAATATATGGTGGGAAACTAAGTACTTAGGTAAGTGTCTAAATTGGGTGGGATGGTGGGGAATAAACCACCGGGAGTGAACATCAAGAGCTCCTAAATTGCTAACCTCAAAATTACTTTATTTATAATTGAAATTATTCTAAGTCCAAAGTTGTTGCACTGCATGTGTCACTTGTTTAATAGATAAGTGCTATGAGTCAAGTCGAACACTCATAATAAAAATCAGTATTAGTAATCTTTTACTTTTATTAATGCTATATGTATTATTGAACTACACAAATTTAATCAACAAATTCAAATACATTACAATATTTTATATGACTGGATCTGGGCGGACCTCTGCACTTCTTGGACGGCGCAACGTTTCACATCACCTGCAAATTAGAAAATATATTACAATTTTAAACACTTTTTTTAAAAACAAAATTACGAATGTACCAATTTCATCATCCAAGCTGACCAACAAATTAATTTCCATTTTTATGAAATACATTTTAGATGGAACAATTGCATTTGAAAAGTTAAGCAAGTATTCATCTACTCCCCAAACCGAAACGCTCATTTAAGCGGGAACTTATAAATTTTCCCCAAATCAAGGTGCGGGAACCTACCATTTTCCCGTCAACTTTTTCCGGGAATTACTGAATCCATCCAGGACACAGTTTTCCAGTTACTTTTTACCGATGGTAATTGCCCTCGCAGAATGTAAGTATCTGCTAGGCTAACCTGTTGGTTCCCAAAGCAAAGGAGGAACCTACGGTTTTTCTGTAACCCGCTCTAACTTCTCAGAGAATTTCAAGGATTGTAATCGGATTTGCCAAATGTAAACTGTGAACCTACAATTTATCCGTCATACAAAGCCAATTTTTCGGGAAGTTGCCGGATCACAATTGCGTTTGTTGAATATAGTCAAGTGTCCGATGAAATAAACTTAACATAACTAACTTCATTCACAGTAAGAAGACAAAGATGAATTTAACGACTTAATAAATTTTTTATCTCTTTAAAATCTGCAGCCGTAATAATTAGCAAACAATCAAAAATGCAATGTTTGAAAGTGGCAATATGAAGAAAATGTCAGTTTTATGTGAAAAACCTTCATGCATATTTTTTGTAAACAATTGAAAACACGAAAAAATTTACAAACAACTTTTTGAAATTTTTCTTGAATAAATTATTCAAGGAACAAAATTGCAAATACAATTTTGTGCCACATCTTCTTTTTCCAAAGCCTATCCGTATCTGGAACCTTACTTCCTTTGTAGTGGGTATGCATTTATTAATCTTTGCGGTGTGGCTTTAAACCTATTTGCACTGAAGCTTAGCTTTGTGCGCCGTCTTTGCTCACCCCAACAGCGGTATGTGTTACGAACACCGCCTCACAACCCACCAGTGATCACACCGAGCCAATGCTGTGTGTTAACTGCAGCATGTCGATGTTCACCGAAGGACCAAGTCAAGAAGCCCGTGATTCGCACCCCACCAGTGCCAGGTACCTCCGCAGTCGTGGGTATAGCTCTCTGACCACAAACCGGCTCAACGCCCAACTAGCCAAGCGTCGTGAGCCGAGGGCGATTTGCCTCAAAGCAGGGGTACCGCCGGCTTTACGTGCCCTCCGAAGCACGAGACGGTCATAGATAGATCAGAAAGAAAATTTTCTTACTAGACTCCTCCCGGGATCGAACCGAAGTGCCGATCGAAAGGCACCCTAAGTGTGCATACTAAGGACAGTATTCTGTAACTCATCCCTTATGTAGAGATCCTTTAAAAATTGATAAAACTTAATTTACACGCAAAATTTTGAACATTTTACAATTTACAGGAAACCAAACTTTTCCTTTGGCGAAAGGATCCTTTGTCGACCTAAGGCCGGTATTCTGTAACAATCCTTGATGAAGGAAAAGCTTGGTTTCCATGTGAAGTTACCTCAAAAATGTGTCAAAAATTTAGATGCAAACTAAGTTTTACCATTTTTTTAAAAACAAGTTACAGAATAGGGGCCTAGGAAACCTACTGCTCAATGTGGACTCCGAATCACGGAAGTATAATTTAACAATACTTTTTTCAGAAGAAGTGAAATGAATGGAGTGTTTAAAAATGTACCATTATTTATTGCATGAACATCATTAACAATTTAATTACAATATCATAGTATTGATTTGAAAAACTGAAATTTTATGATATGAAAAACCTTTTTATTTTGAACATAACTGTCCGACAATATTCAGCCTCGTGAAACAATTTCATCTGTCCATTTCTCATCATAAAGTTTATCATCTTGCAGTAAAAATCATAAATACCCATGCATTTGGTCGCCTATATAACCTGCACTCGGTTTATCTATCGTTACCACTGCTTTTATTTAAATTTCGTTTTACTGAAGTTTTATTACAATGCGACTGCTTCTATGACAAAAAGTAAGACCAAATTTCAAACCACAGAATGATAAAAGCACAAGAAAGCTGAATATTGCCCGACAAGTTATCAATGGGTTATATTAAAATTAAGATAAACAAAATTAAAATTTTAATTTTCTTAAAAAATATAATTACAGACTCCATGAATTATTTACAGTACATCAATATAAGCCCTGATTGTTAAATTAAATTGTTAATAATGTGCAACCTATAACTTTTTATAGCAAATTGAACGCTCTACAAAATTGTTTATTAGAAATTTTGCTCCATCTGGAACGGCTTTCTCTGGAGAAACGTTGAAAGAGCATCGTATAAATTTTACAAATTTTTTGGTTTTCAATTGTTTATTTCAAAAATGTATAAAATTTCTCCCACAAAATTAATATTTTCTTTACATTATAGCTGTTAACTTAATACCAAGTTGGAAATCTCCTATTTGACTCGAATATAAGAATATGAAATATTTTTGTATGATATTAATTTTCTCAAGTCGTCCATTAATTTTAAAATTATTAAGATAATTCAGAAGAAATCTGCGTGGATGGCGTGACACATAACAAATTAAATAATTGACCTTATTTAGATACAACTGATTGCATATAGCTAAACATAAACCTTTTCAGAGGGCAATAACCAAAGTTCAATTAGATTTCAATTATTTACTTGATGAAAAATCGACAAATTTCCATACTAAAATATTACGATTTTAGTTTTGTCCTCTCGCAGATTGATGTAACCACTTAAATCTAAGTCGCTAAAAAGACTTGAAGCCAATCTTCTAAATATAATGTGTCGCTATCTGCCACACAGATTCCTTCTGAATTTCCTACAACAAAAACGTATACACCTTTCCAATACAGCATGTTAAATTTTCAATAATGGTTCTGGTTCACCCGACCCTATCATGGAGGAAAAAAGCTACCCAATAAAATAAATGTTTCTCTAGTTTTATTTAAAAACTTTAAAAATGTATCTTTATTAACCATAAACAAATAGTAAAACGCAGTTCTACTAGGAAAATCTTCAAGTTGAACTAACCTTTGATATATGAATTAATGTGACGCGTTCATCCAGGCATTCCTTTCATCTCAATAATTGTTCAAATACAGTTCGAATTGTTGTTATGCGTTGATTCACATAAAACATAAAACATTTCTTGTAACTTGCTTTTTGAATACTGCAAAAATAAAATATATAGGATTTTCACCAAGTTAACTAATTACTTTTAGTTAAAGAAACACAAATTATTTACAAATAAATAAAAATTAACTTGTTATAATTACATTATATTTACATTTGTTGACAGTTCTGACTGTAAAAACCAGTGGCCCATCTAGTGACAAATATCGAAAGCAAATTGTTCAAAATATTCTAATTCACATAATAAAATTACATACCGACTCATATAAATCTACCTTTATTTCTAGATTTGTCGCTGGATGACAGCACTTAATAAACAATTTAAATTATTCACAAAATGTACGAATATTACATTTTATTTATTAATAATCAATAGTTAAATAAATACTTAACGCACCTTTAATTTTACAGCTTTCTGACGTAGCGTCACCACAATTGAAATCTAACATTATTCATATTTCCATTCGTTCTACATGTTAAATAGCTATTTTCATTTAGTTGCCTCTTATTAAACCTGAAAATAAAAATTTATTTTTAATTACAGTAATCAAATCCCAAGTTTTATTTTAATAACCTGAACCATAAAACTGTTGATTTTCGTTATTAAGTACTACTTCAACCTATAAGAATTAAAGGAATGATCGAGATCACCACTTTAAACTGTTACCGACTAGTGAAGCAATTCTATTCATGAAAATCAAGAACTTTATTTTAGCTTCACCTTTAACCTTAGCTGGCATACTGGGGTATCGATGACCCCACCAATGTAATTTCAATTTGAATCACTTTATATTGTGAAAATAATAAACTTGTGCTCTTAAAATCGGAAAAAGTTCTGAATTTTATATGAAAACTGTAATCTTTTATTTTTTAACTTTCTCAACTTTGTTTTCATATTAAATAATTAAATTTACTAAAGTTAGCTGTGAAATATATTAAAACAACTTTCAAAGATTACTATAATTTTTTCAAGTTAAAATAATGTTGCTTTTCAATTAACATTTTAGTATTCTCAAATATGACCAATTTAGTAATTTTCAATTACATTAAGTGAAAATTCAATTTATTAATAATTTTAATTTGTTGATTTGATCACTTTAAAATATTAATTTTATTAAAAATACAATTTAAATTTATTTAAAAATTCTAAAATAAAATTAAATTTTATCATTAAATTTACAAATGTATTTATTAAATAAAATTATCAATGTTTATAAAAATAAAATATTAATATTTAATAATAATAAAAATTTATTTAAAATAATAAAACTTATTAAATAAAAAAATGTTTAAAATTTATAACTAAATAACATTTTTTTTAAAATTTATTTTGTTAAATTTAAAATTTAAATATGTATTCATTTATTTAAATTTTAAATAATTAAATTTTATATAAAATGTTTTATTTTAAATTTTTAAAATAATTATTAAATTTTATTAAATTTTAAAACAATTAAGATTAAATAATAAATTTTATTCAAGTTAAATAAATTCTTTTTTAAAACATTTTATATTCTCAAATATGTACACTATTTAAATGCATTTTTAATTAATTATGTTTAAAGGGTTAATTTTTAGATAATTTTTAATTTTGATTTTAACTCCTTAAAATAATTTAAATTTAATTAAACAATAAAATTTTAAATTTATATTTCAATTGCTAAAATAAAATTAAATTTTCAATCATTTAAAAATTACCAAGTTACAGACTCTATTTATTCTACATGAAAAATCTGTTCAAATCAGGCCTGCACTACGATTTTCATAGATAAAAAAAATTATTTAAAGCAATCTTAAATGTTTAATCAGTAAAATAATGACATGACTTATTCCATTTTTCACTCATTATTTTCAATTAGCAAACTTCATTAAATTGATAAAATAACCAATCAGATGATTGATTTATTTGTTTTGTTGTCGTTTGATTGGTTATTTCGTCAATTTAACAATTTATAAATTTATTAGAAATAAAAAAAAAATGACTGCAGTCCTGTTTAATAACATACACCAATAACTGCTGAAACAATGACATTTCAATTGCAGATAATCAAAGACTTTTTAATTTAAAATTTATAAAAATTTGTTTTAAATTATTTTTAAAAATATTTTTAAAACAATTTTTTAATAAATTTGTTTTCAATAAAATTTTTTTTTTTATTAAAATTTAAATTTAATAAAATTTTAAAATTAAATAATTACATTAAATGTTAAAAATTTTCTTAGTTTGAAAAATTTTTAATTAAAATTGTTTAAAGCAGTTCAAATTTATTAAAAATTTTTAAAATATTTTAATTTTAACATATTTTAAAAAAAATTATTAAAAGCTTTAAATTTAATTAAATCCAAAAAAAAATTTTTAAATTTTAAATTAAAACCGGAAAATTTTAAAATAAAATTGATTATTTTTTTTTTTTGTCATTGGGTTTTTTGCAATTTAAAGAATTTTTCTTTAAGAAATCATTAAAAATAAAAAAATCATCCCGTTTTCTAAAATCTGCTGAAAAAATAAATTTTAATTAGGGTAATAAAGACTATTTATATAAAATGTAAACTTTTAAATTTTAACTATTCCAAAAATATTACATGATATAAATTCAACAAAAATTTACATATTACATAAAATTATTATAATCTAAATTTATACAATTTCAGGTTTATAATTATTAAAATAACTTTCAATGTATTAATTTAATTATTTAATTGTTAATGTTTCATAGTTTTTATTTGAACAATTTAAAACATAATATTCTAAAATATGTAAAATTCGCTATTTTAAATGAAAATATTATTTAATTACAAAATTACTATGTTTAATAAATACACTCACATAAATTGTCAATTACTAATTGTTTCAATTGCAGGATAATCAAAGACCAAAATATTTGATAATAAAATTTAAACCTTGTTACCACTAATTTGTTCGCTAATAATTGCATAAAACGTTTCTGTATAATCACTAGCATTCAATGTTCAAACAAGTTCATCATGATTCACATAAAATTAATGATTACTAATGCAAATAAAAAATTTAATATCACATTTGGCAGGAAATAGATAAGTAGATATAAAACAGGATATTTCGAAAAAGAAAAAAAATTTGTTAATGTTTTAAATTTAATTTGTTTGAACAGAAATTTAAAATGTGAAATATCTAATTAAAATTAATTTTCCCTAGCTCCTTTGAAAGTTGATAATTTTTCTATTTTTACTATAAATTAATAGTAAAACAGCCCTCCACCTAAAGATTTTCAAATTCACTAACCTTTCGTTTATAAATGCAGGATCAATCCGTGGCAAATTCTGGCAATGCTGCTATTAAATATTCAGATGCACCAACATTTGCACATGTCTATTCTTCATGAAAATTTGAAACCAATAAAAGATATCAGTCCTGGAACTTGAATCATCTTTGATTTCCAAAATCCTGAAGCAACTTGAAAAAAATCTGAAATCAAACTCTTTTGTGTGGTTGGTTTTCCAAACTCTGAAACATAACAATTATAAGTATTTTCCACAGTCCATAACATTACGCTTTCCCTTACCCCAACTAAGATACTTGAATATGACAAATTGTATAAAATTTTGAACTTCAATATAAAAATTTTCAAGTGACGTTTGATTTTCCTTGACCTAACTTAAAACATTTAATTTAAAAACGACAAAGCTAACAATGTGAAACTGACCTTTAATTAAAATATGTAGCAGATTTATGCAGACATTTCTTTCATCTCGATAATTATGTTACGTACCAACTTTTAAATTACTTTAATCACGCATGAAAAATCACAAAAATTGCTTGTAACCTTGCTTTGAATACTGTAAAAATTTATAAACTAACAAAATGTCTTACTAATTCTGTTATTAAAATTTTGACATTTAAATGCGTTAACAAAATCGATAAAACAGCTGCGCCATCTACGATAAATATCAAACTAATGTCAGAATTCATAAACATAAGAGAATCTCTTTTCGACTTAGTAGAAATTACATTGAAATATAGGAATCTACTTAAATTTTAGTGATTCGTTAATGAAAAATTAAACAATTTAAATCATTACAAAATTTTCAAATGTTACATGTTATTTATAATAATCATAATAAAAAAATTTAACAACTTTTAATTTTTTCAACAATCTAAAGGTCACAAATCAAATCCTGTTCAATTAAACTTGTCGTAAATTTTTTAAAAATTTTTAAAATAAAATAGTTTTCCATTTAAATGCAAATTTTTTAAACCTATTCGAAAAGCGAAACTGCTTCTGGTTTAAAAATTTTTTTGGTTCAATTTTCTTATTTACTTTCTTTCTGGTTTTTAATCAAAAAGTGAAGAAATAATAAAACCCTTTTCGTGTGTAGTTAAAATTTCTAATCACTTTTCCTTATTGCGTCTTTAAAACTGAACTACAAACTGTATTCACCAGGGTTTTTGGTTTAATCTTAAAAGGTATTTATGATGTAAACTAACAAAAAAAGTAAATGAAATATACCTAATCAACATTCTTTCCTTAGGTTTTCACCCCGACTCCACTTTTCACTTTAGGGAAAAGAAAAAGAATTTGATTGTTCTCTTTGTTAATAATACGTATTTTTAATAATAATTTCAGGTATGGGTCCATCTAATATTAATCTAAAAATAAAGCGCTACATTAAATAATTACTTACACGAAGAGTTTGAGTTATCTACACTGGAATGTTACTTCGATTATAACAAATCGGGTAATTTTATCAAAACTTCATTTACGATCTCAATCCGGCTTCGTTCTACTTTCGAACGTTACTTTTAAGTCGTTTAATGCACAAAGGAATACAAAAATACAGCTAAAAATAAAAATTCAAGTAATTAGGTGTCATAACCTCATTTTTTTCAGAAGCGAATTACTAACGTCATCGCTTATAAATCATGCTTAAAACGAATGTGTAATATTTCTAATGCATACAGGTACCTTATCGTAGAAAAATATTTCCTTAAATATTCCAATTAACCGAAAAATTCACAAAATAAGGAAATTTCCCATGTTAAAATGCCATTGTTTGGAACCAAAAACCTGACCTGTCACAATAGCTGACGCTGCACTAATGCGACGTATTATACTCTGTGGCAAAGAGGATATAGATCTATATACTCTTTGTCTGTGGTTACACTAAAAAAGTGGATGTTTTAGAACTAATAAATTTCTGTTTGCAACAGCATAAAACTTACACCCCAAGGAGGTGTAATTAGGGCTTGCTAGCAGGTCTGTTAATCATGAGGCCTGTTGCTAGTATAGAATGAATTCTATTTATCTATTCTATGTACAGTAGGCAACGTAAGAACTTTCTAAAAATACATAGTTATAAATCATCAAAGAAGCTCGTCAGTGTGGTTTTCCTCGAAAACTCTTCAAATTTCACTGCCAGATTTATTACAAAAATCGATGCATTGAGTTCGGAAAATGTTCCTGGAACTGGCGTTAACGTCGCCCAGAAGTGGCCTCATAGACAGACTTTCAGGAATGGAATCGAATATTTTTATTTTAAAGCCTAATAATAAACAAAATCGGGGCGGAGTAAATACTTTATTCTGACCGTCTTCCCTCGGAAGGCAGTGGCTATCCACCAAGGTAATTTAGCCAACCTGGCAGTATGTATAAAAAGCACTCACCAAGACGCATGGTCAACGTGGTGCTTTACGACTAATACTTCCAAATGGGGAAGGTCGCCTACGTCCAGCAGTGGACTGTGAATAAACAAAATTCTTTCCTCTCCTATGTGTTTTACCCATCGGAATACAATAGTAGCAGTAAAGGAAGTAGATGCTTTTGAACGTTTTATTTTTGGTCTATAAAGAAACATGAACATTTCAAAAGGATTACGTTTGAAGGGAAAACCTTTAGTTTTCTTCCCAAAAATTTTTAAAATTTCGCTGCCCAAAACAAAAAAATTTAAGTTGAATTAAAAAATCGTGTAATAATTAAAAAATATTAAAATTTTTATTAAAATATATAAAAAATTATTAAATAAAATTATTTTCAGGTACAATCGATTTTTAAAAATATGAGGACATTCTATTTTTCAGAAAAAAATTTTGAAAACATTAAAATGACAATAAATTGCAATATTGTTGTATTTTATAACTTTTGATTTAAAAGGTAGGTACACTTTAAGTTTAGCACCCTCTTTAATATTCAAATTGTGAGTGACGTTACAACCAACGGTAAGCAAACATTTTTCTAAATCTACATCGTTTTCACAACTTGTTGACTGGTTTCTAAAACGATTTACTAAATTAGCATTCTCCTGTAAATTTAAATAATCACTATAAATCATCGTAACTCCAAACTCTTTCCATATTTTGTTTATCTTGACAATCATCATCAAACTTTCATCTATCACTATTCTTTCATTGCTTTTACTCAAAAATAGTTCGTGACGGAATATGGAAAATCGGACTTCTGTTTATCCAAAGCTTTCTTCAACTGAAATGCTAGGCCACCTTTTTTGTACCTCTTCTTTTTTTTAGGAGACGTTTCTTGATACAGTGGTTTATCATTCAACGATTTTGCACTAGATGTATCCGTAGTGGCCGAATTAATTATAATCTTATCTAAATTATCACTTGAAAATGAACTTATTACTACATTTTCGTCAGAACTTTTGTCTACACTCGTGGTTGAACACGTAGGTTTAACGATCTTACAGTCTTCTGTTTCTTGCACTTCGTTATCCTTCTCAGGTATTGAAAAATAATCAACCAACTTAAATTTTCTACTCGGTTGAGATTTAATTCGCTTTGCACTCCAGGTTTGCCTACGTCCTATTATTGGTGATAAATCTGCACTTATGGCCCTATAAGAACACTTTAGTACAGGTGACAATCTATCCAATTTCCCTGTTCCGATAACAGGCGAAGGAATTGAGTCATAAACATCCTGTGATTTTTCGAACGTACTAGAAATGTTACACAAACTAAGACTTGAGTCGACACTTATTTTTAAAGATTCATCAAAGTTGTTTTGTGATGCTAGTACACTAATTTCAAACTTCTTGGTTGCGTTTTCCTCTTCGGAGCTAGAATAAGACGAAATGTTGAATTCATCTTGCAAATTCGAGTTTCTAAAGAAATCATTCACTTTATTCGAAAACGTTCGCTTTCGTGAACTCATGTTCACATAAAATGTTATTTACAAAAAATTATCACTACGCTTACATTCTGTTTACGTTGTAAATTTAAAATATTTTGAGGTTATGTTTGTAAGGGTTACGTCACACCTGACAAGTGTAAATTAAGACGAGTTCACACTATTCTAATTTAGTTGATGTCATTTTTATTTCAAATTTGAAATAAGAGCTTTGATTAGAATCTAAATATTGTAATGCAAAATCGTAGTCAGAGAAATCTGAAGCTAACTTTTTTGTTAAAATCCAGACTCACAAAAACTATTTAAAAAGTTTTGAAATTTTAATTTTTCAAAAACATTTAATACAGACACTGTAATAGATTCAAAATACAAATTTTATATTATTACTTAATAAGTTTCATTAGATATTTCTTAACGTGGTAAAGTTTTTATTAATGGGGAAATATTTTTACACAAGAAAATTATTTACATGTTTGAATTTTATTCTTTAAAAACTATTGGATTAGAACAGCTGCAAGAAAATATAGGTTAGTAGATAATTTTTTGAAAGGAAATCTTACATGTTAACCGGGCCTTATTGAAGCATTGAGTTAGAGAAGTGCCAATCCATGGACCGTTTCATACAAGAAAGGTAAAAATAATTCAACTGAAAATTATGATGAAGGAAAATCCTTCTGAGACACAATTATGCCCACCCAGGCTTTTCTCGATAATTCAAAAAGGTAATAAATTATGAATATCGAGAGTGTTTTGAGTCCTGCAAATACGGATGCAAGTGCTGATAGGGATGGGAGTGTGTGATACCACAATTGTACAAATTGAGCATATCAGTGTAAGCTAAATGATGAGCTTCGGATTTTGTTCCAATATTTTCTACCCTTGCAGTGATGTGTGTTTTCAATGTGGTATCTTGATGGGAACCATACGCCATATTGAATAAAGCCTCGGGATCGCATACAAACTTATACACATATCGTTCCCCTAAAATTTTTAATAAATGAAAAGCTACAAAAGTTCCTCTCACCTGCAACTTTTTGCATGATCCCCTTTTCGTAGTAATACCGAAGGGATCGGCTTAATTTGTCGTAATTCATAGCCGGACGATTTTTTTGAGCTCCCCAACGTCTGGCGACTTCTTCTGGTTCGATTAATTTAAATTCCATTCCTCTTCCAGTCCATGCTATACATCCGGCACTTGCATCCGGTGCGTCTAAGAGGGCAACTAAAAATTGCCATAATTGTAGTGAGCCTCTTCGTCCAGTTGAATTTTGCACGTGACGATTTTCTGGTGCATCGCGAATCTTTTCGTCTAATCCTCTCTCGATAGTTCCTGCAAGTAAATTTTTAGTGAACAAAAATTGAAAAGTATGAATCAAGACCTGAGTTTCCGTGGGGATGCTTCCAGCAGCTTTTCGTAGTATTTGAAAGCAATCGATTTTTTTCGTAGATGAATTTGTTATAACTACCTTAAAGAGAAAACAATATTCAAATTTTCAATTGGGTGTTTTTATAAATTTATTTTTATGATAATAATTGTTTTATTTTGCCAAAATTTTAAATTAACTTAAACTATAAATGACTTTCACTACTAACAGGAACTGTTAATGTTGATTTATATAAAAAAATTGCAAAAAGCGTAAACAAAAATTTTAGATTATTTTATTATTGCTGGTTTAATATTTTAGTAAAAAAAAAACAAGTGCAGGTTGTTTACCTACTGTGCACAACAATGGTGTGTTTTAGAGGTAAACAATTCTCACCCAAACATGAACATTGAATGGGTAATGGTAATTGCAATGTGTGGGAGTTCCACCGCTTTTGTTTTTATTTATTCTCTTTTATTTATTTAACGAGCAAACTTGATTCACAATTCTGCATTGATTATACATATTTTTGCATACTTAACCGGTTATTTCAAATTTTCGTAACGTACCAATGGCCTATTTTTTTAAGGTGGCTTTCATTGAAAATCGAGCAGTTTTACGAGCACAACGATTTTCAGCCCCAGAAATAAATATTATTTTTACTTTTTCGTCCCTCCTCGCCTTTTTCTCAAATTTACTCGAAAACAAAAGTTAATTCGACTGGCCACTTTGGAAATGAACACCCGGTATGAGCAACCTTTTAAGAGAAAACAAAGCAGCTTAATGCGATAATTAATCTTACAGTTAACCCTTTGTGTAAGCTACCCTTCTTGTAATTTGCCTAAAATATTAACCGTGTTAAGTCAAATAGTTTTTAAAATGCAAAATTCTAATTTTGATTGCTTTCAAAATGCACGCATGCATTGTAATCCTAATGGAGGATAATTACGTATCAACATTAACGATTTTCCGAATTACAAGCAAAATGAATAATTGATAAATTTGCTTTCATTTATATTAATTAGAATTTACATAATTTAATAACGACAGAGATAATATCAAATTTAGCGAACGAATTATTAATTAATCAAAAATTGATAGATAATACGTAGGTGTACTAATAAAAAATTGTGGAAGTCAAATTAATAAAAAAAAGAAATTGTTTGCTTTTCTGCATGACCAAATGGTTCCATGCAAGGATTAATTAATGGGTTTAATGCAAGTTTGAATAATTAAGACCGCATCTTTAATATCATCGTCGATTAAACGTAGCAAAGTACAAACAAACTACATCAGAGTATTCTATAATACGGGGGTGTAATCGCCTACGAAGGGTTAATATTAAATGGAGCTTGTTTGCAATACCTTTTAGCGGTGGCCCTCGGGTGCATAAACAGTAGCGAAGATATAAATTGACGTTAATCAATATTAATAAACTCGCAAAATTTTATTACTAATAATTTTCAAAACCCAAAATTTTTATAAACACACATCGTATAATTTTCGATTAGAAAATTTTCCCTCGCCCTCGCTGTAGTATACACAAGTAAACGTGACGTAATTTTTAATGCTTTCTTATAGAAAATTAAAATTGATTCTTCTTCGATTAAAAATCTACAACGCACGTTTTTGGCGGATAAACATATTATAATATAAGACTTCATGCAAAACTTTTCAATTTTGTGCTACTCGATTTTGATCAGCCCGTCTGAATATGAATGAAGTGCAACACCGGGAAATAAAATTAGATTTCGCATTATAAATGCGATATGCAACCAGAAGTTCGAATAAACACAATGGCACAAGATTGCATTTTTTAAAAAACTTGTTACCGTCAAATTCTCTATCGGCAGGTTCTTGTTTGATGGGTATTTCTGTTCCTAAATGATTTGTGTAGGTTTGCAAATGATCGTTGTACTGAACTCCGTCTGGGCTTATTCTAGGTCCAGTAGTCATTGACCTGTAAAAAAATATAAACATTATTGTTCATTTAGAAAGCAAATAAACTTCTAAAGAATGCTATTAAATCATTTGAAAAGGGAAGCACCAAAAGTTCGTCAATTTTTGGAGCTGTGCATATGAATAGTTTTATAAATAGCCAGTAACGCCATCTAAAACTGAGGAAAGTAAGCTGACGTTATCGTAAAATGTAATTTTAGCAACCTGTATTCTTGATTTTTACTGTCTGTCCGTTGCAAAGTCATTCAGATGCACTAAGCATTTTTAGGTAAAGTTTATTTTTCAGTATGCCAAAATGTGTAATTTGGAGACAATCGCCATAACTTGAAAGTTAACGCGAACAAGTGCTACCGGGTTTGAATCCGGGGACAATATTACTTTCTTATGGCCGTCTCCGTGCTTTGGACGATAAACCCGTCACTATTTTTAAATTAATAATGGCCATTATTACCAATAAAAAAACAAAGGTACAGAGACATGCCCAACCCGGTATAAGCAGCCGTTGGGTCTTAATACTGAATCATTTTTGTATGTCCAGAAGTGGAACAACGTGATTTTATTATGTTACTTCTGTCTTCACTAAGTAATCTATTAAAATTGCTATCAGTGAGAGAATAGTAGAAGAGGGTTGTAGGTTTAGAAGTTTACTGTGTGACTGCGGGTTAAGTAAGTTTGTTAAATCTAATCGTTTCCCGTCTGAAGGCAATGGTAAATCACTGATTTACCTAGTCAACATTTTCAAAACAAAGTTAACACGTCCGTGGTTCGGAAACCACGTTAAGCAGTAGTGATAACATTTCGAAAAGATCACCGACGTCGTTTGGGAATAGGGATGTTGCATGATTTTTGAAGTATTTTTTTTTATAAACTTTAGGGGCTGGTAAATAGCACTGCATAGATAAAAAGTTCAGGAAACCTTCAGTTTTTTCAAAAAATTTATAAGAATGATTTTTGAAACCATGTTTTAGCGCGAATGACGTCACAAACTATATTTTAACAACTGGCAACACAGCAAATGCAGTTTGTGTTGATAATGTAACCTATAAATAGTTTGTGTAAAAACTGAAAAATTAATTTTAATAAAAATATAGAAAACTCGAAATAAACCATTTTTTTTATAATTGCTTGTGACTACAGTTTGTATTAAAATAAATATTATATTAATAAAAAATACAATTTAAATGGTAAACGTTACATTGTTTACAACTGTCAAATACAAGTCAAATATTTAACTGTCAGATCTTTGCGACGTTGTAAAATTTCTATAAAAACGTTCACGCGTCTGACGTAAGAGGCGTAATCGGCTGACCGACTCATTTTTAAATTTCAAATTTGATTTTCTCAGGGCAGACCGCATTTCAAAAATTTTTATTTTGGTTATTAATTTTATTTGATATTATTTTCAAGAATTAATAAGAGTTATCACTAAATACGATACCATGCAACATGCCTATTGTAGAATAATTTTGAGGAAATGTACATTATTAGAAACAATTTTGCCAGAAAACTTTAGAAAAAATATAAATTTTCAGTATTGCTGAAAACATTAAAACTTCTAAGATAGCAACCATCAACTTCAATGATTTTGCTAAACAATAATGCCGTGATCACATGATGTAATCACATAAAATTTTCAAAAATTCAAAATTTTATTTGAACAGGAGGAATCTACTTGAGGTTCATTATCATAATTTTTTACTAGACAGAAGATAAAAATTAAAAATACTTGTGAAATTCATAATGCTCGATTAGTTTTAACTTCCGGGGAAACCAAATTGTTTTTTTCCCAGTACCATAGTATCACAGGGCTAAAGAAATCGCTCTCTCCAAGATTGGGACTATTTTTGGCGTCCCTTCTTATTCATTTGTTGCGCAATTTAGAGTGGAAGTAACCAAATTAAAAATCAGAGCCCTTAAAAATGTTATTTTCTTTCAGAATTTACTTGGATAGTATACCGAGAAGCTTCTTCATTCGATGTATTCCATTCATGAATTGCAACAGCACAAAATCATACCGTCATTTTTATATAAACTACCGCAGGGCAAAGAGAAAGAACAATCGATTGTTTGCAGAAGTGAAGAAATTAAATTTTAGTAGCACCAGACAGAAGCGGACTGGGGCGAGAGGTCAGAAATAAAATATGCGTTAGGCCTCTGTTTTCGGTGGTGTTCGAAACCCTGGGTTTATATTTCTATACAGTAGAACCTCAATTATCCGTGCGCGCATTACCCGTGAAGCGATTTATCCGTCGCTTTGAAAAGGTCAACTAATTAAAAAAATAATTATATCATACTCTTTCCGGGTCGAGGTAATAAACCTGAACTCAAAAGTACATTTTTTTTATATAAAAATGGCTTCACCAAACGAAAAAGCACAAAAATGCAAATCATTTAAGGAGAGGATGAATTTAGTCGGACTTCTAATAAGGCCACAATTCAAATTTGAAAATTTAGATTTTCCCATAATACACTTACGTGTATTATTGCACATTCTATCGCCAGTCCGTGTGCTGTGGGAGGGTTGACTGTTACTAGCGGTGGGGAGCTACCACGATGACGTCAGTCTGTGACCCAACCTGCCGTGACCAATGAACATAAAAGATAGTATTTTTAAGTGCGCCCTGTATGAAATTCAATATGCAAATGTTGCATGTTGGGTCACTCAGTGACGTCATGCGCGGCCGCGTTTAAAATGCGTTCACCAAGTGAGCATATCTGTAAATTTGTAGTATCATGGGAAGCTACCAGTCGCTCTCTGATGTCTGTTTGGTCAACATCCATACTTTTCCGAGTTGGACCGCTCTAGGGGGATATTTTTAATGAGTAAAGCGCTTATCAAAACAGCTTGCAGCGATTGGAGCGAAGCGAAGGCTGCAGAAACAAACAAACAGACAAACTCAACCACCGCAAGACTCGGATTCACCCTAAAAATATATTATGCTACATTATATTTTAGTTCGGAACGGAGTTTACAATTATTTTTGTCTTTTAATATATTAAAATATAAAAAATATTTACAATTAGTTTAATTGTCGATGAGAGGGTTACAGTTCAAAAAAGCCAATGAGAAAATTGCATTGTAAATAAATTTTTAAAGCCGTTTTTCCAAAATTTTATTTTTTATACGTTAATTAGACCATCATCTTTCATAATCCACTTTAAAAATAGTCAAAATCGGAGTTTAGGTTTATTACCCGTCCCCTTCTTTCCTTCTCGCCATTATACAACAACTTTTGACCGAAACAGTTTTTCATTTTAGTTTATTTATTGCTGGAAGTTTTAAAATAAAACCCCGCAGTGTGTATACTGTTATGATATGTTCGTGTAAATAATAGATTGTTAATTGCAAAATAAACCAACCTGTATTGCATGTAAAATTCCAACGGTAGATGAAATGCCACCTGTGATGCACTTATTTTTCTGCTTCTTTAACTGCAATCTTGAAAAGAAAACTTCGCTTCTGCTACTGTGAATAAACTGTTTTGAATTTTAAATAAACTCCCGCAAAACTTGGCCTTTTATAATGAAATCTGTATTAATTTAAATATAATTTTTACAAAAATGACTAAAGATGTCACCAAAGTAGCTTCTTTCTTTATTAATCTATTGAGTAATGATGTGTTCGTGTTAGGAATTATACTAAGAAAACAAGTGGCCATTTAAATTAAAATTACTTAATACTAATTAAACTAAAGCGTTGTAAAATCGTTCATGTTATACGTTTTTAAATTTTAAAGAAATAAACAAACCGGTGTACGATCAGCTGATTACCAGGTCATCGCTCCTCTTCAATACGCAGTGGTTCCAAACATGTAATCTTGTTGGACATCGTCATCAACATTCTCACAGGTAAATACGAAATTTTTCTTTAATAACTTTTTCTCCGTTGCACTTTCTTTAAATCACTTTTTGTTACATAAAATATCTATAGCGTCACTAGTAGTTGCATGTTGTATGTCGACAAAATTATTTTATAATTTATTGTTCATTTTGAAATTTTTTAGGAACGAAATTTTTACGTCCTATCTGGGCAAGTGAAAAAGGTCGACTGATCGTATTTTTCGCATCGCGAAGCCTATTAAATTGAGGATTTCTTCTTTATAACTGGGTTTTTCCAACAAAAACTCGATTCCAATTGGCTGAAAATTCTTATCCAACGGATCCTTTTGAAACTTTCACGAAAATTAAAGACTACTAAGCAGTTCCACACAAAATTGTTAGAAAAATTCCAAGTTCACTGGTCGTTCCACAATCATCTGTCAAAGTACGAATTCTTTCTTTTGCACTCCATGTTTATTTCACACACTTTCCTATCCTAACCACTTGCGTAACACTTAGTTTTAATTCCTCATCTTACAATACTAATCTCACTTAAATCCTTATCCTATTAACAAAATTATCACTAAAATTAACATTTTTGACATTTCTGCAGGTAACAGTTTCACATTTTTCAATGTAGAAGACTCAATTTTGCATCTACCATCCTCACTTGTATAGCAAATCGTTCTACAAATTAATCCTCAACTTTTGGTATGCCTTATGATGTAATTACAATTTTTTATGTTATCTAAATCTCTCTTTTTTAGATTTTCCGAAGGATGAAATTTTCCTTTGCTCATTTTAGCTTTATTTGAAACTTTTGGATTTTGGATTCACTTACAATAGTGCCAAGAAATGCGGACGCTGCTATTGGATATGCAAAACAATTCCAACTTTTATCTGTGCTACCCGTAGGAAAGATTTTAATTTTTAGAATGCTAACTGCTCTGGCCAGCTTATGAAATGAAATTTTGTGTTCAAAATGGCTCCAATGGTATGCCATGAACCTTCTATAAATGCTACATGCCAAAATTTAACAACCCGTTCCAACAAAAAGTTCCATCCGAGGTTACACTTCATCTATCGAAGCTGCGGTTTTTTAACCGGAAGATGCAATTTATTTTATTAAGGTTATTTATCTTAGTTTTTAAGTTGATAACATGACAATACATACTATTTTGTAATTTAACACAAAACGTCAATTATTTTTATCCGTGTTTTCCAATTATCCGTTCCAGTCGGCACGGATAATCGAGATTCTACTGTATTATAAATATCTAGCTTATTTCGTTGTTCTTCAATTAAAAATTGCATTTTATCGATATGATCAGTAAAAGCCTAAATTTGGAAAATCAAACTGTCAAAATTTTGCAAGAAACAAGTTAGTGTTGATTTTATATTCAAAGCATTCTTCGCAAATGCATAATTAGAAATTTGGTTCATAAGAAAATACAAATTTAGCATCGTTTTTCTGCTATATTAGGTGTTTTGTTAAATGCGATCGACTATTGGGACGCTTAAAATACAAAGTTTGTATGTCCGTCCCATGTTTCCAAAATGAAATTTCAACTGGTGATTTAGCTACGAATTCTAAGGCGAATGCCGCTATTCCCAGCGTTAAACATATTCCAAAAATATTTTATCACAAAATTTGAATTGAAAACACTATAAAATTTCCATAAAAATTTAAATTACAATAAAATGCGATTCCGTCAAAAATGTAATAATTTATAAAACACAAAGTTTGCATTTTTATAATCTTACTAATAATGACACGAACAGCGCTATTCACAATACTCCAAGACTACTTCTTTAGTACTTCAAAAGTAGTATCTTCAATACTACTTCTTTATTGGTTAAGTTTTTTCTGGCTAACTTAAAATAGAGAAGATGCATAAATTTTTTATAGCGTAGTTAGATCAAAAATATCTAAAGATACTGATTAATACTATTTATTTTATTTATTTTCGTTTCGATAATAATTTAAAAAATATTTAAAAATCTATCAATTTGAATAAAAGAAACAACCGCACAAGTCGTTATTTGCTAGTGACGTCACACGGCTTAGTAATCTTGGTAACTTAAAACGCGGCTAGTTGTTTTGTGCAGTTTTGTGCTTGAAAGTTGAAGTTTGTTAGTGTTAAAAACTGTTATTATCATGGAAACCAACAAGAAGACGAGCTATAAGTATTGTATAGTTCAGAAATGTAAGTGCATTACAGAGCGGTATGACGTCAAACCAATGGCGATGCGTTTATGGTCACGTGATTTATTTTAAATTATCATTGAATTTTAAAATCGATTATTTATAACAACATACAATAAATAGAAGTTATTTTACTGATTTGACATTTAATATATTGGATTAATCGGAAAATACTGTCTTGACTAATTTTTTTTTAATTACGAGCAGTTAATCGAGTTTCACTGTAGTCACTTAATTGCGGCCGATAGGCCGCTGACCTGCTAGTTAACGTATAAAACAGCATAGGGAACACAATAAGCTATTTTGCAGTTTTTTTAGATTATAATAAATACCGAGATTTCCATGGCGGAATTTAAAAATTTCTCACCCTGTACAGGAGTAAATGATAATTTTACATGACTGATAGTTTATGACAGGACGACTCGAGACAGTGCCGAGACACTAATAATTAATTTAATACATTAATGAGATAGTAAACGAGTTCTATAAAAATGATATGACAATCACTGTAGTGATAAGACAGTGCGGCCTTTAGGCCGCACAACTTGACAATCTGCTATACAAATATTTTTGAATTTATTACTCATTTTAAGATGGAGAACAACTAAAGTCCATGAGGAACAAAAGTTATAATTTTAACCGCTTTTTCTTCATTGCCTTTGTGTATAATGGCGAAAAACCGACACGTTGTACATAAAAAAGTAATATTCCTTCATAGAAGCCGATTACCGAGAGTAGGGATCAGATTGTGATCTCTTTGATGAGACTCTACGAGTTTGTGTCTATGAAACAATGTGACAATGTAATTTTACACAAATTCCTGGCCATAAATTTAGTTATTATAATTTAAAAATTGGCATCATGACGTTGAGTTTAGGCGGATTAAACCTCAAAAATTGTCCCAGGCTATGATGAACAGAGTGTTCTAATTTCGATATTTACATTGCGCTGCCGCAAATTCATCTAGATTCAACAAAACACTGCATTCTTTAAAACTTAAATAACTCAAAATATTGCTATTGTGGCATCCCCACTAGGTTTTCCGTCGACTCTTCTTCTTTTCGAACTGTTTTTATCATCCTTCCAAATTATATTAAGCTTGATAATTTTTTTCCGCAAAGTTTTGTTAATGACTAATGGTAGAGAAAGATTTCCGATCTTAAATACCATTTTTCAAGTGAAAGTACGCGATGATCGGTCACCACACGGTCACCCATTCAAGTGCTAGCCGCCAGCAATCTCGACTGATGATAATTTATTATTACTGTATTTTGATTAAAATTTGTATGTATTTCAATTCGTACTTACATTTTAGTTAGTTCTCTTTGTAAATTTTTACAAAAATTTATTTTACAATACCGCATATTAATTTATACAATTCAATACTCGGCTATTGAATTTGAAAAATCAATAAAGCGTTTTTCGATTAAATTTTTACAAGCTTTAATAAATTTACTTTTTCATTTACCTGCACAGACCAAATTATTTCAACAATAACTTGCTAGAATAATTTGTAATTGCACAAGATTAAAAAAAATAAAATTTTTTACCTTGAAGTAGTATTGGAATAAAAACATCCCGAAGGAGTGTAGGCGGAAGTGCAATGATTTTCAAATGTCTCACTTGTCGAATATGTGGGAATAGACGTGTAGCTCGACATTTTCGTTAAATTTTCAAGCGACTCCGACGTGTTCTCTGGTTTTACTTCTGGAAAAGAAAAAAATTATTCGTAACTTAAATTAATAATGAAAAGAGGGTACAAGCTGAAAATATTTTTATTATTGTTTATTTGATCCTGTCAAGGTGTATGCATATTACAAAGGTAAACGTTTGACGATAGTAATCGCGAACATGCTGGGTGCTGAGATCACCTGTCAAAGGTTCTTTTAGAGAAGAAACATCTATTTGGTATTTGTATATTCCAAACTTATAGCTCCGCGGGGTTGCTCTCTTTATGTCGACGTCTACCACAGTTCTTGCCTTGCGGAAAATTTTATATTTTTCCTCAAAACTGAACCAATTAATAACATCAAAGAGTAATTAATAATCATTAACGTTAATCAAAATAGCTCTTACAACAAAAAGAGTTTTTCCTTCAAGCCTCAGTGCTCGACATGACATCCAGCTGGGTAAAATTCCAAATCAAATTAGTAATAAATTAGTTTATCATATTCTCCATTTTCCGATAATTGCATTGTTACAATCCAGTTTTTCAAGCTGTATAAGTGATCGATACGAAATACCAATTAAATATTTAATTTGATGGTTCAAAACAAAACCTAATTGCTAACTGGATAAAACTGCTTTTGCAATAAAATTTTACAATTTTTAAATCTTATACAAACAGTTTGCATATTGACTTTACAAGGGGATGTCTAATCTGCAGATGATTAAAAATTATAACCCCGGGGTATTTTTCGATATCACTTGAAAATTGTTATAAAATAAAACCAGGAACCGATAAGTGCTTTTTGTTTTCGCCTAACTCGTAATTTTGGAAAAATTAATTTAAAAAATTTACATACCATTTACATTGTTGTTATTGGAAGGATAATCGGAATCTGGAACGTACTGCTCGCCGTCATCGGTTCCGCAACTGCTACCTGCCGGCAAGCAAAAATTTTTACTCGTAAAAAAAAAGTTTAAATTATCTAAAAGAGTGAATTTCAAAAGAGTACTTTTTGTAATTCCCAGTGGACCCTAGTCCATCATTTAAGACCTTGCATCATTGATGAGAAAACAACAGGTGAATGCATTAAAATTATGGTTACGCAACGCTTGGCTTCTCTTTTCATTAAATACTTGTCGAACTAGTAAAGAAGAACGGCTATATAATGGGCATTGTTTAGTTAATGTATTTTACTTAGTGCCAGGGGTTAAATGCTCGCATTTGTGGCAATCAATTATGCAATACTTGGTACGCTTACCTTCTTGATGCCAGGGCTCTCTCCAGTCAGCAGGGAATGGACCTAAAACAAACAATTTTTAATTTGTTTCATTTCAGCAACAATAGCGTAATTTTTTATTAGTACTCTAAGTGATTTTTTTACTCACCAGACAGGGGTATTGTCTTGTAGGGGTCGAGGTGTTGTTGATAACAAGTGGGAGCCAATGATGTTCCTAACAAGCATCCCTGTTAACATTTTATTTTCTAATTAACAATTTTAGGGTTTGGTACGAAAATTAATTAATTTTCCCGAGATATTTGCCTTATAATAGACAGTGAACCCACCGACGACGCGACGCCGACGCGAGTAAACTTAACTTAGACGAAGGAAAGCTAGAACATTTTTCTCAATATTAAATTAAGAGCAATATAATGTTAATATAGAAAATTGAATTACTTAATGAGCTGTATGTACCTTAACCCCTTAATTATCACTGTCAATAAGGGCTTGTCGGTCAAAAGCTAAAGGGTTAAATGGCCATACATCATGTTTTGTTAATAGGACACACCTATAGGATTTAAATTAAAACGTATTAATCCTTCTCAATAGCGAAGCAGCTGAAATTTAATATTAAAAAGTAATTTTGCAAAAATAATAAGGAACGTTGATTGGGGGGTGAGAAGGAATTACATTTTTTTCTTTACCACGTCGCCGTGGTAGAATTCTTGCTAGACTTGCAAGACACTGAAGTTGGCAAAAAATTGATAGAAAATAAATCGAGATGAGTATGCTAATTTTGTCATTCCGATGAGCTAATATTTAGATAGCGAAAAGATTTTCTGGTTTAATTTCCATTTAAGCTAAAACTAACTCACTCATAGTTAAAATGTTTAAAATGGCCCTTTTCCACTTGAAACTAGGGTTTTTTTGCCTTAATTAGTATTGTAATTTTAACCTACATTTTTATTAAATACACTTTTTAGAAACTGGACCCGATAATTTAATATTAATTCGTTAAAAATTAGGGCCGAATTTACGTGCCTTTCAAACACATGACCATTTGTTATTAACTGCATTAAATAATTTGGAAACTACTTTTCCAGGACTCCAAGAGTTTAGATAAGAAAATAAGTTCAGGAGTTAATCTAGGAACTTAAAATTATTTTTTAATCTAGCATTAAGTTAAAATAAAAAACGAATAAAATTTCAGTAAAATTGCATTTGTTGCATTAACGTAATATGTATTAGGATAGATAGATCCTACAAGGACAGGTGTTAATAAAAAATATATTATTTAAAATATGTAGTTCTATAATAATATTATTACAAATTCACCGCATAGCGGTTTTACTTTCCAATTTATGTAGTGAGACGGTTGTTGGGTTGAATGATAGCGCAATCAACTGCTAATGTAAGACGCCTCGATTCGAATCCTGGAGAGGTTCACTTTGCAATGCCGTTTCCGTGCTTCGGAAGGCACGTAAAGGCGGTGGTCCTCCTATGTCAATGAATTGCCATCATTGACAATATAAAATAGGGTAACAGCCACATCTGTTGTAAAACAAATAATATGCTTGCAGTACCAGCAGTGGCTTTGGAACTTCGCCGAGGTTACTGTTGGAAACTACAGGACATAGTCCTATGTTAAAAGGAAGAAAAATAAGAATTTATTGTAATCAAGTTAAAACAATTTACGAATATACACTAATCTTTTAAGACTATTTTTTGGAATGATGTCCGCATGTGTGTGCCGTGTCCATTTTTTTCCCACAATTATGGGCAAAGGTGTGCAGGAGAAAGGCGTACACCGATTGACTTAAAATTTCAAACACAGATGGTTGAAAATATTTTATTCTAAATGTAGGCGAACAAATTTAGAAGAGGACTTTCGAATTATTTTTCCTTCTTAAAGTTTATTTATCATAATTATGTCCAAAAAAGCATAAAAATATTGACCAGGTAAGGATATTTAAATTTCAAAATATAATTATTTTATTTATACTAGATTGCCAAAGTTGTGCGGCCTAAAGGCCGCACTGAAGGAATAATGTGGTATTTATTTTATATGTGCGTTACAGGTGGTGATAGAACGCACTTTTTTTAGGAATTTTCACTTTATCATAATGTAATATGAGAAAGTATAGTTTTCGTGCAGAAAAAAATTGAGATTTTGATGAATTTACACTTTTTGAGGTCCCCTGAGTAAAATACGACCATTTCCAAAAATGTATGTCTGTGTGTGTGTAGTCAAATTTTGTGTGCGACCTACAGCAAAAACTAATAGGAATTTTCAATCAAAATTTTGGATTTTGTATCCTTATATTGAGACTTAGAGCTAATTTGATTTTGTTTAAAATTGGTTAATGGAACTATTTTTTAATATTATTATTTAATATTAGTTTTTAATTAATATTTCGAAAACTAATAGGAATTTCAAAACCAAATTTAGGATTTCGCATACTTATACCGAGATTTAGTACTGATTAAATTTTAGTTAAAATTAGTTTATGAAAACTATTGTTTTTCTATTTTTTAAATTTTATTATTTAATATTAGTCTTTATTTAATATTTTAAAAACTAACAAGAGTTTCAAAACCAAATTTGAGATTTCGTATTGTCAACGTAGGAGTTAGACCTATTTAAATTTTGGTTAAAATTGGTTGATGGAAACAACTTTTTTTAATCTATTTATTTAATGTTAGTTTTTACAAAATATTTCAAAAAGTAATAAGAATTTTAAAATTAAATTTAGTATTTTGTATCTTTGTATTGAGACTTAGAGCTGATTAGATTTTGGGTCAAATTCGTTAATGGAAATCATTTTTTCTTTTTATTAATATATTAGTATAATATTAAATAATTAATTATATTAGTTTAATATAAATTATTTTTTTAATATTTAATAAAAGTATGATAAAGTCATGGGCATGGCCACATCAGATTTTTTTTTAAATCCATAAAACTAGAAGAAAGCCCTTTTTATAGCAATCATTTCAATATCTACTTTCAGGTGGCCATAACACCGTAATCATTGAGTTTTGAGTGTCAAAGCCAAAGTACTTTTTCAAAGAGATTGAAATTATAAACAAACCAGATTATAATCTTTTTTTGTTGTCTAAAATTACAAGTTTTTGAGTTATAGATTAAATTAAGTAAAAATGTTAAAAACTTGGTTCCATTTGACGAATTTCTCAGTCCAATATAAACTAGCAAATTTTAAAATCAAATGCATTTCACAGAAAACCTAAAATTAGCAACAATAAAGTAACTACAAATAAATCGAAGCTAAACTTTTAATTTATTTTCGCAAATTTTCAAAATGACATGATTGCTTTGCAATCTGCTGTTATTCCTATCGAATAACTATCAAACACTTTTGGAGATCGAACAAACTTAAAATTAAATTACTACTTTCTAATCGGCCATATTTAAATAGTTTAAAATGTTCTTAAGGATTAAATCAGGTAAATCATGTAATAATGAAGAATAACACTCGAAACGTCGACGATAAGTGAATGAGTTTGATTTACATGGTTCAATCCCTAAGAACATTTTAAACTATTAAAATTAAATATTTCTAAGTATTTAAAGAAATTTTCATAATTTCTTCTTAAATCCGTCATTTTGTATTTTGAATGTTTAAGGTTAATTTTAACTGTAATATTATTTAAAAACTTTGAATTATTTTTATCTGTAATTCAGCCATTTTAAAGCCGCCATTTTAAATTTTCAATTTTTAAACTTTGAAATTAAACTTCTGAGTAATTATTTTCAAGACAAAATTATGAAAATTTTTGAGTAATTACAGTTTTAGTAATACTTTTTTACTTTATCATATGAAATATGAGAAAGTATTGTTTTCGTGTAGAAAAAATTGAGATTTTGATGGATTTACACTTTTGAGGTCCCCTGAGTTAAATAAAATCATTTCCAAAAATGTCGTGTGTGTCTAATTTTGTGTGCGACCTACAGCTAAAACTAATAAGAATTTTGAAACAAAATTTTGGATTGTGTATCTTAGTGTAGACTTAGTGCTGAGTAGATTTTGATTAAAATTGACTCATGGGAACTATTTTTTTTATTGTTTTAAATCTTACTATTTAATATTAGTTTTAATTAAAGAAACTTATGAAGTCGGAACAGGCAAAACCCTGCCTAAGCCCTGAAAGGAAGAAGAATTAATATTTTAAAAACTAATAGTAGTTTCAAAACCAAATTTGAGATTTTGTATCTTTATGGTAGGAAATAGAGATGATTAAATTGTGGTTGAAATTGGTTCATGGAAACAATTTTTTTAAATCTGTTTGTTTAATATTAGTTTCTATTAAATATTTAAAAAACTAATAAAAATATCAAAACTGAATTTGGTATTGTGTATCTTTGTATTGAGACTTAGACCTGATTAGATTTTGGGCCAAATCGGTTAACGGAAAATATTTTTTTTTTTATTATTAAAAATTATTTTTTTAATATTTTTTCTTTAATATTTTATTAAAAATTATTTTTTTAATATTTAATAAAAGTATGATAAAGTCATGGGCATGGCCACATCCGATTTTTTAGTAATACAAAGGAACAAATCAATTTAGCAGGTAAATGTTCTATTTATGACTAGAGAAAGCTATTAAAATAATTTTTAAGTAAATCTGTTCAGGTCGGATGGGATTACTAAGTAGTCACCTATTTCGTCTAATTGCATTATACTATTAGGGATGATTGGAATTGAACAACTGAGCTTTGTTGATTTAAAGAATCATTTTTGGAGTACATTTTTGACCTACCATATTGTTGTTTATTTTTGGTATTTCAGTGAAGTGAAGTATTTTTCTACGCATTCAAGTCATCAGTAAATTATTTCAATGTCGAAGTGCCAAAGTTGACAACAAAATTTTACGCCTATTTTTTAATCACTTTGATTGAATATTGTATTATTTAATCTGAGAGGGTCACATAGCGAAATCTTTTAATCCATTCGTGCGCGTCGCTACGCCGTAAGGTTATGTTCTACAATCATGAGTTAAACAATGTTAACTCATTGTTTTATCCAATCAGAGTTGATTGTTAACTCTTGAACTTGGTTTAACTAACGATTATATTTAACTCAACCTTAAAAATGATTAGTTTACTCTGAAAATTTTAGCGGGGCCACCCGTCTGACCATTTCAAACTGCTGCAAAACAAAGCTAATCAATTTCCCATACCAACCACATTTTTATTCGATCGTCAAAATGTTCCTCCCGTGTTTCAAATCTTGATTTGAAATGTCTATTACAGATTACTTTTCAAGTTAATTAGAGTAACCGTGGGAATCCAAACAAAAATATTATTATACGAACAACACACAGGCGTTTCGTTATTTTTAAAATATGGAAAATTTGGGTCACCAAGAAACTAGAAAATGCGAAATCAAATTTTTGTCAAATATTTCGCACATCAAAAAATCAGATAGATGACAATGGCTTTCTTTAAAGCCATAATAGCAAAGGAATTTAACAAAGTAGCTAAATTATTAGAAAATGTGACAGCCAATTACTGTAATGACTGAATGACTTGTGCAAACAGTGACAGTGTGTTGCTTTTGTTCACGTCCCTTAGTCATTTCACTTCTTGAATTGCTTACAGGGTTGGCATATAAGCTTTTTAGAAAAACTAAACCAACACGTAACTTTTAATTGAACTGATTGATACTCTTACGAGATATCGGTGTTCAAAAACAAACGATCCTTCCAAACTTGAAAAAGTATTCGTATGAAATAGCTTTTCTTGGGTGAAAGCTTCTCAGCTTTGCGGGCAACAAATGGAAGAGGCCCATACTGTTAAATCATCAAAGTGACAGTCTAGGTGTTTCGTTACTATTGTTTGTTTCTCCACTATTGTATTTTGTGTCTATAGCAGTTTCATTATGTGATTAAAATTTCAAACACCCATTTATTACCCCACGTAACCCAATAAAAGTTAATTTACGCTAAATACCTGAAAGCCATCACGCGAAATTTTAAGTAAATTCCATTCGCGATATAAAAGAAATTTAATACAAAGTTCACAATAATAATTTTAAGCGTTCGGAATCGAAAATGTCGTTAAGTATTTCAAAATTGTCTTATTTCCTGATTAAGAAACCGATTTAGATTTGCAAAAGACGCATTCCCCGATGATTTGATTATAAGTTTTTTATGTAGAGGTAAATAGGAGGGATTTATTGATTTACTAAAAAAATCGACCGGAAATTTTAGAAACAACTTTTTGGAAAATTCGAATACTCACAAATCTTGAATAATCAGTCGACGTCGGAACTTCTTGATCCTGGTTCATAACTTGCACGATTTAATGAAACAGCACCATAATTTAATTAACTGTGTAGTGATACTGTTCGCATGAAGTGTAATAATTAATCGGTTACACTAATAATTTTTACAAGGACTCTTGACTGTCTGAAGGAATGAATAGCAGTGAATGATAAAATTAAAGATAGAGACGCCGTAAAGCACCTGTAAAATCAGTAGGGGATGCAACGACGCCCCTTTTGTTAAACACGCCCTTTTGAGATCACAAATGCATATTTGAATATAAATTATTTGCTTTATTAAGTTACAAGAAGCAAAAACATTTTGTCAATTTTTTCAGCATTGCAGTAATCCCATTCAAATATGTAAGAAATAGATGAAGGAGCTTTTTCAAATCTCGGATAGTTAACTTTTTTGAAATCCAATTTTGCATAATTAATTTCTATTGTTATTAGCCAAATTAGCTGAAAAATATTAAGGTCGGGGGAAATTCACCCCTCACATGTCAGGATATATAAATTAAATTATGTACTATTGCATCCGCTGATGATGTTATCCTGGTGGGCGATGCAACACTTTTCAACGTTCCACCACATTTTCATCGATGTGTTCTGTAAATTTTCCCACTTATTAACACTTCTTCGGTATTTCTGAGAAACTTTAATTTGGATTTGAACAATTTGATTTTAGAATGTATCAGCAGGACCTTCTTTTGGGCATTTAATTCTTTTTCAGAAGGAAAAGCTATTTTTATTATCTTCCAGCACCGCATTTTTGGAGAAAAAACGAGAAAGAAAGCTTTTGTTCCTTTAATTATGTTTTGAATTCGATGACCCGCTTTTCCATAAAGATTTAGTTTTTCCAAAATAATAATATAATTTGAATTTCAGTTCCAAAAATATTGAAACTAATAAATATTTTGTAGCACACAGACGAAACTAAAATTTAAATTGGGGACGAAATTAATTAAAATTTCAGATTTAAACATTTTTTGGTAATCTACATGCTACTATGTTGAAGTGTATTCTAATTTATTAATAAATATTTTTTAACCCTTTCTGTAATGAAAGGCGTGGTTGCGTGTTATTGGTGCTGTTGGACCCCCTGTGGTCCAATCGTACTTCCGGTTATCCTTGTCCAAAAGCGCATGTCTATTTCCGTTACATTATCCTTAAATTCATGAAATTTATATTGGTGTTAGCGCATCTATCGGCTAATTATGTTTAATAAATTTGCGTTAATTACTCGTATTTAATTTTTTTGCCAAATTAAGTAATAAATATACAATGTAAAGCAACAATAAAAATGTTTACTGTTTGATTATCGGTTATGCTATTGGAGCACAGTAAATTTATTTGTGTAAGTACAATTTTAAAAGCAAAATGCATAAAATTTCGTAAATAAAAAATAAACTGTACAAGTACAGTGATGTCCGGTTATAATGAAGATTATGTGGTTCGAGGGTCATTGTATCCAATCCGAGTGACAATACTATATTGTATACCAAGAGACTAAAGTGTTAATTATTTCATCCCTATATAATCGAGATTCTTGCACGAGCAAATGTCGCAGTAGACCTGCCGGGTATACGCTGTTTTTTTACAATTTCCCACAAAATCTTCTTTGATGAGGCACATTTCTACATCTTCGGGTATGTTAATAAGCAAAACTACAGCATATGGGGCGTCATTGCATAACTGTCGATGTTTCGTGAGCATTATGGTCAGGGGATCTCATTGGGTCTTAATTTTTTTAAAACGATAAATGGTGAGTGCTTAGGTGCACAGTGACCGATTATTACTGACACAAAATCGAAGATATTTACTATGTGTAAGACAATGGTTCCAAAGTTGAATGTTTTGCGTTAAAAGTTTCCAGGTCGCATTACTTCACGTTTTGTGACGTCAATTGGCCGCCAAGATCATGTGATTTAACGCCGTTAATTTTTTGTAGAGTTCCAGCAAGAGTTGTGTCTACGCCGACAAACCCGAAACGTTGAAGCACCTAAAAATCAAAATGTGTCAAGTTCTAGCTAAGATCGCGCCCGAAATGTACGAAAAAGATTGGCTATAGTTGCAAAAGACGGTCATTTAATTGATATTGTTTTTTATAATTAATGAAATACATCAAATATTCAAATAATAAAAAAATTGAAGATTTTCTTAAATTTGTGTGTACTTTTAAATCCAGAAACTGAAATTGGATGACATTGTAATCTGATGATATTAAATGTCTTTTTTTAAATTGCTACTGTGGTCCCCTTGGAAAAATATTTTGTGGGCGTCCATGGTATGTACCTATAAATTATATTCCATTTTTGTGATATTTGTTTATTAAAATCGACTGTCGTCCTTGTACATTCAAGTTAATTTCTATTGACCTTAACATGATGATCCTCTGTGAGGTAAAACCCATGATTATAGCTTGGAGTTAGATACTCCGAAACCATCGTGTTGTGCAGTTCCAGTATTAGATAATTGGTAGTTCATTACGAGATCTTTAATTGCTGGTATGTTTCCATGTTATAAAATTACAATAAGCTATCGTATATAATATCAAATAAATAATTATTGCTAATTGATTTTTAACTTAATTCCTATGAGCTTGATTAATCTAAACGAAAGATTTATTTTAAAAATGTTTGTCAAAAAACAAAGTATTAGAAGTGAGTTTCTCTGTGGGCTTTTTTGTTAGTTACATAACTTATTCATGCATGAATGTCAAGTCTTAAACCAAAACATAGGGAAATAACATCAATTCGCCCAAGATTCCGCTTTTCATTGCAATTGATAAGTTAGTATGAATTTTTCCGCGCCTGAAGATACTTTACCCGATAGTTCTCGCTTTAATTTTTGATAAAAATTCAGAAATAACCCTCCTTTTCGCTAATGACGGCAATTTATCATCCCAGGAAGTCCGTCAGCCTTACGTGCCCTCCCAAGAACGGCGATTGTCATAACAAAGTCTGTGTTAGATATCTTCAAACGCAGAAAAGACTTTCCGATACAATAAAAAATAGAAATCTTAAAATAGCTGATTTACCATGATTGTACCTAATAATTTCTTAATAATTTTAACAACAACTTACTATTTTAGGTCTAAAATGAGATTCTTTCAATCAAAATTTCTTATATTACTTCATGGATTCGTTTTGATTTCAACCGAACCAATCTCCAGCTTCACATACCAAAGCTGCATGTACAACTGGAATGCAATTGTTTGTGAAAGGATTACTACAGGAAAAGAATTATTAAATAAAATCGGCAATTGCTTAGAAAAACAACACGTTAAAATGGAAGATTTTCAAGAATTAGGAATTCAGAACAGCGAAATAAATTACTTGACACCCGAATTGTTCTACGCAATTCCCCACTTGAAGAGGATCAAAATAATGTTTAACAACATTAAAGATATTCCTGCTAATGTGTTTGAAAAGCTGACATCTTTAGAAGAAGTATACATAGGATACAACACAATTGCAAAAGTCGATGGAAAAGCATTTTCCAAACTTGGTACGTTAAAGCGTTTTATATTTTTCAACCAATACAATATGACGCCGGACTTTCCCGAAGAAATTTTGGACGATTTAGAAAATCTTACCGAAATTGATTTACGTAGTAACAAACTAAAGAGTTTTAAACCGGACGTCTTTAAAAATTTGAAAAATTTGGAATCACTCGAATTATCTGATAACGAACTTGAAGAGTTGCCAGCCAATATTTTTAAATTCAATCAAGAGCTCAACACAATTAATCTGATAAATAACAAAATTAGGAATTTAGACGTAGATTTATTTCAAGGACTGAAAAAATTACGACACCTGAATCTGAATGGCAATCGTTTAATTTCCTTACCAGCTACGATATTTCAGGAACTCGGTTCTCTGGAGTCCTTGATGTTGTCTAGCAATAGCATCGAAGATGTAGACGAAAACTTATTGTTTGGCTTGTCTAAATTGCAATCTTTCTCTCTAGCAGACAATAAAATTAAAAACATTCCAAGCAATTTTTTATGAATTTACAGTCGAGTAACTTGCCAGATAATTCTATAACACATTTGGAAGAAAATAATTCGCCTATGTTAACTGACATAATTTTAGATAATAATGAAATTAGAAGTCTTCCAGATGAATTATTTCAAAATGTTCCTACTTTATTAACGCTCGGCTTAGGATACAATCAATTTCAATCTGTAACAAAAAATTTATTTAAAGGATTAATAAATTTAAAAGATTTGCAGCTATTTAATAACAACATTACAATTATCGAAACGGGAGCTTTTGACGACTTGAAAAATTTACAAAACTTAGAATTGAGAAGTAATCTTTTGCAGACGCTTGAAGTTGGCACGTTTTGGGAACTTAAGAAATTGGAAAGATTGAATTTAGAAGGAAATGCTATACAAAAGTTACCAGGTGATATTTTTAAAGGACTCGAAGCTTTGAATTCGCTAAATTTGGCAGATAATAAATTGACTTCTTTAGATGAAAACATATTTAAAGATGTAGTATCTTTAACTGAATTATGGCTATATAGCAACAACATCGAAGAAATTGCCCCAGGAACCTTTATGAATCTTAAAAATGTTAAAAATTTCTATATGTTTAACAATAGCATGAAATGGATTCGGAGTGGAATATTTGAAGGTTTAGAAAACGTAACATATTTATCACTGGACCAAAATAAACTGTCAGCAATCGAAAGTGAAGGTTTCAAAGGTTTATCATCTCTAACATCTTTATACCTCAACTATAATGATTTAGAAGAACTACAGCCTTACACGTTTAAAGGTCTTAATACTACCGAAATGTTGTATCTATTTAATAACGAAAAGTTGAAAACCTTAAGAAGCTATGCATTTTCTGGTTTGAATAATTTGCAGCAATTAATTTTATCAAACAATGCGATTAATAAAATTGAACCCAACGCTTTTCAAGGCTTGGTAAGTATGGATTACCTCAGTCTATCTGAAAACCAAATAGACACACTTACTAGTGAAACGTTTTTGGGATTATCATCCCTTCATTCTTTACTATTGAGCTATAACAAAATAAACACTCTCACTTCAGATATCTTGAAACCACTTGAAGCACTTACATTTATTGATTTAAGTAACAATCAATTGGAAAATTTAGAAAGTGACGTTTTCTCCAATAATCCCCACCTCAAATCCATATTTTTATCTGACAACAAATTTGCAACTTTTCCTGCAGAAATCTTTAAATCGGTGCCAATGGTAGATACATTAAGCTATAGTGGAAATAATCTACCATCACTGAATAAAAAACCTTTTGAGAATTTATCCAATGTGTTATATTTAACTTTAAAGGACAACGGGATTGAAGAAATAGAGAAAAATGCTTTTGAAAATACCAAACAATTGAAAACTTTAGATTTATCTGATAATAACATTAAGGTGCTCACTGAAGCACATCTCGTCGGACTGGAACAAGTCTACTATTTCGATTTAAGAAATAATAGCATCAGTGATTTAATTCCACGTACTTTTGATGGTATGACATCACTGACTGGAATCAGCTTAGAAGAAAACAAAATAAGCCCAACAGTTATGGATGAGATCTATACAAAAAAAATTAACCATAATGTTGTAATTAATTATGTAGTATGATTGGGTAGGTCCAATAAATAGGTACTTGTAATTTATTTATTTGATGGAAGGCACCTAGCCTTTCTAAACCGGGATTAGCTCTTCCCAGTACGGAAAAAAAATCGTGCTACGGTACTGGGCTATAAAAAATGTAATTAGAAAAAATAAGAGAAGAGAGCCGTGTTAACGATTAATATTAGAATACTGCATCTGTAATTATTATACAATTTTGTAAATTTGGTACTTTGGTCCATCCTTGCAAAATATCGTATGGGCGCCTATGGTATGTACTGTTAAATTATTTGTTTGTTTATTGAAATCAACTATCGTCCTTGTACATTGACCTTAACATTGATCTTCTGTAAGGTAAAGCAACTGATTATACCTAGGCGTTGGATACTTTAAAACCACCGTGTACAGTTCCAGCATTAGATAGTTAGTGGTCCATCACGAGATCTTTTTTGGTGGTACGTTTCCAAATACATATTATAATAAGCTTTCGTAATTCAAATATTGTATCAAACAGACAATTACTTATAATTGATTATTAAATTAATTACTATGAGCTTGATTAATCCAAATATAAGATTTATTTAAAAAGGTTATTTAAAATGGAAAATCTTAAATCCAAACATATAGAAATAACGTAGTGAATGAGTTTAGTTAAGATTCCTGCTTCCCATAATAACAGATAAGTGTATAAAAATAACCTTAACCGAAAGAAATTTTTTTTTCACATCTGAAGTTACTTTACTTAATATTTTTTTATGTAATTGTTGTTAAAAATCCAAATTAAAATAAGTCGCTTTGTGAAGAGCATTCTTCACGAGTGATACTCCTGGACATACCTGAAGGTATCAATGGTATCAATAAGTATATTAAATAAAGTACATAACTTTCAAAAATGCCATAATGACATCTACGTTAAAAATTGCAGTATGGAATGCCAACGGTCTGGTCTCAAGAGGACCAGAACTCAAAACTTTTAACCAATCACAACATAGACATAATGATGATATCAGAAACATATTCTACGAAAAAAAGTTACATGAAAATACCGGGATATAACATTTATAGTACACAACGTCCGGACGTTGCGCCATACGGGGGCACCGCAATTGTAATAAAATCATCAATCAAACACTACGAAGAAGAAAAATTCAAACAAGAATATCTACAAGCGACAGCAAGGCTGGGAAGATCACACTTACAGCTGTTTACTGCCCACCAAAATATGTAATTAAACAAGAGCAATTTACCCAATTTTTTAAAACTCTTGGTAATAGGTTCATTGCGGGGAGATTATAATGCCAAACACCCCTGGTGGGGATCTAGATCACAAAACCCAACACCGAAAGGTAGGCAGTTGTATCTAGCCCTGCGAAAAAATAATCTCCAAACAGTATCGACTGGAGAGCCCACATATTGGCCTGCAAACCGTAGAAAAATTCCCGACTTGATCGACTTCTGCGTAGTTAAAGGAATACTTGCAAACAACATAAAAGCTGAATCGTGTCTGGACCTGTCATCTGACCCTATATTAGTAACGCTCAGCTCACATAGCATAATAAAAAAACAAAACCCCATCTTTCTATAATAACAAAACAAATTGGAATGAATTTAGATACTGACTGAACGATCGAATTAGCCTTTGTGTACCCCTGAAAACAGAAGAAGAAATTGAAATAGCGATAGAAAAACTTAACATAGCGATACAAGAAGCAGCCTGGGAAGCTACTCCAAATATGAAACAACAAGCAATTAGCCTTTTTTAAAACAGGAAAAGTTAAAAAGCGATAGAAAAATTTAAATGCCAAAACAGCCTGGGAAGCTACTCCAAAATGAAACAAACAAGGTTTTTGGCAGTTGTTTTTCTAGCCCCCGCAAAAAAATTAAAAACTCCAAAAAAAGTATCGAAAAAGGAAAAGCCCACCCCTAAAATTTGGGCTGCAGACCGTAGAAAAATTCCCGACTTGATCGACTTCTGCGTAGTTAAAGGAATACTTGCAAACAACATAAAAGCTGAATCGTGTCTGGACCTGTCTTCTGACCACTCCCTATATTAGTGACGCTCAGCTCACATAGCATAATAAAAAATCAAAAACCCCCATCTTTCTATAATAACAAAACAAACTGGAACGAATTTAGATACTTACTGAACGATCGAATTAGCCTTTGTGTACCCCTGAAAACAGAAGAAGAAATTGAAATAGCGATAGAAAAACTTAACATAGCGATACAAGAAGCAGCCTGGGAAGCTACTCCTAAATATGAAACAACAAAAAAACATCAGACCTGTTCGATAACTGTCAGAACTAAAATTGCAGAAAAACGTAAATTGAGAAAAACCTGGCAAATAACAAGATCCCCACATGACAAAGCAAAATTTAACAAAGCAGTAAACGAACTAAAAAACTTATTAAATGGTGAAAGAAACGCAGCTATACAGGAACATCTGGAAAGTCTAACTGCAACAGAAGCCACCGAGTACTCGTTATGGAAGGCAACACGAAGAATGAAACGGCCACAAACTCACATTCCCCAATCAGAATAGAACATGGAAAATGGGCCAGAACAGATAAAGAAAAGGCAAAAATCTTTGCGGAGCATCTTGAAAAAGTGTTTACACCTTTTCCATCCGAAATAGGTAACGACGAGGAAAGCAAAATTAATTAATTTCTAGAAGCACCACATCAAATGGACCTTCCTATGAAAGAGGTAGCTTGCTAGGCTGGCCTGATATGTTTTTTTTCACATCAACACAGGAAGACCACCGACTTTATGTGCCCTCCGAATAACGTAGACTGCCATAATAAACAAAGTCAGTGTCAGATACCTTCAAATGCAGAAAAACATCTTTTTTTCAATCGGACGACTTTCGTACCAACTTATCTGGTACAGTAGAAAGCAGAAATCTTAAAAAAAAACTATGATTGTTACCAATAATAAGTTTTTAATAACAATTACTATTTCAGATCAAAAATGAGATTCTTTCAATCAAAATTACTTATATTACTTCATGGATACTTTTTGATTTCAACCGAAGCAAACCCAAGCTGCGTGTACAACTGGAATGCAATTGTTTGTGAAAGTATTACTACAGGAAAAGAATTAATAAATAAAGTCGGCAATTGCATAGAACAACAAAAAGTTAAAATCGAAGATTTTCAAAAATTAGCAATTCAGAACAGCGAAATAAATTACTTAACACCTGAATTGTTCTATACGATTCCCCACTTGACGAAGATCAAAATGATGTTTAACAACATTAGTGAACTTCCTGCCAACATGTTCGAGAAGCTGACATTTTTGGAAGAAATATACATGGGATACAACACATTTGTAAAAGTTGATGAAAAAGCATTTTCCAAACTTGGCGCGTTGAAACGTTTTATATTTTTCAACCAAAATAGTATAATATCAGAATTTCCCAAAGGAATTTTTGATGATTTAGAAAATCTTATCGACATTGATTTACATAGTAACAAATTAAAGAGTATTAAACCGGACGTCTTTAAAAATTTGAAAAATTTGGAATTACTCGAATTATTTGATAACAAACTTGAAGAGTTACCAACCGGTGTTTTTAAATTCAATCAACAGCTCGACACAATTAATCTGCTAAATAACAAAATTTCGAAGTTAGACGAAAATGTATTTGAAGGACTGAAAAAATTACGACACCTGAATCTGAATGGCAATCGTCTAATTTCCTTACCAGCTACGATATTTCAGAAACTCGGTGCTCTGGAGTATTTAATGTTGTATAGCAATAACATCGAAGATGTAGACGAAAACTTATTGTTAGGGTTGTCTAAATTGAAATCTTTCACTCTAGCAAGCAATAAAGTTAAAAACATTCCAAGCAATTTTTTTATGAATTTACATTCGAGTGCTTTGACGGATAATTCTATAACACATTTAGAAGAAAATGATATGCCTGTGTTAACTAAAATAGATTTAGATAGTAATGAAATTAGTAGTCTTCCAGATGTATTATTTCAAAATGTTCCTACTTTATTAACGCTCTGCTTAGGGAAAAATCAACTTCAATCTGTAACAAAAAATTTATTTAAAGGATTAATACATTTAAGTGATTTACAGTTAAATAATAACAACATTACACATATCGAAGTAGGAACTTTTGACGACTTGAGAAATTTAGAAAATCTAGAATTACAAAGTAATCTTCTACAGGCGCTCGAAGTCAACACGTTTAGGCAACTTAAGAAATTGGAAAGATTGAATTTAGAAGGAAATTCTATTCAAAATTTACCTGGTGATATATTTAAAGAACTTAGAGCTTTGAATTATCTAAATTTGGTAGATAATAAACTGACTTTCTTAGATGAAAATATATTTAAAGATGTTGTTTCTTTAACTGAATTATGGCTACATAGCAACAAAATCGAAAAAATTGCTCCAAAAACCTTCATGAATCTTAAAAATGTTAAAAGTCTGTATATCTTTAACAATAGCATAAAATGCATTGAGAGTGGAATATTTGAAGGTTTAGAATCTGTAACATTTTTATTACTGGACCGCAATAAAATATCAGCAATCGAAAGTGGAGGTTTCAAAGGTTTATCATCTTTAACAAATTTATACCTCAACTATAATGATTTAGAAGTACTGCAGCCTTACACCTTTAAAGAATTCAATTCTACCGAAATTATGTATCCGCTTATTGACGAAAAAGTGAAAACCTTACGAAGCCATGGATTTTCTGGTTTGAATAATTTGCAACAACTAATTTTATCAAACAATGCGATCAGTAAAATTGAACCTAACGCATTTCAAGGTTTGACAAGTATCGCATACCTCAGTCTATCTGGTAACCAAATAGCCGCACTTACAAATGAAACGTTTTTGGGATTATCGTCTCTTGATACCTTACTGTTGCACTATAATAAAATATCCACTCTCACCTCAGATATCTTAAAACCGCTTGGAGCACTTACATCTGTTGATTTAAATAACAATCAATTGGAAAACTTAGAAAGTGACGTTTTTTCCAATAATCTTAATCTCACATCCATTGTTTTATCTTACAACAAATTTGCAACTTTTCCTTCAGAAATTTTTAAGTCCGTGCCAATGGTAGACATGTTAAAATATGATGGCAATAATCTACCATCACTAAATAAAAAACCTTTTGAAAATTTACCAAATGTGTTAGATTTAAGTTTTAAAGACAACGGGATTGAAGTAATAGAGAAAAATGCTTTTGAAAATATCAAACAATTGAAAACTTTAGATTTATCTAATAATAACATTAAGGTGCTCACTGAAGCACATCTGGTTGGACTTGAACAAGTCTACTATTTCGATTTAAAAAATAATAGCATCAGTGTTTTAAATCCACATATTTTTGATACTATGACATCACTAACTGGAATCAACTTAGAAGAAAATAAAATAAATCAAACGGTAATCGATGAGGTCTATGTAAAAAAATTGATAATTGTGTAATTATATTATATGATTGATTGTCCAAAAAATACACAAATGTTATAATGTACCTGTAATTTATTTTTCATTATGTTTATCCTCCCAGAAGGTGCAAGCAAAAAGCAAAATCTTGCTGCAATCAGTACCAGTACTGATCAGCACTGGATTATTATATGATAATATTCTGATCTGATATTAATTTTTAAACATTTCTGCTTTCATCTGGTTTACCTGGTTCAAATGCAGTCTATATTTCAGTATAGTATCAGGCATCAGAACATCTCAGTGTCTGACTTTTGTCAACATTATTAAAAAGTTCGGAGACACAGAACGTTAAAATTAGATTAAAACACTCGTCAATGTTTAGGAGGTTTTATTTAAACCTAACCTTACAAAATTAACATTACAATGCTTAAAATACACATTACACATGTAGATCATATAACTAACGTAAGATTTGAGTAGCTACGATTAACTTTTAGGCTTGTTTGACTAATTTGTACCAAAATAAGGAAACCATCAAATTTCAGCAACGCTTACAACCATCGTTTTATTACGCAAGCCCAAGCACTGACTTCATCCTGTTTAAACTTCCCACATACATTTTCTCAAGTCACAAATTTACGTATCGAAATATAAATAATCACAGTTAGACATGCACCTTGTCCTAGTTATTGATTAACACGTCTATGTTGTAGCTAAGCTTTATTAAAATATGTTTATTACTTTATTTTTATGCAAATTTTACGTTCAAATTTTTGTACTCGCATTAAAGAATAAACTAACTTACAAAGTGTTCACTTCTTTAAATCTTTCTTATTATTTTATTTGCATAAATGATATGAATTATTATTAAGTAACGATTTTACAACAATTTACGAATTGTTACAATGAAAAAAATTAGCAAAGACCTCCTTTAGTCTTTTCTGGTTTTCTTATTGGTCCATAACATTTTTCAACTTCCATAGAAAACTTATAGTTTTTTTGGTTTCAAATAAAAATATGATAAATAAAAACTAAACAAGCGAAAATAAAACAAAGAACTTTTTGGCAAAATGATGAGTAACATCAAAAGTTGGCACCTATGCACACTAATATGTTGTGGAAATACAATGCTTTACACTGCAACTGAGTTTGATGAATTTTCTGTGCTGTTATTAGTTGGAGGCGTTTCTAGTGTAGCTATTTGCAGTTGTAGCGTTTTAACCTAAACCAAAAAATGCCAATACAAAATATAATGATTTTCTTATTACCTACTTGAGAATTATGTCTTTCAACCATAGCCACCATCTGTTGTTCCATTTTCTTCAATCTCGATTGATACTTTTTGTGATTCCTATCCACAGTTTCTGCTAGAATATTATTAGTGTGATTCAAATCGTGCACCATTTCACGACCTTCTAGTAATCTCGCCTCTGCATTTTTAGTAACTTGTTCTAATGTTGACACAAGTTCTTGCAAGCGCACTTTCAACCTGGCTTCCCTTGCCAAAGCCTGAATCAGTTCCAATTCCACCCCTTGCGCATGCTCAGAGTCAGAATAACCCCCATCCTAAAAAATCAAAACTGTAGTTGTCTTCATTCAAGATTTTTCAAAGCGCTAAAATTCGACTTGGCCTGAATTCATAAAACCCCGTGAAAAGTTCACGATAATCTAACAATTTCTGCAAATTTATTTATTAAATTGTAATTACAGTAGACCCTTCCTTATCCGACCTAAATGGGACCGATTTCTGGTCGGTTAAAAGAATGGTCGGATAATCGTGGGTTTCTCGGAATTAATATTATTGCATAATATTATCATAGTAGAGCACATATTATGTAATCAATCTGGTTGTATACATGACCATCTCCAACTCAGTCGAGATTATGTACGTAAACATTTGCGTGCTCAGTAGGATAGTATGTAAAAATTCTCGGAAAGGTCAGATAAGCAGAGGTCTACTGTACCATAAAAGTATAAAAAATATTAAAGCAGAAGAAATCTGTGTATTTTGGAATACTTTGTAATTTGGACTATTTAAATAGGAACTAAAAGTTTATACATAGTTGATTCCAAGTAGGTTTATTAAAATTAGTTTATATTTTTTGAGTGATTACAGGTTGGCATTAAAGAAATTGAATATCGAAATCCTGTTTGTGAATATTAAATAAATGTTTAATTAAATATATCACTAATTTCAGCCATATTAATTATTAAATTCAACAAATTCAACTATGTAGATTATTGAATAAACCGCAAGTCTATAATTACATTACTGAAAGTTCGATAACAACACACGTGACTGAATTTAAGGAGCATCTAAATTTCAAAAGAAGCTTAATTAAATTAATCTCACCTTATTTTGAGTAGCAATTGATAGGAGAGCTTCAGTATCTTTAAGTTGTCCTTGTAAATTTTTGAGCGCAGCAGCTTGAGCTTTTTGTTGTCCTTCAATATACTTGAGTTTCAGTTCCATTGTACTTCTATCTTTTTCGAGTGAAAATAACTTTGAAATTAGTTCTGATTTGTCTTCCCGTAGCCCCATTAGTTCCTAAAAAATCAAGTGAAAAGGTTGCTTTTAAATTTGTAAAAAATCTTACTTGCATTATGACTGCCATTTCTAGATCCATTTTTCTTGCCTCTTGAGTGCTTGCAGCTCGTACTGGAATCGATTCGATTTGGGGAGATTCTAATGCGACGTATGTACCCTGAATATTGCTTCTTTCCGCTTTTAAGCGGGATACGTGGTCTCTCAGTCTCATTTCTTGCTCTGTCGACCATGGTTCATCACTGAAATTTAATAAAATTGCAGTTCATGCAATAAAATGTCTAAATCTTACTTTTCCGAGGTTGGACTATTGAAGGCGTGGTTTTGCCAAGGAGATAATAGCACATCGGTGCTCTGATATGAATCCAGGTGTGTCAGCAACTGTTTTGCCACACTTTCCGCTGCTATTCGATTTTCTACAGATTCTAAAAAGGATTGCAAAAATAATATGTAAATTACAAGGTACAGCTTAATACGAACCTTGATTATTTTCGTCTAAAGCTAATTCAGTCTCTAAAAGTGCTAATAATACGTCGTAAGCTTCTATGGCACGATCCATAACACCTAAGGCTAATCTTAATGCAATTGCATTTGATTCATATTTTCCACACAATAACGCTAACCTACAAAATAGTTTCAATTAGAATTTAATTATTTATCTTTATAATATGCGAGAGCAAAAATTTAAACTAATTTGCCAATTGAAGAAAAATGTTTTTTTATGAGAGTCCGTTACGGACTGTTGGATGAGAGAGAAATGGAATTTATAAATAAATATTAAATACTTGGAATGGAGGACTAAAGAAGTGAAGAAAATACTTTGAAATGATTAGTAGGTAAGACTGCTAAGGGCGACTCAGAAGCCTATTATCAGGTTCAGTTAAAAATTTCATTCTCAAAGATTAAAATTATCAATGTCGGTGAACTGGATCTTTGGAAAGTATGCCGCCGACGCTGCCTGAAAGTTTCCTTATCAACCCCAGAATAGTTTTTATGAGTATTTCAATAATTGAAAATTTTTCTAGGGATGTAATCAAAACATAATATATTATTTATTTATACAAATTAATATTTTGTAAAAAGAGTAGGGAATAGGCGTAGATTTGGTTTAAAAATAGAAATACAGGTCTGTAGCTAGAAATTAATTTTAGGGGATGCCCATGAGAATTCAAGGTAGGTTAAACAGTTTTTCATCAAAAACTTAAATGCACACTTCATATTAGAAATTTATAAACCTCAAAACAGGCAATTGCATGTGCAAACTGTTTTTATTTTAAATAAGTTTAAAATTCTTCAAGGGGTCCTCAAATTTTTCCAAAAAAAAAAAAGTAATTATGGTTGCATTAATAATACGTTAGCGTTTAGAAAAATTTTTAAATGTAAAATCGAGTTTAGGGACGAAGAAACAATTAGCTTTTAATTATAAAAATGATAAATTTTGTCTCGGTGTCATCTATTTGAAATTTCAGATCTGAGTTACTAGCTCAGGATTAATTTGTTCTGCACTACTAACAGTTGTGAACTTTACCGTGTTAAACTAGCTTGATTGTACCTCACAACTTCTAGTCATTTTCCGTGTTTGTCCTTAAATTTAGGGTACAAAGTTTTAAGTGTATTCACTTCTTGAAGGTAATTTAACTGGTACTTTTTATTTTGTTGTGTAATTTTTTCAAAATGATCATAAATTTTGCTTGTATTGTTTCCTTCAGTCTGCATTTTAAAAACATTCCCAGCAATCAATGACCCTACAATCTACATATTATGTTTTATTAATATCACCTGGCGCCCATCACACCGGCATTTTGTTCTCTACAGTAATTGTTTAAATGTAAGCACAATCACGTCAAATTTAAAGTTTTCATATAAATGAAAGCAGAGGTTTAGTCCAAAGCCATGCTTACGATCGCGTAAATATGGAACACCTTTCATTGGAGGAATGAAACCAGAAAGAAAAACTTCTATAGCACACAAAACCTTTCCAGGCTATGCGATTATCTCCTTCAAAGAAGCTAAGAAACATCAAACGCTCTTTACAAAATCACAAACAAGTTTTGAAAGTATAACGCAGTGCTTGCGAAAACAACAAAATCCATTTTAATTGGCTGATATTTGAAGATGAAAATTACCTGCTGCTTAATTAGCACAAATAAAAATGTTATTTGTTAAATAATTCACGACTTACCTATCACAATGAGCTTTAGTTTCTGAAAAAGTCAGTGCCAAAACAGAATTTTGCGACCTTGTGTGTTCAAGTTTAGCAGTTAATCTTCTCAATTCGAAATCAATAGCTTGTTTTTCACTTTGAGCGTCACATTGTCTTAATATATCACCCACAATATGTTCTGCAACAGCGGTAGGTAAATCCGTATTTACCAAATCATTTGGATTCACTTCCCTTTGATCATCTGTTGCGCGCTTAAGCTTAATGCGTTCGGCAATTTTAGTGATTGGCGTAGAGGTGCAGGTATTATTTACACTCGCCTTATGAATTGGTACAATATTACTGTATTTGATATCGAATTTTTCTTCCATACATATTTTTGAATCGCAATCCACTTCTATGTGCGATTCTGGAGACGAATCAAAATTTTGCTGTTATAATCAATTATTTGGTTATTTAATTTGTAGCTTTGTTTGTTTTCAAACTGATTCTGCGGCAGTTTGGATTGTGCTTCCAATAATTGTGCTTTTAAATTAATTATTTCTTGCTTTAATGGCTCGACAACTTCTGAAAAATGAGAAACTCCGTTCGTTTCATAATGAGACGTGATTAATTTTGGTTCTGGAAGTTCCGACGGGCTTTCTGCAACCTAGAACAATATTTTTTGCAAAAATGTGAATTACAGAAAAAATTAAACTTACAGTTAAATCTTCTTTATTATCAAAGTCCGACAGGTCGTTTTCAGGAGGGTCCAACTCGCTAACTTCTAATGGGCACGTTACTGAGTCTTCGTGAGCACTTGTACCGACTTCTGGTGCAAAGAATGATTAAATATTAACGAGGGTATCAAATTGCTTTACATTACATTATAGTATTGATTGCAAATCAATACAAAGTTAACTAACGCATTAACCTATTTTCTCAATTATTTCCACCACAACTAATACTCTAAAATTAACTGTTGATAAACAATTAGCAAATTAACCTAAATAAAGGGAGCAAATTGAAATTCACTAAAGTTTCGTGGAAATTCATTCCGTAGAAAAACAGAAACTAATTAACTTAAAGTTATAAATTAACACTACAACAGTTTTTATTATTATTCCAATGAGAAAAGCTGAATGAATTATCGTATTATGCAAAATCGCAAGCGAAGTCGACATAATTAATTTTGAGTTGTTAGTTTTGCAAAAAATTAAGCAACTTTTCGCGGTAATTCCCGTAGAGAAATATTTTCTGACAAGGACATAGTGCAATGTAAATACCCCGGTTTTGTTAGGTCGCAGTAGTTAATTAATGTAATTGCGGTTCGTAGTTAGATGGGTGACCGCTTCGAGAACACCGCTGACACTGCCCTATTCCAAATTTATTGCCTACTGGAATTTCAATATTTTAAGTCGTTAATATCATCATGTATCACGTTAAATATGTAATGCAGTGGTGGAACTTCAAAATAAGTTCTCGGCCTCCAAGTAAAATTATATTGATTTATAAAAAAGCGTTAAAACAGGCACAGATAAAATCACAAAAATAAGCGAAAGAAAAAATTTTAAAAGTAAATTCATGTATTGCTGTTGCATCAATGATATAACGATGACGAGATAGTTTGAACGATCAATTGCAAGTTGAATTGAGAAAATAATTTTCCTATATTTCATTTTTGAGCCATTATACTTCCTCCTTGCTCGTCCCATCAGATAGCAAATCCTAACAATATTAGATAAGATGCCAGTCATTTGGTGGAAGATCCAACAACCAAAAATTTATTAGAGAATGAAATCCCCCTCTCAATCAATTTTTTCCGTTTGTTCAATTGTTTTGTTCCGCAAAACAAATAATATTATGTTCTGGGAGGCATGTATTACTAATGTATGTCTTTTAAATGCATTAATAAAAAACAGAAATGTCATGCACCTGACACACTGAAAGTTTAATGGTCATTAACAGAAATGAATATTTTTGCAAACGATTATTTCAGGTTTTCTATAGATTTTTTAAAAAGGAATGGTTTTACACAAATAAACTGACAATTTAAAATTATTTTTGCATGATGTGTGACAATTAACATTTACAGTAATCATTTACATAAACGAAAATTTGTCTTAATGATCATTAAAGTCTCAATGTGTTGGAGTATTATATTCTACTATTTAAGCATAAGCATAACTTTGTATTTTTTCAAATTAAAGTTTAGTATATTAGAATCTGTCTCAAAGGACACTAAGTAACACTACTGATAATTTGTGCCATAAAATAATAGCGAACTAGCCCATTGGCAAGTTTCCTCTAATCTAAAGTATTACATTATATTACGTATTGACCATTTGCACGTCCGAAGTATAAATAGTCTGCCCAAGGCGTCTTGGGCAATTGCACGTCCGACATATTTTAAACGTCCGACGTATAAATACGACGAACAATTTTTATAACGCCATAACCGGAGATTGAAAAACTGGGCCTTAGCATGTAATATGGTTATTTCCTATTTGCTAAAAAATACTGCAAAAAAATTGCATTAGTTGTAGTAGTATTCCTCATCAGCGTTTGACAGATGAAATGCGGTAATAATACTTTGTGCGCTGATATTAAAATTGTATTGTTTGATTTCTACATAAAACTTTTTATTATCATTGCATCGCATAGGAAATCTCACAGTTAGCTGAAACAGTTAGCAAAAACTTTTCCACAATTTTGTGACTACCGATGAAGCTTGGTTCATCCCTTCGATCCAGAATCAAAGCGACAAAGCATGGCGCCGTACAGAATTTCTTAGTTATTGGAATACCGAAGGAATTTCTATGATAGATTATTTTTTGGAATGTACCCGTACAATAAATTGTTGAACAACATTATTTCATATGAATTCATAAACTTCGAGATTATTATCCGTCGCGACAACTCTCCTGTGCATAAGAGCTTAATTTCTACGAACAAAATTAACTAAGTTGAATTTGAAAGAATGAAATGCACCATATCCCTTGATTTAGCCCTCAGTGACTTCTATTTATTCCCAAAAGGTGGAGGAGAGCCAAAGGCAAACAAAATTTGATAAACATTATGTTCGCGAAGCAGGTGTTACTATGTCCAAAAGGTAAAAATATGTAAAAAAAATTATGATGATGACGAAAATCCAATATTTTTCTTTCAGCAAATTATTTTCTGAATGTAGTTTTTAAAATAATTTTTCTCAACGAACTGAATTGTTTTTATGAAAGTTGAAGTAACTTCACAAATTTAAATTAAAAGATGCAATTAGTTTAACCACACCATAGCACCTATTGACCCTTCTGGGACAGATAATTAAGGAAGATGTTTCAAGTTTCGTCATTAACTCCCAGATAGTATATCTCACAATTTTCCTGCACTCGCATATACGTTCGCATCCGACTCCTTCCGCATTTCAGACAAATTCCTTAAATTAATGTGAAAATTATTTCCCTAATTATAATTAATGCAGAACTATTAATATTAAACTTATGTTTCATTTAATAAAAACAGGATAAATCCTGTAATTTCAATAATTTAGGAATATTTAACAAAACTTCCGTTAAATATGAAATTTTAGTAATTACAACGAAATGATTTGCGAACAAAACACGCCCGTTACTAATTGTAGTAGGGAAAAGTCTTGGGAAAATCGATTGTTGCTTGACAATGTTGGGACACTTTTTGAATTTAAATTGTCTAATGTGAATGCAGCGCTAGGAAGAGAAACGATTGTGTCACGATGTCATATTATGACAAAAAGGTTCTTGCAAGTGTGATAACGGAGCGAATATGAATTCCGAGTTTTAATTAGGATCATCTGCATTCTACTCTACAGGTCGTGAACGTCTTCACAATCTAAATTTAATTATGTTATAAAGTTATGATACAGAAGATTACAAAGCACAAAGACCATTTAGTAAGCCTACGATATAACAATTATTGCGGTTTTCAAAATCTGACGCAATCAATTTAATTTTAGATTAATCTTTGATTAACAGAAGTAGGTAAACACTGCTATATCCAATAAACTTTAATGCGCTGTGCAGATGTGATGATTTGCATTATTGAATAGACATAAATAGCTTAACGCATAGTAAATCCGAAAGTGAACTTCTTTTTTGATAGATAAAGCATAGAACAAAAATTATCCTCGGTGGAGCGTTAGAATCTCAGATGTTCACAACAGAAGAATATTTTAGTCGACAAGCTATATCCTGCTAAATTGATTTTTATGCAGAAACCCGGTTTCTCTACGAAAGTTCGCAATTTTAAAGAGAATCTATAATATGATAACTGCAATGCTAGCTTTAAAGCCCGTTAAAGTGCATGCAATTTATGCTTGTTAAACACTGCTTTATGTTTGTTGCCAATGAAATAGAAAAAAATACTACATTTTTAAGTATATTATTTAACAACATAAAGAAAAATCGCCAACTGCTGCTTATTAAACTAGTTAGTAATGCGGGCAAGCCATAAAGATAAAATTATTGTTAATGACTAATTGCAGGATAATGTAAGTAGGTTTATCTTAACATTGGAAAAATAACAAAAATACTGAAGTATGCATTGCAAAATATTTATGTAAATATTAGTTGTCCTGTATTGCATTGCAAGAGCTTGCAAGAACCAATCAAATTAAAATATCGATGCTAATGTTCTTAATTGCGTATGTCTCCAATTAAATGTGCTTTTTAATATTGGTATAGCTTGACACGAAGCCACGGCAGAGCTTTCTGCATAAGATATAAATGCTAAATATAAACATATGTTATAAATAATATAATAAACAAGATCCCCCTTGTAGCTCCCCTTAAAACGATATAAGATTTTATAAATCAGGTTACGAAAAGGCGAAATGTTTTGGATTTTAATAATAATAAAAAATCGATTTTCTAAAGAGTTAAAAAAATTTAAATCGCTTAATCCTTGTAAAAATTAACTATAGAAATGCAGTTTACAATAATTATTCCGGGTTCGAATCGTTGACTCGACGGATTGTAATATTGACATGTGGTGGATTTAAGTTATAAAGTAAAACAATGAAGAGGATTGATTCACCCCCGAAGAATCGATTGTGAAAACTTTGCAGAGAAGCGAAGTGATATTTGGAATGGAATGACAGTTTAATTGAAATTGTAAAACTTATTGACAATAATTAAGTTATATAATACTTAAACAATAAATTGTTGTTTAGACAATTTAACTTATATTTGTTATAATGAAGTCGAGCGTAGCGGGGCTTCGTATTGAACGCATTACACTTAAAAATTTTCAAATTCGAGTTTGTCTCGACGGTTTTTGTATTTCAAATTTATTGTAAAATTTCTTCCACAAAAAGAATTAAATTTTCGGTAGCTCAAAACGGAAAAATTAAAGCAAAAACGTATCTACTAATGTTTACTGGAATATTCAGAACATTTTGAGTTTAAAGTAAACTTTTAAAGAAAAAATCACCTTAAAAGTAAGCGACGACCGAAATGCAAAGAAAAAAATGAAAAATCGGACGAAATTTTTTAATTTTTCTACATTTTTACTACTTGAAACAGTAAACTCAAACTTTTATCTTATATACTAAGTAATTGACGTGTGCAAAAAATAATAATTGAAATGGAAAATTAGCAAAATTTGTTCGACAACGACAATTTTAAAATTAAGTTCGGTGTGAAAATTATCGGGTTTTCCGCAAGAACGAATTGAGAGAGATAATAGCAACACGACATATAAATAAGCTAAATTTTCGATTCCAGCGAAAGATTTTACAATATCACGGAAATGCTATTAATAAAACCGCGATTTCGAATTACAATAAGTAAGAATGCCAACCAACACAATAAACAAAAATTTGAATAACAATTTAAGCATTTTTTAATATAGAAAACTTGAGATGAACAATAATAAGAATTTTGCACAATAGAAATAATGCATTGTTAGATTTTAATTTGAATTAATTTACGGAAATATGTACCTGAAACTTCATCTTCTTCAGCTATCGCCATACATCTCTGTTGATGAAGCTTTCTGGTTAATTCTGCAATAACGGAATGCAATTCTGTCAGCTGTTCTTCATACCTCTGTGCTTGTTCATCCAATTGCTGGTGTAGCCTTTCCTATAACAAATTATTAAATCAATTTGATTTGGCCAACATCCAAATTTTTAATTTAAAATGAATTGTTTGTTTTGACTAGCATGGAATAAACTCATTTATAAATTAGCCGGGGCGGTATTATTATTCATTTTTATTATTTATCGATACAATTAAATCGTAAATTTGAACTCATTTCATAATATAATGCCGGAGAGATAATAAATTACCATTAGCAATGAAATTCATAAATTATTAAAATTCAGAATTAATGTATATTAGCCTGCCGACAAGTTTGCCCTTCAACGATGGGCAAACCCAAGTAGCGTTTCATGTTCCAATAATTTAATAAGTGAACAATTAACTGATTAAGACTGTTACGTTGATGGGATAATTAGTAATGTCAATATTGAAAAATCAAGATTGATAAACATCAAAGAGTAATTTCAAGTTTTAAGAACAAAGTTAGATCGATTTTCCATTTGGTTTGACCTAGAATTGCGCTCAACCTACACCAACGCGTATACGTAATGGGCAATAAAATATCTATCCCGTAAGGTCCTCCCTACCAAATTGAAAATTTATGTTGCCGTGGTAAATGTGCGCATTATACAAAATCTAATTTAATATCAACAAAAACTATTGCAAATTGTTTTTGCAAAAAATGCATTAGGTTGCAAATTGTGAAAATAGGAAAAGCACGGTGAGACGTCCTCAGTCACGATTGGAAAAATTAACTTAATGCATTTCCATTTACGACGGTACAGTTTTGTCGGAAAAACAGTTACGACAAAATGGCGTCCTTCTTTATTGGGACGAACAATTGCAATCACGGTTATCGATGTAATGTGCAGAAGACGTGATCGTCATTGTAATTGCAAAACACACGAATACTTAAAAATTTCGTCTTAATCTTGGGAATCCATTTAGACAATTTTCATGAAAGCTTCTCGAGAAACCGGGAAACATTTGCAAGTTTCTCCGTGCAATTTACATTTAATTAAATTATATAAGATGATGCATGACGGTAGTTCCTCGACAGCAATTGTATTAAGCGTCTTCTGTAATCAGAAGCAAATTTGTGTTAGAAAACTCAACATTTATCGAATTAATGTAACTTAAGAGAACAATAACCTCATAAGGAAGTGTCACGTTAATAATCGTAAACAAGAAATCACCTACTCGAATGGACACATGACATACTCGCATAGCGGTTAGACTGCAGAGTTCTTGAACGGTTGACCTAGTCGCACTCCGTACGAAGAAGCTTTCGTAGTAACTTTTATTTAAGTACGATCAACGATATCGTATCACATTTTTACAACCACGTTATCCTTCCTTACTTCTTCAACACGCCATTAGGTTTACAAATTTTCATTTTACATTTGAGAAGTTTTTATGCATTAGTGCGGATTTTGGAGTTCATTTTCATAATCTACTGCTTCAATGACCCCTGCTAACATGTTCTTATGATCATTTCATTATTTTTTATTATCTTCAACTATTTCCACCAGCCCTTCTGTAGTTTTTGCAAACCGAGCCTCAAAATTACCATATTACATTTAATGACCTCTCGAACATAAGTGCGTCAGCAAGGCAATAAAATAAGAAGTAAGTGCCTAATGCGTCCCCCAATCGGAGATAAAAGCTACATTTTACTCTGATTTGCTAAAATCGACTTTCAGTCCATTTTTTCTAGTCTTCTTGTAGGTATATCATACACATAAATCTTTACATATTTCAGAAAGAAATTGGAAAACCGCACCATAAGCGGTCTCACCGATGAAACTGTTTCAACAACAAAATTAATCGCTTGGCAAAATTTTCACAAAAGAAAATAACCACGCCGTTAATAATTGTTCACTTCAAATTATTTGTGCCGTGGTTCGCATTTCACGACATATTAAAAATAATTTAAAAGTCCACTCGATGCAAAAATATTCCGGAAGCTTCAAAAATATTTAACAACCCAAGCTAAATGTTTAAAATAAACGTAAACACGCCAGTTTTACCCTACCCTAAACGATTTTCCGTGTAAACCAAGAAAGGAAAATCCCTATAAACAAACAAAAGTTGAAAATTTTATTATTTTGTACTGAAATTATTTCGATTGATAAAGTGATTACGTCAGCAAGTATGTGCGTTTCTGATCGATTACGCTTTATAAATTAAAAAAATGTGTAAATAGAAAAACACGAAGGTGTTTTAATGATTGATTTTGAAAAAGTGATTGTGAAAGAAAACAATGCAGCAAGCACTTATAGAAAACTTCGCACGTTCGACGAAAACCGTCACTTTTCTCCATCAAATATTGCCTGACGCAGACGTCTCCGGTAAGACTGATTGCACTTACGTGGAAAACTTCTGAAAACTCGGAACAGTTTCAATCTAATGGAAATGATAAATAAAGCAAACTTTCTCATTCAAAATGGAGTGTCAAACTTTTAAGTCGATTTTCCTAAAACGACGCGAAACGCGTCATCTTGAAATTGCAGAGTTCGTATAAAAATAAAATAGAAAACTAATATCAAAGTGTTCTTATTGTAGATTATAGGACAAATTGTATAAGGCCGTCTTTTGGATGTCTTAATAACAGTTATCTTTTGTTCGTGTTTACTTTTGAGAGACGTGCTTGATAAAAATGTAAGAAATAAATAATGATTTATGTTTGACTTTTTTATATGCTATTCCAATAAATATTAAATTGAAAATGATACCAGAACGAAAACCACGTTTACGACATTAAGCTCCGACTTGAACTTTCAAAATAGAAATTCTCTTGTTAATGTACAAGACTCATTTTTCATTCAATTTTTATCACAAGTTCCTTTTAAACGCAGTGGTGGGTGGATCGATAACAGTGAAGATAAACGATGAAGTCACTTCTGCGAAGATTAAAAATTACAATGTAAAGAACATATTATCGCGACCTTTGTTACAAATCTTTATGTCGATAGGCAACCGTGAAGGTTGGCAAAATTGTATGGGAATAGAAAACATTGTGTAAAAGTTCAATATTTTAGCAAAGTCTTTGTTGTCGTCCTGCTTGTGGTTCGGATTCCACGCTAAATTGTAGGTTGCACTCGTGTAATTAATCTATTACCTACTAAACTGGATTTTGGAAAAGGTACAAGGACTATCACTCTCAGATGGTGTATCCTATTTCAGGAACGACGTTTGTCGTTTAAACGTTGACGAAAATAAATTTATTACCGAACTGCCGTCTACTCAGTAAATTGTTCCTTTCTGCACTCATTGCGTAAACTGCTACTAAGTATGATTTTTTCATACTTTTCATAATTAATTATTAATAAAACATTATAATACATAAAACGAATAACAATCCATCACTAAAAATATTACAATTATTCATCCCTGTATTATTTATCAACTATAGCGCAATTTATTGAAATTAAGAGCCTGGGGAAAATTCTATTTTCACAAAAATTTCATTACACTCGCATAGATAATAACATTATCGTGCCGTTAGTGAGTGTATTAAACAATTACAAATTTATAAATACCATTAGATTGTTTATATTCATTCTTTAAATATTTAGATAAAACATAAACAAAATTTATGTGTGTACATTCCTGCATACAGAGAAAATAGCAGCAGAAAGTTATGTTTCAGACAATAAAAATTTGAAATCATAAAACGTGAATAATTTAAAAAACGAGCTAATATGAGTTTGTATTTTGTATCCAACGACGACCCAGCTGCTGGATAATTAGAGTATTTTCTTTATTTTTGAAAATAGAAATCTCAATAGAACCGACCAGCGAGTGAAAAATTGGACTGTCAGTTTCGTGTGTTTCAAAGACGCTAATTTTATACAGACTACACTTAATTTTACATTATTCATGTTTTCAAGATGTGTTTGACACCATAAAGCGAGATAAAAAATTTAAAATAAACAGTAGCTGGAGTTAATTCTTTAATTAAGCACAACACAATAATGTCACTATTGCGCCAATTTTAAGCAGACTTGCAAATGACCATTCAACATCCGGTAATTTCTGCAAAAGTTAGTTGTTGTTAATTTTTCTTGACTTTCAAGATATAAAATAATTATATAAATCGACAGATTTGTCACAAAGCTTTTCGGCCAGTTCAGGATGTTGCTTGCTAATTCCAAGGAACCAAGGAAATAAAAGTTTTGTTCTGGTCGTCTCCTCTCGGAAGGCACTTACAAACACAGATGATGTGTTTAGAAAAGCTTCTCATAATGGAAGTGCTAGTATACATAATTTCAGACAACGAACAATTTCTGTGATAGACAGAATTCCGCCTTAAGCAGGTTTAGCTGTATTACACTTCCAGTTGTATGAATCTTAGGTTAAACTCGAAATATAGTGCGATAAGATTTTGATGTTCTTAGGTAAAGACAATGCCCTAAATTAAAGGGAAGCTGTGAAGTTAATCAAGATTAGCACATTGAACTGTACAGCAAGGTGGGTACAGGTTATTGTGCTAAGATTAACATTTACTATTGAATAATATGTCATATCATTAAATGAAAGCAAATGATTTATTGCGCCCAACTAAAATCGCTTATTGTAGTAAACGAGCTGTAAAATTCAATTTCACAATAAAAATTTATCGAGATAATCTTAAAATTAAAATTTTGTAAAATCTAAAACATTAACGTCAGCTATGCAGCAACGTGCAGGTATTATACGAAAACTATTTATATTTTAATTGCAAATAAGGCAGACATTTATATAATTATATTATTTCTTTTATACAACTTTTAAATAATATCAATAATTGACTGAGATATAAGCATTGTAGCGCATGCTCCCGGTTGGTCATTTCAATCATAGAAGTAATATCTAAAAAATTAAAAATATTGTTTCTACAAAAAATATAGCACTGCTCGGGAGTAACTTCTGGGAAATTTTGAAAAATATGAAGCTTGTGAAGCTTTAAACTTGATTTTTATTACTTCGTTTTAAACATCCTGACTGTTTTTATCATGCCTGCAATGCGCGTTCGAAGGATTTTACATACGAACACAGTGAACCTATTATTTAATCCTTTCGGTACAACCACATATGTATAATATTTAAAATATTTTTCAGTTTTCCAATTATTACAAAACCAAACCACAGTATTTGGCGTATAACCTAAACATTGACCAATTACTCTGTATGTATTTCATATTTATTATTTCGATTATGCGTTGCCACATTTATTGTCACGGTTGAAATTGATAATACTAAATCATACAATTTTTTTTGAAATAATGCCTAATAGGCATACTATAGTTTCCACTAATATGTTGAATAAAATATTTTAAAAATTACAAGTTGAATGAATTTTGAAAATTTTCCAACTTACATTTTAGTCTAGAACCCCGTTGCGCATAAGTGGTTACGTCTTTTCAAGAACTCATCAGCTAAACTAACCCTAAATGAACGAAAATGGATTTGTAATTTTTAAAATATTTTATTCAACATATAATTTTACAAGTTAATAAACATTTACAATTGTTTCTACAAATATGTTTGGTATGTTTTTCCAACGAATTAAATAGTTTATCATGCTCCATTTTGAGTAATTTTCATATTTATTTCTCCTAATAGCGTTCATTATATTCTCTCCGTGTGATATCATTCGTAAAAGCCTTCGGAAAATTTTACTTGTCACTATCCCCGATGATAATCATAACACTAATTATATTACCCCTGAAAACAAGTTACTGATTCCATTGTAAAGTAACATTGTGATCATATCTACTTCAATTTCCTAATGTTACCCCATTGAAAACAACATTTTTTCAAAAACAATATATTTAAAGCGTTTAACAGTTTATGTTTTCTGTAAATAAATCAATAAAATAAATGTTATTTCATTTAGGAACTAAAAGGGTTAATGTAGACTTTTAGTATTAGCAGTCACTGCATTAACGAGGAAATTTTTTTAAAGTGCCGTGAGCTGCCATTTTCGAGAAAATTCCGCACATTTAAACAAGTATATATTATTCAAAATAATTTTAAATAATCCCGACTTGTTTAAATATGACTATTTTTTTTTATTGGCTTAAATGACCTGTAAACATCTCAAGAATGATATACAAAAGGAATTATACTCAGAATTTTTTTTAAAATTTTTGCGAGTTCATTTTCCGAAGCGTCCGAAACGGCCTCGGTAAAGGTACAATTGGGGGGCCCTTTAGCCCAATGAGTTATAATATAAAATGTCAACTTATAAGGGATGCTTTACGGTACTGGCATATCCGAGTCAAGGTAAAAAATCAGTAAACCCCTATCTTCAAAATTTCATGTAGAAAAACAGTTTTAAAACTTGAAACGCGTTTATCTCAAAATCACGATTTCGAAATTGAGCGAAAACATAACTCGGCCAGTTTTTATCCGATTTATAAGAAATTTTAATTGTTACTCTTACAAATTAATTAATACCGATTTTTTCGATAAACATTTTTAAAATGAATCCACTTTGCAAAAAACCATATTTCTTTATAATCGCGTGTACTTCTCTAGCAAAACTATTGAAAATTAGGAAAAACATTTTAATTTTTATCCAGATGCTGATCCAAAACAGTTATGTTTTCTTTGTTCAGTTTGTTTTGTAACAATTTTTTTTTGTATACTTCAATACATGCAGAACAAACCCTCCAAATCTCTTTTTAATCAATTTATTAATTTGTTTTCCAAAATTTGAACCTGAAAAAAAGTTCATTGCAAATACATAAACCTAGATCCAGTGTAAGTAGCCGTGGAATCTCAATGCTGTAGCCTTTCTCTAGAAAGAGTCCTATGCCCATAAGTGGATAGATTATGGGTGATGTTCTACAGTGGATTAATTTTCTAACGAAATATGTTACAACATATATTTATTTTCAAAATTGGAACATTTAAAGTCGTAATCTGTGCCATTAAATGCCTCTGCACCTAAATTTTTGAAGACAAGAACGTTCGTGCAGGAAATTTAATTCCTTACAGTATTGTTCGTATTTAATTATCAAATTCCTTATCGTAGTTGGGACGTTTCGAATGTAAGGTCTCGGCGTGTTTTTTCCTACAGATATGTTTAAAGAAAATTATGATAATATTATATATATTTCAGAACTTTTCCTCATCTGGAAGATATTGCAAAATCTTGCGACAAGCTATCAAAAATTTTCCAGAAGCATACAAAAAAACCGTTCGCGAGATTAGACACAATATAAAGTTGTATATAATGTAATAACGCTGAGATATCTGAGATTTCTTAAACGTTTAAAGGTTTTCTTTAAAATTTGATAATTTGAAGACTTTGATATTTGATATCAGATAATATGAGGTATCTGTGCACATAAAGTTTTGTATTGAGTTGTGAGAAATTGCAAGAACCAATAAAATTAAAGCATGAGAAGGAAAAAGAGCAAAAATAATTTAATTGTATTGAAATGATTTAACTTTTTTATTTTTAACAAAAAAAGCCCCATTCTGCTTTTTATTCACGACAACATTTTTGTTATGCAGTTACTACGTATGTCGCACTGTTTTCGAGTTATTAGCAAATTCAACGTAATACAAATGTTGCAAATAACTCATAAACTTTTGGTACGTTGCTGTCGTAGAAAATATTAGTGAACAATATTTGCTATAACTGCAAAATATTTAAATTCGTAATCTTTCAAACTTTTCACAGATCATTCCCCTCAAATACTAACGGCCAATCAAGGCATATAAAAAATTAAAAATGTAAAATGCATATTATGCTAATTTGGGAAATAATCTTGACATATATTACGAGTAAGGTAAAACCGATGGATATGACGCGGTAGGGGATACGACGCAATTGCAAGATCTCTGTTATGTTGTTATCTATGAACCTTATTACCTAAATATCCTTAGTTCCATTGCCTAAAACCAGATATACAGCAAGAAACTAATTGTTGAACGAATCGTTTTCATGAGAGCACGCATTTTCTTCGTCTGAATCAGGTGAGCACATGCAAAAGTTTTATTACATTATTTTGAAAGTTCTGTATTATGTTTCCTCATAGATTTTTAATTCGTTTTCTGAATTTTATGGCATTGTACAACGTCTAAAATTAATTATAAATAGTTAATTTAGTCATAATGGTCTTTGTTATGATTTAATTATTTTATAAATAAAATGGTGGATAGTTAGTGATATGACGCATATTGTGAGATAGTAATATGTTTACATTAATTTTACATTTTTACAATTTTACACTTTACATTTAATGTTATATTTCCTAAAACCATTACCGTAGTTTAAGTGTTCATTGTTTTTGAGTTTTTATCTGACTATTATACTTTTTCAAATAAAATTGTTTTTATTATTTTTAATCAATTACATGTAAATCGCCATAAGCAATATCCCCAACCCTCGAAGCGTCATATCCCCAACCCCATCGGGGATATGACGCAAAATTCAATTTTCAGAATTAATGTAATTAATAACAGTTAGCACAATCAGAATCACCTATACTTCCTGCTTAAGATACGTTAGGGTTGTAGGTACAAAAAATCCTATCACCATGAGACACTTGTGAGTAGTAACTGAAAAATTGATAAATTTCAAAATGTGCGTCATATCCTCAATTTTACCTTATACCCCTTGAGCTACCATGAACTGGCAATATAGAAAGTTATATATTTTTGAGAAATTTTGCTTTGAAGTAAACGTTGTCGACTTAATAATTCACAAGAAAAGTCCTCGATCTACAGTCTTGAGCTTTTAAGGTGCATTATTAAGCCGAGAACATTTTCTATGCAAAAATTTGCAAAAAATAAACAGTAACCCAAAGTCTACATACCTGGCGAAATACATAGTTCTCGAGATGTTATGCATATTAAATTTAGTTAATGTTTGCTGAAACTTTATATATTTTAGCAATTTGAAGTACTCCTTTGAGCAGTCAAGGGTTATGCTGCGTCCCAGATAAATTCAATTCTGGTCGTTCCGGATTGCATAAATCTGTTCTACCTGTTCCCACCAAAAGGTACCTTACTTTAAATAATAATTAAATAAATTTTATTAAAGTAAATCAGAAAAACTGTTTGCTCACCTTAACGAATGACTTATTTCTAATTTAAATAATTTCTGCACAATATTTTACCGACGTCATCATAATTAATTCTTCGCTCGACTTTAACGATGTATTGACATACGAAAATATAATGGTAGTTAATTTGCAAATTGAAACAAATTTAATTGTCGTATATTTACCCTAAGTAAAACAACTAGAAGCTGCATGATACTTACAGTTTGATTATTAAACATAACTTTGCATTCTGCTAACAAAAGATGCAAAAAGAAGAGCACAGTTTTTAACAATGGGTGCTATAAATAACAAATTCTAAAAATACTTCGTGATGTTACTTTTAAAATAATGAATTTTTTAATTTAATTACGGTTTAATTGCAATGTAATAAAACTTTTGTTGAAATGTAGAGAAAAGTTAGTTGATGTAATTTATCAATTAGGTCAAATTAAAAATCTAACAACGTTGGGTTGTTTATATGTATAATAAATTGGTCTAATGCCAATTAGAATTCCCTCTTGTACTAGGAAAAATTTTTGTTTTTAAAAACCAAAAATAGTTTAAATTAGTTTCGGTTCTGCAAATATAATAGTCGAACATCGCTTGCACTATATTCAAATTAAAATATGTTTCATCATAAAAACGTTATTAGATGTCACGGGTTAATAAATACAGTCACGTTGGAGGAGCCAGAAATGGCTGAAAAATAATGTTTGAAAAACTGCGTCAATTTGGTTATCATAGTTCATCAGCTCATAATTTTGAAAGCTTATGAGAACCTACAATGTTGAATAAGTTAATGGTGTGGTATAATTCTATATATCATCCTCAGGCTAATTTTACAGAGCGGGTTAACCGAGTTATTATAACCAAATAACCGGGATTGGAATGTCAAAATTCCCGTACCTAGCACGGACTACGAGCGTCTATAGTGATTTAGGGAAAGAGGATTTTATCTTTGACAGCCGTGACCATTTGACAAACGAAATGTACACACTTTCGCTTCGCGATGCAATTGGCCTTACGTTAAAATTAAAACAAAGTTAATGATTTCTAATCCACTAACTAATCTGAACACACCCTTGACATAAACTTAATTAAAATACACTAATTATAATTATGTATTACTCTGACAACATGTCAAATGGGCGACCACTAACCAGTGACGTCAGACCAATGGCAAGTGCGTATCCGAAAACAAAATATGCTTTATTTTTACAGACGTTTGCATACAAAGAAAAGCGTTTTGCAAGTACTCTATTTTATAGCATGCCCGGGAGTAAAATTTAACCCTTGATCTAAAAAAACACTAGGATAAGATTAAACGGTTGAAAAAATATTTGTAAAGTTAGAAAACTCTTTCGAATACAATCGAATAAAAATTCTATTATTTTCCACACCCATTGAAGTAGCACTAGATCGTTATTTATAATCCTCGATCTTTAAATTTAATTATAACTGAATCTTTTTCAAAAGCTCCGAAGTTATTAACCCACTAATTGTGGGGTTAAATTGCAAATCCTTGAAAACACTTGAAATATTTTTAAATGAACCGCATGAAAAGAGCATTGTTTCTATTTTGTGTTTTTTCGAACTCGAGTTTCAAAATAACTAAACTAATTATCTTAATTCAAAAGTAAACGTTCAACGTTGTGCGAGTTAATTAAAAGGGGCACGTTTTAATAGGTTACATAGTTTTTCTAATCGAGTTCAATTCGACTATGTTAGCCAGGCAGTACAAAAAGCAATAAAGTTTTTGTCGTTCAAATTAAAAAAAAAGTAAATTGTAAAATAAAGTCCTGGGGTGATCTGGCTGGATCTTTGGTGTAAGTGTGGAAAATTGTTTCATCACAAAAAGTTCTCCAACTACTACAGGTTCCATCAATATGGGAAACCCTGAGTGCTTTCTATAAGTAATAATAGAAACAAAAGAAATTCAAATTATTAGGACGTTGGTCTACGAACTGCATTGCTATTTATGTTTACTTGCAAGTAAATTTATGAAGATAACATGGAAATAGCTTCATTTAATGGTTATAAATCCAATATTTCACCGGTTTTTTCACCATATATCAAAAGTCCATTTAACGTGAGAACTACAGAAAGCGCACTTGGAACTGGCTTTATGTTAAGCTGAATAAAGCTTCACCTAAATAAAGTTCAAATCCGACAAAATAAAACGTTTCAGTAACATAAAATCAAGTTTACATGTAATTTATGTGCGACATAACTCACCCTCATTAGTTTAATTAAAACAACAAAAAAAGAAGAGAAATTGTTTTATTTCCGGGTACGGAAATAAAATTAGAGAATGTCAGCAAGCTAAAATAATCAAAGCTGCATCGTGTTAGATAACACTTAGAATCTTAAAAATTGAACAATATAAAGTACAAAGTGTTTCGTACAAATAAACAAACTTTTTCAGCAGCAGCAGCAGTAGCAACCAAGTGGGATTGCAATCGAGAAACGCCATGTTTTACAGCTTTCCGTATCGAATGAAGGTTTTTAATTTCTCGAGTTTGTTTATAAACGAGGAATTGGTTTGAAAGAAGTGTTTATTTCGGGGTCACAAAGAAAGAACATTTCTATTTCTGAAGAGTGGCTACACGCAAATGAGAAGTCGGATTTCCGTACAGGATGCGAAAACTTAACCTTGAAGGAAAATTTATCACTACAATAAAATTTACTATTTGAGTATTTGTTTATGATTATGCGGATAGGGATATTGCATGTAGCAATGTTTTATCGAAATTTTTAGTTCTTTATAGACATAACTTTATTAAATCAATGAATGTTTAGCAATTTCATTACCTAATAAATAATAATATAGAGAATCAATAAAATATTAATTGGAGATGTTTTAAATAAGGAATATTTTTTAGAATATATTCATCAGAAAGTATTACTTTTGTCTGTAAGATAAAATGCCAACGAAAATATTAGACAAACTGCAAGATGTAGAAGTAGAAAAAGAGCTTGGCGGCACACCTTGCAAGGATTCGGGATGAACGATGAGCAAAATAAACACGCCATTAAAAGTCAAGAGAATCAAAGCTAAATCAGAAAAAAGAATGTTCTAGTTCAGGGGTCGCCAAGCTTCCACCTAACCACCTTCCATTGAAAGCAAACCTGGAAGGTAAATATCAGAAGAAGAATCTAATACAATAGCCCTCGGCAGAAAACATTTTGTATTCCAAGGAACTGGAAGGATAGATTATTCCAAAAAGATGCAAGCGCTGCAAGATGGAAGAAGGCGAAATGAGAAAGCATATTACCTGGTATCGAGTAATTAAAAGTACTTAATTTTGATTTTTTAAATTCTGGTTAGGCACCGCAACATTGCAAAATTTGAACGAATTTATGGGTGCGTTCGGTTTGAGCGTTTTTTATGCGCTCATTTTGTTTCTCAACTCTTGTGGTGATTTAAAATGAAGAGAAATGCATCTAATGTTAAATGCAATTCGTTCGTTGACATAAACAGAACTTGTAATTGAGTGACTGCCGCGAGACGCAAAAAGTTCATTGGCGCATTCCATTTGACGCTTAAAACGTTTTCGTAGTGTAAATAGTAAAACAAGGATTCAAGCAAACAAACAAGAAACAAGTAAAACAAAAATTGCTCTGTTCGTGTACTTCACACTTACATTTATAAAAAAAAACGACTAAGAAGTTTTCAAATCTAAGCCATCATTCATAACCTCAAATTTAAGGATTAAAATTAACATTATTATTTACAATTACCGCAACGAATTGAGGAAAGCATAATATGTAATTCTTGTTCATTTCGACTGATTTAAGGTCGTGAATGGAGCTAAAAAGGTGGAAACACACTTTAATTAAAATTTAAACAACAATAACAAATTATGCTGCAAGGCTTTCCTTGCGTTAATTGTAATCGTTAAGTTTAAATCCCATTTAGTAAAGTGGATGACTGCTCAAGAGTGTCTCCTACCCGGATATAATAGCGGTTGGGCCACCTGGAAATCACTTAACAGAATTCGAAGCGGTGTCGGAAGAAAAAGGGACAAGCTACAAAAGTGAGCCTATCTAGACATAGCAAAACAACGAAATTGGACGGGAATGCCGAGAGCCTTAATCCATGCTATCTGAGTGCTTGCCTCCTTTTACCTGTACAATGGATGGTTTGATAAATAACGGAGGCAACGCAATAGTAAGGGTTCGTTTATACTCGAAGACAAATTAGATTATACGTAGTATAATATTATTTCGTCTCATATTAAATTTATATGTATAGGTATAACCTCATTTTACATTATGTCTTATATTCAACCGAAAAATATTATAATCACTAAAAGTGAAGTCCCCTACAATCAGAAGGTCCAAGGCATCTGTCCCTTTCCGTTAAGGTCTGTGTTGGTATTGCAATTTTGCAGAATAAATAAGTTCTCAAGTTGAGATTGTAAATGCAGCTTAATACAGAATAATTTGTAATATTATTGTTTTGAAATAAATTTAAGTTTTAATTACGAAAAGGTTTTCCGTGCATGTTCTTGAAAACTAAATGCAAATTGCAGCCCCTAATTTTCAGTTTAACCTGAATAGGTACAAACTTTCAGATTTAATAGCCTTAACGAAGTTGAATTTCATGAAACACCCTATACATCACTTCAAGATAGAAATATTAAAAGAAAAATTTTTTCTATTCTCTTACAAGTCCTCTTAGCAGCACTTCTTATAAATGTGAAGGTCTATTCCCTTGTATAGACATCAAAGAAACAGCAGCCACCCCCACAATGTTTTCGATGCGTCTGTTGTATACGACAGTTACCAACAGAAAATATTGTTCCATTATCGAGCCTTTATTATGAACTAATTTCTGAAATAAAACGTAGCTACTATAGATTGTTATGTTTTGTGCTTTAAATGGTTGAAAATGTTGTTGAAACCCGATTCCCAAAAAGCTTTCAGTTACTCATTCATCTACAAAATATTTTTTTCTAATAACCAATTTCATATTCATTACATCCAAAATGGATGGAGAAGTTGATAGGAAAATACGCTGTTGGAGCACAACGATTTTTCTTTAAAAATAAACCCAACTGGTTATGTCCTAACATTTAGAGGCTTTAAAGCATACTAAAGTTGAGCGTAAATTACAAAGTTTTAAAATTTCCTTTGTAAATTACACTTATGGAATTTATAAGTGGGTTGCGAGAATATTATTTAGCATAAAAATTGTGACGTATTAGTTAATAATTCAAATACTTCAACTATATTTAACACTATTTGCTACTTGTAATTATTCAAGTTTCTTGTTCTTCGCTTTGACAAGACGGATATAATAATTTAATAAGGAACTTCCAAAATTGGAAAAGTAAATTCGGTAACCTTCCATCACGATAACTGACGTTATTGCAAAGGTTCCCGTTATTCAAATTCTATTCCGTTGTCTGGTTCGAATGAACGATCGCTCAAAAAATAAGAACAATACTTGACAAATTCAGTTGACGCCTATAAAATTTGTCTGTGCCTTTTGTTACACATTCTTGTATCGATTATATCAACCTAAAACAATTTATATTTCAAAACCATCATAATATGTACTTAATAAATTACAGTTATGCAATAAATTATGATCGAATCAATTACTGTACTGAAAGGTCAAATTACCGGAGGAGGTCCGCGATATTTGGCATACGAATTTTAATTGGAACAAGACTAAATTATCATAATTGAGAAAGTTCGAAAGGAAGGAAGGTACCAAAATATATCTAATCAACGAGTTTGCGAGACAAAGTTGTAATCATAAACGTAACTCGTGCCGAGAATGGATAATGAAAACATGCGTGACCCTTTTAAGACGACACCTACTGGTTCTACTTAACTGCCATTTGAAAAATTAAACCTGTTAGTTTAAATCGACGATACAAGCAATAATTTAAATTCACACCTACACAGTCTCCATTGCAAAATCCATAAGGTGAAGGTCCCTTGGTGATCGGCTCTCCTGGAGTAGAAGGTGTTTTGGTATCGGTGAAGAGTGGAGGTTGGTCGCATTCCAAATGCTTTTGGGATCCTGGACAACAAAGCCACGATCTTGCCCTTGGTAGGTCTCCTGTGAACGGTTCATCGTAGGTTCGCTCTTCGTGAGAATTTTGGCTAATGGTATACAAGTGTCCCAAACTTAATTCATGCCCGTAGTTCCTTCCTTCACAACACTTCTGATGACTCTCTTCACCAAAGTTTACGTTGAAAGTTTCCATGCAGTTGGTTTCGGTTGCGAGACTTTGAGGTCTTTCAACGACGAGTTTATTCTGAACATCACTATGCATTCGCATTGTTTTGTCACCATTAGAGTCATCTTCAGGTACGAACGTATGTTGCGCGTTAGTTTCGAACAAATACTTTTTTGGACTCGGCGTGGCGGTGCAAGAATCGGCAGGAGTAAAAATGTACGTCGTGAGGCAATTTTTATCACTGCCAATGTCTGGTGCAATTTCGATTCCCGCCAGCCTGACTGTTAATTAGTATTTTCAAACGTTTGACTTTCTGTTTTCATAAATGACATTTCCTACGAACGAAATTCTTGCGTCAACCTTGAAAATTGAGTTAAAACAACCATAAATCTGCGCGAATATTGATTTTTCAAGTTGTATTCGCAAATAATCAAACATTTAAACCAATTCAAAACAAATTTAACGTCCGTCTATCCCATTTTAAGTATTCATCCAAGATAAATTATAAAAACTTTGCACATAATTAAAATTTATAAATAAACAAAAAGGTATTTAAATATTTATTAAAGACGACCATATGTTCATTTTTGATAATTCGCACAACACAACATGTCAATCGTATTAACGTCTTAGTTAAGTGACATCGCTTTACTAAGTAACGGGAAGAATGCGAGCCGCAACACGAACGTGATTACACTGCGGCCGCATTACGTAACATACCAAGTGTAACTAGCGGGGCGTCGCGGCGGAAGACGTCGGAGAGAGCCGTGATACCCTCGTCGAAATATAAGAGTACCTTGAGAATAAAGTACCAGATCCGCAAAATGAACTGTTTTTTTTTTCGAAACAAGTGATTAACAAATTTTCTTTTAAAGTCAGTCACGCAACATTGAGCATTATAATGGAAGGCACTTTTAAAAGAGACGTCGGAAATATTAGCTACTCAAAAAAAGTGAGAATGATTAATTAGCAATTTATTAATCCATTCAAATTTTCAGATTTATTTCTGCATGTAAATGGCTGTAAGACATAAATCTTGAGCGATAAATTTTGGTATTAAAGTCTGAACTATAAATAAGTGCGTATAAAAGAGAGACTACCTATCTACCTAAATATAAAGGGACGAAAATCTTCCAGATTGAGCTTTACACACGATGAAAAATCCAATAATTTCAAGTTTATCGGGTTATTTTCGGGTAGCATCTCGGAGAACACAGTTAAATAGATTTTTTTAAGTTTACATAATACAAAATTTGTTATATCTGGAGATAAAAATATTTTATGTTTTAGTATAAAAGAAATGTTAATGCATATGTACTATCTCGAGGACTGAAAAACAACTATAAATTTACACTTCAGTCTTTCTTTTGTGGTTCATTTTGTTTTTAAGAGTAATATCTCGAAAACTGTGCATTGCAACTAAACGAACAATTTATTTTAATCCGCAAAAAAGTTCAGGAAAATTAAAATCGGTTCGGAAATTAGACGCCTTTGAGTGAATGAAGGTAATCGCGATACAAAAATATTTTCTTTTCAAAAAAATTAAAGTTGGGAATTTGTAGGCGTTTGAGTGATCGAAGTCACAAAACATTTGAAAATAAAAGTTTTTATGAAATTTACTAAAAATTTGCCCATTATTCGTTCTGAAAGTTAGGACTTCTGCAGCTCGAGTTAGTGCGTAACCATTACGCAGTGGCTAATCCTACTTATTTTTCCATTTTTTTTCTAAAAGGATAATATATTTTCTAGTAAAGAGAATAAGGTAAAAAAAGGTTCGATCGCTTCCTTTGGATATTAAGTGCTAAATTTGCATTATAAATAATTTAATATTTTATGCAAAACGGGGAAATGTGAAGTCATATCGATATAATCCGATTACAAAATTACATGTACATAAGGACGACTCCTTAATTGGAAAATCTAACTATAAATTTAAACTTTAATAATAATTTTAGGGCGAAAATGTGAATATGCAAAACTTAATTTATATATTTAGGCAGGCCGCACACTGAACAACTGGATTTAATGTAAATAAAACTTCAACTGCATTATCCATTATCTCGAAGTAGCTTGGTGTGATCTCTGGTTGAATTACAGAGCGGAAATTCAGCTTTCGTATCGACTTCATGTCAAACGAGAATGGAATCCTAATAGAATTTTCGCAGAAAAGTTTTATTTCGCTTTTGCGCATATTACACTCAATTTATAATAAAACAGAAAAATGCCGAAAAGTTAAAAAAAGATTTATCTTAGGGAAATCGAAATGTTGCGGTGACCTGTGACCGAGAGGCTTTTCGAACTTGAAAATAGCATAATGAACTCGATTTTGTGAGCCAAGTGTGTACTAGAATTGGTTTGCCTTCCACATCCCACTCAAAAAATTGACCCAACATAAGTACTATCTTGCCTTGCCTTTTAGTAATACGTTCGGATAAGGATTCAAATTTTTCGCTGTTTTCTAATATTTTGCTTAATTTCTTCATTGTCAGCCCCTTTCCTTATCCAAAATTCAAAACTCTAATTGCATACTCTTTGCTTATTCCCCCACACATTTACATTTATAATAGGTCTCTAATTTTAGTATTGTACCTTTAATTTTAATGCCATATATCCTGGAAATTTTCTTTTTATTATTTTAATGAATTCAGCTGACTATCTCCTCTGATGTCATAACTAGCCTGTCGACCAATCACGAGATCTAATTTCAAAATGTACTCCAATCAGATTTCAATTTAACGAGCATTTAAGGTGCCTAGTGAAATCTACCAATCACGAGTAAGATGAATGAATTACCGATCATTTTCGATAATTTTTTATAATCATGACGCACTATTATAAAGTTCTATTTTGCATATTAATATGAACATAACGTAAATTAAAATAAAGCAAATTAATTATCGGGAGATAGTCTCGAATTTCTCTTGCATAGAATATTATCCTATCATTTGTTCTCTTACATATTTTCGATTGCAATCGGCCCTCGTCTGCGACTCGGGCCGATTGTTGTCGAAAATATGTAATCGAACAAAATGATCGATAATATTCTATGCACTTGGGAAATTATATATGATTATCGGCAAACTGTGATACATTGTAATTTTTCTAATCAATACTGCATTCAACGAAATTATAAATTTCATGATCTTAACTTAGTTTATTGAAGAAGTATGTTGAAAGAACTTCATTACTGAAACTGCATTCATTATTTTTCTTAAGGTCGATGACTGTGTTAGTTTTCTTGTATACCAGAAGAAAATTCAAGTACAAAAAACAAAATTTTAATCAAGTTTATTCCTCAGTCGCTATTCAAATATTATAATATTCCAGTAGCTTGAGATGTACAAATGTACAATGTACGTACAGCTGTCTCTTTAAAAGATTTTTGAGTTACACTTACAGGGAGTTGCACACTCCCATTTTATCCTGACATATCAAATATAATACTTCAAGTATGGCTGCCAACTTCGCAGGACTCTGTCTCTTGTTTATGGCGTGGATTTGGTTACCGAGTCAGTTTTCCTGTACCAAACTGAAAGGTCTAACCCAAAAATTACAATTCCTAATGGCTGCAAATTAATAATTAATAATGATACCCCACCTTTCGGATACCGATTTCAACAGTCCTTCCCTTTGATGCAAGTTGAATTATTCCAATGATAAAGCAAAATTTTTCATATTTACGGGATTTGAAACTAAAAGGTCACAACACGTCAGTAGCAGCAATCTTAATAAAATTTGATTTTTTATTTAACTAAAACACACGAAAATTCAGAATTTGTTAGATTCGTGCATTGACCAAATTGAATATTAATACAGCATAAAGTAAGTTTCAACAAAATTTGCTTAGGAATGACTTCTTATGAGTAAACTGTTGGAAAGTCTACAACAAACCACACTACTACTGATAGTCCGAGCTTGCAAATTTTTATTGCTATATCGTATACTGAATTACAAATTTGTAGACCAATTATGTCGTAAAAACTAATCGTTACACATTGCAATTACAAGAGCTGTTTTCACATTTTCAATTTAGATTAACGCACTACATTATCCATTATTTCCGCTTACAAAATACTGCGGGTATATTAAGTTGTAAGTAGACATACTAAGCCTCAAACAGTTCATTGCTCTGCTCCCTTAACAATCGTTTAATAAATTTCAAAATATGGGTAAGGCATCAGGTTAAATTAAATTTTGTCATCCTATCGATTTATAAAAACCAAGTTTTTCAATTAATTAGTTTCGAAAACTAACTTTGATAACTTCTAAATTATGATATTCCAGTTTGAATATAAAAGCTTTTATAAATTATCTTCTTGTCCAAAAACGAGCGAAAAGCATTTATCACGCTTATAAAATATTTAAACCCTTGCTTTAAATTCGGCCTCCATTTTTTTATTAATTCGTTGCTAAACAAGAGCAATAAGAAAAAAAATTCATCACCTGAATTATTTATAAACACAAAATAATTTTTAATTAAAACATAAAAATATATTATAGTAGCATCATAAAAGTTGGTAATTTAAATTAATCTGCAAAATGAAAAGTTGTAAAATCTCTGTATCGTGTAGGGGATTTGTTAATGTAGTGAACGCTATCTCCATGTTCACATAATATAAAAGGAAAAAGCATCTTAAAAGAAACCGACGAAATGCAGAAGCCACATAATGAAACAAACCACACGTCTAGGATTAAAAATAAAGAATTTAGAAACGAAATAAAACTTAACGTCTGACAAATTAATAAATCAACGTGTAAAAGGGTGTAAGCGACGTAAAGCAAGTTTACAGAAAAATTTATATAAAATAATTGTACACGGTGGCAACATTTGTTACTATCTACTTTTTGCCCACATAAATGAATTTATATTCGGACGTCCTTATTTTACGATGTACGTTTTATCATCAGCAAGGAATTTTATTAAAATTTATAGTCTAAGATCCGAACCTAAATCGACCTTCACCGAGTTGATAATAGAGTGAAACCTATTTTATAATAAATTTAGTATATTAGAAAATATATTAAAATGGGTTGCCAAAAAATCCTGGACAGGGTATTTTTAATATTTTTTAAAAATGATTTTAATTAAATTTTGTAACATCAAGATAATAAGAAAATTTTATGCTGACTTAAAGTACAAGACGTATAGAATGTGCAGCCATTGGGTTGCCTATTTTTACTTGGACAAACTACTGGGTTGCCAGGTATAAACATGTATGTCAATACCAGTTACTTTCACTTGAATTGATAATAGAAAATTTTATATCAACGTAAACGTTGTTTTATTGCGAACACGTTGATATAGGGTTGCCTGCAAAAATTCGGTCCTAATAGGGTTTACGAATTTTAAAGATTTTAATTTCGACGCGAGTGGAAATGTGTGACAGAGAGATCCGAAGTTAGTATACCGTGTATTAATAAAGGACACAACATTGCAGTCGCATGTGATGGGACTCGAATATAAGACAGTGCGCATGCTCGGTATGTAAACTATAGAGGGTAGAGATACCTCTAACCTCCACATCTAAACAGTGCGCATTACTTTGGAGAAAACAAGTGTTATTCTGTATCGGTGTGATAAAAAATGGCTAAAAAGTGTTTTTTGTGTGGCTCGGACGATTCTTTAACTGATTTTACTAATGAAACTTTTAAAATTGTTCGTTAAAGTTAGCTTTTCGTAAAAGAAAACTTTAAATATAAATATTTTTTGTCTTATTTTCTTCGGGAAAATTTTTTATAAAAATAATAAATACTGAAAGAAGGTAGAAACTGAAAAAAAAATTCGAAAAGAGGTTGACCCTTAAAATTGTGCAATTTCTAATTCTATTAGATAATAATTAAAAGAATCATATATTATACTTACTGAATGCTCTGTACAAAAAATTTCAAATTCTTCATTATATTTACTTCGTAACACAGTTACTTTTTTGTAACACGTGGTGTGATAACCAACAAAATCGAGTACTGCTTTAGTAAGTTCAACTTCATGATATTTAAAGTTTTTCTTTTTACGAAAAGCTAACTTTAACGAACAATTTTTAAAAGTTTCATTAGTAAAATCAGTTAAAGAATCGTCCGAGCCACACAAAAACACTTTTAGCCATTTTTATCACACCGATACAGAATAACACTTGTTTTCTCCAAAGTAATGCGCACTGTTTAGATGTGGAGGTTAGAGGTATCTCTACCCTCTATAGTTTACATACCGAGCATGCGCACTGTCTTATATTCGGAGTCCCAACACATGCGACTGCAATGTTGTGTCCTTTATTAATACACGGTATACTAACTTCGGATCTCTCTGTCACACATTTCCACTCGCGTCGAAATTAAAATCTTTAAAATTGTAAACCCCTATTAGGACCGAATTTTTGCAGGCAACCCTATATCAACGTGTTCGCAATAAAACAACGTTTACGTTGATATAAAATTTTTCTATTATCAATTCAAGTGAAAGTAACTGGTATTGACATACATGTTTATACCTGGCAACCCAGTAGTTTGTCCAAGTAAAAATAGGCAACCCAATGGCTGCACATTCTATACGTCTTGTACTTTAAGTCAGCATAAAAATTTTCTTATTATCTTGATGTTACAAAATTTAATTAAAAATCATTTTTAAAAAATATTAAAATACCCTGTCCAGGATTTTTTTGGCAACCCATTTTAATATATTTTCTAATATACTAAATTTATTATAAAATAGGTTTCACTCTATTATCAACTCGATGAAGGTCGATTTAGGTTCGGATCTTCTACTATTAGGATAAAAATATTTTTGAAATATTGTATATATAAATCTAAAGGCATAAAGATGCTAAAACTGACAGCATTTTATATTCTCAAACCTATATCCTTCGGTTACGCACATGCATATTACATGCCGTTTTGCGTACAATTAACATTTTCCCTTTGGGCCAAACATAAATTGGAATTTTAAGTACAACGTGTTAGGTGAGTTCGGCCTTTGAGAAGTGAATTTTCTATACACGGAAACTATTGTATCAAATTAAAAAGTCAGAAAATTATCTGACTCAAAATCACCTTCAATGAAATTTGTTAGCAAAAAGCAAGAGATCGCCGAAAATATTTTAGAACACCAGGAAATTCGAACCGATGATGGTATGTTATTCGTGGTGTTAGGATATTATTGGATATATGAGTTATTCGATTTTTTAATGAAAATTTATGGTTCGATAAAACTAAGGGCGCAGACAAGTACAATATCCGAAAATAAATTATATATAAAATCGATTTTACAGCGAATTGGTAGATTTAGATACAAGTGTAGCTTCTTCCAAACAAAAGCTTTATCCACTCATATTTATGCAATTCGGTTTTAACGGACCGTTTATAGTATGTATATACGGAGGGATTTATATTAAGAAATAGAAAGCAATATTTTATGTTCTTTGAATAAAAATAAAATATCAACAAGTGCGCGATAGATATACAGTCATCATCCTTGGTATTTCAACTTACCTCTTTTCGAAAATAAAATTCTTTTTAAAAATTTTAAGAGAAAATCAATTAATAAAAATTATCGGTAATTTCTTTGGCAAAAAAACTTATTTTTCGAGAAATTGAGTTTGGTAATATTTACTAAGCTTTTAAGTCAAGTGCACTGTTCGACGTGATACGTAGAAGATAAATTTATATCTATTACGCTTTCTTTTATTTTATTACTATTTAATTTTTTTGTATCATTAGATTTGTAAAAGATGCCCATATCACCGAATTATTTTTTCTTCAGATATATCTCAAAATCAATAAAATACATGATTTTAAAGTATATCCAAGAAATTGCGGTTTGAAAGTTATTTTAATACAGCAATAGTATATTACACGTCAAGGTGGTAAAGAAGGTCATTTATCGTGAGTGTTGAGAATATGTAACTAGGCGTTGGTGGAGCGACATGTTTAATCAAATAAGCCGTTCATCTGTAGGTGTGGGGTTTTATATTTTGTAGGCATTTAATACCTCAAAGATATTACCAGGATCTTGTGAGGGAGACATGATCTATGGAATTCAGTATACTTTGGTTAGGGATCGAACCCACGACTATGATATAGCAATCTAACACTTGGACTGCTAGCATACGATCGTGTTCTTATAAAGGTACGAAATAAAGGTATCCTGATTAGAAAAATGATTGCAAAAAAATTAAATTAAAAAATATTACGACGTATTATTATTTGACATGCTACGAGCCCGAGGATATTAAAATCGACAGATTTTGCTATCAGACGGGTAAGTTTGCATTGCTTTATGGGTTTTAGGATATTCCTTAGAACTAAACAATAAACTGTCAAGTTGGCCCAAAGATACAGCAATCCATGAAATGCTATAGGGAATTGATTTCATCGCTGCTACTTTTATGACAAAGCACAAGCACGGAAGTCACGATAGTTGCATAACTCACAGGTTATTTTTCAACCATCTCACTTAATCACTAATTGTGGATTGATTTACATCAGACCAAACAACGACATTTAATATTTATTTATATTAATATCAGTACAAAAAGTATTCTATCATTACAGAAGGGTTTCTATTATCCAGGAGCAACTGGGGACGAATGTACGAGGTCGAGGCTGAGTTACGGTATAATCTGCAAAACATAACATCGTGGCTAGTAAAACAAACACTTGTTTTGCTTTAGGCGTATTTTGTAAATCTTGGCACAATAAAAAGAACCTTTATTGATCATTACGTGGGATGTACGTTACAGGGTCAACGCATGAAAGGCCCCGAGAACATATTGTTTTACAAATTGTAAAGTAAAATGTCAAGTTGTAACCACAACTACATCCTAATGCAAATTCTGCTTGCTTTCACTATCTCATCATTCATTCCAGTAAAACCTTTCTATGAAAATACGAATTAAAGATTAATCTTGCCGGGAAACACGTTAGTTAAAAAGATAAGAAATAATAGAATATGACGAGTAAAAGCTCTTTACAAAAGGATACAAAATGTGATATAGCTAAGAGCGCGAAAGTAATACTGATAGATAAGTAAACTTGCACTTGTATTTTAAAAAAATATTGATAAACGTTACAGGGTGAATCACCAACCTTTAATCATAAAGGTTTATTATTATTTAACAACAAACATAGTTTAGTGTAGAGCGAGGAAATTGAACTGCGGACCTAAAGGTAGTCAGGATCTCAGCTATTTCGAAATTATTTGTGCCGTGGTTCGGATTTCATATTAAGCAGTGGACGTCCTATGGTATGTTCGCTAGTTATTACTGTATATTTGGCATAAAACCTGAAATACAAGCAATTTTAAACCACTGTTCTCTGCAATAGCCTCAAAATAAATCGAGTTCACCCTGTAACTTCTACATTGTATTGTACAAATAACACTAAGATTTTTCACTTTGTTCAATGTATACGGGTTTTAAGAGTATTAAAGGAAAAGTTATTTCTATAAACAATATAAATGTATCAGGTTTTTGTATACAAAAAGCTACTTGTAACTACCAATTCGCTATAAAATCGATTTTATATATGTGCAATTTATTTTTGGGCATTGTTCTTGTCTGCGCATTTAGTTTTATCGAACCATAAATTTTCATCAAAAAATCAAATAATTTGCAGTATCGCAACGCAGTAATCTATATCTAAAAAAACTTCCGTTGGGTATACAAAATAATAAAAACTGAAAGTTACATTTAAGAAAAATACAATTTAAGCTTTTTTAAAAATTAACTACAGATTAGATAAACGTTTCGATCTTTCGCGTTATATTGATTCAAGAATGAATCTCGAGCTTTTTACAATTAGAAGAAGAAATGTGGCGTAATTCGGTTATAAAATGTGCAGAATGTGACCATGGTAGAATGGAGAACATCTAATGGTTCGGGATTACAATAGAGCTAGTAGTTCAGTGGGTTTTATATTAAGCTGAATTTCATTGTTATACCTCAAAATCAAATAAGTAAATGTATGATGATATCATTAATTGTTACGAATTCCCGATTTTTTCAATATTATGTCAGGTGCCGTAGTTAGGAATTCAAGTAGACATTCTAAGCAAATGCAAATTCCCAATATAATTTAATTAATTAAAGTAATTTAACCTTAACAATGTACTGTTTCCAGCTACTTTATAATTTAATTTCATTTATTTGAGTGGTTTTCCGCCACTGTCCTGTGTTTTCACTCGGGATATAGCTAATTTGCTTCTCTGCCAAGTCTTCACGATTCATTCGCCGAGGTGAGCCAATCCTCTGCTCTCGTCCGTACTCTGTCAGTGATTCACCTCAGCATCAGACACCATAAACCCCACCCTTAACATAATGCAACCCCCAAAATATTCGATATTAGAAGTCCTCAAACTATAAAGTTCGAGTACTAAGATATGAGATGAATAGAATTGGTAAAACACAAATATACTTTGTCTGAAACTACTTCGTTACTATTACCTACAAAATCGATTTTATATGCAATTTATATTTCGGTATTGTTCTTGTCTGCGCATTTAGTTCTACCGAAGCATAAATTTTCATCAAAAAATCAAATAATTCATATAACCAATATCGTACACCGCAATTTATATTTCAAAAAGACCCGTCGGGTATAAGAAATAATAAAAATTCAATTTCATATTCGACCAAAGAGCGATGTAAATTGAGACAAAGTCAAAGAAATTGTCGATTATTAAAATTTAAACGAAAATCCGTCAACTTGAAAATAGGTTTTCTCTTCTATTCTTGGTTTTGTATGCAAATACATGATAATTTTAGAATAATTTTTATTATGATCAAGTAAAGGTACGCATCCCGCTTTAAATTTGTAATTTTTGTATATTAATTTAAAAGCGCATTGCGAATTGTAAATTATTAGAAAAAAGGATGTCGAATAATTTTGTTGTCATAAATGAGGCTCAATACTAAAATAAAGAAAATCCACCGGGCTCTGTAATAAGTGAAATTCTTTCATTGTATCTGAGAATAAAATAAATAAATTTAGGTTGATATTGAATTGAACGTTCAGTCCATGACTTTTTCCATATTGTGTCGGTGGCCGAAAATTTTGTTTTTCCGATTTTATTGTTCCGGAAATTGGATGCGCAAGATGGTTAGGAATTGAATAAACTGTTAGAAATTACAGGATACGGCATCCTTCCGAATGATTGTGTAAACCCCAATTTATAGTTGGAATCGCAGAGGTCGACAAAGTTTTTCAATTTCTTAATTATTAGCAGCATGGTCTTCCAATCTCAGTTGTATTTATATTGTGCGATTGCATTAACTCAAAGGCTATGTAACTATTAGCCATCACAGCGTTTTTATTTTCTTAACTTTGGCGTTCGTAAATTGGCTAGACTTATGTAAATACAGAACCAATTCTTAAATCCACAACGTGCGTTGCTTACCGAAGGGTCGAGCTGAGATATTCAGTCAAATCCATGACTTGAACTCGCAATTTATCCGCTTTAATGCAACCAGCAATCACACCAAGCCGCTACTTCTGTGGGTCATTATTAGCAAGCAATATTGCAGTAGGTACTCGGTTAAGTGAATAAGAAAATGGACATCAGTGGAGTGCAATTGAACGAAAAACCGGAATAATTAGAAATCCCATCCGACCTGAATATATTTACTCAAAAACCATTCTAATGGCTTTCTATAAACATAAATAAAAAGGTTATCCACTTTTTGTACGCTATTTTTCTTTGTTATACTTAAAAAGAAATTTTCTCATTAAAAATTATTTTAAAACTGTAATAAACCTCAAAATAATTACCTAACAGTTTTCGAAGTCACTGATTATAAATCTGAAGATCTAAAAATACAAAATGGCGGATTTAAAATAACTGAATTTAAGATAAAAATAATGCCAAATTCTTTAAGATTTTTAATAAACTTACTTTTACAATAAAAATTTGGCACATTTGGTTTGTTTAAACATCATTGCTTATAAGAAATTCAAAAAAAAACGCTCATTTTCATAGAAAAACAGACTTAGGTTATGAATTATTTTTAAAGAACATAATATAGTAGGTATGTAACTACAAAAAAATGGTTAATATATTTTTTGTGAGAATAGAATTTAAATAACCAAACTAAAAATGTCGATTTACACCATGATACAATAATAACAAGATATGATATTACGCAGATTATGCACTAACCACGTGACGTATATGCGCACGAATTACCAAAATGGAATTTGCATCTCTTATATCATTGGTTCAAGAAAACTTATTGCGCAGAATATCACTAGCCACGTGACGACATGCACAAAAATTACCAAAATAAAACTCAGATATATCATACCTTGTATATTATTATATCATGGATTTTCACAAAGATGGAGTTTTTTAATAACCAATCGTTATAATATGATTAATTTTTATGGTAGAGATAAAAAAAAACTAAATTATAGACAATTAAATTACGTATTAACTTTCTGTTACACATTTTTTTGAATAACACTTTTTAAACAAATATGGAAAAAGCCAGGTTGCAATTTATCATTTCTCATGATCATATTCACCGAGATATTATTCACCGAGATATTATCTCGGTGAATTTCTCACCAAATTAGATGAATTTTGTTTCAAAAGAAAGGTAATATTAGGCTATTAGAAGCTGTAGATTGAAAATTAGAGAATTTTATTAACAGAAAACACAATTTTGCATTTTATTTGTTAAATAAATACTTTAGCGAAGTGTGGATTTTGGGTAATTTTTCATTTGTAAAAGTGTAATCTTAAAAAATCGTTCCAACTAAAAATTTTTAGATCGGAAGAGCAAAATTCTAATTATAAATAAAATCAGTAAAAGAAAAAATATTGCACGTTCGCGTACCAGCATAAAATTTTAAACCCATTAGAAAACCCTATCACAATATCAAATTCACCGGGGGTCAAGCTGTTTCTGCTGCGACCCCTTCTTATCGTTATTCTTTATTAAATCTTAAGTATTGACAAATCGGTGATAGAAAACAAAAAATTGTTTAGCAGTTCGTTAATCAATACTGAGCGTCAGCCTTATTTATTTTCTCAAAAGAATATCTCGTAAGCTGAGAGGTTCAAACAAAAATAAAAAACACATTATTATACAAGCTTAAACAAAGTTCAAAAGATCTAAATAATTTCGGATCTAAAATTCCAAATAGGAAGGATGGAGACATATTATAATAAATTAATAAGAACGATAATTCGATAAATGCATAAAAAAACAGAATGATGCCTAGAACATTGGAATAGTAATTTACCGAGGGTTAACCGCTAGTGAAGTTTTTGTACACATCTAATAAAGTACATGAAGTACTGGGAGGGGGTGTAGAACACCTTCCAGTGCACAAATTTTGGAATGAAAACATTGCAGAACCCCAGACCCAGTAGTTTACTTTTATCAGAAGTAAACTAAAATCTCCCGTTGCAGAAGCACTGGAGGGTGTTCCACACCCCAGACCCCCGGTTTAAATAATTTATTAAAGTGAATTAAATATTTAAGCATATCTCAAGTTTATTAAAATTAGCTATGGCCAAGTAAATGTGTTTAATTTGTAATCTGACAATTAATTATAAACTACCTAATTATAAATTTCGTACTTCCTGGGAGGTAGATCTCTGCAACAGGAGAGTTTAGTTTACTTCTGATAAAAAATAAACTACTTGATCTGGGGGCTGGAGGGGAGTGAAACACCTTCTAGTGCCTCTGCAACAGGAGATCTTTAGTTTACTTCTGATAAAAATAATGTACTTAATCCGGGGGTCTGGGGTGTGGAACACCCTCCAGTGCTCAAATTTTGGTATTTCTGTAAGTCTCAGAAATTGAAAGTCTCTGATACTAAAAGTATCGATTCATTACTGCTGAATTCTATGAAGAACAAAGAAGTATGGAGAATTATGATGAAGTACGTGAAGTGTGCAGTTAATTGTACACGATTTCTCTAGCGGTTGACCCCTTGTAATTTACGCACTGAGTGGTAAAAGGAGCAAATTATTGAACAAGTACAGTTTTGTACTTATACGAGTCATAAGGTGTAAGTTCTTTTCTATGCCTGCGTTTTGCAAGTGAAGTATTATCATCCATATAGGGGACCTACAGCTTAACGTGTAATATATTTCATTCAAAAAGCTTTGCTAAGGAGATTATACCTCTAGTGCCCGTATTCACAAACGTCCGTAACTAAATTTAACTATCCGTTAAACGTTACAGAGGATTAAATAGTAATTGCAGTAATATTAATGGTATTTCAAAGAAAGTCGGTTAGAAATAAAGTTCTTACTTCTCCCGGAGTCGAACTGCATCCTCGGGATTAGTAATCACGCACTTAACTACCATACCCTCATTAACGCACTGTTTTATAAAATATCGCAAAAATAATTATTGTTCAAATATAAGTCATAGTAATCTGCAAACATGACAAAGGGCCTACAACATACACATCAGAAAAACTAATAAGCAATCAAGGTCTATTTTTATAATTATTAATGTCGATTGTAAAACTACCATAAAAATCTATAAAATTCAAAGCCTTAATAAAGTACAGTTATTTTGACCTTATTCACTTATTTTCCGGTGCCATTAGTCTCATCAGATCTTGAACAAAATGAAAAATAACAAAATAAATCATCAGTTTTCCATCGATCTCGAAAACTTTCAACAAACTTTATTAAAGTTTAAGTAAAGTTTTAAAATTCAAGAAAAGTTTATTAAGAAAATATGTAGTTTACATTCTACACCCACAGATATGGAATTAGTGTCCGATTTATTCAGGATTATCAACATATAAGCTTATAATTTAGGTTTCGACGGTGATCATAATATTGACTTAAGGTAAATTAAAATTTTGAATTAAAAATGCAACTCTGAGGATGTTCTTTGCCATTTGATATACATTTTTTTTAGTTTTGACGCAACTTGGTATTAGGTAATTAACTAATTCATTAAAAACAATTCTTTCCTGCTGTCATTAGTTATATCAAAAATGTAACAGATGGAAAGCTGTCACGTCACAAAATGATGTTCTCAATTATTTCAACGGCCTAAGGTAGCTATAATACCTACAAATGAAATAACATTCCATCATGTCAAATATACCTTTGCGTGGTTATAACCTGAAATGCAATTTATATACTTAAACCTTGTCCATTTTGTCTCGCCAATCAGATAACACTCCATTTTCCTTTGTCGCATGACTTTGTAAAATAACAATTTAAAAATTCAAGAACACATAATATAATTATTGTAATATTATAAAGTAAATGTAAATAAGTGATGTTTTCAAATAAGGTAAATAATCCCTAATAGGAACATAACATCATTCAATTTCATTTTAGATTCTTGTGATATCCAATATATTGTAGATTTTTTTTCCAAGTGGAATTGTAAGAACAGCTGTACGTTGTTTATAGTGATCGTTTAATTAAAATTATTTCACTGATATAATGCAATTTATGAGTCAAAGTGCACCTACCATACTGTTTTGACTACCTCAAACGTCAAAATTGATGGAATTTAATTGAAAAACTTCAATACCAATTTAATAGTACTCATTTTATTTGTATTTAGAATGTAAGAGTAAGAAAACTTTCTTCATGCTAATGGCAAGTATAATATTACAGCGACAATGTTCTAATTTTCATATTATGATTCTGTTCAACTTTCGAATTTTTTATCTTAAACTGGAAGGGTACCTAGGTTATATTTTCTAGGATTGGCTCCTTTTAAAAGGTTTGCACATTCAAATCTTACACATTATCAATAATACGCTTTCTAATGTTCGATTGGCACAGGATAGCTTTATGAAGCCACATGATGGTCCTGGCATTTAGTGAATCATGCTGATATTTTCATTTAATCGAGCGAATACATGAAGGGTGAACTTATAAGGTATGGAGCTATGTAGATGGCTCAATTTGCAATTTTGCACTTTTAGTTTTTCAGTGGCACAATTAAACGTTAACTTAATTATTAATTGGGTGTCTTTTGTGCTTATCAAGACGGACAGGTGAAATAAGTCAATATAATACTCCTATTAAATCAACAACCACATGTAAACGTTTCTTGATGCTTTATTGAAATAAGCCGAATGAAAAAATTGCCACCACTAATTAAAATCATTTTATAAAAAAGAATATGGCAATAACAAAATTATATTAGAGCTCATTGGCAATTACTTAAATTTTATAAATGTGCACCCAAAAGATTTATATTTAACTGCATGAAACGGTGATGAATATAAAACTACAACTTACCTTAAATTCTTCACCGCACAATCTGCCATTGGCACTTTTGTTGACCAAAGATTTAGGAACGGGGCTCATATCTCTAGCGCCCGAATCCCATTCCCAGCTATCTAACTTTCCTAAAAGGTTCCAAGTCGTAAAAGTGCAGAAAAAACAAAATTCCACTTACCCTGACTGTTATCACTGATGTTATCAGCGTTCTTATTATTCCTCAATGCATCAATTTCAGGCCTGAGTGCAAGTCTGCGTTGCAAAAACTGTTCATAAGAAATTCTACCCTGTGAATCTGCTCCTAACTGCTGCATCAACTCATCGATAGAATCTTCCAAGCTCAATTCTTGACAGACCGCTAACAAATCATGACTAACAAAAGAATTAATAAATTCGCAAACAAAACTTGTAAGCTTTACCTGTCGATAAAACCATCTCCGTTCGTATCACAAGCTTGAAATAATCTCCTTACTCTTTCTTCATCACACACGGAGCTTGCACTTTCACTACCACAATCTGTGTCAGCCATGGGTAGGCTAACCTTACTTTACGAAAACTAATAAAACTTCAACATTTAAAATGGGGGAATGTGTTAAATTTTGTAGAACAAACTTCTAACGTTGGATAATCACAAAAACTAGCATCACGCGATTTATTTGTTAGTTTATTATTTATAAAAATAGTCATCATTAGAAACGTCAAAACTTTAAACGAATGTAAACACTGGAAGCCGTCATAGCTAAAGTAAGTGCTGCCATCTCTTGCAACGAAAGGGTGATGCTAATTTAATCAATAAGATTGAAAAACCGGGACTTTACAGCGCAGTTTGAATTATTTAAAATTATATGACTATAAAATACATAATATATTATGTTATTATTAATTTTACTCTGGTAGAAGCAATTTAAAAGTGCACGACGACCGCGGTTTGCCAATCACGGTCACCCTGTTAGTGCAACGCAGCTTGTGATGTTGAAAATAATATATTATACAACAAGAAATAAAGGATCGTTTTATTTACTACAAATAAAAATCTAGATATGATCGGCATGTAGTAAGAGTGGTGGCAGAAATACATAAGTTCAACATAAATGGAAATCACTGGAAAGCGTAGCAAATTTCATCATGCATCGGTCTGGATTGACTGGAATGAAAAGTACAACCACGTTTTACGGGTACAGCAAAAGTAAGCAGTGTCTTAGAAAAAATTTTAGGATAAATACCAATGCATTTCAAATAATGATTTCAGTAATCAAATCTTTTTCCAAGCTCTTCGCAGTCATTTAATAGCGATTTTCTTCAGATCCATCAACTTCTCAATGAAATTTTATCTTGACCTGGTTCTAAATAATGATCTAAGCTGAAATAAAATCATTTGGCTAAATAACTACGATGAAAGATCAAAATGCAATTTTTTCTTCTTTTTTAGCAAAATGGAATGAATAATTTTTTTTCTGCCTGGCAAGAATCATTTCTTATTTTGAAGATTCAAACCTTTTGAGATATAAAAAATTAAATTTCTAGTATTCTTATTAGTATTTTATTTGCTCTAAAAGATTACCTACAATATCTGCGATAAAAATATGTGGTTGGTCGATATAAATATTAACATGATAATGCAAAAGTTAATTAAACCTTCCGAAAACATTCATTAAAAGTAATCAATATGGAATATAATAACTGGAATAATTATATTTTTCCGTTAGGTACTGATCAAAATGCTTATAAAATTTTGCTTTATTTGGAGTAAAACCCCATAAAAGAAGTGTTGCATGCTCTTGAGTAGGGTATACCATCGAATTTTTGTCCATGTGCTCATGAAATAAACGTATGTTATTTTTACCATTTTGGTTAAAATTTTAAGTACGGCATTATTGCGAATCACATTCCAAGATATTCCACACTTTTCATTCTTACTTTGACCAAATTTCATAATATCAAAAAAGTGTTTTTTATACTCTTCATAAAAGTGGATCAAATGTTCGTCTTCAATGTAATATGACTTTCTCAGGTTTTTGGTGTACACAACCGTCTCGATAGTTAAGTCTTCCAAAAAATAATTCGGGTCGTTCGCAAACTCCGTCAGCCTTGCGATATATATTTTCATTCTTTCGCGATCGGAAATATTCATAATATAACCCATTGTTTCTAAAATGGAAAATTATGATCTAATAAGTGAAATTGCTTTATACTTACAATTATAGACAAAAATACTACACAAAAGTAAAACTGTAGGGGACACAAACAATTTGGATTTCGAACACAAAATACTTTAATTTGAAAATGTGTTCAGTTACAAGGACATACAAAATGATAATACCTTTAACAGTGTTGCCTAAAATATCAAACACGTTAATCAATTAAAATTTCATTTTTAGAAAAAAATCTAATCCTTTCTCCTAACTTTGCAATGTTTTTAAATTGGATTGCTGTTTTGTACTGTAGGAGTTTCTTATATATTTAATAATCGAATTACTACAATCACAACAAAGTAATTAACCGATATCCAAAATATCCCAAACAGTGAATAATAAAAATATGGAATAATTAAAATAACATTAAATTTGCTGCGTTGCCAAATATCTTAATACTATAAAGTCATAATTTTGTGTTTCACGGGCTTCCAGAAGCATCTAGCATCGGCGATTTCAAAGCAAAAAGTTAAACATGAATCCACAGGCATTTTGCAAATTTTAATTATCCTACAGCGGAGGGAGAATTTACTCTCCAACCCAGCGCGTCGCTAGATTGGATTAACAAAATTCCTATTATTGTTTAATTCCCCAGTGGATTTATGAAAACCAAAATATATTTTATAAACCCCCATTACGTTAACGTAGTAAATAGATTTATTAATTCTCTAAAGCTACTGTTTGTTAAGACAGAGCGCGACGCATGACGTAAACGTATGGCAGAATCTGTCACGCTCGACTTACATCAGTTTTGACAGAAGTGGTTTGTTATAAAGAAATCAGTTCTAATTATTCTGCCGTCACATGCACGCTGTAAGTTCAGCCGAACGACTGCGTCGAAATCGAAATCAAATTGGTTTCGACGCACTCTGCCGACGTACACTGCTGTCAGTCTACAGTACGCGCACCTGAGCAGACTTAACAAACCACTTCCCTACATTAAAATGATTTAGATTTCAGCAGACGTACGCAGCGTTCAACTGACTGTAAGATAAGCGTCGCGCAACGTCCTAATAAACCATAGCTTTATTCTGTTTTTAAAAAATAAAATGGATTCCAAATTTTTCGACACTTTCTTACTTTGTTTAAGTCAACTTAATAAAAATTTTTCATAAAATAAAAATAAGATAGGAAATCCAAATTTTTGACATTTTTTTACTTTGCTTAATCCATGACTCGAAAGCCGTTGATTTTAAACTATCAGCGGTTATAATAATATAATTTGTGGATTATTTTATGCTTTTTAAGAAAGTATTGAGCTATTTATACCAAAAAAAAGCAGTAGTTTCGTTGTTACGGAAATTGGAACGTAGGAAATATAGAAATTCCAAAAATTCCTTTGAAAAGCATTACTCCTGTCCTTTTAAACGTTGGAATTTTTACAAAACTTATAAGTAATTTTGGTACAATTAAAAGAATTAAAACAATTAAGAAAAACAAAAAAATTGATAGAAATTTTTTAAAATCTAAAAATTAAATAGAAATTCAGAATTTTTCGAAATTTTCTTACTTTGTTTAAGTCAACTTAATAAAAAATTTTCATACAATAAAATTAAGATTGGAAATCCAAATTTTTTGACATTTTTTTACTTTGCTTAATCCATGACTCGAAAGCCGTTGATTTTAAACTATCAGCCAGCGGTTATAATAATATAATTTGTGGATTATTTTATGACTTTTAAGAAAGTATTGACCTATTTATACCAAAAAAGCAGTAGTTTCGTTGTTACGGAAATTGGAAAGTAGGAAGTATAGAAATTCCAAAAATTCTTTTGAAAAGCATTACTCCTGTCCTTTCAAACGTTGGAATTTTTATAAAACTTTTAAGTAATTTTGGTACAATTAAAAGAATTAAAAACATTAAAAAAAAACAAAAAAATTGATAGAAATTTTTCGAAATATAAAAATTCAATAGAAATTCGAATTTTTCGACATTTTTACTTTATTTAATTCATAACTTAAAAGCCGTTGATTTAAACAATTAGCGATTATCTAATTTGTAGATTAATTCAAAATCAGTAGTTTCGGTGTTATGGCCATTTGAATGTAGAAAATATAAAAATTTCTTTGAAATGAACTCCCATTTGCCCCTTTGAAAGATGGAATTTAAAAAAAAATTTAAATAATTTCGAAACAAATAAAAAATTGAGAACAACCAAGAAAAACAAAAATATTTACCCAGGGGTTAACCGCTGGTGAAGTTTTTGTACACATCTCATGAAGTACATGACATCTCATGTAAAGTACATCAAGTACTTCACATGGAACATTCTCCAGTGCCTCTGCAACGGAAGATCTTCAGTTTACTTGTGATAAAAATTTACTATTCAATCCGGGGGGTCTGGGGGGTGTGGAACACCCTCCAGTGCATACATTTTGGAATGAATAACATGCAGAACCCCCAGACAAAGTAGTTTACTTTTTATCAGAAGTAAACTGAAGATCTCCCGTTGCAGAGGCACTGGAGGGTGTTCCACACCCCCCAGACTCCCCGGTTTAAATAATTTATTTTTATTAAAAGTGAAGTAAATATTTAAACTTATCTCAAGTTTAATAAAATTAGCTATAATCAAGTAAATGAGTTTAATTCGTAATTTGACAATTAATTATAAACTGCGTAATTATAAATTCCTTACCCCCGGGAGGCAGATCTCTGCAACAAAATAAAAAGTAAACTACTCGATTCGGGGGGTGTGGAACACCCTCCATTGCTCAAATTTTGGAATCTCGGTGAGTCTCTGAAATACTAATGATGTACGTGAAATACAATGAAGTATCGATGAATTAGGTGGAGTACCGTGAATTATTAATGAAGTACGGCGAAGTACGTGAAATCCCGTGAATTACTGCTGAATTATATGAAGTACGAAGAAGTATGGAGAATTATCATGAATTACGTAAAATGTGAAGTTAATTGTACACGATTTCCTCTAGCGGTTGACCCCTCGATATTTACATAGATTTTATAAAATAAAAAGATATAAGCTTATGTTCAATTCTTAAATTTACTAATATTAATAATAAACTACATAAACCGCGGGGGTTGTATACCATTTAGTACTCTGGTACCGGAAGGAAGCACATTAAGTATTTAAAAATTATGCAGATGTTTTATGACGTTGTTTTAGTAATGATGACATATTATACTGAGAGGAATTTCATAATCCCCAGACCCCCGGACTCTATCTTTCATCTTATGTTGTTAACAGAACAAATGGTTCATAATAACTGTTTTATTAGCAAGCAGTTCAACTTAAAAGCATTTAGAGGGAGTCTTTAGTCTTTAAGTTGGTCTGCTGTAGGCGATTAAGCATAAATTAGATGTTTCGGTGTGCGCGTGCACATACAAAGCTATTTGAACATTCATAGCTTTGTACATTCACAGATAATAAGCAATATTCGGTCTGAAAATGCTTGAAAAACTTATTAACTTTCTTGTTGAGAAAAATAATACATTACCTGCATTAACCGAGTTATACTGAATTTATTCCAAAAACAATCATTTTGATGATAAAATCAAAGTTTAAAAATTAATTCCCACAATTATTATTAATAAAACTCAAAAGAAAAACCAATATTTTTTTATTAAAAACGCACAAGCTGCAAATAATTAAAAAAGTACTTAAGGTAATCAAAACCAAAATTAATTCTTTTTGGATTTCTTCTTAGGACTTTCTTCTTCCGAAGACGACGAAGACTGCTTCGAAGCCTTCTTCTTGGTAGGTTTTTCATCTTCTTCACTACTATCACTACCGTTTAGAGCCTTTTTTAACTCGGGTAGACTCTTTTTTATTTTACTTGCATGGGGACTGAAGCCCCACAGGATAAGCTTGAGGTGGTCTTTAGTTGGAAGATTACTTTTATCAAACATTTCCGTATCTTCGGTAACATCTTCCAAATATTCTTGCAACTTTTTGTTCCTCACTATGTCCCACGTTTTGCCATCATCTTCACTCGTCACGGTCCTCAAATGCTTATAATCGCCTCCCGCAGATTCATAAGCGTCCAAAAAATTTTCGGCGTCATCATCATGGATTTTATGCTTCTCTTGTAAAGGTAAAAATACTTTAATCGTTTCTAGCGGTAAGTAAGGTTTGTTATCCTTCGCTTTTCCTAACTTTTCAAAATCTTCCAACCATTTTTCGAAAATGAACACCGCATCTTTTATGTTTTTCACTTTATCTTCCGCTTTGGTCACTAAAAACCGTTAGTGTTAGTTTTGTAGTTTTTTTTGTACAATAAAAATAGTACTTACGTGTTAAGGTGCGTTTCGCACGACCAATTAACCCCTTGATGGCCAATCTTTGATAATCGGGATCTCTTCCGTCGAGAATTTTTATAGTTTCTTCCGCCTTTTCTTTATCTTTGAAACCTAAACCAGGTACCGTATCAGGTGTACTTTTCGACATTTTAGAAGTTACTAAAAAATATACAAAAGTTATTTAGCGGTATTAATTTTATAACAAAAATCTTACCTTTAGCTCGTCACTAGAAACACTGATGCGGTACACTTGTGACGGTGAATGCGTGTGGTGGATTTTTAAATTTAGAATTATAATAAGTTATTACTTTTATAAATAATAAACCGGGTTCGGATTTTTACAAAGCTTGATTTTTATAAACGAAAAATATGCTTAAACTTATAAACCACTTGATAGAAATAGCGAGATGTATGTGAGGACATATCTATAGTAAGATATGACGTCAAAATTTAGGCAACATAAAACAGCCATGACATTCTTTTGAATTATTTATGTAGGTATTAGGTAGAAAGATGTGAGAAATAAAAATAAGTATTACTAATTCCAAAATTTTCAGTTTGGTTTCAATTTTTTGGTTTCTTTTTCAAAATTTCGGCTGTATAATGTGTATATGTAGATTGATAACCCCCCACGATTAAAAATATTTTTTAACCGCTTTATCAATATTTTTGGTCAGTTCCACATCCTATTTTGTTATGAAGAGTTTACTATAACTGATAACCAGAATGAATTTAAAAAAACAAATCTTTCGGTTAATTTGTTTTTAACGGATATGTTTGTAAATTAAATTATGTTAATTTGTTAGTTTAAGTTTCGTTGTTATGGTCAAGGTTACCAAAAATGGTACTCAATCAGCTTCTTACGAAATTTATCCTACTTATATAATTACATATGTATTATATTAAAGGAGGCTACAGACGACAACAAACAAAACTTTTTATTTTTAAAAATTTCGAAAATTTCGAGCAGGATTTATGATGTACAATAAATTTTAAAAATTTGCATTTACATACAAAATTAATTAAAAGAGTACAAAAAAAATTAAGTTTATCTTGAATGTTATCGGTGCAATTTTTTTAAAAGAGGTTTTCCGAAAACCAAGCTACTTTTATATAAATGTGTGAAAATTTCTATTTCATGTTGGCTTATACAAAAACAAACCAAATTTTTCAGCCGATTTGACATTTTATAAATCTCTTATCTTTTGTTCTAATTACCTGTATCCAATTAATTCGCCACCTTGGATCAAAAAGCTTGGCCTCATTGGAAAAAAAGTGGTCAAGTGAAAAGACTACAAATATAAAAATGCAATTAAAAAATTCTATAACTTTAATCATATACGCAACATTTACAAACATACAAACAAATTTAGTCCTACAGTTAATAAATACAAAAAAATGTGGAAAAATTATCTATGAGGATGTCGGTAAAAAAAACTTTACAATCTTCTGTAACCTACACTCGTTGTATAAAAAAATGTTACTCTTTATTTTGTAACTCTTCGCTTAACCAATGGCAAACTTTTAATCATAACTCCGTCGTTTCCAATTTTCTAGGCTTGGGAGCCGGAGGCAGTGTTTGGTATAAATTTTGAGTACGATTCAACATATTGGTTTGTTGTTCAAAATTTGTGCAACGATTATCGTCGTTAGCACTTAAAACGTTTTCATCCAGCGAATCCCTATCAGATTCGGGAGGGCTAAAATTAAAATAAAATATTTTTGATTCGTTTAGACACGAGGTCCAAAAATTTACCTAAGTTCGTCTGTTTTGTACCATTCGTTTTCGTAAGCTTGCAACCATATCGGATTGCTACCTTCCACGCTGTGCTTATTGGTATTTGGAACCCTCCCACTTAGAGCACTTAATCCACGTCCGGTCAAATCAGACTCTCCTCCCGCTAAAACAAACAGTCTTGATACCAAAACTTAAGTTTGGACCAAATTACCGTAAGCAGTTGCCGTGGCAGCTTTCAATTTCCTCTGGTATGTGTAACGTTGGTTGACACACAAAGATAAACAGAGCATCAACAGAAGAAATAAAAACAACGAAATGGTTGTTAACCAAAACGTACTCGTCATGGTATAAGCCGACTGCAAAGCCAAAGCTTCGCTGGCTTGTGTATCCAAAACATTAAAATCTTTAAACAATCCATCCAATTTCTCCGTATTTTGGTCGATAAGCCTTAACACTTCGTCAACTTCAAATATTGAATTATCTGTTTTATCGACCAAGTGCAAATATAAATCTGTTCTTGTTTTGTCAATAGTTCCATCTTGATTTGAGTGAACTCGAAATTCATCAACGTTTACTATCGCTCCAGTTACGTTACCTAGAACTCTAAAAAAATGTTGTTACATAAACATCTTAACCACCAAAACTAACATTTACTCTCTAAATACTTCGATCCGGTTTCTTATTTCGGGCGCGTGTTGACGCAAAACAAACCTCACCCTTTGATCTTCACGCAAAAGGTATATAAAAACCCTTGCCATGTCTTGCAAACCATCTGTATCGTTTACCATCACCTAATTAAAGTTAGAGATTAAAAAAGAACCAACGAGTAAAACCCGACATACCATAAAATCAAAGTAACCTTTCATTCCCTGTTGCGGGTCAAAATTCAGTTTGACTGCTCCAGTTTCGCTCTCAACCAAAAACGGAGCTCGACGTAGATTCTCCAAACCCTCAGTCAACGTCATCTGAACCTTTCCAATTAAGTGATAAGCAAGTTCGGCGTTTTCCCTTGATCTGCATCATCCGCCTAAATCAAAAGTTGCTAACAATCAGCTCAAAAATCAAATTTCGGATTCTTACTTGGATGGTCATAAATTGAGTTCCAAAGTCAGTTGCAGTGCTAACACCTCCAGTAAAAACGCGTCGTTTAAACCTTGGAGGATTATCATTCACATCTAACACTTTGATGGTAACTTTTAGAAGAGTGTCATCGCTGGGCTCAAAAAAGCTTTGGTTGGCGGGCAATTTTGCACATTCGTCCGTGGCTTTTATTAACAGAAGGTACAATTCTTGAGTTTCGCGATCGAGTTCGCTCGTCACCTTAAAGTAAACAATTACTTCCCTACACACAAAATTACGAAAATTTAAACTTACCGATAAATCATGGGTAAGAGGATCCAGTTTGAATAAATTTTGCTCGTTTCCAACAATAAAGTAGCAAATTGGGCTGATAGGACCATCGTATTCAAACTCATCCCTGTCTAAGGTTTGAGGCAACTTTTGTATCTCCACCCCTGCGGCTTTATTTTCTAAAACAGCAAATTAAACCAATTCACGGTAACAAAGACGCTTTTACCTGTAAATTCAAGTACAACTTCGTCTACTAAAAATTGTGGCTGATAATCGTTGATGTTGCTGATATAAATGGTCAAATCCAAATCGGAACTTAGCGGTGTTGGAGTACCCAAATCGTAAGCTTCAATTCGGATCTAAAAGAATTATCTCTAAAATTTGTAGGAGTTTTGGATCAACTTACATCATAAATTTTTTGCTTGTTCCTATTTAGGGGTAACCGAAGTTCCAAAATTCCCGACACTGGTTGCAGATTAAACGTCTTCCAATGCCCTGCAGGATCCGATTTTAGCCGATATCGAATGGCCCCATTTGAACCAACATCTTCATCTGTTGCAATTATTTGGACTAATGCAGCACCAATGGTTGCATTCTATAAATGATTCAATTTTATTTTTTGTAAAGATTAACGAAGGTATCTTACTTCAGGTACTCGTAGCGTGGAATTGTGTGGTGGACTGATAAAAATTGGAGCATGATCATTATAATCTGTTATGCAAATTTGTAATGGAGCTTCGACTACATGGCTGGGTGTTCCTAAATCTTGAGCCTTAATGAGCAGAGTATGGTTTCCGTGCTTTCCAGTTAACGATTTCGTGCTTCGCAGCTCTCCAGTCCACTCATCCAGCTGTTGAAGTTCAAAAATATTGAATTGGTTTCCTTCCGAAATGTCTAACACAATCTGAAAAATTTAAATGTTCAAAAGTTCCCGATAAAGGCAAATGTCCATACTTGTCCGTTTCCGGTTTCTGGGTTATCTGCATCTGTGGCATGGATTAAAATGATTGGTTGCCCTGGATCGTGAAATTCTGTTATGCTGACGCAAGAACTTGGTAGGATGAGCTTTGGCGGATTATCGTTTACATCAATAATGCTCACGCTAAAATTTTTTTAAATAAAAAAAATTAAATTATGGTTTCCGCTTTCTTACTTGATATGCTTAAAGGCGTTTCTGCTTTCGCCACTATTGTATCCGTATTGGTAGTTGTCCCAAGCTTCCACTATAAGTAAATACGAGGATTTTTCTTCCCTGTCCAACGTTTCGGCAACTTTTAGTACACCCGTGTCGGAATCCAAGGTAAACTTTCCTTGCGAGCTAATTCTGTCCAATAAATAAGTAATTTTACCAAATTCACCAGAATCGGCATCTTTAGCTTCCAAAACTGCAATCGTTTGACCAACCTGAATATTTTCTGGAATTTTCAAAGTCTTTGGTTCGGGTAAAAAGTATGGATTGTTATCGTTTTCATCCAAAATTTGAATATATAATTCTGTTCTGCTCGACCTGGGTGGTAAACCAGAATCCGTTGCTTTCACTGTCAAATTTAACCAAGTGTAGATTTCGTGATCAATTTTGTTTCCTACCACTAAATCTCCCGTTGCACTGTCTAAATGAACCAGTTTTACAATTTCTTGTGGTCCTTCCAAATAATAAGTAATTGAGCGATTTTTATCCAAATCATCTGCTATAACGTTTCCAATTACGGCACCATTTTTGCTGTTTTCTGTAATGGCGTACCGGTAATAAGACTTTCTGAATTTTGGATTATTGTCGTTTATGTCTTCAATTTCCATTAATATTGAAGCTGAAAGACGTTTCATTAGTTTTCGCAGTCATAAATTTTGAAAACCTACTTTTTGCTATTTGAGTTCCAGTTTCTGAAGCAATATCTTCGACAAGTATGCCTATGTGTATCATTTCTGCTGTTTCACGATCCAAGGGTTTTGCAATGCTTACAATTCCGTCTATGGAACCCAAACTAAAAATATTAGAGCAGCTATAATCAACACTTCTCAACAAAATCCCATGCTCTGTTTTTGCTTCGCACACTGCACTGTCAAATTTGTAGCGGAGAGTGGCCGAAGAATCGAGATCATTTGCAACAACTTTTGTAATTACCGTTCCAACCGGAATATTTTCTCTAACTTTAATCGATCCAGGCTCATTGAATGCAGGTGCTTTGTTATTAACATCCACAACGGTGATATTTACAGGAACGGCGGTATGAAGTTGGGAGTCACCAGGAGCGCCGTCCAAAGCTACAACAATTAAAGGATAATGCATACGTCGCGGATGAATCAAATCGGGATCCAACGAAGCACCAGGTGCTACCGATATTATTCCAGTTTCGGCTCCAATTATAAATTTATCGGACGCCCCACTCTGAATTCGGTACAAAACTTGATTATTTGGAGATGATCCATCCAAATCATAAGCTCTAACCTAAATAATTCCGTTTATTACTACGCAAAACAACCACTGCAAGTTTTTACTTGTAAAATCAATGTTCCTCCAGTTACAGTTTCGGGAATGCTTTTGTTGTAGTATGAAAATTCAAAAACTGGAGCGTAATCGTTAACGTCGTGAACGTAAATAATTAACGATGAATCTGTAAACAAATTTGGAGTTCCCCAATCCTTTGCCCTAATTGTTAGAAAAATGCTCTTGACGTGGTCGTTCAGGGATCCTTCTATTTGTTCGAAATCCAACGGACGTTTTGGTTTTATTGCTCCAGTAACGGAATCGATTGTAAAATTGTGTTTGAATTCGCCAAATAAGATATACTCAATCTCGCTATTGCTGGTCCCTAAAATGATGAAATTAATTATTTAAAAAGCTCAAATAAACATTTACCGTCCAAATCTGCATCTCGTGCTTCAACTTTCAATGGAACTTCAAAGTCAGCTTGATTTTCAAGAAGTCGTGCTTCGTAGTAACCTTGCGTGAAAACCGGAGCATTATCGTTGACGTCTCCAATGTTTATAATTAATTGAACAGAATTACGATTTCCTTTTCCCAAATCGTCACGCGCTTCCACTGTAAGATAATGTCGCGAGATTTGCTCTCTATCCCAACTCGGTCCTCCCGAAGTTTTGACGGATATTATTCCAGAAACGGGATGAAGAGACAATCTGAGAAATAAAATTTGAACGTTTGGCTCTTCAAAATCGTAAACTCGATAGTAACTTACAAGTTTTCAATGCTTCCAGCTAAGTTGGTGTACCGAATTCCTCGAGTTCCATAATTACCAGAATCGTCGTCTAAAGCTTGAACCCATGCAATGGTCGTTCCAACTTCGCAATTCTCGGGTACGCTAACTTCATATAAACTTTTCGTAAATTCTGGATAATTATCGTTTCTGTCACGAATATGAACGATCACTTGGACTTCACTCTGTTTCGGATTATCAGAAGAAATTTCTCTTGCGATTAACGTAAAATTTATGTTGGTCACTTGTTCGTAATCCAAAAAACTGGCATTTTTAACCCTAATCAAAAACGTCGCTTCATTTATAATTTTCGAAGGACTAACTTCAAAAATTTCGTTGGCTCCTACAAGGAATAACTGAAACGTTCCATTGTTTCCCTGAAATAATTGCGTGAGTAAATCAAATCAATTAAATTTATATTAATTACTTGATCGTGGTCGTACACTTCTGGTAAAGCATTGTTTAGAAATGAGAGCGGAGTATTGTTTGGTGCATTTTCTGCAATTTCGCATTCGTAAGCAGAGCTTCGAAATTGAGGTGTTTCGTCATTAATATCGGTTATCATGATGGTGACCTCCGTTACCGCATAAGGGGCGGGTACCACATTGCTGCCAACTTCTACTGCCTAAAAATTGAAATATTATAGGGTAATTTTAAAACCAAATGTAGACATACTGTAATTTGTAAGATGTATGCACCCGAACTGGAAGACATGGACTCTCTATCTAACAATGCTGTAGTCTTGACTACTCCAGTATTCTGTTCTATTGTGAATATTTCGCTTTCTTGATTAACACTATTTGAAGTGATAGAATATACAATGGGGTTGTTAACACCTCGATCCCCGTCCACAGCAGATACTGTAAAGAAAATCTGTTTGAGTATCTACATAAAAACTGGGTTCAAAAACTTACTCTGTACAATTGGAGTGCCTATTGGAGCATCTTCCGGAACTCGAGCAATGGGTTGGATTCGAACAAATTCGGGTGGTTGATCTTCAACATCTTCAACTTTTATCAAGAGCGACGCCGTTCCAGTATTTACTCTCCCTTGCTTAGCTCTATCTGTTGCTAATATTTTCAATTGATGCAGTGTTTGCTTTTCGTAATCCAAAGATCCTGTAAAGTTAAAAGTGAGTTCGATCACTGTATTACTACGAATATTTACCAATTAAGCGTACGATTCCTTTTCCCGCAGAAGTGCTAATCGAAAACATGGGACTGTCGCTATCTAACTCTTGAAGATGATAAACGACTTGTCCGTATGCTCCTTCATCAGCATCGGTGGCTTGCAAAGTTGCGATGATACCTGGTTGGGCATTTTCGCGCACTGTAACCGTGGATTGGTATGATTTAAAAATTGGAACGTTATCGTTAACATCTTCCACCAGTAGCAAAAGACTTTGAGTTACAAAATTTCCTTGCCCCAAACGACCATCAGTTAGAGTTAGGACAAGCGCATATTCATCTCGTTGCTTCAAGAAAAAATATAATTATAAGTTATCGCGTAAATAACCCAAACGGCAACATACTTCTCTATCCAGTTCTTGATTAAGGTACACGTGAGCTTCGTTGGGAGAAACACTCTCAACTCGAATGACATCACTTCCAGATTGAAGTTTTACCCCAAACTCGAGTTTATCTCCATCGGGATCAAACCCTCGTAACTTATATAACAACGTATCTGTTGGAAATTAAGAAAAACTAAAGCAGTTCTACGATTTCACTCAGACGAGTTAACCTACCTGCAGGAGTTTCTTCGCCTTCTTTCAGTCTCAGAACAATTTCAGTTTGTCCATCTATTAAAAACCTGGGCGGTCTATTACAGTTAACTAAGCATACACACCAATTAAATACACAAATTAAACAAAGAAAACTAATTACACTGTCACATTTTTTAAATCTCACTTTAACTACGAAACCATTTCTAGTTCTTTGTTTAACATCCAAAAATTTGTTAACATCCATGGTTAATTACTTCTTGCAGGAACTACTTTTCCAGTGTTGAGCATCTTTCAAGTTGCAATGTCTAGGAGTTCCATACTGAATTGAGAACCAAATCGTCATGGCAGTTAGTTTTCAAGACCTAATCTTCCGATGATCTTATTGAAGGCGCTTTTGCACTTTCACTGAAATTAAAGAACAATACGATTAATAGTTGAAACAAAAATTTGCCATTATATGAAAATTAGGTTCACACGTTACATATACAAGGCGTTTATTTACTTTTCTAAGAGTTGCACTCATAATTAATTATCGAAAGTTAAAAGCTCAACAATGCAATTAGAGTGGTTGATTGAATTAAAATAATGTAATTTTAATAAATTCAGTTTGCATAATAAGTTTGCATTAAAATGGAAACTGGAGGTCGCAATAAATCATATTTCTGCCAAGATTTGGTCTAATGGAAAATTCAGAACTTGAAACGTCGAGTGGTCTCTGGAAATAATTCTTGCCTTTCCTAAATACCAATACCGAACCATCCAATTCTCTATTATGTTGCTCTAAGATTGGTGAATTTGAACCTTTTCAGTGTACATATTTCACTTTGGTTACTGTCACTGAGCTTTTCCTCCAATGTATGGTTGAATGAATAGTCAGTAAGCTTGTCATAGTATCTTTTGCTGTAATTTGTACCTTTTTCCTTATTGCTGGCATAACTAATTGCAAGTTTGAAACATACCAATAAGGAATCGTTGAAGAATTTTGGAAAAATAAACTGAAGAACTTTCTTGGTGTGTTTTGATGTCAACAGCGCTTTTTGTTTATGGGACAAAAATTCCATTAATGAAGAGGATATTGTGAAATTGGGAACATGCGTATAGAAATTAAATGTCTCATTTAACATATTACTTTGTTGACCGTGAAGAGATAAGGAAACAAACGAAATGTCATCATCGTAAAATGCGTACTGCGTGAAAAAAATAAGTGAAAAATTCCAAGAACGCAATAATAGGTTTGGACATTGACATCAATTTGATCGTTTTGGGTATTCCAGCACCGACAGAGTAAAGCAAAACTTTGCATACAGTGACTCATGCTGGGCATTAAAGTGAAAAATGGGATGTTAATCGTCTGATGGACTTCAAAAGTGTGAATGCCCTAACTTGAAGTTTAAATTTGACATTGTCTATCAACGGATAAAGCTCCAACTTCCGTGCTTCCGTTAAACATGTATGATAGTGCAGGCACATGATGATAACTTGTTCTTCGTGTTTCCCTTTGAATTTTCCAAGCGCATCCAACTGGCACCATGCACGGACATCGACCATAACAATTGTAGTACAGTGACCATGACTTATTATTCAAAATTTTTGCATACCAATTAGACAGCAAACCGAACTGATGTTGCATCATAGAGCTAATGATCAAAATTGCCCAAAATTATGGTTTGATTGGAACACCTTACATTCCTTATGAGAAAGTTACTTCAAATTTTCAGGCTTGTGCCCTAATAGGTCAAGTGGTAATTTTTGATTTTTCCTAACTAATGCTTGTTGGTTTGCTCATTATTTTAATAAAGTTGACATATTTCTGCATTGCACCGGAATGTTATTATAAAACTGAAAGCGTAAATTAAGAAAATGTTTAATTTATTAAAATCGCGGATAGAAAACGTGTTTTCTCTTTTACATAAACATATGTATGCACCTATATGGTATATTGATTCGGCAATTTTAACTAAGAACGAAATTAGCATATTTAATTAAATTTTTTAAATTTCTATGTGTGCCGTATACTACAGTTAATATTATAAAAAGTGTATATTTAAATTTGAACGTGGGAAATGTCGTGAATGGTTTCTACTTAATTGAAAATATTAATTGCAGAGAGCGTATATTTTACCCACCAAAGGGTGTTATTTTGTTGAGCATTTCCGGTATTAATTAATGACTACACTGATTGAATATTGTAAATAATTACTTTTTTCTTCACGATTCGCTGGAGAAAATTTTGATTTTAATTGCCTTTTCCGGCTTTTTCTGAGATGTGTTACATGAAAAAACGATATTTACAAAATCTGTTTTTGACGAGAAAAGTAAACCATGCACGAAGTTACCTGAGGTTACCAGGTATATTGGTGAAAAATTCTGTTAGAGATGGAATCGAACCTGTGAATCTTGGAAAATATAATAGATTTTATCAAACATTTGCGAAAATAATTCTAGAAAAATTTCTCCAATTGAATTCAGTTCCAATTAGAAATTGATTAAAATTTACCCACGATTGTACTTTTTTGCTTTGTTTTTTATAGAACTTAAAAGCAACAAATCAATGTTAAACATAAAGTAGGTAAAAACAATGATAATTTTTCTGTTTTTGTAAAGAACAAATTAAATATGTAAATGTACAATAATTAAAAAACTTTCTTTACTTGAGATTTTCTTTGTTTAAACGTTTGTCAACCGAGATGAACTTGATCACGAGCGAAAAGTTAAATTTTTTCTAAGATCGAAAGGTTAGAAAAGGTACCATGGGCCAATCAAATTAGACCGATTGCTTTGAATTTTTCTGCTGCTATAAAAGTAATAACTTCCCCTACTCAAAAGTTTTATTTTTAATAAAATTATAATGATCGTAATAAAAATAATTCAAACTGTTAGCCATATAAATTTCTACTTTACTTATTAGCCTGCTTTGGGGCCAATAAGTCGTAAATTATTGTAATGTTCAAAAGTTATAATTAATAATTAACCCACAGCTATATATTGTTTAAATTTGGAAATATTTAATTAACTAAATAGGAAATTTATGTTTGCATAGCGGTTTTGGTTGCTTAAATAGTAATAAATAAAAGTAAATAGATCATCACTTTTCTCTTAATGAAGCAGGTTGAAGACTTCCTTCTTCGTAACTGTCATTGGAAATTTTAATTAAATTTTATTTAATTTTCTCTCTTTAGGGGATAACAAAATTCTTCTTCATGATTTTCAACACTAAAAAGTCGAATATAAAATCGAATACAAAAATAAAAACTAATAAAAGTAAAACTGTAAAAAAAAATTCTTTAAAAGTAAATAGCGAAATAAATTATAAAGATAAATTAATTAGTAATTAAATAAGTAGAAAATTAAAACAAAGAAAGTATTTGTAAATATGCAAAAAAATTAATTCTTTCGTTCGCTCAGCAGGCAGATATGAAATTCGAATCCAAGACTACAGCATACCACAATACCGAGACAAAATAATTAAAATGTGGGTTCATTATTAACTTTTATTATTTTTCAGTTGAGAATTTGTGTGTCCAAAATTTGGAAAGGGGGGGATATAATTTTCAATTTGGAACTTGTTGAACTCTGTATCACATAATTTCATCAAGCATTTTTCTTTACAATTAGTCAGATGGGCAATATAACTTACAAGGTGCATAAGTGATCTGACTTCTATTTGCTGTGTGAAGTCAACCATCAGTTTTCACACCAACTTCTGGTTGGTAAAAAAATTGAACTCGAAACACGATCTTGCGATATTATATTATCTTATATTTCAATTTTTGTTGCATTCGCGTTTCGAATCAATTTGATTTTAAAATTGAGACCATCGCACCAGTATGGTTCCACTACGAGTTTTTTTTCAACTTACAGGTGTTGGTGTTTCCGGTTTTATTTAAATATTCAGCTTGTCTTGTCCAATTAGATAATTTAACATGTCGTTCATCTTATCTCTTGTATCAGATCTATATCATGAAATGTGAATGAAAAATTTCAAACAAATGCTAGCCCTAAAACTGTACAGTGTTTTTTTCTTCATGGTTAAATAATTTCCGAAGCATCTGTGCGAGAAGCTTCAAAAATTCATCCAAACGTAAAATTTTTTTGAGTTTCCACCAACTGTATTTGAAAAGAAAAAATTGTATGTTAGTCGTACGGAATAGAAAAATTCTGAAGAACCCATCCCAGCAAGCAGTCATGCTGTCCAAACTCGCACCTGCCTGTCGGGTTTTAACTGAATGAAATAGTTAATATGAATTGCAGAAATACAATGGACTTTTAAATTTAGTAAAACTAAAATTACATCATTTTTTTTGAGTTATGATTTTAAAACAATTTACAATACGGTGCTTTCTTAATGTTTCCTGTCTTACCAAAATAAAATACAGGTTATATTGCGGCGTGATTGTTTAAACTTCAACGGATATAACCGTTTACAACTTTTTCGATTATTGAAGATTAATAATTTAAGATCTGGAAGATTAATTAAAGTTTTCTAATGTTTTACATGCTGTAAACTATAAATTAAATTTTTTTCCCTGAAGAAATAAACAAAAACAAGCTACCGAATGTTTATAGTTTTGGGCTATTACAACTAAGTAATTTATAATGTTTATCATCACGCAAAAAGTTAATTCAATTTTACAATTTACATTTTTTATACCTATTGAAAAAAAGTTGTAAATTAATTGGCAATATTCAAGTGTATTCCAGTGCAGTAAAACATCAGCACAAAATATTTTTTAATTTAATGAAAATTAATGCTCGAATAAGCAACATAGATGAGATTATGTAAACGGTTATGATTTGACCTTAACTGTAAATTGTAAATATTACGGAATTATAATTTAAATAATAATATATTGGATAGCTACCCATTGTATCCGCAGATGTGCAAATTATAAATTTAATCGACAAGAAATTGTTGCACTTTTACTGTGCTATTTTTACACGCAATGTAAGTGAAAATATTTCGTAAATCAAAAAATTGATTCTTATTTTTAAGTTTTTGAGATCTGCGATAATTACAGATTATTTTAAAATCACAATCACTTTGCAATATTGTTCCATTGCTGTCTACCTTCCACTTTCCTCATTCAAGCCATTTTCCATTTTTTCAAGCCATTCAAGCAATTTCTTAAGAAGAATTTTTATTTAAATTCAAACTCTTGGGGGGATTTACCCTCTTTAGAACAATTTTTCAATTATTACTATGCAGTAGTTCTAGCCCCTATATTATAAATTAATAAAATGAACTTTAATAACGTTGTCCTAGCCTGAAAAAATAATAAAGCTTAAAAAATTTAAAATGGCGGTTTCAATATGGCGGCTTAAAGTAGTGTCAATTTATGATTTTGAATTACTAGAGAAAAACTGATAAGTGATCATTATTAAGTCGAAGGAATTGCTTTTTCTGATCCTTTCTGATTTTTTAAATACAAATTCAATTTAAAATATTTTTTGAGGCTCTCCAAATATTATCATGTTTACTTCCGGTAAATTCTATAGGTACTACATTGTGTTACAAAATATGGAAAAAAAATTTGACAAAACTGAAATCGATTTCATGTGGCAGCTTAAATGCATTAAATTGTAATGCTTTGAGTAACCTTCAAATATTGTTATCTAATCATATCTTTATGGTCCACCTTGTACATCTATTCACACATACATTACCAATTTTATTTCAAGCTAAAAACAATTTTTAAAGGTTAACAAACTGAATAATTTAGTATAAATTATTGCAGGTAAAAATCAACAAATCGAAGCGGAACAAAACTATATATAACAGGAATAAATTTACTTACTTCAGCAAATAAAATAGTACAAGATTCGTTACGTAAAAATATTTTCCGTTATTATGCAGATAGTAAGGAGATCGACGTTTCTTCAGTTCGACAACTTAACATTAAATCTCCCATTAAAGCATTCTTCAAAAATTTATTTTGCCTTAATAACAGAGTGGGCATCAAATTTTGTGATTTTAACTGTCGAGTCGAACTTGAGTAACCCAATTTTGCTATTATCATTCTAGCGGAAACTATGATTTTTCTTTAATTATATTAGAAATCGAACAATTACATGAAATAGTTAATAATTATATGCTGGCTGATTTTTGCACAGAAACGTTTCGTCAAATTTTTGAAAATTAAAAATCCGATTAAAAATTAGTGTGTCAAAATAATAATTAAGGTCATTAGTTGAAAACAAAGGTCATCGATTACCTCCACCAAAAAGTATCTCAAAGCCGTGTTTTACGCCCAAATGCCCCGTTTGATTGAGGGACGACGGATTATTAGAAAAAACCTAAATAAAACTTCGCTTCGAGATCGCGTGTTTTCTTAATTAGAAACAAAAATGGATCATAAATTCTGACAGTTTATTAAAATTTAAACAATCCGTAATTAAACTTCTCTTAGCGAAATTTTCAGTTATTGAACCGCATTTACTGTTTTGAAATATACAGGGTCAATTAAAATTTAAAAACATTGTTTTAAACTCCTCATTGTTAACCGTTAAAAGTGTATCACAGTAAATTGGATATGCTCAACACAGGAACTAAAATTGATTTATCGGGTTACGAGATATCTTGTGGTCTCGCGATTTGATCTACTTCTTCCTATTAAGAAAGTAACCGATCGCGATTGGTGCTAATTTATGTAAATTACCGGTAATTGCACGACATTTTCTTAATGAATTTAAGTACTATGTACATTTCGATTTTTCTAATGCAAAATATCGATAATAATTAAATGTAATTAATTAAATCCGTTTCATTTGAATTACTTTTATATGAGAATAATCACATTTGGCGATGGCAATGCTAATATTTGTACCTAACGGATATGTTACATCCAATTAAGAGATAAATATTTGGAAGTCCATAATTTCTCTTTCAAATTTTATTGTCATATTCGGTTTAGTTTTCTAAATTTTAGTTTGACCTTGTTATTTGATTTTTTAACAAACTATTTTATTCTTTCTAATAAAAATCAAAACAAATTTTTTTTGCAGGTAAATTGTTTACGTTCGGTTAACACACCGTTCGAATTTTGCCATTACCCTAACAATTTATTGCAAATTAGCCAATGAACTTGGTTGTTTGGTTTTGGTGAGTGCTGCATGTAATAAGCCATTACAAGTCATATAAATACATAGTAGGTACGTTTTTTCATTACGCAGTACTACGCACTGCACATGATAATTGCAAATAGTAATTTGAAGAAATTGCCTTCAAAACATTGTGCTCGAAAAATAATTTTTAAATTACTTACTTCTTTTGTTGTCAATCTTTAAATCTACCAGTCTGTCACAAGCGAAAACACCTCCTAAAAATATTTTTTTAGCAAACAATAAGTTTCGCTTATAATGACAAGAATTGCCAAAATTGGGTAACTTAACGCTCGATTATCATAATGAGCCAATTTCTTTTATTGTAACAAAAATCGAAATTTCCACATTTTTGAAAATTATTCGTTTTAATTTTCTTTTGTTGCAAATTTTAGCTTCTCTACTCATATTGAGTTAATTTAAAGTTAGAGATGTGAGACTGCTCGAGAACAATGCAATGCAAAAATGTATGAATGCATAGCTAATAGACAAAGTCAAAATTAAAATGAAGACAAAGAATGAAAAACGTCTAAAAAAAAATTTGCCGAAATCAGGGCAAATCAGTATAGGCTTTCTGACTAAACAAATAAACCAGAACCTGCAGCATGAGTATGAATTTTGATACTTTGGTGGTCAAAATGGTAACACGTAAAGATGGAGACGAGCGAAGTTGAAAGTAATCGAGATACATAGACAACAGACAGACATATCGATTTTTTAATTTTCGATTAAATAGACAATGGGTGAAATAATTAAACCACGAGCGGAATGAAAAAACAAGAGCGAAGAAGAAAAGATAAAAGAAAATTTTGACGGTCGAAGGGACAAAACCTTTAACAATGTTAAGAACTGGAATCTCGTAGGTTCTTTTTTAAGCGATTATCGTTCCGTGAAGAAAAATACTAGTATCGAAGGACAATAATGAAATAAAAGGAGAAGAAACAAAATGACTGGGTGGAATGGCTCAATATGTATTTCGCAAGTTGAAATGAAAAAAATAACACAATTTTGACGAACTTGCTGGACTTGATAATGAAATACCAATTGAATTACTCTGAAGAGTAAATTCAGTCAAAATCGACCCGAAAACATTACTGTGGAAACCAAACATTTACATTTTTGCAAACCAAACTGTAAAATCCAACTTGGTCTGTTACACATCCGATGATATTCGAATCTGCATTCCACTCATTTTTTGCAATGCAAAATAAATAATAAAGTGGTCAGACATGCAGTCCAATAAAAGTGTTAGAGACGGGACTAACGTACAAGACGTCGTGAAGTAGATGAAAACCAGGAGAAAAGAGTGGAACGAGCATGTTAGCAGAATGGGCGAAGAAAAACTAACACGGGCGTCTAGAGATGGACGACCTCCGGGTCGACCACCCAAACGATGGGCCCAAAGCTGGTGCTCCTCTTCGACAGAAAACAGTTAAGGCAAACAGGAGCACTCTAGCCTAAAAGTAGAAGAAGAAGAAAAAGCAAAATAAGTTCAAAATTACAAAAAAGTCAAATAACTAAAATTTTATATTTAAATATTGAGAATCATTTAAATGCCATCACTTAATAAAAAAAAGTTCATCCGAACTTCTTAGACATTTACTCCAAAGCGAATTTGGAAGGAAAACCATTTGGCAAACACATGGGATAATCATTTAAAATTTGAAAACTATGCAATTTCGATTACAATCAGAATTAGGTATAATGTTGTTAGTTCCCCTTCGAAACTGCATCAAACAATGATGTAATAGTGTATTATATCAACAAGAGACTTTCTGTTAGAATGCCGGAAGGATGTTTATAAATTATATTATCAGGTTCAAAGAAAATAAATTAAGAAGAACACGATTGTTACCAGACGAAAGTGCAAAAGATAGGAACAATAGTAAGATCAATGTTGAGATGGATGAACGAAATAAAGGAGATGGAAGTTATTTGTAAAATAAAAATAAAACATTCTGAATGTATTGGAATAGAGAAATATTGTCAACAAGGGGAGAAAAACAAGATACCAAGTAATACGATCACAATGTGAGCAAGCACATTGATCACATCAAAGCACTAACGGTTGAGTGCAATTTAGTCCAATGCTTTTCAGTTCTCAATAACTCAAAAAAGATAAATCATATTATCAAAAATGTTCACAAATCAGTTGAACTTTAAACAATTGACATAGATAAATTTCACTGTTTTCGAGTAATTGAATAAAAACTGCTTTTATTACTATAGATCTACAATTGGAGAAACTTTATCTCAAGTAAAAAAAGTTCCAAGTTGGCGTCAAAGAACGGCATTGGTAATTTGTATTTACTTAAAATTACTGTTACGCTTTTTACTGAGGTATGCTAACGACTGACAGTTTAAATTCACTTGAAGTGTTTATTATTATAAGAGAAAACCCCAGTTGTTTATCAATAATAAAATGCAGATCTGGTATCTGTGCAATGGCAATGCAAGTTAGTTACGTTCGAATGCACGTTTTGCTACACTGCATTTCCTCTTCTTCTGTGGTTTTATATAACCTCCTGAATGTATAAGCATCGTCCAATTAAATATAAAAATTATTGCGTTGAAGTAACTCAGCAATGGTTTCTCGATTCTAATTTAAAAATACAGTGACTCCAGAAATTATTAATTCACCTCATACAATTTTAATAATTTGATTAAATGTTATAGTAAATTTGCTTTAATTAAAATTTTATTTTTTTAGTTGTTTTAAATAATACTTTATAATTCATTTTATAAAAAAATAAAATAAAAAAAACTACATGGGCAAGTGTAGTATTCAAAAAACCAATAAAGTAAGAAAATGCACAGCAAACTGTTATTAATACACTTACCTTTTATACGTTAAGGACAGGAAGACAAACGATGCAGTTTAATAATTTGCTGATTAGTAGGTATGTAATTGTAGATACAATACAGTAGTGTGCTTACAATTTATTTACATAGTCATTCCAAGAAAATTTTTTAAGATGATTAACAAAACAAGTGAAACAGCAATTAGTGAAAGAAAATCAATATTAAAATTGGTGTGCGAAGAAAAATTTTATTATGAAACTGCTAAAATTGTTGGCAGATCACTGGGTGCAGTGAAATATGTTATTAAAAAAATTTTAAAATGAAGGAAATTTAATAAACAAAACTGATCGAGGCAGAAAAAGCATTCTTGGAACACGACACGAACATTATATTATTCGAAAACTAAAGTTAATCCAAAACAAGTGTTCCAAAATTGACTAGATATTTCAAAGGGTATTGGTAAATCTGTTTCCACCGAATTTGTAAAAAGTATTGCGTAAAGAGGGTTATAATGGTAAAGTTTCTAGAAAGAAACCCTTCATAAATAAAGTAAACAGAAATAAAAGATTAGAATTCGCTAAAAATATATTAACATGGACTTTAATTTTGGAAAAAATAATATTTAGTGATGAAAGCAAATTTAATAATTTTCGGCCAGATGGAATGCAAAAATTTTGACAAAAACCTAATACATAAATTAATAATGAAAACCTATGTGAAACTGTTAAACATGGTGGCGGAAATGTTATGGGTCTGGGGGTGCATATCTGCTGATGGGGTTGGAAAGTTGCAATTTTTTGAAACTATTATGACTAAGTGTGCTTACCTGAATATTCTATAATCAAATTTAGATCCCAGTATCAAAAAATTAGGGTTGAAAAATGAGTATATGTTTCAACAAGATAACGACCTGAAACTTATTTCGTATCTTGTGCAGGAATAGCTTTTATATCACGTTCCAAAACAACTCCATATTCAACCCCAATCACCGGACATAAATCCCTTAGAAAATTGTGGCAAGAATTAGAAGGGAAAATTCGAAAACACCACATTTTTAGTACAAAAAACATTAAAAGAGGTATTATTGCAAGAATGGGAAAAATAGACAAAAGTATTACCCAAAATGGATGGAATCGATGCCAAGACGGCTACAAGCAATAATCGATGCTAAAGGGTATCCTACAAAATATTAATTTTGTAAACAATATTAATTTTAGCTAGATTTATGCAAGTGAATTAATAATAGTTGGGCGGTAATTCTTGTAAATATTTTGTTTTTTGTAATTTTAAGGTAAACTATTTAAGTTTTTTATACATTTTTTAAGGCATATTAACTGTTAATTATTATGTTGTATATATGTTTTAATTCAAAATTATTAAACTATAATTGAAGGTTTTATCGTGTTATAACTGGCATTTTATAAGGTGAATTAATAATTGTTGAGTCACTGTAATTAATGCAAATTAAAATGTTAATTGGCAATTTATTTTATAAGAAACTAAAATTTGCAAATTATTTAAAAAATATCCTGAATTGCATTATGAAACTAGGAAAAGTGAAATTGTGGTGTTGTGGAATAATATAATGTAGACTACACAGGCGGTTTCGTTCAAATTATTGTGCCTGCGGATGATCACTCTCAATCCAACCAGTGGTCACACCAAGCAATACAATTTTTGAATTTGCAACGGATAGCTTAGTGAATTTTTTTCCAGACTTGGCAGAGAGCTATTACGATACCAATCTATGGTAATACATTAAATCAATTGGACAGATGATATGAATCCTTTAAATGATCTCCATTGTTTCAAGAATGATGGAAAATAATCAAAACCATCTTAAGACAATATCAAAAGATTTTCTATTTTGAATTGCAGAAGAAATAATTTCCCTTAAATTTCATAAAAAAATCGAAACTTACCAATTTTCACATTTTTCCAAAAAGCTCAAAATCCTCTTAAAATTGCACTGCCGTATATCGACTTATCAACACGAATAACGCACGGTAACGGAAACAACGTGTGCATCACACAGGTAACCGGTGGAACGAATGTAAACTGTTCGCCGAGTGTAAACAGAAAAGAATGAACGAATATGTTAGTCGTCATTAAAACTAGAGCGTACAGAAAAGTGTGACTGTTTTTTAATTTCAAAAATTGGGGAACTTTTCATGCGAAACGATTTATTTGTTAAATAAAAATAAACACAATGTATTTTTCATAATATTATTTAATAATTAAATTTTTTTTAAATATTAATGTATTTAAAATTATAATATAAAAACATTTTTACAATTATTAAAATAATATTGAAAAATAATAAATTATTTAAAACTGAAAAATAATGTTCATGCTTCAAACCACTATGTACGGGCGCCTCTACCAAGATTGTAAAATTTGGTGTTTGTTGCGAAATCTATACAATTTTTATTAATATTTTTATTTTAACAAAATTTTTAATTTTTAAAAGTTTTCTTTAATTTCCATAAATGTTTAATTCAATTTAAGCATTTTCGCTAAAATTAAAAATTTTATTTTCTTTAAGTATTTTCTAAAATATTCGTTTAAATTGTCTAAAAATAGCGAAGTTTCTAAAACTACTTAATTTGCAATATTTTAAATTATTCATTGTTATTTATTCTTAATTATTCGATTATGGTGAAAACCTGGAGTGAAGGGGAGTATTAAGGTCATCTATCTTTCTGGAAATAGTTGATAGCCCACCAAAATTACTTACCCATAGAGAAATGATCCAGAAAGGCATTTCGGTGGCGTGATATACCCCTTTTCAAAAGTAGGAGCCGTTTCTACTTTTGGAAAAAAATTTAGATTTCCTTATTTATCAGGCACCAATTAAATAGTTCGAAAAAACTTTCGAATCTATCATAATTGGAAACCTAACTATCTCATCGGGGTCCGAGGACCTTTTAGGTCCAATGCTTGCAAATCATTGCATTGTCGTTCATTAGATTGTAATTAGGTACACATAGTAAACATTAATAATGAAAAGTTTAATAAATGGCCCATCACAATAATTAATTCTTCTTCAAGTAATTAATTAGTCTTAATTTTTATATTATTATTGTTTGTGGGTAATTACTTGCCAATATATTATGAAAACAAAAATAATTATTAAAGCAATAATAATTATTATAAATCTTGATTTTATTGTGTAAGTTATTTTTAAAATTTCTCATGATTTTTATGCGGATCAGGTGTATGAATATAATAAATTATAAAATTGTTAAACAACTTGATTGTTTTATATTAGATTTTCACGTTTTATCATTGCCGGATTGGTTATGAGTTGTGATTTTATAATAATTATAAAATGGTTCTAAAAAGATTATATTTCGATTTGTTTAGATCTTTTGCTTTTACTGAAGATAACAGTGTATGACTAGATTTCGAAAGGAACTCGATAAAGATGAGAGGCTGACAATACCACGTTCCAGAACCTTACTCTAAATTTGCTTTTTTGTTTTACGGCAGGTTATGACTAGATTTGAAGGGCCAAAATATTAGAGCGATATTACACGTTCAGAAAATCTACTTTGAAAAATCGTCTTTTTATATTTTATGGGGTACGGCTGAAGGGTCTAGTAATTTTCTTATTGGTATCTGTGGATATAGGGATAACAAAAATACTATATATAAATTAAAATTATAATATATCAAGCTGTGTACTAAAATCAAAATCTTATTTTATCTATTAATCTTCGGAGGAATCATCCGAAAATTCCAGGAGCCAGGGTGATATTCGTCGTAAAACAAAATAGGCAATATGTTTCACTACATCGAGCGCACCTTATAAATGCAGTTTTCTTACACTTGCAAGGATTGTTTAAAATTTCTATGGAAGCACATTTGGTTTACATTTATGAAAACATTTCTCTCGTCAGTGAGCTTGGAAGCAAACCACGCGTACTGCAGCATATCCGAAAAATTGGTGAGGACAACTGATGTTGTACTATCGATTGTATTTTATGCAATCTTCCAGAATTGATTTCACGTTGTGTCTCGATCAACTGTGCACAATTTTGAAGACGTTTGATAAAATTTTTTACTTGTCGATAAAAGTAAACATCGCAAGGCTGGACCAATGGTGTACATTTCGGAGGAATTACTTTAATCGTACAAGTTGATTGACCTTCTTCATCCTGAAATACTTCATCGTATAGATCTAGATTTGTTTGGCCTCCCCAAGAATCGATTATAAGTAGAAAACGTTCTTTTCCACGTATGGCTTAAAACGTTCGTTAAATAATCTTTATACAAAGATGTTGTCAACTTTCCCGACTTTGAAGAAGTTACAACAACATTTTTATATTTTCTAGCATATTCTTCTACACATATTTTAACCCTCGGCCCAAATGATCCTGTCGCCTCTTGTAGGCATACAAAAACGAGAGGTAATAGTTTTCCGGAGAGGGTAATGGCATACTGTGCTGTATAGGAATGGGTGACCTTGTTCATGTCCTTTGTATTAACAATAATAACTTTTGATCCCGCTCCGCGAGAGTTCGGTTATAATTTGACTGGTATTGACACCCAGTCTGATCTGTATTGATAACAAGATCTTTGTCAAATTTCGGTATCAACGCACGAGTCTGGATTCGAAATCTTTCAGCGGCAGCCAAAGTTTCCTCCAGTGTCGCGGTTTCTCTTGGCTTACAAATTTGGTTATTTTTCGCTGGCCAATTCGGTGTCTTCTTTTGAATCGAACAACCCAATTTTCAGAGGCTTTGAATTCAAAATTCTCAAACTGACCCGCTGCAGATAATGCCCACTGTTGCAAGTTTCTTGTTGATACTTGTTGAGAGTTTTGCGAGCTTCTACAAACCTGTCATTGCTCCAAGAGTCAATAATTTCAAATTTATCAAATTTTGTTCCACCATTTTGAATTTGTTTTCTCCATTTCTTCAAATCCTTAAAGCTTTTTAGACGGGAACATCCTCCTTTTTGAAGAGTTTTAATGCTCCACTTTGGATGTTGCCTAGCAATATTAGAAACCTTGATTTTGTAATCTAGTGGAATATTATCGATTTTTCTATTTTCATCCTTTTCTCTCTGGAGAACAATCTTCGGTCATATTTTCTTTTACTTCTTCAAAATTTCGTCCTCCGACACAATTGCTTTTTCTCCTAACGTTGTTATAATGTAATGGTAAATGTCTTCTCCTACTACCACAGCGTCTTCACTAATTACCGCAGAAGCTTCTGGCGCCATTAAATTATTTGCAATAAGGAGTTGCTGACAATACACCATCGCATCTTTCAATCGCCTCCTAGAAATTTCACTATACAGAGATTCTTCATCGGTTTCGATTTCTTCAACTGTCGAAGGGCCCAGTGTTTCCATGAATTTGTAGTCAGACATTGTCGAAACGATATATAGGTATAACTTGATATATTATAATTTTAATTTATATATAGTATTTTTTGTTATCCCTATATCCACAGATACCAATAAGAAAATTACTAGACCCTTCAGCCGTACCCCATAAAATATGAAAAAAGACGATATTTTCAAAGTAGATTTTCTCGGCAACGGGTGAATATCGCGCTCTAATATTTTGGCCCGCTTCATTTCTAGTCATAACCTGCTCGTAAAACAAAAATCAAGCAAATCGGTGAGGGTAAGGTCGGTGGTCTCCTTGTGAGTTGTAATATAGTTGCTGCCATACTTTGTCGGTAAGACTACAATAAAGAGGGCTTACTTCTGCTTAATAATGTCTTCAGTAAGAATTTAGCTAAACTGAATTAAGAAAGATTTTTAATTGGTTTCAATTAAAGCCTTCTATTTTTTATTCAGTATTAATAGACCTTGGACGGAAAAAACCCAACAGTACGAAATCCGGCTACCAAAACTTAATAAGAAATACCGAGTTCAAAATTATGGAAGAAGTCCCACATGAGAAAAACGGATTGAAAAATGGCCAATCGAGAAAATGTAAATGTAACCTAAAAAATTTGCAGTCAATCGGTAGATCTAAGAGAAGATCCCGCGACAAAAGAATTTAAATTGAGAATTGTTAAAATTTTATAATTCATTATTATTGTGAGCATTCTAGACAATCTGTGTCCTACTAATTATAAAAATAGAGCAAACATCAAAATTATTCAAATGCTTTGCACTTTTTTTACACAATCCTGTGAGATCTGTTGTTTTAAAATGTGGGAAATAATTAAAAACTCATCTAAAATGGTTGAACTGCTTCCTTATGAGCATATAAAGAATTCTTCTGATTGTCACTAATTCGACGTGGTAATAATTTATTGTTGTGCTAATCGTAGGATTATTTAAAAACTAAGGGGGCAAATGTTCAATTGTTTCTTGTAATGACATTGCTTTGAAAAAATACCGCCCTTTCGGTGTTTTAAAATGTACTCTAGTGTATAAAAACATTGGAGACACCTGATTCCCTACAAATATGCTACATAAACTTAGCATTTTTTCTCACAAAATCCTAGGCCACATCAACCTTTTTTTCAAAAGTCACCTTTTTCACGCATTGAAATTTTTTTATCCTGTTTTTGTAAATTGACGAATTATGTTTTTGAATACAAAAATGTTAAAAATATAATCGAAAGTTTTTGAGATAATCGGTTCCATCAAAGTTTCAAAAATGTATTTAACCCATGATTGAAAACAATTAAGGTTTCTGCACCAAATGGAAATTAATATAGGATAGGATCAACAAAAAGTGAAATTCAATCACTTCTTGTAACTTCTACAGAACCTTATCAATCGTTAGCAGCGCCAAAATTTGAATTTGGAGAAATTAGAAAAATTAATTAAAAACAAAATTTTTTTTAATAATTTTGGAAATTTTTAGAAATACAAAAAAGACAAACATAGTCGACGTGAATTATAAATTGAAAAGAAAATATAGTTGAGGTGATAGGCCAATGAAAATCTAACTTTTTTGACAACACACCACCAACGCAAATATTCAAAAATGCAGAGTCGCATTCAGCAACATCGACAAATGAAAAAAATAGCAAACAAAAATGATAATTTCTAAAACTTACTGGATGACCTAGGTTTCGTTCTTATCCACAAAGTAGAATCAATCGTATTGGTTTAAATTGCACGAATTCTGTCATTTAGTTCATTATGTTGAAATAGACTTTGCTCGTTACCTTTCGTGCATAAAAAACATATTTTTATTGCATATTTTCAATTATTCTATTAGTGTGTAAATTATGTCTTTAAAGCGGTTTTGTCGAATTCCAACTGTTTATCAACTTAGACTATTTTTATTGGAGTTTGTACCACCATTTATGTATATCTTAAAATAATAAATATTTTTAAAAATCGCGAAATATCGACCCTGTGGCCCATATTGTGGTACCAGCTTCAGATAATCTTTTCTAGTTTCAAAATTTTTAAGAACATTTATTTCAAGTGAACGGGACGATCTCTATTTCCATCCATGGAGAGGTGCATGGCGTAGACACAGAAATCTATCTAGATATCTCGCAGTGTTACCCATATTTTTTTTATAAAAAAATGGAAATTATAGAGTGCAACAAAATAATAAATTCATCTTTATCCCAGTTTGAAAAACATGCAGTTTTGGGCTTTGGAAGATAAACTTCCCTTAAGGAACCTCGTAAAAATTAAAAGGGAGGGAATAAGATCCGGAAATCTTTGTGGCCCTTCACCAATCCAATGGTTAGTCGAAAACCTGTCTTAGTGGTACCATACCGCATTATTAGTCAAATTTGAATTTTATCATTTGTGCATAGCAGCACAAAGACGGGGATTAATTCGTACATTAAACTATCAGGATATATTTCATCTGTTAATGTACTTTTACTTTTTTCCAAAAAAAAATAGGCTCAATATACAATCACCTATAATGCCAGTCCAAACGTTTTTGTGAAAATTCGATAATGAGTATGAATTTTTAGGATACCAATTTTGCCTTTTGACTTAAAAGGTAGGTTCATCAGAAAAAGAAACGAAAAAACAATTAAATTACATCAGTACATTGTATAACCAACAAGTTAAATGACTAAGACATCGAAAATTATACAAAATAATTATGTAGTAAAATAAAACATTATGAAGTTGTGGTTTTTAATTTAAATATTTTATTGATTTTTAATTTTTAGTTCTCTCAATATTTCACTCTTGTCAATAACTCTGACAGGGGCATATTGATGGAGTGCGAGTGTAGCACTCGTGATGTGAGCTTTCAGCACCCAGTAATGTATGTAGTATCTGCAAATAAAATTTAAAAAGAAAATATTTTTAAGATGACGTACCAGAGTTTATTTCATAGTTCTTTGGTTTTGAACTCAAAACACAACATTATACATGATTAACTTATAAATAAAATTGAACAAATTAAAAATCACATGACACATTTGATATCTCTACATGGTCAATATCACTAAATTACGTAGACTTTTTGATTTTTATTTCTTAAAAATAATACATATAATTTATAGGCATTAGTTTAGAATTTTATTATTTACAATATTTTAATCGTCAATTGGAATACTGTTGTACCTTTTTTTAAATCTAAATCGAACAGACAAGGCTAATTTTTAAAACAAATAATTTAATTCTTTTTTTACAAATTTTCTAAAATATTCGCTAAATAGACTATCATAATTGAAAATAAATTTCTTTGATTTTATAATAAGACTAGTTAGTTAAAAATAAGAATTTTTTTTAGAATTGATTATACGCATTTAGTTTTATGAAGATTTAAAACTTTCAAAAACATTTTTTAAAATAACGGATATAAAATATTTACAAAATCAACGGATTTTCAAATATTACAAACGTTTCTATAAAATATCAGTAACTTTTTAATTTATTTAAATTTAAAACTCGAATAATATCTTCATTAAACTATCACAAAATCTATTAAATTTGAGACGAAACAATTTATTTAATTTTTTTTGTAACATTTTAAAAATTTTCTCAATGATATACCAACTAATTTTTGTTTCAAAAATGTTACAGTACACAGCGTCGTAAATATGATAAGTAGCAATTACACTCGATAAAAGGTTCAGCTTAGAATATCATTTTCTTGTACTATGGTTCAATTCGCAGCATTGCTTCTTGTACAGTCTTGCTTTGATTTACATCTTGATACTATTATACATACTGGACCTCGAACAATACGCAATAAATCTATTATTTCGCCTGTAGACATGTTTTCCACACTTTCGTCGTTCACCTGTAATTAAAAAGGGGGTTAATGCATCGGGGAGGTACAAACCGTGACAAATTATTTTAAAATTGCATATTGCATCGATATGGAAGCTTTAGTTCCAGGATCTACGTTAACAGTACGAGAGTGCACTCTACCAGCAAACGCTATAACTAATAAGTTTTTAAATGCTGGTACGTAAATTCGCTTTCACCGGTAATGTCAATGACTACACGTTACTTCGTCAGAGTATCCTTGTATATTGTAAATAAAAGCATGGACGACCATCTAAAAGGGAGATAAGGAAGATTCAGTTGAAAGAGAAAATTAAATAAGTAAATTGAACGTATAGGAGCAGATACCCCCGAGGGCGTATTAAACCAGAGGACAATTGTTCGATTTTGAAATGTTTGCTTGACCACAGTCTCGAAACTATTCAACAGAAATTGTTGACAGATATCAGTTTTCAGTTTCACTCCTTCAGGCACCAAAATTTAATGGAAAATTTAAGAGGGGGATTTTCAAAGAGAAAGAAGTCGTCGGCAGGTGGCGCGACAATTCTCATATTTACAAAATGAGGTTGTTTAAGCTTTCAAAAATGAATATTTCCAAAAGTTTCTGACAAAAAGTAGATTTTAATTAAACTGCGTTTACTAAACACAAAGTTTAATTCTAAAATTTCAGGATTATAACAACATCTTGGATTCTTTGTTGCTCTACTGTCGCGCCGTTTGTTGACAACTTTTTCCCTCATTGAAAAAAATTTTCTTTTTAATTAAAATTTAGAAGAACTTATTTTTAATCTGGTTTTAGTAAAACTTAAAAACAGAGCCATTTGAAATGTATCATGAAGTACAAATGGGTTACTAGCTAATTTATTTTAGTTATGTGTATTGACTAAAAGAAGTTCATTTTATGGATTAATCAATTATGTAGTCATATGTTGTTAATCTTGGAATTTAAGTCCTCAACATGGATTTACATTTCAATTGACTTTATATTATTTTATCATCATCATCATCATCTACTTCATGGATTAGGCCTGTTGGCCTGTTCCGACTCAAGTTTCCACCAGATGTTTATGGCACTAGTTTTGTGACGTCAGATGCCATTATGATGAGTTCAATAAAATTATTTTATCACTGAGGTGTAAGCGGGATGCAATTTTTATGTAATAAATTTTTTTTTACAGCTTTGGTTTACAGTGCAACGAAGGGAGAAGATCCGCAAAATAGAGCAATTAATTGTAATTTTTTTGAAAAAATTAACTGTTGCTTCAGAGCAGTCTCAAGTTTAAATTGTAAGTTGCTTTAATATTAAGCCTTTGGTTTAATCTTCAATTTAACTTTAACATTGTAAAAATAAAATAAATTCCAGTTTCTTAATTATTTTATTTTAAAACTTTATTTTTCACGATGGGGAAAGAAAAATGTCTTTTTTAATAAAACGTAAAAATGGTGATTTTTATAATACACAGCTCTGAAATATTTTACCGCAAGTGTCGCAAAAGCTCGCTTTAGGAATCGCAAGTTGTCTATAAATTTTTAAAATTTCTTATTCTTATAAATTCCTCCAAACCTCGAACACCATTATTTTTCAGCAAAATGATTGAACAAACAAGGAATAAAAGTAGCTAAGGTATTAAAGCATAAATCTCCTTGTCAGTTCGGATTTTATACGACTCATTGCGGATATTTCATGTGTCTGTACGCAACTGTTGAGTAATCGATTCTTTCCATATTTTTAGATTTCGAAATAATTTTTTTTGCATGTTAAATAATCGACCGGCAGATATGACTGATTTTGGAAACCCACGGACCTATGGATCAACAGAAAAAGCTTCGATCGTCCTTGAAAGTTTATGTAAGAAAACTTTTTCATTGAAATCGAACACAATGTAGGTGGCTTAAATAGTACCCATTATGTATTTATCCATTACATGCAGAAATAATTTAACATGGAAACTATACACTGAATCGACAATGTTAGTACAAGACAATAATTTATTCTGGTGCATGTTAAATTTGTAATTATAAACTAAACCGACGTGAGATATACAAAATAAACGTTTCTGTTTCAAATGGAAGTGTATTATTTTATAGCTTTTTTATTGCCGCTTTTGGCAATATATTTAAAAGGACGAGCATGAACACGGATAAAGTGCGTATTCAACTCAAAAATAAGAGCGTTAAGTAGCTTACTGTGTTTCAGTTTTCAAACAACTTTAAAAATTTAATAGTAACAAATGTAAAAAAGCATGGAAAGAAAATAAATTTTGGATTCAAACCACCGCACTAAAATTAAAATATGGTTGTTAACAAAAGTTAAAACGGCATTGCGGTAACATCGCAATTAAAATTTTATTTAGGACTTTTTCTGTAATTTTCGGCAAGTTGAAAAACAAGACCGAGGAAAATTTATTTCGCATTCCCAAAGGACAAAACATAACCTATCCATTTTCCGGCTAAAATTTTACCTTAATTAAGCGATCCCCTGGCTTTAGCCTTCCATCTCTTGCAGCCACACTGTCAGGATGAACGGCACTAACGTAAGTTACTCCAGCTGCCCCCTGCAAACTGAAACCTAATCTACTGTTCCATCCCCTATTCAACTCGATCGCGAGAATCTGGCGAAAAAAAATAATATATTTTGCGTCAACTCTTTGAACCGTAAACCTCACCTCGTATTCATTCTCAACTTTCATAACCTGAGTTCGTTTCTTCTTGTCCTCTTCGGTGTTTAAAACAACCCCTTTCCATTTTTTCATTTTCTTATCGTCGCCGTTCTTGCATGATGCTACGTCGGAATTGGAAGTATCTAAGTTTTCGTTTCCACACGGAGGATGTGCCGATTGATACGCAGGATTTTTATAACTAAATCCTGGATTATCGGTTGGAATATGCGGCATACTAACGGGTTCCTGAGGATAATTTTCGGCCGACTCTATTTCGACACTTTTAACGTCATTGCCTAAATTGTAAGTAAGATTAGGCGCATCTAAAATTTCCGGATCTAAATTATTTAATTCGTAGGCATTATGCGCTAAGGAAAAGTTAAACTTTGGCTTTCTTGTAATGACGGGCGTTCCTTTCGAGTTGCACAAATCTAAGGAGATGGGTCGATTTGGTCTATCACCGTCGTCGGAATCGATAGAAAACAATGAATTATACGCGTCTTCGTCTTCTAATGGCATGGAAGGGTTGCGAAACAATCCTTCGTGAAATTGTTCGTCGTTTATAAGATATTTGTTGCAAGTGTCGGTAACTTGTGATGCGTCGGAAGAACACAGCTGTCTCCTCAGCTTTCGTGGGGATGCGTTCGGCGGCGAATTTCGTAAATAAGAGTCGTGATTTACAATTTTACGCATGGCGATGTCGTTTAACATATCGAGAGCTTCGGGCCTAAAAAATTGAAAGTTAGAAAATCAAAATGAAAGAATCGTTTACCTTAAGTGAGCCTTTTTTGTGAACGAAGTGCGAGGGGTGGTTTCGGAAGGTGAGAGTGTTGACACGGGTGTTTGCGCAGCGTCTCGGTATAATCTCAGAGTGACCACATCACCGGCTTGTCTCAAATATTGAACGGCTTGTTCATGAGTCATTGACGATATTTCCACGTCGTTTACCTTCATCAATTATAAATTAACATTAAATCTACATTACCTACGGAAGACTTACGGCAATAATTTTATCGCCGGCGTGTATCCTTCCATCAGAGAGCGCAGGTTCTCTTACTAATGCTCTCACGTAATGGCCCAGGGCGCTATCGTCTTCCTTTCGCAAAGTAAATCCAAGCGATCCATGTATTTTTGTTAATGTTATATCAAACTCCTGCAAAGAAACAAAATAGTAAACTTGTGTTTTAAAACATCAATCATATCTTACTCCATGATAAAGATCGTCCTCGGGCGTGGGTTGATAAGGAGGTGGTGTAAGGTTGAGACAATTAGGCGGATCCCTTCTCGGGGGAGGAGGAGGAACTTCAGAAATAGGACTTACACAGCTTAAGACGTCTGGCGGGGGCCTACACACTTTCAATTCCACTTGACTAGGGGTCGTCCTTAATACTTCTAGGGCCTCCTGAAAATTTAATGCGGTTACAGCGGGTCGTCGTCTTCTCAATGAAAAAACAAACTCACGTAATTGGTAAGACCGGTAAGCGTAATTCCGTTAACTTCTAAAAGCAAATCTCCTACATTTAATAATCCACACGTCGCAGCAGGTTGATGTGGAAACAGTCTTTTGATACGTATCAGCCCTGGCCAAGAACCACCGCTATCTGATCCTCCCGTAACGCTTAACCCTAATCCTCTTGAGCCTTTAGTTAAAGACACCACGAAAGTGCTTTCTGAAAATAAATTTCAAAAAATAATTTTTTATCTTTCGCAAGACCGTAATCTTCAGTGCAAACACGAAAAATTAATTATTCATTATCTAAATCGCATTTTCTTAATGGCGGTCGGTTTTTAAATGAGTGCATTAGCAACGTTCAATAATTCAAAGTTGAGGACTGCAGAAAGACACTTTCAAGACGACGACTAATGTGATTTATTATGTGAGTGCTAAGCACTAAGAAGTTGGCAAAATCGAACGCTGCTATGCAAAATATATTTTAATGGTTTTCTACACATTCCCTTCTCGTTCTGTTAATCAAGAAAACTTTAATCACGTTTTCACACTGACAACTTCAGACAATAACAAATAACGAAAACTATATAAATGAAAATTCTAACTAAGCTTATAACAATGGCCAAAACTTTTCCAGCAATGCCGAAATGTATAAACAGAATCATAAAATAAAGCAAAAAAACGACAAAAGTTATTTTATACCTTAAGACTTGGAGCTATAAAAACATTATTTGCATTGGGCTTTTCTTTTCAATTATGAACGAGAAAAACAATTTTTAATGTTTAAATAATTCCCAAGCGTAAATTAATAATGAAGAGATTTTGTTGACAAGTTAGTATAAAAAGCTCAACACATTAATCATTGCCAAATTAAAAAGGAAATTTATTGCCGTAAGGTTATACTGTTAAAATATTAAATTAATTATTCTCGTAGATGTAAATAATAAAGCAGCGCTTCTCAATCAGTATATTCTCAAGATGTACGAAATAAGTTATTTGATTTGAAAAAAAATTCTAGAAGTCACTGAAAACCTTTAAAAATTAAGTTGTCAATGGGAAAATTGAAAGACTGACATAACTTGTAAACCGCCTTTAAATACCAAGAAAACATTTTGATTTTTAACTCTTCGGATCCGGCACACACTTAATTTCTCTCTTAACTCCTATCACTGCAGATATGAAACTTTTGTTTTATTTTGGAATGTAATATATTGAAACAGCAAATTGTCTTTCTCTCTTCTTCAAATTTATAGCAACAATTTCTGAATATTACACCACAGTTATTCATCTTTATGTATGTGCAATTCAAATAAAAGTAAATGCGTTGTTTATTCAAAGAGTCATATAGGAATATTACACTTTGTGGGCTGTTTTATTCTTTAATAAATTTATCATTTATTTCTATAGTACAGAGACATCAAAAGATAGCAAAGCTGCGCTTCCTCTTCGTTATTTAAACAAAAGCTCAGTAAACAGAGTTAGTTTTAACATTCTCTGTGCTAACTGCAGAAATATGACACAACAGAAATCGATAAAAGAGCAAGGGTTTTACATCGTTTGGCTTATAATTATTTAAACATGAAGCACTAAAAATGTACCATTTAATGAGTGAATCTACAAAACAACAATTAGTAGAGCGATGTGTGCACTTTGGTACGTGCGAAGATCAAAGGATATTAATTTAGCAATGAAACTGTCGCTATCTAAATTGAAAGCTAAAGAGCATATTAAATAGCCATTATCATAAATTGGTGAGGATTATCTTTCCCACTTCCTGCCTCGATATATCTTAACTTAATCCAACGTACTTGGGTACATCCAATTGCTTTTCCTACATTGTTGTTAGGTAAATGAAAAGCACTTGGGTGATATTAAATTGTTCAATTTACAACGTACAAGTTTTGCAAAATACGTTTATACCAAAATTTGATCAAACCACAATGTAACACAAATACATAGTTTTTGTGAAAAAACTTTTCTAAATAAATGCAAAAAAGTTATCTGAAAGTGGATGACGCCACTTCCGTTCTAGATACACTTAAAACCACTTACAATCAGCGATTTACATTGATTTTTATATTTTTCAGTCTCGGGCTGAGAAATTCAAAATCTGCCGTTATTATTGAATCTCTTCATTTAAGGAAACCTCCTACGACGCTAAAATATCGTAAACAAAATATTTACTAATTAAATACATTAAGCAAAACTTAATTAAGAACTTAATTAGTTGGGTTTGCTTTAGTAGAGTTTAGCAAGTAACATCTAATAAACATTTTGTAAACAATCAATATTCATCCACCATTCCCAGAGTTGCAGCGCCAGCCGTATATTCGCTAAAATGATAAAATATTTGGACTGCGTTTTTCCAGTTGTGCAAATATTTTATTACGTGTTTCGTACTAAATAAAGGCTTAGTTTAGCTTCCTCCTTCATTTTAATATTATTATAATATATGACGGGTGCCTATACAAACTGACTTCAGCTGTTATCCTTGCAGGACAAATAAAATTAATTGAATTACTTACACTTTATTTTACGTGCAAACAGAAAATTGCGAAATTTGCTCCAAGTATTAGCTTTGTAAAATTATGGATATGAAGAAAACCCGAATGTGGTGGAAAATTTCTCAAGCGAAAAATTCGTGGCTACTAATTAATTTTTGACCAAAAATTATCATAAAATAATTTGTTTTACGGAATTTGTATAAATATCTCGAGAGATGTTATCAAAATTCAATTTGAAAATTTAGATCAACATACTTATTTTAGATTTCCCTCAAGAGCATATTCATATAGTATAAAATAAAGTTATTTCACAAATAATTACTTATTTTTCCAAGTTTCATCTGGTGCGCTTTTGTGCGCGCATAATAAATACAAAAGAAATCAAATTTTATGAGGAAAAGCTCTTAGAAAATATAAATTTTTATTGGCATTGCCTTCGATGCATTAAAAATTTAGTGATACTCCATTTCTAATTTTATTCTTTTTTGCTGGAAAAACCTCAAATTTCTTCATGAAATATTCAGAAGCAAATAATAAAATGTAAAATTTCGACTTTAATCAACTTTGACAAAATCAAATCAAGTTAAATTTGTTACATAAAAATGTCGCCTTGAAATCTTCAGGGAGAAAATTTGAGGTAAAATTCCGCCGTAAAATCACAGTTTCTGCGTAACTACTTTTCGTCACCTGCGAGTTCTCAGATGGCAAGTAAACTCCTTCCTTTAAATATTTGCTTCGAATAATCGATAAAGTAGACAGGCGATCAATTTTTATTAGGTTTATGAAATGTCTTGGGAATTTTCTTAATGATGCTAATGCGGAAACTTCGAGTGCATTAACTGCACCCTCGAGATAAACTTATAGCGAACATTACATCTTCAAATGTTGAATAACGGTAAAAAAAATTTAATTTATTGCATTTTACAGGACTTTAAACTTCTTTATAATTATTTTAACTTTCAAGTTTGTAAATTTGTAAAAGTACCATTAAAAGTGTTACTTCATCCAGCAATTTCTTTAATTGCCTCTACTAAAATATTTAATTGTTTTGCAATTACTTCCTACGTTTCACACTTTCGAATAAATCGTAAATAAGGCGTCACTCTTTATTTATTGACGACAGTGACAACCTTTTTAACGGCAGGTGGAAAATCACAAATCAAGGCAGATAAATTCAGTTTTATTAAAAGTACTACCTATAGTATTACACTTGTGTGACGAGCATAGCTCTTATAGTATGTATGGTAAGTACATCTTGGTACCCTTTTATCAGTGGTACTAAAAAATATAGCAAAATGACAAGCTCTAACCGAATGTCACGGGGGTACTGCTCGTGACTTTTGATGAGTAAGCTTAATTATGTTTGTTTATTTGAAAATTAATGACAATATGTGAGTAACCCAATTATGAATCGAAATTTGAAAGAGAATTTTTCCTGTTATGGTCTAAAGTTAAACAATTTCATAATTAATTATAACGAGGTTTCTCGTCAGCTCCAAAAATGTCAAAACCGTTTCTCCCAAACATGATACGCTTTTAAAGTACAAAGTAAAACTTAATATTTGTTCTTAACAAAATAATGGGCCTCCTTTGTAGCTTAAATTGGAAATTTCTAAACAAAATTAAATTTGCTAAATAATTTTCCAAGTCAATGGATAAAAATAATAATAAGCAATAAGAAGCAACAGGAATTTAAAAACACAAGAGGCTTTAAAAGTTTAGTTCATATTTTTTTATAAGATGCGGTGTTGTTATGATAAGTGCAACAAATTGCCCATCACACTTTGATGGAATTACCTGTCACGTTATAATGAAACTTGCTATGATATTGGTACGAAAGCTTGAACAATTTGCCCGTCAGACTATGATGGTAAAGCAGCAGTCGCTGTGTTCGTTATTTTTTAACGGTTCCCATAAAAAGTATTAAAGTTAGGGTAATCTAATGCTTGAAGCAGTTCAAGTTTTGCACCACAACAAAATGTAAAGACGTAAAATTGAAATACAACTATGTATGAACCCAATGCGCTTCCACACGAGAATGTGAACCTTCTCATGCAAATGCTTCGGTGGAATTTCTTCCAATTCTAATAATTTTGCAAAATTCGAAATTGGTATTGAGCGAAATATCGTAAAAAATTATTGTGTCCATTTTGAGTTTTATTGCTTGGAAGATTTGTTTTAATTTTTTAACAGTTCAAAATTCTGTTTTTAATCAATCCGAGTTATTTAGGAATGTAGAGACTTACAGTAAGTTTTTATTTTAGTTGGGTTACTTTTTCAAGTTTTGTTGCTTTTAAAACAAGTAACTTCCATCTTTAGCTGGTTGTTTATGCATCATCATATAGCGTAAGATACAATGTCAGTTTAAATGCTCATGCTCTCGACGCTAGTAAAGGCTAGTCGCTACCCTATACGAAATCAAGCGTAAAATGGAACCCTTTTTTTTCTATGTCAGTTTTCCTGCAATTTTTATTAATTAATTAACCACATTTTTTTAAATATGGAATGTAAGTAAATATTTCAGCGAAAAAAAAATGTTCAACCACAATTTTAATATTTTCGAGTTTTATGCCTACAGATATTTATTTACAATAAAAAATAATTTTACTTTACTATGCTTAGTTTCTCTGTGGTAAAAAATGTTTGTTAAAACCAAATAAAGATGTATTTGCGTAGGTACAAACAAATTTTTATTACAAATTATTTTTTCTATGCAAATAAAAAACTTTTAATATAAATAATATTTAATCATCTAATAACAATCTGTGCGTATTACACACGTAAATAAAACTTTATTTGGTAGGCAAACATTTTTAAACTCGTGCGCTATTATTGCAGTCAATTTTTAAAATGTAAATTGCAAAAACATAATTTTTCATTAAAAGAGTAAGATTTAAAATAATTTTTGATTTCAAGCTTTGCAATTACTGTTCGATCTTATTGTTATTTAGATACAATTACTTAATTAGGTTTCATTTTAAAAATTTTTAAATTTTCAAAATATGAAAATTATTATCAAAAAGTGGCCGCTCGGATTTAAAAATATGGCTGAAGTGCAGTGCATGAACTTGAATGTCCTGTGCGATATTGTTATAATTGTAAATGTTTATTATTCAACTTGTTGAAATTATATGATGAATTAATATTTTAAATTGTTACAAGTTTAATGAAATATGAAAAAAAATTGTTTATACAATTTTAATAAAATTTGAAAATTTTCCAACTTACATTTTAGTCTACGACCTCCTTATATAAAGTGGTTTCATTAAAATTGTATACATTTTTTTTCATATTTCATTAAACTTGTAACAATTTAAGATATTAATTCATGATATTGTTATATTTAGGTTACTTTTTTACCGCAGTGTTACTCTTAAACTTTCAGTGGTTAGTTTTTTAATGATATTACTAGGATAGCAGCATTCTCCATGGTGTGGACATGACGCATAATTATGGTTGCATATGAACCATCATGCGCAAATAAAAGACCAACCCGAACTGCCGCTCCCGGGAAATCTCGCGGACTTTGGAGTTCTGTAAGATGAAATCTCACCCCCTCTCTCCCCTCTTTCCAAACCTGATGGTTTACAATCTGTGAAAAGAGAGAACCAAGTTCTAGTTACATAGAAAAAGCGGGAGGAAGGCTAAGACCAAAGACTCCAAAACAGAAGGGCAAGTCTTGGATACACTAACTAGAGACAATGCAAAATCCCTACTGGGGTAAATCAAAGGGCATCCAAACGGATCCAACTTGGATAGAAGCGTCATCGGAATACAAAATTCCAAATAAAATAGAAGATAACAAAGCACCAGCTAGAAGCACAGACGAAGAACAAAATAAAAATTTTGAAAAACAAAAAAAAAGAAAATGCTGGAGCATAAATTGGTACAAAAATTATTTCTGAAAAAAAAATTAACATGAGCCCTAAAATTACGTTATTAAAATAAAACGTGTAACCCAAAAAAAAATTGTATAATATAATAAACTGTCGAAGTTTATTGGATCATTAAATTAAATTGAAAAAAGTTTATTTATAGCAAAATTACCATAAAATTGTAGCAATATTTGACATATTATAATATAATATTTGACGGAATGGCGCTGTAGTTAAACTACATAAAAGATCTCAATATTAGGCATCTAAATTGAAGGATGTGGAAAACGAAAACGGTGCTTAATCTTAAATTGAAATTAATTTTATAACACAGAAATGAAAACGACCTTGTTATCTTTTATAATATATTTATAAAACTCGGTTTTGTAACAATTTGATGTGGCAACATTTGCTGTGATGTCAAATTTCACTGAAAATGTGAAACCGAGCTACAAGCGATGACAATGTTTTTAATTCCCAGTGGACCACCTTACAGGAGAGAGACAAATTAGAGAATTTCTCCTTTTGGGGAATTGGAGAAATAAGCCATCAAATATAGCCAAAAACTAGTACTTTCGAGTATTCAGCCCATTTGTTTTTTTAAAAACCTCAAGTGAGGCTTCAATTTGAGGAAAATGTCCGATCTGAACAGCAGGAGCTATTGGTCTTCAGGCCAACTTTGACAGCCTGGATGATTTCTATTAGTTTAAAAAGTTTTTTTTGCTGCTTGGATTTTTAAGGTAATACGAATAAAAAATTTTCTACATCTCAGCTTCTAAAACCAAAACATACTAAATGTTAGGCGCCTCTCAAGGTATAGTGCAGGACAATAAAATACTTTTTGGTTGGGATATAGATAAGTCTATGACGCGGGGTAGTCAATTTAAAAGTTGCCCATATTAAATTTGATCAAAACGCACAGAAAATTGAAAAATAATTGGAAATACATATATTAGTACTACATATTGTCAGAAGTTTGTTTCAAAATTGAACTACCTACGGTTTCTTCCTTTCGTTAACGATCTCAAAAAAGAGCAATATAATAAAACGTGATTTACAATAAATTATTTGTACTGTGCAATTTTATTTATTTTTAAACGTAGTTCGTTTCACTTCAATTAACAAGACTTGCTCAAAGCTATACATACAAAAGTAGAAACGAAATTAAAATTGATACAACATTGTAGTATTCATTACAATGCCTAAGGCATTTTACAATTTGCATATTATTTAAATGGTGTATTTTTAGCGAACGAATTTGATAATATTCTACCACATTCTGCCATCGAGAATTAGGCTCAGTAAATGGATTAAGATTCTGGTGGTTTGAATTCTAATGTGTTATATTTTCGGGAAACGAAATAATCTATAGCTCCCCCAGCTAAGTTTAACATACGAAAATAGTTACATTCGATTAAATAGCTTTAGCGTGTACAGTGCGTTTCGAAAAACACTTATCATTAAGATGCCTAATTTGTTTTGAAATTTTGAATTAAAAATTAAATTCGTCGAGATGACGAAATTCATATCGATATTTTTCAAAATTCTGTTTGAAAGATCGGAATTTTTATAAAATTGTTTGCCAACATTTTATTTCCGATGTCGTTCAATCGGAATATTTCAATTTTCGGAAACAAAGCCATGCAAGCGTAAATCATGTAAATTTATCGGCTTTATTAATCAAATAAAGTACAAAATATATTACGGAAAATTTCAAATTCGACGTAATACATTGTAAACATGAATTTATAATAATAAACCCCATTGTTAAAAAAGGTTTTATCAATACAAAAATTATTTACTTTTAAACTGAAAATGAGTATCTATTATTAACCAAAACATATTTTCGCAAATATTTGCACAAACATTACACAAATATGGAAAAACTGCTAATTTACAATTAGGTATTTTCAATATACAATTTTCGAACAAAAAATATTTTTAATTTTCATAATTCGTGCGTTTTAAATTTATCTTAATTATATCTGTCGAGTATAAAAATATTGCTAAATTGTTAATAAAGTAAAACCGTGTTTGATTTTATGATTATAATTAAAACTTACTTCTCTATTTGCATAAATTTGCATTAAAAGTACCTTGAAATAAATGTAGTAGGTACCTACTACTGCGTAAACTAGGATTCATTTTTAATTTAATTTTATTAGCTTGAATTAAGATAACATCATCATATCTAACAGAAAGCGTATAGGAAGGTACTTGAAAAAATTATAAAAATGCAAATTAATTTTAATGTTTCATAAAAAAATCGACTCCGACGATTATATGCTACCTACCTAATTCGACATCCAACTGATTTGCACCGGTTTTTAATTCTTCCTTTAATAATATCTTGGCTGCTTTCCGGCGTTTGATTTTTGCTAACATTTAAAAAATCCTTTGTTTTGTTCAACAAATGTACGCTACGTATCGATTTCTAAGACTTAAAAGATTTAATTTCTTAATTGATTACTTACTTCACAATTACTGCTCGTTATATAGTTGGGTGTTTAATTGAAAAGTAGGTTTATGTTCCCCAAAAGCAATTAAGAAGTTAATGATTGTGTGCTTTACATAACCCAACACTCACAAATTAATTTAAGTTAGTGTTCGATATTTAAAAAAATTTATGTTACAATTTTCCGACTTGCACAAGAAAACCTATCTCGCGATTTAAAAATGTGTAATATGAGCAACTCACGATTATTGTTTATCAATTATCATAATTATCTAAGTAGTACCTACCTACTCACTATACCAAGATAACATGATAAGTATGTGCAAACGCGGATTTACATGCGGTTTACAGCAGAGTTGGTATCCTAACTCAAAATTAATCCAGGTGACAGGAAAAACAAACAGAAATCGTAAACTTTTCCGTACTTGATTTCACAGTCTTACGCTCGGAAAGTATTGGTTTGAGTGGAAGCATGCTTAAGACCTTTTTATATAGAATTTATTTACCTTCAATTTTGAATCTCATGATTTTAGGCATAAGATAAAAGCATAACAAAAACTAGATTTTGGGTTTCAATTGATTAGTGGTCTTAATTTCCAATACTTTTAGTTTCAAATTTTTCAAGTTTCAGAACCAAGATAGATCTACCGCTTTGGTTGAAGATATTCCATCCTCCACTAGGAATGGAATACCCTTCGTCCCTGTACCCTAATGAGTTTATGGAAGAGAAGGAATTTATCACTGGGAAGTTCAGTGGTGTCGAGTTGCGAGGCTAAATCTATTCAACGACGATAATTTAAAAATACTGAAAAAATGACAAAAATCTTGATCGTTTCCGTGCTTCGGAAGGCATGAATTCTCCGATTATGTACTAATAAAAATAACAAGCGTTCAAAATATTCCGAAATAGCAGTTTATTTTAACTTCTACGATACGACGCACAACTTCTATGTACTTAAATACAGTAAGAAGCAAAAGCTGTGCGATTCTAAGTAACTACTCCGATTTTTAAAATTGAGTTCAGTTTTAATTTATTATTCCGAATTTACACGAAACAACGCCCATCACTTCAATTCGATAATTCCTGCATTATATAAATAAATCGTAATGGGGTCGAAATGCTTTATAAAGCTTTGAGCTGATTGTAAGTAAAGTTAGGTACCTAATTGTTTAATAATGTAATGCAATTAGACTAATGTAATGAATCGGTGAATTACCGAATCAATTAGTACATTGAAACAACATCAATTTAATTCTAAAATGCAACTTAATGTAGTAGATTGCATTAATTGGTCAAATTTCGTAATTTTTATGATTTCGATGACTTTGAAAGACAATTACCAGAAGTTTCCTATATTTTGTATTTTACATTAGTTTCAATTTGATGAAAATTCTTTACCTTTGATGGTATCCCCGTGATTCAATAACTCGAATAAAAATTAAATTGTTGTTTAGCTCTTGATTGGATCTTAGTACTTATCATTTTTGGAGAAACTAAAACCAAAGTAAATTTTAAAGATTTCATTATCAGCAACTCGCGCTTGCTTTTAATTTTGTAATAATGATCTATTTGCTCATCGCATCAGATATCAATAAAAATATCGCTGTTTTATCCCGCAAGGATTTAAAAATCGTAGTCTTACGGCTTTGGAAGAAAACAACAGAAAAGCATCTAACAGAATTATCCTCTCTGATGTAGTACCGCCGTGGATTTCAATAACTCGAATGAAATTATTAATTTGTTTGCTTTAGCTCTTTGACTTGGATTTTCAGTTACTTTATCATTTTTCCTGCCCGACTGAAACTAGAAACCAAAGTATTATAAAGACTTCTCATTATCAGCAACTCGCGCTTGCTTTTAATTTTGTAATAATGATCTATTTGCTTATCGCATCAGATATCAATAAAAATATCGCTGTTTTTATCCCCGCAAGGATTTAAAAAATCGTAGTCTTACGGCTTTGGAAGAAAAACAACAGAAAAGCATCAAGCAGAATTATCTCTCCTCTGGCACTGTAAGTACCTTTCAATTTCATTATGAGATATTTGACTGACATCTTCAGAAAGATTTCAATCTACGTTAAATTTTAATTAAGCTTTTCTAATAAATCTCATCAAAATTGCCCTTAAAATGTACACGAGAAATTAGATAACATATTTAATTTGAAAGTTAGGTAATCGGATTTGCTGGAATGAAAAATAAATCCGAACCGTAGTAAATTGTAAAACTTTTATCAACTTTGAAACCAATGAGTAACTTAATTATGAGGCCAAATTATGTTTAATTGAGAATTGCTCACGCCGGCAAGATAAGGGAGTCGGTATGTACTGTATACAGTAAATGGGATAAGAGTGAAAGCTTACCAGGTTTGATGAAAGACGTGAACGAGTGAGAATCCATGTGATGATGACATTGCATATCGTGTCCTGGTAATGAGGGAGGGTATTCTTCTTCAGGAGACCGTTCGGATCCGTACCCTTGATCGCAAAACACAGCCTGAGTATCGGAAAATTTCCAGTGTAATGGAGCAGCATCTCCTAAGGGCGGTATTCGTTCGACCTAAAAATTTAAGCTGTTAATTTGGAAAATTAGAAATAATTTTAGACACAATGAACATTCTAATTAAGTAAACATTAAAACTAATTACGTTATGTAAATACCATTTTAACTCGACGTTAATTACAAAAATTTACTTATATAGGTACATAATTATTTTATCTCTTTGTGATCTCACGAGTAAAATTAGGTTTTAATTCATTTTTAAAAAATACAAAGAGAAAATAATTTTGAAACTGAGTTTTTGTGTTTGTCCATCAAAAACATTGAGCAAAATTTTTTATGGTTATGAAACTTTAATATCCGGCACCAGTGATGTACGTAAATAAGTTCATCCATTTAAAATTTCGACTTATGTTAAGTGCGCTCTATGTTCAAGAATAAAGAAATCTTGATTAATTCAAAATGCTCTATCACCAAAGTTGTTTTTAGTTAAAAAAGCTCTCAAAGTTCGGAATATTTTAGTTTTTATAGAAACAGTTAAAAGGTTTGGATATTACAAAATAAAAAAAAAGAATTTTAATACTTTTCTAGAAGTATAAGCCATAAATTGAAAATAAATTACTGAGGAGCTTTTCACAAACCAATAAATTACCTAATCGATAGAGCAACTAAAACGTAGCTTACGTAAGGTTCTTATTGTTATCTACAATTATTGTAACAGAAACATAAATTTCTTGATAAAAATAGAGAAAAAATACTTGCATCGACTAAGGGTGGTTTTTCGCAGTCGTGGTGATTGTTATTGCATGTGGTTGAATCGTCCAAATAGTTAGGAAGGCTTCCACAAAATTTACTGTCGCTAGAAGAAGCGTGTCTGCTACCCTTTCCATTGCATATACTACCACTAGACTGAGATCTTCTACCATGTAAACCCTTCGACGAATGTCGACTTACGTTTGCTCCCATTTTAGCATTGTCGGACGATAAGCGACGTACTAATCTCGCAAGTGCAGGGTCGTTAATCTGTTTTTGATTAACTCGATCGAAACAACCTGTAAATTAAATTTAACATTAATTACTAAACAAAAGATCAAATTAATTGATAATGTTATTATTATTGTGATATAGATATATATACAATTAATATTATCGGAAATGGATTAACAAAGTCTCCAGTTCCAATATGTTAAAATTTTTTGGAATAATTTGAGTCTTGATTAAGCTCCGATAAAGAATTTCGAGTTGATTCGGCTATAGAATGCAAACAAAAAAGCTTAGTCGCATTACATAGTAGTAATAATCGATAACACAACATGAGCATTTTTGATAATCAGATGCCGATTGGCTCAAATTAAATAAACGCTCTATTTTTGGAGGAAACTAAAGTTTAGTAAAAAAAATTAATAATAAAGGAAGGTATCAACAAACTGTGTGTGGACTCTTTTGTAAACGAAACTTTGTACTTAGTGTATAATTTAAAAGTTTATTACATAAATTGTTGAAAAACAAGGTAATGGTTAAACACAACACAACGTTGCACTCCCTTCATAAATAATAAACTTTATCTGGACGTTACGTAGCTTTGTTTTGAATTTTTTATACATTTAACGTAATATGTGCATAAAGTAGTGTAAAACAGAGCGTGTTAAACTAACATAACACTTTTTATTACATCATGACAGTGACACAAAAATAATTTTAAATTTTTAACCCAAATAGAAGCAGCGTAGCGTAGGAAAGTTGCGAGGAAAACAAGTATAATGCAAAACAGTCCACTCAAGTATATAATGCAGTCCTCGTCGTGGAAACACCTGCTTGTACTGCAAGTATGAGTATTAGGTCAGCCAGCTTGCTAACTGACCTAAAATTTCTAAATTGACGGAATAGTGTAGTATCATCCATGAATGACGTTGTCATTGTTCGCGTGTTATGAATAACAACGTTTTTAAAAATAACCTTTTCGGTTTGTTTTTGCCAATATGTTCATTCGTTAGATAGGTTAGTTAAAAATGATCAAAAGATGTTTACAGAACCATCACTTGAAAATTATGTTACACGAAGAGACGAAAGCTGAGCGGCTTGATCAGAAACCCAGAAAGTTACTGCTGTTCTTCCCAAGGAACTGGAGAGACGCACTCCTGGTTTTTCGGCTGGCCGTGCTACTACCACCCTCTCACAAAATATTTGATCATTATGATTATCTTTGAACTGTAGACTAAATTGGCCCGGCTAGGAGCGGCACGTGGAATTTATTTCCTGAGTTAAAATCGATGTTACGAGCGCCTTTAACTTGACCACCTCGAAAAATATTTTCCAGAAGTTGAAAAAATAACCATGTTTCCATGTATTTCAGTGAGAGACGGATCACCACATACAAGATGAAACCATTCAAGTGTTCTAGTATCTACAGTATGGAACGTTGATTACAACGACGTTTAAAGTTATATACACATGTTGAGTCTTCCTCTTCAACTCACCATCGTGGAAACCGCAAAAACAGAAGAGGTTCTCGAAATAAATTAGACGATATTTTATGCGAATGCATGAAAAGATTCGAACAAATTAAAGCAAAAAACACCACCATTAATCCCAAAGTACCAGTAGGTGTACTTTTAACTCAAAAGTGAAGTGGAAATCACTTACTTAATGCAATCATTGATTATAAATTCGAAACAGATACGTTGATTATAAATTCGAAACAGATACGTAACTGTATGAGAAATTGGATGTGAGCCATGCATGGACTGCCCAGGACAGCCCTGGACTGACAAGCTCAGGGTTTTCCAATAAATTAAGTGGAAAAAATTGTGATTTTATAGTGGTAAATTTTTCCACTTTTTGAATTTTTTAGATTTTAGTAAATTTTTTAGAACTATTCGAAAATCGATTTTAAAGCTGATGACTTTCCTACACCAACATATATGGGATCATAAAATTGTGCACACTGGTTGGGTTAAATATAGCCTATTCAAGAATCAGATCACAATTTTTGCATTTTTGGCCGTTAGGATCTAAAATTGAATCCTCCGTATTTCAAATTTTTTTTAGTTGTGTCCGCTTTCATAATCTTCTTTCATTTCATTAGAAATTTCATTAGAAACTCCACCAGGGGTTTAGCTTTGGTAAATATTTGATGGTGAATGTGCTCTAAAGCTCTCTCGTAGTACCTAAACAGAGGTAACCGCCTTAAAATCAATGGTTTTTAAAATAAAACCGTTCAATATAAAGTATATATTGTATTTTATTTTAGCGAGTAAATAAAGAGATTTTCACAAACCGCGAGTAGCTCCTCAAAAACCGGCTACGGAACCGGGTTGGAGGTATTCCAGTTCTTGTATTATTCTGATCTGTACAAGTTTGAGTTGCTTTCTCTAACTATAAATCTTATTTTTCTTCGAATCTTAGGTAACTCAGAGGGAGGGAGAGGAAGTTCTAAATTATGAAAAATTTGCAAGCTTCGTACATATTATCAAGTGATAAACAAAACAACAATGCAAAAATATACATTTTACATGCATCCTGCATTGATCTGGAAAACCAAAATAAAATAAAAGATAAAAATCAGAGTGTCTGGGGGAGGGGTTATTTCTATGAAAGCTGTATCGTATTTGCAGTGTTTCTGCATATAAACATTTCAAGCTGTACCTGTCAGTAATTTGCAGGATTTATTGGAGTCCATTAAATCATTTGGGAGAGGATAAAATCAATTGCGCTTTCTACAAATTTTTTACTTCCATTGCCTATTGGATGGTAGTTATCAGTTTTTGTACTTAGAATTCATTAATGAGATTGGAAGCATCTGTTAGAATTATTCATTATATCATTTTGCCAAAATATGGAAGAAAAAAATAAGGTTAATTATTGTGATCTCTACAAATTTTTTACCTAGGTTTATAGCCGGAGTATACCAGAAATTTTGTTAATCCAATGTAGGCGTCACTGGTACTTATATATTTTTTACATATCTCGAAAATCATAAACGTCGCTTAATTAAAAATAAAAATAAATACACAGTATATTATTTTTTGCTCATGTGCTTTATAGTATTTAGTGGACTTCAATTATTCAAATTAAACAAAAAAAATTGACATTTAGAGGTTTTAAAGGAAAATCTTAATAGACCTTTAACTGAAATAATTATTAATTTAATTAATTAAAATTAAACTGAAATAAAAAGTTAAAAAAATTTCAACAAAACAAGAACTTTTTTATATTTGAATAAAAAGCAGAGTTCCACAATTGTGAATTTCAAATTAATAATTAAGTTTCCAGCATAAAGAAGTTTAAAATCACACTAACCGAGCAGTAACTCGACAGTCTGACGACGTAACCACTTTGAACGATAGCGCAAGAATAATATGAAAATCGGGTAATATGAAAATAGACCTCGATATTATTATTATGTCAATAATCTCGGTGTTTGATAAAAATCGGATCAATTGATTTTGGTTAGAAGGTAAAAGAAGAATTTCTTATACTAAACAGGTGAAAATGTGAGTTGCAAGTATAATTTTGACCTGATTTGGTAAAGTAAATTCAAAAATTCGATAACTAAGTTTGTGCCCGAGAAATCCGCATTTATAAAGGAAACATAAATAAATAAATAATAAAAATTAATAAAAGATCTCGGAATGATAAACATAATATAATATTTGAGCAAACAAGCAGCTTTATAAAATTTTCCTTTAACAAAGAACATTATAATTATACTTTTCTGGAAAACAATTACCTATATTAAACTTGACTAATTCACTTTAGAACCACAAATACTTTTCAAAATTTCAATGTTTTTTTATATAAATGTAATTATCTACTTTAATTTTCCCGTACAGAAGGCAAAATAATTGAAATCTTTTAAGTACCACTAATAATAAGATCATCAATGGTAATTGTTTGCATTTTTAATTAGTTCCTCAAAAGTTGAAATTAATTAGCACTGAAGTTATTTTAAAGTGTTCCCACAATAGAAAAAGTTTTCTAAATCAGATAATTTAACAATGAAAAGCAAATTTCAGAAATTGTAATTAAAATTATCAAGTGTAAAGGAAACATTGATCTCGCTCGGTTTTTTCAAAAATAACTAAAGCCAACATCAAAAATTAACCTTCAAGTTTGTTTTTATTTGAATAAGAAAATAATAAATAAATATATTCCAGCAAATCCTAATACTTTCAGTATTAACTCAAGCTGAAATTTATATGAGAATCATGATTTATGCTACACTTATCCATTCAACATTCTTATTACAATGTAAATCATAAAAGTCTTTTATTGAAAGTCTGGAATAAAACGTTCATTCAGTCCAAGCGCAAATTTATTTGATGTTTGGATACATTTTAATATTTACTCCCACGAGATGAGGCCCACATTATTAATATTTACAAAAATCTTTAAGGAAATTTTCTCTGCTGCGAGCTTCAAAAATTAATGCCTTAAAGTTTATTATATTAATTTTGTTTTTAATTTACAAAAAGCCTCTCACCTGAACATAAACAAAATTTTAATAAAAAGCATTTAATCTAAGTATAAGAAGAAAAATTTCAGTTAATTTAAACGGCATTATCTAAGGTTACATAATTAAAAACCGTGTAAAATTTTTTTTTAAATTTTAATCAAGTAAATTGCTCGAGCTTCTTGTTAAATGACTACAATTTGAAAACTCCGGTAACAAATTGAGGTTAGTTTTAGGGCGAAGAAAAATTAAATCGTTATCGAGAATTAGTTGAAGCGATTTCTGTAAACGAGTAGGCGATTTGTGATTGGTTTTACTAAAAGAATAATGAAAATCTCAAAGCACATTTATTTTACGCCATCTGAAACTTTTAATTAGTTTAAGAGATTTCGGGTTCAACTCGTAAAAGTTCGGATGTTTTAACCAACCAATTGAAAGGAGAAAATAAGGTTTAAGGAAAGTAAAACCACGCCAGCGCCGCTAGTTACGCCCAACGACAACTTTCACAAGCTCGTTAGTTCTTCGCAGCCTTAAGTGTTTTTTTAAATAATAGCTATGCAGAGCTATTTACCTCTTGATTTATTTAAAAAAATGTTGTTTTATAAAATTTAAAAATACATTTTGTAACGCCAAACTTGAAATCTTAACCATGTCAGTTTTCATTCCATTCGAAAAATACATTCTATTCGCAAGGTGGATAAATTCTCCCGTTAATTACTTTACAATTTGACATATGTATTAGTAATTTTTATTTTTGTAAATTTTTATTTTTACTAGCAGCTTTTTCATTAATTTAGAACAGCTCAAGCTCTCAGAACTGTTCCCCAAAAAGACAGTTAGCTATTAGATCTACAGGGTAAACTAACTATAGGTTGTTGACGTACAAAAGCACTCGCAAAACAACAATAACATTTAAATAAACTCTGAAGAACGATGAATATTATTTAATTATAAATTAAATTTAAAAAAATTATGAAAAATAAAATAAGCCGCTTAAAGTTCGCACTCGGAAAAAAAAAAAATAACAACCCTTCGAATCGAATCACGCAAATATAAAAATTATGTAAAATGCTCCAATTATATCGAATGTCGACAAATTAAAAAATAACAAAATGGTATTATAACGAACAATTTAGATGATTATCTAAGAAAAGATAAGAGTTAGGGTTGACAGCAGTAGCATTATAATTCTCCGTTAAATTGCTTTGTTGATACGAAACGTTCTACTAAATGAAATCTTAAGTATAAAGCAATTACAAAATAATCAATGAAAAACAACAAAGAGGGACGAAATATTTGGCCATTTAAAATTTAATTGCTCACATTTATTTAGGTCAATTGCTAACCATCGAGAATGGCGGTTTTTTACGAGAAAACTTTTGGATTAGAACTTGGAAGCTTTTCAAAGACTAAAACATTCGAATATGTTCTAATAGGATCAGATTGGAGGAAAGCTACAAGTTTTTCTGGAGGATGTCAAAAAACTTACACTACAATAGTCAATAAATTACCGCAGTAGTTCATCACTGTCAGTCTCAGGAATTTCATGGATGCACAATGAAAAACGAAACCTAGATAATATTTGGCAAAAAACTTAAATTTCACATGGTTCGGATGTGCAAATTGTGGGTGTTGTCAAACGCAACAAAGCTGCCAACGATCGACTAATAAATAATCAAATTAAAACCCAACCGCTCACCCATGAAGCAAATCACGGATCAAATTGTCAAATCAATGAACCATAGATTTATTTAATTAAAACTGTTTAAAATGACCGAGCATTGCAGCCACAAGATAGTAATGACTCATTTTTTATTTGTTTAATAATGAACCGAAAGTGAAAAGAACTAATTCAACCGTGCTCTCGCAGCAAGGACACCAATTGTCCTATCAACTGTGGACTACTATGTATAATATAATAAGTACCATTACAATGCTGTTTCATAATAATCGCTCTTGGCCTGTTGATTGCAAATTCAATAATTATCGACCAAATTTTACAATTTGTTTAAAATAAAACGTAAAAAATTTGGGCAAAAGACGAATAAAAGAAAAAATATGCACGGCCATTCATTCATTTGATTACAAAACCTGTCTATAAAAATGACCCTCGAATATTTCAAAGATAGAATATTAGATAACATTTTTCATCATAAATTTTTGTTATAAAACTGAAAAATTCTGTCGGCTTTAGTTTCGGCACAAAAATTTACAAAAAATACGATTTAAAAGCTTCCCAACCGATCGTCGTCAGATTTAATAAGAATTCAAAAAACTGGCGCAGTCGATATAGGGTTGGTTCCTTCGTCGTCGTCGGGGTAAATATTTGACTTATTTATATGTATTATGAAACTCAATCTATAATTCTTGTTGCGTTATCCGTATGCAAATTTTCAGCACCGTTTTTATGCCCATTTAGACGCTCACCATTAAATCACCTAGCAGTCAGCCCTAATTACCATTTACAATCTATTCTAATCAGATCAGAGGCATCCATTAAGTACTCTATCAGATCTGGCTTAAACTTTTCGGTTATGTCGCAGATTTTTTTTCTTTTAGTAATCTAGGAAATAAATATACTGTTGCGATAACCCCTCCTGTCGACGGAAATAATAAATAAATGCAACCTTTCTCAAGGTGTTCTGATTGTCTATGTTTAAAAGCGAAGACGAAATTTAATATAATATGCCTCGAAAACCTATTGTCTTATTATTTTTTCACAATATTATATTACTCGCGCGTTTAGCTGAAGGTTATAAATATTTTATTATTTTAGCCTATTGTGAGTAGTGAAAACGTAATCGATATTTTCTTCAACCGTGAACGTTTAAAGTAATCGGTCCCAACATTTAAATAATACCAACTCGAACACCTTTGAACATATTATGAAATAATAAATTGGGTCAAATTCTGGAAGGAATTTAAAATGAAATCCCGATGTTGAACTCGACAAGCGTAAACGACGTAATTATCTCTCTTCCGCACTGACACATCTCTGTCGAGTTAAGCATCTTCTGTAATTGCTAATCTATGGGATAATGTGTTATAAAATTGGTTTGGTTATAATATTATGATCTGCATTGGTAATTACATATTTAATTTTACAACGGGAAACGCACAAAAACCCTATGGATGTAGTTGCGAGGCTCGTTAAACCCTAGTAATAAATCATGATTATGTGCCAATTTGAATTTATGCATAATTTATTTATTTCCATTATCGAAAAAATTACCTCTTTAAAATGGAATATTTATTCGCGAATGGAAGTTTATTTGCGATTAAAAAAACATTACTGGCTATTAAATATAGTGGTTTTAAGTGCTGTTTAAATAAACTTAAAGCAAGATTAATGCAACAGTATAAATGTGCGAGATGTGCACCTCGCACAGGAGCGGACTGGCCATGTGGAGAACGCGGAAACGATGGACTTTTTACCTATTCAGGGTTTTAATGTTATAGATTTTATCTATATTAATTGGAAAAACTCAAACTTGACTTCGGTCTAACCACCTTAGCGGAAGATTTTACTTGGAATATAATTTTATAGTTCATCTATTTGCATAATTTATAATTACGATTGGGGAGTGTCCGCTCAATAACGTTCCGTTCTAGAACAATTCGATAACAAGAAACTTGTGTATCCATAACAATAATAATAAATGTAAGGCCGCACTGGGTAGTCTAGATGACAAGTGTTGTTATAACGCAAAACTCCGTTAGTACACAAAAATTCATATTTTCTATTTTAATGATAAGAAAACGTAGAGGGCTTTTGTTTTCGAGCGTATAATATAACTTGGAAGAATAATTCCCAATATTCTTTATAATATGTTTTACAGACAGATAAAAGATACATGTAGGTTATTATTATTACTGTGTTTAGATAAGCGGAAGTATAGCGTGAAGTATATACGGGTCGACTAGGAAGCGTAAGTTCGTTGTTCGAATCCTGCTCACGTTAGACACACTGCTGTAATCAAAAGTCCAATATCGATCTGTCGACTATGGGGAAGACAACGGAAAACCACCCATGAATTATACTGTTTAATAAATTCATCGGAGCTTTGAATCGCCAACGTCCGGGAAACCGGATATGGCACTCGAACTCAAAACGACACTTTTTTTAATAAAAATAGCTTCCCCAAACAAAAGAGGACAATTTTACATATTAAGCCCACAGTTTACATTTTAAGTTCACTAAATTCACAACATAAGTAACACATAGAACAAGAATAAATTATTGCGTAATATTACGTCATAATTTAATACATTTTGTTACCAGTCTTTGCGTAGTACCTGGATAGTCATACATGGGGGAGTTGACCACCTAGTATATTTGGTGTACATAATTTTGTAAATAATTAGCAATTGTTAGCAAATTTTGCAAATGACTGTAAATTTTTGCAAATTTATGCAAGTGTTTGAAAATTTCTGCAATTGTTTGCAGATTTCTGGAATTGTTTGCAAATTTTGCAAATGTGTGTAAATTTTTGTAAATGCCTGTAAATGTCTAAAATTGTTTGCAAATATCTGTGTAAAGTTTTGCAAATGATGGCAAATTTTGCAAATGTTTGTAAATTTTGGCAAACGTGTAAATTTTTGCAAATATATGAAAATTTTTGTAAATGTGTGTAAATTTTGCAAATCCTGTAAACTTTTGTAAATGCCTGAAAATCTTTGCAAATGACTGTAAATGTCTGAAATTGTTTGCAAATATCTGTGTAAAGTTTTGGAAATGTTGGCAAATTTTGCAATTGTTTGCAAATTTTGCAAATGTGTAAATTTTTGCAAATGCCTGTAAATTTTTGAAAATGACTGTAAATCTTTGCAAGTGCCTGTAAATGTCTGAAATTGTTTGCAAAAATTAGTGTAAATTTTTGAAAATGTGTAAATTTTGTAAATGACTGGATATCTGTGCAAATGTCTCTTAATGTCTGAAATTGTTTGCAAATATCTGTGTAAAGTTTTGCAAATGTTTGCAAAACTTGCAATTGTTTGCAAAATCTGAAATTATTTGCAAATTTTGAAATTATTTGCAATTGTTTACAAATTTTGCAATTTTTGTAAATTATTGTAAATACAAATTTGGTGTACACATTTTTGGTCAGTGGTCAACCCCCGATCATATACAACCGGCGTGTTGCTACCAGTCGCTGGTGTTGCGACAAGGATCCAAAATTCCGAGTTTTTCGCGTTCTGGGAGATTTTAATAAGTTTAACCTCTTCTAAGACCCCAGGTCTCAAAGACTTATTATTTTCTATTACTTTTGGCTCCAATATATTTTTAATGAGCTGTACTAGCTCTCCTCGAATTTGTCGGTTTAATTTGGAAAATTTTGAGTAGGATCGCGCCTTGAGATATTAGAATATTTTTTAAAATTGTAGCGAAGCCGGAGGCTTCGCCCTTTTCGGAATAATTATATTATAAATATAAAATACTTATTTACAATTACTTTTAAGCGCCAAATACTTATTTTAATATTTGATGAGCGATGGGAAATTACACACCAAATTAATTTTTAAAAACGATTGTTTCCAACATTTCTGGACCTACCGCAAATTTTATTTTTGTTAAGCGTTAATTAGACCCTCATCTGTCATCTGATAGGTATACATAGTCATATTGTAATTTTGTTTACTATGGCAGTGGTGTAATAGGTAGATCTACAGAATACAATAGGTCATTGTTATATTTAATTAGAAGGTCAAGTTTGTGCGACCTCAAGGCCGCACTTAGGAAATAATTTTGAATTTGCCTATTTGTACGCATTAACATACATATAAAAGACACCGTTCCTATAGATGGGAGTTCCAGTCGCTTTCCAATTAAGGTTATCAAGGTCAGGTTGCACAATTCTATTTTACAATGCAGATGAAATGAATTGTAGGTTTTAACATAGGAAAGATTAAATTACATAATATATCAAGTTAAATAAAATAAATAAACATGAAAACTATCCCCTGGTTTCTACAACGACTTTCTTTACAAAATATTAAAATAATTTTAAAAACACTCAATGCCGGTCACGGGCGAATTGTAAATTGGAACTATTATAATATTAGCTAATAATTTTTAAACATGGTGGTGCTTTGTTGACAAACCGTACCAATGTTTATTTATATTTGTGTAAAACTTATTTTTATAATACCACTATTTTTGTTATTGTCTACATTACTTCAATGCAATCGAAGAACCTATTAAATCGATTTACTAAAAATAGTTTGATAGTTTATTACGATCATTTCTTTATATTATTTTATTGTTACGACGAAATGTAAATATATTTAACTTCCGAATCTTCATTTTAGTGCCGATATGTTCCGATAATGAAACCTAAGGTTGCTAAAAGTAATATTCGCGAATATACAGTACCTATATGAAAATATGTCATTCGATCAAAATATGAGATTTTAAAATTTTTGAATAACATAATAATATTAAAAACAATTTGTTTATTACAACTTGAATTTTAAAAATAAATATTTAAACAAAATTGGTTTCTGTATCATGGTCTTCATCACAAAAGTGGAACTTGGATCCTGGAATTTTTACTTGCCCTATGAGAAAGAAATACCATCATGTGAGTGTATTAACGAGATTCCAATAGTAAACTTTGGAAAACTAACAATTAGAAATTAAAGATTTCCAAGATTTATCTACTTTGCAAAACCTTCAAGCTGGTTTAACCTCTAGCATTTTAAAAATAATAAGTTAGTCTTATTAATAACATGTATGGATGCAGCATTTCTTTTTCTCTACAAAAAACTACTTCAAAGTTTTCCTCTAAAATAATTAGGAGAAAGATTAATTAAACATTAAAAATTTAGCATTGAAAATGGTGTGAATCGATTCATCATCCTGTATAATGAACCTTCATATGGTATAGGAGAAATGGGTTCAAATAACTATGAAACTCGCATTAGATGTTGAACATCTAGCAACTCTAATGGAACCCGAATCATCCATAAATTTTAATAACTCGACTTACTAGGTTCTTCGATTGTATGGTAGAGTAGTAGCCAGTTGCAGGGAGCTTGTTTTAAGCAAACCTATTGTATTTTTGTATAATACGAGTTTGAGGAAAGAAATTTTGAAAAAAATGAAGTGTCGGAAACCACCACTGAAGTAGTAATTTAGAAGAAGCGGATTTCTCGAAATTACACTTAGCAACGGCAGCGATGAAGACAAGAACATTTTGAATTGAGAAGAGCAATAAAGCAAAAAATGTGTTCATAAACAGGTTTTTATCGTTTCGTTTCCTTCTTTCGTAAATATGGAAGTACTAAATTGTGCAGACGCACTAAACAGTTGTTAGTAAGCTAGTCCGCCCCTACGAACTAACGATAAGTTATTTGAAAATTTGAAACTACAAATTTAGGATTAACCAAGATAATGGCGTTTTTGTTAATCCTCGAAGGGTAATTAGTTAGACGAAAGTTTCTTGCTATGTAAGGAATTTAGTAAAATCCTGAGTGTTAGTTACTCTTGTAAACTGAACGATTCTTCAGTCGAACGACTTGACCCTCGAGAACGTTACGGATCGACTCATAACAATTGAATTTTAAAACAAAAAATTGAAAATGAAAACAACGACCATAACCTCAATTTTTTGCTATTCAAATAGCAACCTACCTATTACTCGTTTTTCTATAAATCAAAACTCTAATTGTTGTGTCGCTTTCACTATCATGAAATGAAATTGTGAACATTCTTTGATTTACATGCTCAAATGATAATATCACGTTAAGGGTTATTAAAACAATAAAGCTATTAAGCCGTCGAAATAAATTTCCTTTATTTATTAATCAATAGGGATTTTGGGTATTATAGCGGAAATACCATGAATTTCAAGAAAAGGTAACATGGGAAAGAGGAATCAGATAAGACACCGATATATAATTCAGTGTTAATCAATAAGGATAACACGAAGTTCTACTAATTAATTATTTAAATAATAATTATTGTAAATTACTTTTTGTGTTAGTTGTAGATAACACAAATCAATTTATTAATTAAATCTATTTTTACAGTGTACAATAATTTCATCGATTTAAGGTTCAATAATCCCAGCAATAGGATTGGAATTCCCCAACTTTTGCTGCATTACCTATTACTACCTTTTATTATTAAGGCGGCGGCGTTTAAGTTTAGCTAATGCAGTAATATAATATAATGCAATTTTTGCTCAAATAAAATAAAACTTACCATTGTGGGCAGTTACGGTAAAAGTGGCCACTGCGGTATTATAAATGTACACACTACTAGAATTTCTGTTTAAACAATGCAACGAACACATACTGAAGACAAAAAGAAACCGACACAAAAAATTTATACCCCGAGAAGAATGCAATAACGACAATAACAAATTTAATTGAGAAATTTCTAAGCCATCGCACACCAAACACATAAAATAACTGCATTAAACTAGGAGAGGCGCTGGTTCTTATCAGAAGCGATAAGAAATGTTATATGTGGAATACCTTTATCACATGGATAAAATTTTAATGTTTACATTTTAATGTTAGCGAGAATGCCAAAATACTAATAGTTGGATGAATCATATCGCAGGCGAAATATTCCAAAATACCTAGGGGGATGGGAAAAATTAAAGCCATTTAAAACACCTTTCAAGAGAATTCTATGGTTTTCACTTTCTAAACTCGATTAAATATTTTTTGACGCAAAATAAATTTGGGTTGGCCTGCGGCAAATTCTAAATTTAAATTCTACAAGGAAGGGTAGAACTAAATAAATTAAATGTTCTTTGAAAACTAACTAACTACTACCAATACAATAATTATTCCCTTTATATTCAATGAAAGTAAAACCGAGTGTTTCAAATAGTTTAATCCAAAGCTTAACAGTTTTGTTTTCAAACGCTAACGATTAGTATTAACAAAAAAATCAGAAATAATCTGGATTATCTACTTGGAGTTGTTAAATTTTGTAATAACGACGAGCCAAAATTTGCATACGCAATTAACGAGACTTAAATAATGCATACTCATTAATGTTAAAATAACTTGGGGAGGGGAGATTTTAATTTTTTTAAGTTTTACTCGGTACTCGGCTGAATTAAAAAGCTTTCCATGCGTATAAATTATGAATTTTGTTTTAATTTCGGAGAGAATATTATATTCAATTTAGTTTGTTTAAGTGTAACAGAGAGGTTGTTTACAAGAATTAATTATTAATCTTAATCTTGCCTTACTTGGTTTCGAAGTAAAGCTGTTAACGTAATTGATATTATTATTTTCAAAGATAATAATTATTAAATGCCTAGTTAGGCAAGGTTGTGCGGCCTGAAGGCCACACTTTGGGATGTAATGTTGATTTCGCTCCATATTTGACAATGATAAATAAATAGATAAATACATTAATCATTAATAATTTAATTTCATTGTTTGCGATAAGTTTGGTAATATAGTAATTCTTGGTCCCTACAGGTGCAGAAGCTACAGCCTGTAAATAAAAATGGATACTGAATCTGACATTTTTAGAAATTGCTAAAGCCCACTAGTCGATAAAGCGAAAATACCTGGAGCTAAAATGTGGACATATGAATATCCAAAGAACTGCAAAGAAGAGGTAAGTACTGGCGATATGATGGATTATCATATTATGGTATTACTCCAAAATATTACATCATCATCAATCAATTAAGCTTTAATTCCACTTAGAACATACATAGATACTACTTTGTCTCTAGAAAAAATCTTTATGATCCATTTTTCGCAGGTAAATTACATAAATTTACTGTGACAATTTACATTCTTTCTTAGTTTCTATTCGATAAATAACAAATTTAAAACAGTTATCAACAATAAATTGAAACTGTTTCTGCAGTCCATAGTAAATACTGTTCATTAATTCTAGATAATACCTAAGAGATTGAATGTATAAACTTTTTGAAAATTACCTCTCTGAATTAGTACAAAGGCATTTCAACTTTCCTTTCTGTTACATTGGTTGTGTTGAGTTCAGAACAAAAAAAAAAAATTTCTTAATGTTTTTATAAAAAACAAGATCGATTGCTAATTATTGAGGTACATGGTGGAAGAATAATATGGCAAAACGGCTGTAGCATTTCTCGTCCTCCTGCTCAATTATCTACAATCTTACGTAAGCAGGAAGGCGTTTCCAACCTTTTTTTTTTATAATTTTAATATTATTTAATTATCTAAAATTCAACATTGTTTGACTCGATCAACCAGATTCAAACGCAACAACTGAAATCTACGGTGTATTTACATTTTGTGAAATACAAATTATATGTATAAAAATAGAACAATTATTCATCTCAAAATTTTAATGTCACTTTTTTCCTTACAAAGTACTGACAAAATTTGTTACTATTTTTTTTCATTTCGTTGGTTTAATACTCAAATGTTTTTTTCTCAATTTATGTAAGTTTTTCCCGAATGTTAGTACAAAGATGTGACAGTACATCACGATATGTCATCATCATTTTCGAAAGACGTGTGGCCTCGCACAAAATACTTACACATTTTCCATTCAACTAATGTGATGCTCTTTGAAAAGTCAGGTAATCTCGTAGAGCATAGTTTTATCGAATAGATATTACTGTCAACGTTGAACCTTTGATCATTTTTTTGTTACGTAAAAAAATGAAAATTTAATACCTCAAAAGTTTTCTATCAACTTGGAAAATTTAAAACACTCGGAATCTTCAAAGTTGATACATTTTACATTTTCAAGACAAAGTTGAAAAATTGCAAAGAAAATATAATTAAATTTTTGAAATGTAGAACCGATTACCATATTTAAATATTTACAGAGAGAAATTTAAATTTAAAACTTTTTGCAAGACAATCATTTTTAATTATGAGAAAAGACGCAAATAAATAGTTCACTTATTAAGAACACTCAAAAAGCGACTTATTGTGAGAAGAAACTAAAGAAACTTCGTTACAGTTTTGTCGCTAAAATTCGATGCAACCTTGTTCGGATGCATTTTCCACAATGAACATCATCGCTCAAAGGCTTGCTAATTTCACATTTAATTGAGTATTGAACTAATCGGGATAATCCACAAAGTGCAATTAATCAAATGTGAAGCTGATGAAAATAGATTAAAATATTGCAATTCTATGTCCATTTACGCTTTTCGCGGTAAAAATGACAGTAATAGCAGACTTTTGGTAAAAACTTGGACTAACACGACTTCTGCAACTTATAATTCCCATTTCTTTTCGGTCGAAGTAATCCAGTAAGAAACCCATCGAGTTTCCCCTAAACTATAAATTTGAAATAAGTAATAAATTTAATTTTAACTAATTCCAGATTTTATTAAGTAGCAATAATCACGACATAATTTAACTGAATTATTAGCATAATCTTAATCTGAGATTTAAAACTTTTGAGTCGAAAAACTTTTGCCTTTGAATGTTGTTGACTAAAAAATATAACCATAAATTTTAAAACAAATCCTGTGCGCAATATTAAATTGAAGTGTACAATCTCAAAATCCTTTTGATGGATGAGATTTCAAAATAATGTCGTAAAGTTTTGATTACTTTATTTTATTTGTGACACACAATAACTTACAAGTTTACGGCGTGATTTTTGAATATCGCACGCCGACAACGAAATCTGAGAAAAGCGAGAAAAGTTCGGTTGCAACGCTTGAACTTGGTCAGTAGGTTTGGAAAAGTGAAAATGTATAATTAGCACCGAAACATGTAGGTAATCCACATTTAATCAAACTTGCACTCATATGCGCTCGTGTATATTAAATCAACCAATTGAACACGTTTAAGATCATTGAACTGCATGAACATTTTAGTCCGTCTCGTTAACTTTTATATCGCCATGCATGCCAACAAAAAGGAATTAAATTGTTTCAAATTGTCTGATCGACTGACAAATCTAAAAATATCTGATGATGGATAGGTAACAATTCGAAAATATGGTGTTGCGTTTGTTTAATTTAGAAACGTCGATGCTTGTAAAGATGAAGAAGCTTGCTACTTAACCGCAAAGTCAACTGCAAAGTTGCTCATTTTTTTAAAATAAAATTTCTAAAAATTAACAAGCGACTGCACACGGTGGGATTTCGGATAGACTCAGCCTACTGGACAATTAGTGTTAAGTTTTTAACTTGAATGAAAATTAAAGCATTTAACATGTCAAGTTAATTTAAATTGAGAATTATTTTCATTTATCAATAATATGACTAATAAAATAATTTGAATATCTTCCGACATATTTTTTTGTTCGAACGACAAATTTCGTCTGTACGTCTAAATGTCAAAAAAATTCAAATACTTATATTATTCCACTTTATACCCACATGTAAATGAAAATAATTATCAATTTAAATTTACTTGACATATTGAATACTTTAATTATTCTTGTCTTTTAATATTAAATTAAAAGTATAAAATATTAACAGGAACTGTAAATTAAGTTATTATTGGTTAATAATATAATGCAATGTAAACGCATAGCTGAAAGCTCATGAAATAATTCAGTTTGATATATTATTTTTAAAATTTTAATTTAATAAACTTGCATTGTTAAAAGTTATCTTATTACTATGTGTTTAAGCAAGATCACGATTGGGTTAGCGAGCTTTCCATGAAATTACTTAAGTAAAATTTAAAAATACTTACAGGGTTCCCTGTCGTCTGGAAAAGCTGGAATACCTGTAAATATAATATTGTAAAAATTTGGTAATAAATAATTAAAATTTTTTTAATTTTTTCAAATTAATAAATAATTTGCATTAAACTGTTATTTTATATTATCTTTATTTCCAATAGTATGGCATGGTCGGAGACCGTCTGTTAATTTTTATGTAATTTAACTGAACGTGAAGCTGCAGGGCTCTTGAATATTTAATAATTTCACAATGATAGCGATTTTCTATAAATTATGTCATATAATAATATATCTTTGCTCCCTCCCCTTCCTTCTAAAACAAATAAATGTTTCAAATTTTACGCTTTTCTTAAGCGATGTTTTAATTTGTATAAATTACCGACTCCGACAGGACTTCTTTTGACTTTTTTTTTAAAACTATGTTTAAGCGTTTTTAGAAGGCCAAGTTTGTTCTTATTGACGAGTACCGAAGTTTTGGAACAGTAAAGATAATACCAGTGCTTTGTTATTAGTTTCTATTTGTACTGAAATGAAATAAGCTAAGGCGGCGGCGATTAAGCATACAAGCGTTAACGGCTGTAATTGTAGCAAATACAATATTACTATTATTAGAGAGAGGATTTAATTAAAGTTGGCAGGTTGTCACATGTGATTATATGTGACTAATTATAATTAATATTCATTAGAGCAGAATGCGGAAAATTATAGCACTATCGGTTTTCAATTTGAGAAATTTTCAAAAATTATTATAAAATCAATGTCTTGATTGCTATATCCATTAAAATGCAATAAAAGGTATTAGCAAAAGCGACATTCAACTCAATTAAACAAAATTATCTACGGATATCTGCAGTAATTTATATCTTCTTTTAAATCCTAGCTTTCTCAAGAAATTTACATTTCATTACAAATTCGTGCTAATAAAATTAATTTTCTTGTTTTACTTGGTAGAAAAGCGTAATTAAAAAAAAATGCAAACAAAAAGAATAAAATGTATAGGCTGGTAATGTTTACAAAAGGCGCTGATTATAAACAGCAGAGGGTGCCTACTAAGGGAAGAAAAAGGATAATTAAAATTACTGATGGTAAGAAAGAGTCATAAATGAATTCTGTAGCCGCAACAAGAAGTAACGTCGAGAAATACAAACCTGAAATAAAAATTGGTTTAAAATAAGAAAGAAAAGTTCGACTCGCTATAGTAGTCGAACAAGCACACACAATATTGCTGTTTTAAATTGCACCGTATTGTATTCTTCTCTCCGAAGCTTTCAATAGATTGTCGAGATAAACAAATGCTTTACAAAAATTACGTAATTTCCGAATCTATTTTAAACTCCATTACAAGTGCATAATTGATAGATGAAACAAGAAACGTTCATCGAATCTACCTACATCAAATTAAAATTTCGTTATTGCAATTTACAGCAATCACTGCAAATTTAACCATGATTTCTAGTATCTAAAATCTAAAAAAAAAACGGTTACAAGAATTGTCCATCAGCTTGGAGTAGTTTCACCTAGCAACCGATGTAGCGTTAGTACGAAATGAAAAATGAAAGTTTTTCTTCAAAATAAACTTTTGAAACATAAGCGATTCGTGCAGTAACTGTAAAAATGAATAATCGAATTATACTTTTAAGCTTCAAAAAACTTCCATTGTCCAGCAAATTAGATAAAAAAACCTCAAATATCGAAGAAAATTCAGGTAAACTGAAATTTTACGTACGTTTTTCATTTTTCTCTTTCATCAACATCCTAAAAGCTGTCGTTACGGCTGATTAATATGGAGGGCAGTCAAAAATAATATAAATAACAATAAAGATTGTATCAGATTGGTGCTTATCAAAATTACAATTTTTTTCGTTTGGAAAGACAGAGAAGTAACTATCGGTGATTAAATTACGTATAATAAAACCTAAGAGGATACAAGTGGTTAAGTGCTGGTGAAAATTATCGCTTCACTTTAATGGCGCCCAACGTGGGGCAAACGACAACTTTAGCAGTTAACATTCCAATATTCTTTTATTTTTAGAAAAACTGTCAGTGGCATTTCCTGCAGCTCTTCTTCAAAGGTTTGCCTTCTTTTCCATTTTAGGGTTTTCTACATTTCTTCAAGAGTTTTAGTTTTATCTTTCCTCCGATGCCTTTAGATAAGATTGTTTTACTCAACAATTCATAGACTTTTTATTTATTATAATGTTGTAACGACACATTACCATACCGAGATAAAAATAAGGTAAAATTTATTATTTTATATGTACACTTTTTTTCAACTTTAGTGAAGAGTTTCAAAAGATTCAAAATAAAAGGGGGGTCAATCAAATGGTTAATATACATTAGGATATCAATAAAGAGAATTTGAACCAGGTCCAACTATTACAGCATACTAAAACATTCTGCATCTTTCCTGCGCTCTTGCTGCTGTAGTCTTATTTGCTGATAAAGCTGCTTTTATTCAAACCGTCATTTAAATTGAATTTCTCTTGTGTTTTTCCGTACTCCACTCGAATTAAATTTTCTTCTCAATTTTTTTTCGTTATATTGTCTAGAAGGATCAGATGGCATTTCATATTATCGGTTCATTACATTTTAGCTCTAAGGATAATTCGATGTAGTCACAAATTCAATGACACTGTCAAAACGTAAACCAACTTATTGATTTTCTGTCTAGGAATAGATAATTGCATTTTATGAGCAATAAACATTTAAAATGCCTTGCTTTTGGGTAAAAACCATACAATTGCATTGGCCTCGAGATGAAAGAATCACGAATTGTTTTGATTACCGAATCAACGTAATATAATATCCATTTTTACGTGGTGACCATAAAAGTTTGTCGTGTTTATTGTAATCACAATACATTCAAGGTAATGACCAATTAAAATATACAATAATTATTGTCTACCGAAATACGAGACATTTATTTTCATATAATGTAATCCGTAATAAAATTACTTACTATGTAGCTATTGAAAATAAAATACGAGGGTGGTGCAAATAAATCATACACAATGTAATTGCGTTGGTTTGCGAAATACAATCAGAACCAATTGGAAATAAATCCTTCAAAGGAGGCTTTGACCACGATTTTAAAGTAAGAAAAATCGTTTTAGCCAATTGCATTATATTAGCTAATATTCTAAGGGTTGAAAATAAAAATCAAATTTAATTACGATTTGCTTTAACGTCGAACTGAAGAAAAAATGCAATTAAGAAACAAGTTTTATATTGAAAGCAGCGCATAATTTCATTTAATACTTACCAATAAAATTCATGCTTAATAATCGAATATTGATTAAAATTTCAAATTATAAATTTGGTAATAAATGAAGGTAGGTTTATTTATGACAACAGCTTCAAGCAACTGATTAAATTGTCATATATGTATTAAATAGAAGCCATGTATTAGAATCCCTTCTAGAAGATTAAATATATTCATGTTCGGGATTAAATTTAAAGGGCAATCAGGGACGATTTAATTAAAACATTTTACTTATTGCGTAAGGCAAAATTTGAATTCCATTGATTTTTAGATAATTGCTTCTGGAAACTATGCGATACAATAATTGTTCAGAGTTTCTCTAAAGGTCGTGCACAAATTTATTGCGAATAAAAGCTATCTTATGAAACAAAAACGAGATTTTAGTACTAGTAATTACGAACGGTTCGCAAACAAAAGTTGAAAAGACGAATATTTTCAATTTCATTCGGGATTTTCACAAAAAACGAGAAAGAGATAAACATGTAAATTGAAGAAAGAAGTAGAAGAAAACATTGATGTAATTTTCCATGAAGTAGATAAATAGACAAATAATTATAAGTAATTTGCAAAAAAAAGAGTAAAGACGTATAACAAGCCCTTTTTTTCGTTCAAAATAGTTATGAGTGGTAATGAGATACCCTCGTTGTTGGAGGGAGGACGTACTCCCCACTCCAACCAATCAATTGTTTATAGAATATTGAGTATTTTTATCTTCCCAGAGAGTAAAAACAAAAGTTTTCATAAACCATAAGTGTCTCTCATCCTCGAAAAAAGAAGTTTGGTTGTGGCACTGTGCTAGGAGGTACTTCATACCAAAAATGAGACTTTTCGTCTTCGTAACCAATTTAATGATTTTGGAAATCATTATACGAAAAACTGGTTATCTTTTTACTTGGTTTTTCTTGGTACTCCATTTCGAATAGTAAATTTAGCAAACTTAACTTTGATCTAGTAAATTTTCACACAAAAAACAAAAACCTTAAAATTATCAATTTTGGTTTTCTTCAACTGCAATTGTGACATCTTCAATACCCCCTCCCCTCCCAGATCCACCAATCTATAATATCTTGCGTTGCTTTTTCTAATCATTAGCAGCCGAGAATATTTCAAAAATACTTCAAAAATACAAAATACAAAAATAAATGGAGATTTGCTAAAACATAAAAAACGTAGAGATGAGGCAGTCAGCTATTTAAAAATTCCTCAAAAGCGTTACGTACCGCTTTTGATTTATTGGAAACGATGAAATAAAGTCCTTCTCTGCGGAACTATGTAAGATTTAATGTTTTCTCAATGAATGCTAGTCCTTCGTTGCTGATTTTGCATATTTATAGTTGTTTTTATGTATATATCAAAATTTTTTAAACATTTTATGATCTACCTCTCAATACTGGGGCACCCGGGGAGGTATTCTGTAGTATCTGTAATACTGTAGTAATTCAGTAGTTGGAACCTTTTTCTCTCTAAAATGCTAACTTTCGCTTATGCCTGATTTCTTCACTTTGAGCTGATCTATCTATTAGATAAATTAACAAAGTAACCAATCACGGGGCAGCAAAACAAAATAATCAGAAATATGATTGGCTACTTGGTTAATTTATCTTATAGATAGATTATCTAGAATATCGGGAAGATATAATCAAAAAGATTATCCATGGAAGCATTCCTATTTTATTCGATGTTTTCTATCCGATATTTTCGGTTGCTATAGTGCAAGCCAGAAAGTTATCAGGGAACCGCCACTCCATTGTTCTTTGATCGGTGATTTTTTTGCTTCTCATTTTCAGATTCAATTTGAAGAACTTCGGTTGGTTTTAAGCATCCTAATTCAAAACTGCATCTAGCTTTTTATAATTTTGCTTTGATCGGTCCAACATCGGAAATAAAAACAAAGCACCAGAGATTATAATAAGAGGACTAACAGTAATGAGCATCACTACGTTGAATATGAAGAATTCCTAATAATAACAAGAATTTATGTGCTTAACCCCTCAACGTGACATACATGATATGCATTTATTTGCAGAATTATGCAGCCACGTGGCAGTCTCGGGCCCACATAATTCTGCATATTATTATTCAATTATTTAAAATTTGCTTCTGTCACGTTTGATATTGAATTGCTTTTATCTAATATATCTCGTATTTCGTTTATTTCGTTTATCTTCTTATATAAAATAATTAAAAATAAAGTAAGTTATCATATTCTGCAAGAAAAAAATTGTTGTTTTTACCCTAAATTAATTAAAATATTATGCGATGGGTTATTGGTTGTTTTTGATTTTTTAGGAACTCGGATTATCACTTTCATAGAAGAGGCACCCGTAATCGAGGCTCTTCTTAAATATTATTTTTGATTAGTCATGGAAAATTATGTTTACATCGATGTGATTTATCCATGCCATCGATGTTGAAGAAACCTTTGTATTTGTTTTGAGTAATTTGTGTCGCATGAGCCCACACATTTGAAGAACATTAATCACGATGTGATTGATTTGCAATTTGTTATTGAAAAATCGCGTACATTTGTTACTATAATCTTTGTAAATGTTCTGTTGTTCTTTGCAAACTTTTTTGTAAGTGCGTAACTGTCTTCACGAGAACGACTACTCTTCTCGTGTTCGAAAGATATCCTGACTCCCCCCTTGCAGTTAGATTTCTATTGCACCCTTTGTCTTTAGTCTATTGATCTGGAATCTAGTGCATACATTAGTAGAACGATAATTCAAGGTATCCATGGACAAAACCAAGATCAAGAGAGAAAACAATTTGGAGAGAGGCTAAACGTTTCCTCAAAATGCACCATTACCCTTCTAGAAAAATAATAAATATAGATCATTGATACTTGTTAATTTATGAGGAAGAAATGTATATTCCACGATATCCTAACCTCATGTGCCCGTTTGCTCAGTTTGACCCATTGCGACGATGCGATTTGATAATGTGGGCTTTGTAATAAAGTTCAATTCTCGTTTTGTTAATTTGCAGTTACAAATGAAATATAAAGATTAAATTTATATCGATATTGATACTTAATTGATAAAATACGTTACAGTGTATTATTGAATAAAAAGTAGCACTCGCAAATACTATTACAATCAATTTATAATATTGGATAATTTAATTGCGGCAAACTGTAAACACTCCAATATCACGTATCGCACTTCCATTACAAATTGATTGCCTTAATTAATTTCATACGAATTAAATTTAATTAAATAAGTTAATAAATTCCAATTCGAGTGGTATGATTCTCAAGCACATAAAGCGCTGTTTTGGTATCCATTACTGGAGCGCGATAAAATTAAAATATCGCAGTGTTTATTTTGTTGAGAAAAATATGAGCTTTACTAAGTAGCAAAGAACACCATTAATTATTTTTATTTCCTGTATTAAACCTTAACAATAAACTTTGTTTGATGATATAAAATTTTATCAAGATGCTCTCCTACGATTTCAGACGAACAATAATAGAATTTATTTATTATACATAATAATTATCTTAAGCAAAATATATATAAATCAACAAACAGAATTAATTTTTCAGGATTTGTAACGACAGAAATTAGGTATGAAAATAGCAATAGCCATGGAACCGATTCCAAAAATAAATAAATAAGGCTATTATTTGAACTAGCTAATTTCTGCATGTAAAATTATTTTTTTGTTGATTTAAATGCAGAAATTACACACACACAACATGTTCTTATGACCATGAGTCGCGGTCACCACCCTGGAGTAAAATTAAACTGAATTTGTAAAGTTAAAAAAGTGAAAGTAATTTCCTTTCAACTTAATTTAGAACTTTTAATAATAAATTTTGTTCAAAAAATTTTATTCATAAAGAAAAAGCTTTTCCAATATACAAACCAAGTTTATAAATATATACCTACGTTAAGTTATATTTAAAATGGCATTTGAAAACTTTTTTAACAGAAAATAAACAAGTTAATTTGTTTTAAAAAAATTTTTGTTTTACGTTGGTACATAAAGTTCGCGTACACGCGCTATTCCAATTATAGCATGCAGCATCTACCACAAAAAAACAGGTAACATTTTTAATTGAAAAAACGTCGATCAAGGATTAAAATTAGTAATTAAAACTTGTTTGTTAAACATAAAATGTTTAGGTTTGTACCGTGGTTAGAATTACACGTTAAACTACATAATTATGTCGTTCAGATAAGTGAAAACTGCCGATGGGCAATCCATTTTGTGCGCCAACTTTGACAAGCCTTGATTGATTTTCCTTTTCTACCATGCCATATTCAAAATTTGAAGTTTGAAAAAGCTGTTCCGAGTTTCTGGTTACAGCTGTGTAAGGTGTACGCGGATTACCTTCAATGTTAATCCATTGCGGATATTTATAATTGAGCGTCGTTATGGATCGATCACGGATTGAACTTGTATCGTTTTAAAAATATTGTCAAGGATTTTTTTTATTCCTAAATAAATGTATTAAATTAAAATTTGGAAAGCCCGAGATTAAAATTGCTTGATCACTTAATCTCGCTACAAAAAGTATTTTTCAATGAAAAAGACAAATTCTTCTACAAAACGTGAAATAATTGATCTGATTTCGGTAAATTCAAAATTTTTAAATCACATACTAAGCGGAGGATTTGAGCTTATCGAAGCTTTATTTTAGGTTATGGCAGAGTTCTATAAGTTTATATAAACTTAGATAATGGCTTTGTGTTTTGACAGGTGTTCTCACCGAGTTTGATTATCCATTAGGTATTTAATTGAAGCAAACACAAATGTATAGATTAACACCCAAAAACTTCCTAACTCAATTAATAGCGTGGAAAAGTTCTCTTGACTAGTGACATTCTATTTGCTCGTCATCAGATGTTTCTATGTATGAAATTAATAATCTTTCCGATAGAATAATAAATAACGAATTATTGTTCCATCCCTTGGTTTGTAATATAATAGAATCCCATGTAAATAACAATTGTGTGTCAATATCCACGCATAATCAATCGCTTGCCATTAATTAAACTGCATAATTTACATTGCTATTTGTTTACCATATAATCCAATTTCATCAGAGTTCATGATTGAAAATATATATCAATTGGAAGTTTTGATGACGAGATTCTATTCTCGACTGTTCCGTTGATCAAAGGCAGACTGACAGACTAATATCAACATTTTCATGTAAAAATGACCGAGCCGTAGCAATTGAAACTAAAATTATTGAAATGTTGAGAAGGTGAAAGGAACCGGTAATGATTTTTAATTTTGAATTTTGCTGATAAGAGTCAGATTCAATGGCGTGATGTCTATTTTCTTAAAGCCATGAATATTGTGTACATAACATACATATACATATGCTTGTTTTGGTTGTGACCTCCAAATCCTAGTTCACATTTTGCATTTTGCTGATGCCAGATTTTGTTTTAAAATTTTATGTATCGATAACTTTGTGAAGGTTTTCGTGGATTGCTTTTCCCAGCTTCGGATTCTTGAGGTTATGATGCCAAGTTCAAATTGAAACTAGATATGCTGGATTACTATGTCAAAATTTCGTGAAAATCGTTTCCTATCTTCTTGGTGATCGGTCAATTCTGATCCTTAAAAGTCTTTAAAACATTTTGTATGTTTCATTTTATATCAATAATAATTATTATTACCATTTATGTATATTAAGTTAGAACAGGATTTGATTGAGTTTATTGTTATGTGTATTCATTTATAGTTCTAAAGTATAAAATGAAGCTGCAACTCGGAATCGATAAAACTTTGTTTGTATGGATGAAACTTTTTGCTTGTATTATTCTCAGTTCTCTCTCCAGTTTAGGAGCCATAATTCCTTTGATGTGTTTTACTCAGGCCATCTGTCCAATCCAATCATTCCTACATTTAAACAACACCTGAGAATTAAGGATCTATGAACATCCCGCGTTTCGAAGTTGGAAGATGAAAGCTAATTACCCTTTACATCACATATCCTATGAGGCGTAACGTAAGCTTGAATTAATGCACCTATATGACTTCTATCCGCCCCTCCCCCATAAATTTTAGCAAAAATGTTTTCTTTTTTTTTATTAATATAAACTTTATTTTTAAAGCGATTTAATAGCCTCAAGTATGAATATTTTGTATTCAAAATCTACATTTACTTACAAATAATGCAATTGCATCAATAAAATAGGTATAAAACTGGTAAACTTTAGAAGAATTTAAAACCTCTACATATTGAGGAGGTTAACCAAATTTAAAGTTTATTAAAATTAAATTATGACACCAGCAACGCGAGACTATGACTTTTTTGTGGATCTAAAAATACAATAAGCGGATGGGAAGAATTCTAAATACACTTGAAGGGATTTATCGGCAACTTAAAATGAAAAACAGGTTTTCTCAACGTTAAAGGAATTCGGGAATATAGGCTCTCAGAATTCTGGGGTACTAGCAGGGCATATCAGAGCTATTTGGTTCATTCAGTTTATTTTAAGCAATACTGAACTGAAAATGTAAGCATTATCTGCTTGGTCGTTGCTATGGTGACGTGACAAATACTAAAGTGGCATCACAAAAATTAAAAGGTCTAGATCTAACTGACGAGATTCATTTAAATCGAAATATGAGTAAAACATGCGTTTAAAATACATAAGTGAAAAAATTTACGAATTTATAAATTCAATGAAAGTAAATCATTAAATTAATTTTATAAATATTTGCTGTTTTGCCTTCCGATACTAAGATGGTCCTCGGTGAAGGACGGGGGGAAGGATAGGCCCATTAAGAAACAATCTGCTCTTTTCAGAACAAAACACCAATAAAATCTACTAATATAATAAACAGAAATATTTTTGACTATTAGATTTTCTAAAGAAATCCGTGACAGCATATATTTATCTTTAAAGTTTAGGGAAGAACAACATTCAAAATCTGAATAACTAAATTTAATAACCAAAATTTCGGAATTATATTATATTATAATGTAATATAATCAAATAAATTAACAAAGTCGCACTTAGAAGAATTACTTTGAATTCGTTCTATACATGCGTTACAGATACACAGATACATAGAAGCCAAGCATAGGGGGGGCAAGGTTTAAGCCTCTCTGAGAGTTTACATACTTCCGCAGTTTATAGTTAATTGTTTGAAAAAATTTTTTTAGAATAGTATGGGGAATAAAAATAATTTTCAAAATAACTCAAATTAGAATACAATAATTAAAGAGGGGGAAACTTTTTTCAAGAAGGAAAAATATCCACAACAATAAAAACTACAAAGAAACCAAACTATTGTTGCTATAATTCTGAAATTCTAGAATTTAACTTTAAATTTTGTAAAATATAGAATGACATAACATTGTTAAAATATGTTAATTACTTTTTTAAAAATATTCATCATTAATAGTTTAAACAACCTCATTATGTAAATAAATTATTGTACTTATATGGCTTATAAACTTTTATGAATTCTGATTTGCAAACTTTGTTTGTTGTTATTTTTGCTCCACCTGTTGACAACATTTTTCCTTTAAAAAAAATTTCTCTCTTCTAGTATTTCAGCATTGCAAATATCATAACTTTATTGAATACTGAATACTTTTAAGCTATTTTTCAAAGTAATTTAAATTTGGTGGAGTACTTTCAATGTCAGAAGCACATGGATGGATGAATACATATACAGATAAAATGGTTTCCCCTCGAACTTCAGACAATATCAAATAAATTAAACACTTGAAATATCCTCAAGAAATCGTATTGAATAGTGTACGGTCAGGTGATCAGGAAAGCCATGCAACTAAACTTCCTCATTTCATCTCTCGTGCTAAATCCGATTCAAGTGTATAGTATTCCAGGACATTGGCCAAAAATACAACAAAACATTTGACTTCTATAGCTTATACCTATACAAATATTCTTATCCTAGCCATATTACTGAAATATTGACGATATTATATCAAGTTTATAATAATAAAATGATATAATATATTATTTAACCTTTCCCAAACCAAGGTTTCGAGTTAACCAAAGCCTAACAATAATTTCTTGTTATTAACTTTAGGGTTTGCAAAAAACTAAATTAATATTTATAAGCTGTAAGGTTAACAATAATAATAATAGTAAAAGATTAGGCCTAGAGATACATGGTCAGTCCGTCTCTGTCTTTGATTCAACGTTTTTGTGGTGACTAAATGAAACGGGATAACATGAATCATATTAAAAAGTTTCGTCCCTACAGGTATTTCTCAGAAACATAAAAATTTGACTACCTGACGAAATCAACGAATAGGATTAGGTGCCCCGCAATAAAAAAATTAACACTTCGAGTTAGGCAAAAATTTCTGATTTTACCAAATGTTTTACGCAAGAACAAGAAATTCTTTGAGTAGTTTGCATACCTGCGAAGCCCTTCGGTCCTACGTGGTACTTCAAAATTCAAATTTTGTAAAAATGCAGTTAAAATTTAGAAAATAAAACATTGGTAATTCACGGCTTAATTAAAGCGGTTTTGCCAGACACCAATTTAAAATCCAGTTCAATAATCAATTCGTCATATTTTTGCATATAATTTGCACACTAAACAAAGAAAACGCATCGATATTTAGCAATTTCACCAGTAATCCTCTAATTTTTATGTATTTAGGAGAGCTATAATTAACGAAAGCGTTGCATTCACAAGTCACCTAATTTCAAGCAAATAAAAAATATGAAAAAGCGCTCTTTTTTTTAACACAGAATTTAAATTCTAAAATTAAGAAAACAAACGCATTTTAATTACAAAACTTTCTGCTTAATTAAAAAGTTTTCGAATAATCCTAAATATAATATTTAAAATCGTTTAATTAAGAAAGGCAAAATTAAGCTGTGGAATAATTTTGACGTTATTAAAAAATATATCGCGATAATTGAGAAAGTTTACTTACAGGGCTTAATAATTTGGAAACTAAATAAATAAATAACATACCGTAATTAATATTCACACTGTATTGAAAATTTAACATTTGTTGATAATTTTACACTAACATGCACATTAAAAAGTCAACATTTTTCCATTATTGCCACGATTGCACCGAATAACAAAACGATTTTTGCGATAATAACAGCTTTCACTGATTTGTTACTTAACCAATTTGTGCACGATTAATTTCATTGTTAACTTTGTGGTTACCATACGCGATTATTATCACGAGCTCGGATTATTGTCATTATTTTGTTACATCCCACCACACCAACTAAAAGTAGTACTGCACACTTGAGTTGTTGTCCAACGCACTGAATGATGAACAACAGAGTACTACAACTGACAAAAAAAAGCATAAGCATCATCGTTTTCCTTCGTTTTTTTTTAGAGTACGTAAACAATGAACCACATTGCTTTTTAATTCTATGCACAGATTTTCAGTTGTTCACAAATAAAACGTTAAATTATTAATAGAGAAGCTACGCCTGACACATCTAGTTGAGCAAGTGTTACAGTAAACGACTTCCATTTCAATAAAAATTAGAGCGTGATTAATCTTCAAGACGACCCCGCAAATTGTTATTTAAATGAACCAAGTAGTGCTTTGCTCATCGTGATTGTAAAATTGTTGTTATTTGTTCTTAAACGATCACTTGGATTCATTAATTCTTTAAACTTGTGTACAGGGTACGGTCAGAAAGATCGATCACTTTCTTATAGACGGTACTTGTGCTGTGCCTGGGTTGACAGTGACTAGTGGTGGGAGATACCAGTCGCTCTCTGAGATCCGTTGCCTCAACTTCCAAACTTTTCGAGTTGGGGCTACTTGAGGATGTTTTAGTAAGTAAGCGCGTGTCAAAACCGCTCGAGCCCCGGAGCGACCCGGAGGGTCGCAGGGCGCGAATATTTTGACAGCGCACACATCAGAACCGAATTCACACAAAAGTTTTTTTTATTTATAATATTTTTTATTGCGCCTAAATGACTTTGCGCCTAAACGCATCGCGCCTAAACGGATCGCGCCTATATGTCTCGGCGCCTAGGGCGTTCATAAAATACGTCACGCTACCACCAACTTTTTTGACCCTCCCCTATTGTCACACTGTGTCACACTTCGTGACCCCTGTAAATATTTCGTCACAAAACTAAGATCCCCCTGAATATAATAAATTTCAATGAATAGTACACAAATTTTGAGAATTAAAAATATTTATTTAGTTTTATAATAAAATTTGAATAAATTAATAAAAATCTTTTATAAAGAACAAATAAAGAATAATTCTATTTATCAGAAGTCCAAGGATTCTGTAAATCGCCAAAATATCTATAATTGGTATTGCAACGGCGAACGTCACATTGCCGTAGATCCCCCGTTCCTTTGTCACATCTTGTCACACTCAGCAAGACCCTCCCCTTGTATGCGAACGTATTTTATGAACGGCCCCTATGTCTCGACGACTAAATGGGTCGCGGCTAAATGTCCCGCGCCTAAACGGCTCCGCGCACTATATGTCCTGCGTCTATTCGGCTGCGCCTATTTGGCTGCGCCTATTCGGCTGCGCCTAATTGTCCTAACCGTTCTATGATTGTTTTCATTTAAATAAAAGAAATCTGCTGTTGGGATGTTAACACGACCCCGCGGCCCCTGTGTTTTGTTTTACATAGAACGATACCGCTAGTTTTGGATACCGATAGTTTTGGATTGGTACTCGATTGTTTACTTATCCAAGCTCGTCAGGTTACCTGAACCCCACAGCTAGCTTCCTGATCGTTCCAACTGTCAAGATCGAAGACTCCACCAAGTTAATTTTTTTTGAGCCGTCACATTTAATTTGATATATTTTGCAATTTGCTACTAGCATTGCGCGAATTATATTTGTTGGGCCATTCCTTGAATGCATTTTTATTTTTGATGAGATAATCAATTTATCAATAATAAATTACATTATTTTTTAAAGCGGTAACTCAGTCACAGAAGCGCATGGTTACATATTATTCCTGTACGCCGAGTATACTTCTATCCTACAAACGCCAATTTCAATAAATTATTATTATACTTCTATTTTATTTTGATTATTATAAATATTATTATTTTTTGAGTTTAAAGGGCTAGCCCAATATTGCGCCCAACTGTAATTTTTAACTTAATAATTAAATCTAGAATAGATCAGCACTCATTATTACTCGCGGCATTAGGCCCGGTCATTTCCTTTCCCTCGGCAGCAGCAAATTCCACAGTTTCTTTGGTGTCTGCTGTTTTTATTGACATACAGGTTGGTTTCAAACTGCCTGGCACCCAAACCACATCTTTCCAACTTGCTTCTTAAAACATATCAATTAGCGTCCCCTGTATAACTCTCCACCATCAAACAGAAGAGCCGTTAGCGTCTCCTGCCTCTATGAGCTAGCAAAAGAACACATCTTTTTTGGCCAGCCGCTCCTGATATTAGCGGCTACACGCTTTTAATCTGCTAAATGTCTAGGCCATTACACCGCCGATTAAAACTCTAACAATCCGCTGTTTAATTCAAAAGAGCCGTGCTTCGTTTCATGGATCATATATTCAAATGGCTTTTTAAGTGTATGAACTTGCATTTGTACTACCTTTGAGCACAGTAGCAACAACAGTGACTGGTGCAGGTAGGCGGCGAAGTAAATTTTGATTTACCCACCATACTACCCATATAACATCAAAAGATAAAAATAGAAAACCAATTTAAAGAGGAAAATAATAATATTGCTAATACCAGATTACCAAGGCTGTTAAGGGATTCACTACACTTACAGTAATAATTTTCACATTATATACATTACTACGATACAGACAAATACATAAATAGCAAAAGAGATTTCTCAATTTAAGCTATTACACTTTTTATTGATAAAATTGCATCCCCTTAGCCATAGGGGTGGGAACTCGGAGGGCACATTTCGCTCCAAATCAACTGTTACTTGTAACCGAGGGGTTGACCGCTGGTGAAGTTGTTGTACACATCTCATGAAGTACATTAAATCTCATGTGAAGTACATGAAGTACTTGTGAAGTACATGAAGTACTGGTAAAAACATGATATACATTTTTAGCTCATTTGTTTAAATATCATGGAGGTTTGGTAGCTCAATAAAAAGCTTTGGTAATTCATTGTTTCCTTATGATTAATTAATTACATTGAAGCGAAAATAACGCGCTTGTCCCGGTTTTACAGAGACGGCTCCAGAATATGATAATACAATTTAAACTATCTTCTTATGCTTCTATCTTTCTTTAACTATAGTTATCTATCAGTTAAAATACATTAAAGTTAAATTGACGAAATAACCAATAAGGTGTTTGATTTGGTTTTGTTTTGTTGTGTGTTTGGTTATTTCGTTGTGGTCTGATTGGATGAGTTTGAATAAGGTGCATGTCCTCAGTCCCCTCCATTGCAAATTTTTAATTTAAAAAAGTCTAAATCTATTGTTTTCTTTCTTTATTCTCGGTTGAACCTTTTTTGTTTTTGAATTATTTAGAAAATTAGTTGAGGGGCTGGAGACTTGCTGGCTCCCCCTCCCAATTTTTAAAATAATCTTAATAATCGTTTGTGCATGATTGTACATAATTTATTTTCGCTTTACGCTTTAATTAATAAAAATAAATTAGTTAAACCGGGGGATCTGAAGAAGTAAACTGAAGATCTCTAGTTGCAGAGGTACTGGAAAGCGTTCCACACCCGCAGACCCCGGATTAAATAGTTTATTTTATATCAGAAGTATACTGAAGATCTCCGTAGCACCGGCACTGAAAGGCGTTCCATACTCCTAGACCCCGGATTGAATAGTTTATCTCCCGTTGCAGAGGCACTGGAGGTGTTCCACACCCCAGACCCCCGGTTTAAATAATTTATTTTTATTAAAAGTGAATTAAATATTTCAGCATATCTCAAGTTTATTAAAATTAGCTATGGCCAAATAAATGTGTTTAATTTGTAACCTGACAATTAATTATAAACTGCGTAATTATAAATTCCGTACCTCCTGGGAGGGGGAGGGGTAGATCTCTGCATCGGAAGATCTTCAGTTTACCTCTGATAAAAAATGAACTACCCAATCCGGGGGGTCTGGGGGGTGTGGAACACCCTCCAGTGCACAAAGTTTGGAATCTTGGTAAGTCTCTGAAATACCGATGAAGTACGTGAAATACAATGAAGTATCGATGAAGTAGGTCAAGTACTGTGAATTATTGATGAAGTGTGGTGAATTGATGGCGAAGTACGTGAAGTCCCGTGAATTACTGCTGAATTATATGAAGTACAAAGAAGTATGAAGAATTATGATAATGTACGTGAAATGTGAAGTTAATTGTACACGATTTCCTCTAGCGGTTGACCCCTTCCTTGTAACAGACCCATAAAACATTAGGTATATTTATGTTATCTGCTCACGGATTATAGAAAATTCTTCCGCGAAGAAACCTTGCCATGGTGGGGCCCTAGAAGCAGGGGTGAGCAAAATAATTGACAAAATGTATTTTAAATACAAAATACAGTATTTGAAGTACAAAATACAATATACAGCATTTAAAATACAAAATTCAAGATGTATTTTAAAAACATCTTTTTAAAAAAATTTAAAAAGATCAAATATTATAAATAAAAGCCATTCTTTATTCAACAATTAAGTGTACTATTTAATTTTTAAATAAGTGATTTCTTTTCTAAAATAGAAGCGTTTCAAAATTGTGACTCAATGTTCTCCAAGTTGGAGAATGAACTATCCTAGCAAAAAAAAAATCTTTCTACAGGTACAGAAAAACACAAACTTGTATTAAATTTAATAAAAGTGTTTTTAACATTTTGGTAATTATCAAAAATTGAAGCATCGACTTCAAAAATTGTAATACTTCCAATAATGCAGTAGAATAAGTTGCATTGGTTTCCTCCAAAATGTATTTTGTATTTATGCATTTGAAATACATAAAAATACAAAATACAATACAAAGGGACAAAATACATTACAGTTTGTATTTGAAATACAAAATACATTTGTATTTGTCATACAAAATGTATTTCTATTTGATTCAAATTTTTTAAATTGTAAGGTTAAATGAACACTAAAACGAAACATTATTTGTAAGCTTTCTGCAATGGTTCCTGCTGTCATCAGACGTTTAACGATAAACGTCATTTATTGTTCATTTAACCTTCTAATTTAAAAAAAAATTGGAATCAAATATTAATTTCAAAGGTTAATAATATATATAATTTCAAAATGTATTTCAAATACATGTATTGTAATATTGCCCACCCCTCCTAGGAAACTCACCGATCAGTAATACTGAACTAATAAGTAATTTCTTTAAATATTATTCCCACTTTGAACCTATTCCAAAAAAATACAATTTTATGACCTAATGGAAAGAGGGTAATGAAATACCTTTCCCCTGATGTATGTATCATTCACAAGAAAACTAAAACAGGATCATACAGCTTCATCATAAATATTAAATATTTAATGATTTGCCTTCCGATGCTAGGGGGCATCAAAAATAAAAATTGCTATAGTATCAAAGAATAATCGAAAAAAATTGAAAAAATAATCAGAAAGAGCACACAGTTTACACTTTGCGAAATACAGTGCGCCATTTGCATATTAAATGGGTCCAAATCACCGGATCCAACCCAAAACACGTGGTCCTAGATGTGCAAAGAGCACACTTTACAAATTCAAAAATTAAATTTTGATTTAGGATCACAGTGAACTACTTTACCCTATGCACTTTGTTCGATAACTAACTGCTCCGACACTTAACCCTAATTATTATGAATTATTATAATAACAAATTAAAAATAAAGTTAATTGAGTTGAAAATGTACCAATTAATTAAGAAGATTAGAGTTTTTAAGTTATGTAAAGAGATAGTTTTGCTGGTGTGATTTAAACAGAAGCTGAACGAAAAAGTAAATTTATTTGATTAGATAGCAGCTTAATTGGAAAAAAAGAAAGAGAGCATATAATAATTAATCATGTAAAATTGAGCACCACGTAACGCACAAGTTGGTCATGCATGTTGCAAATCAATCTATTCGTTTTAAAATAAATATAATTGTTTAACAATTTATTCAAAGATAACAGTATAATATAATTATTATACTGTAACTAGCCAGTGAGAGAAAAACTTGTCTATATAATAGTTTGTGTAAGAATCGACCCTAGCACTGAAACGGAATTGCCTCGTTGGATACACAAACTGATTTTCTTTGTGAAAAAACTCTTTGTGCTTTTGTCCTTTGACATATAAATAAGCAGATGACCAATCCAAGAGACCAAGTCCTTCACATTCTTACTGCACAGGTCAAGTGCCTCGACAGCGAAAACTTTTCGTTTTATATTTGTTGTACTTTACAATTTTTGTAACTGCCGAACTGGAAGTTTGGACGTAATCAAATTTGAAAGCTTTTAACGTCTGATAAAAAAAATTAGTAACTCTTAATAATTGATGATTAAGATATAGCAAAAAATAATTTTTTTCATATTATCTTCATGACTTTAGCAACGAGTTTTGCAATATTCCTAAAGGAGCAACTTGGATGCAATTTGAAAAACACCAATAGTAATACGATCCGGTTAAACTAGATTGGATTGCACACTAGCTTACAAATTATCTTCATGCTTTCAATTTGGGAGTTCATTCTATTCCTTCTTTTTCAGTCCAAAAGACTATTGATGGACTTGGAGTCCCAGGTCAGAAAGATTTGCTAGCCGGCCAAAAATCTAATAGATAAAAATCGCACATACAATATAGTAGAAAGTTTATGTCCAGCAGTGGATGCTGGGTTAGAAATTATAATTTATTTAGCAATTCGTAGTAATTTCTAATAAATATTTGAATAAAACTCCCCTTAGAAGAACTAAAATCACATTTGCTAGTGAAACTGAGTATATTCAAGCTTCCAATGACACTAAAACCATTCAGTTTCTTTAAGTAAAGTAGTTTTGTATGAAAATCTTGCAATTTTAAAAATCCAGCATACGCTATTGCAATTTCCAACAGTTGGTATCAGCTGCAGAACGTTATCCTTTTGTGTCATGCTAAAAGCATCAACTTCCATTAGCTCCTGATATACGTTGTTAGTTTCAACATTTGGGATCAGCTGCTCACATTTAACTTTTCAATTATTGGTGTATAAAAATCGATATTAAAGTCCCAATGAATTGATAAAACTTTATTTAATAATGTTACAGTATAAGTTGAAATTTCAGATTCGAACTCGAAATGTCAGGTTCAAAGTGTATGAAAAATAATCGACGACAAATTTATATATTTTCAGAACAGTAAATTAATTCAATAAACCTAATCCAGCGTCGAAAAGATTTTTGTGGAAAATTGAAATTCTTCTAACAAAATTTAGCTCATCGTTTATTTCAACACGAAAACTGGCCAATCCTTACTAATGGTAAATTTGGTAACCCCGTAATTGGATTTTATCTAAGCTTTTAATTTTCAATCAATATTAGTTAAGTCAAATTGTGTGTAAGTACAATGGAAACTAAGCTTTTCCGGCTGAATTTTATCTTTTTGATATTCTAGCAAGCTTTACTTCTAATAAAAGAAAAAATAAAAACAAAGTTAGAAATTAACTTATATCTTTTTTTGGATTTTCGTTCATAAAGAAATGTGAACGCAGGGATTCGAATGACATATTGAAACCCAAAATCTCTCGAGCAAAAAAGCACACCTATGGTTTACTAATTCCAATAAATTTTTATTCCTGTTTTATTTATTCTTTAAAAGCTCAAACAAAGTGAAATTTTAAAAAATTTAGATAAGGTAAAACGGAATTTATGGTTTATGTTGTTGAAGTTGACGCTGACACTTAAGTTGTTGAAGTATACAAATCACTTAGTGTATCTGATGACGTTGGTGGTGAGAGTTGACCAACTTCAGTTGTTCGAATGATCTGTTAAAAAGATCACAAGACAATTTTTGTTTTAAATCATGAGTTATTTAAGTTTGAAACTTTTGGTAGAGTTTTAAAGAGGTTCAACACCCACACTTTAATAATTCTGGCAAACTTTATTAGTAGACTTGATATTCTATATTATATTCTACAATAATTAAGGCAAGTTGCGTCAGCGTCTACATGTAAACCATTAAACTATAAATTATTATAAAGAAAAATCTTAGCAACTAAATTACAGTATACCTGTCTGTCTGTGTGCTTGAGCTGTAGCAATTTGTACATAAATTGGATTTATTAGCGAAATGCGTTTGTCGAAATAAAAGTTTTACTTTATCAAATTTTAAATTTTAATTAATGCCACTGGAATTCATTTTATTTGTGAATCTTAATCAAAAAGCTAATTAATTTTACCTTACAAAATAAAATGAAACAAATAACAGTGAATATGAAAAACCAAATAGCTGCTACAACCAACATCATTGTAATATGCACATAAAGGGCACTCCAATATAACTCAGGCACTCACTTGCTAAAATGAGAACTTTTCCATTTTTAAAATTCACAATTACTTTAATTTTCACGAAACTCAGCCCATTTCCATTACGAATAAAGGTGTTACATTTTTTATCTCAATCCAACGACATTCCATTTATTAACTCTCACCAAGATAAATTTTTTAATTTAGCAAAGGGTTGAGCCTAAATTTAGGACGAGGAAAATTTGAATGATTTTGTTTTAGAGGTTAATTAAGTTTTGATGATCGGACTTAATTGTCTCGATAATGAAGAAATTTCACTTGGCAAAACGTAATGAAAAGGCGAAGCAAAAACTACCCATTAGGAAGTTATTTTGTTGTGTTGCATCAAAAAATTTGTCGATATTGCTGGTACAAAAGTTGATAAGTGCGCTGTTTGCAAAAGCAGTTTAAAATTTAACAGGATGAAGCTTATAATACAGACAATGAAAATTAAAGCTCGTGCTTTCAAATTAAAACTTTCTTATTAAAAAAATTTAAAAGCGGTTTTCATTTTTTATTAGCTCGGCGTAATTTTAGAATCTAATAACTTTAACTGATTCAGGTGAAGGTTAAAAATTGCTCAAGGATGAAGTATAGGTAGGCAAATTTGGTAAAAAAGTTTTGACATTTATTGATTAGCGTTAGAAAAACTTTTAGCAAACCTTCAATTATCGTCATATTTTAATTTATACTACCTACGTCAAAGTTTGAATTTGAAACCACATTCATCAATATTTTGTCAATTTCGTGCCTGCCTCGCAATTTATCTAAAATTGCATGTTTACATTTGGTGTATTGTCAATACTGCATCGGTAACTATTTTCGATAAAGTCAAAAATGGATTGTTCGCATGATTTTCAAGTGTTTGTAATTTACCCACGAGGAAAAGTTTTGTTTAATTTGTGTTTTCTTTTCTTCTTCACTATTATTTGTCTACAATCGGTCTTAGCTACATAATATTGGCTTCAGTGCCGTAGCCAGGTTTATTTCGAGTAATAAGGAGGCCCTTTATGGTTCGCGAAAACCTTTTCTGTTCTTCCTGGGCTCTAGGAAGAAAAAGGTATAAAAATACCTAATTTTCAAAGAGCCTACCGGATATAAGCATTTTGATAAACATAAATTGTTAGACGGGGGGGTCTAAGAGGTATTCACGACGAGGCAGTATTGTTTCAAAATTGATAATGATTTAGTTTTCTTGGAAATACAATTGGTGAAATAATATTTTGGGTGGTTATTTCATATCTCCCTTCCTTTCATTTTATGTTGTTGACAGACCTCCCAGCTTATTTGAACTATTGCTAGTGTATACTAAACTTTGAGATTTTAATACAATCGCCTGAGGCGCTGGCGATTGATTTATTTGCATCAATTAATGATATCAGTCCGTATGCAATACACAAACTACCTGTTTGGTATAGTAAATGTATGTAACAATAACATAATTTATCTCGAAATATGTAAAATCCATTATATTATTTCCACTTTCCCATGGCGCCATATTTAATATTAATCGTTTATTTTTATAAGTAGAATATTTATATGAATTTGTACGGTGTATATGTACATTGTTACTTTTTTTATTAATATGTTAGCTTCGCAGAAAATTATGTCACAATAAAAGTCTTAAATTAATATGTTTTACAATAAATTTGATGTGTTGGTACAATTTATAACTTAAATTAACTTTAAATATGCAGCGTCGCGCCAGGTTCACTTCTAAATAAAAAATTAATGTAAATTTCTTTCAACTACGCACATAATAAGTAAAAATAGAAAACATTAACGCAACATCAAGTGATATTTTAAAAATACGATAGGTATATAAAACCATTATTGAATCGTAAATAAATTATATTCCTTTTTAATTATACATAGGTACTTTTATTATTGTACTTGCATTATTAATATGTTTTAATTTGAATTTTATATAACAATTAAATCTCCTAATCAATATTTAATTTTAAATTTTATTGTATTTTTATTATTAAAATCTACCGCCCCATTATTTCGATTGGTGCGGCTCTTAGATATTAGCTAGGTCATAGAATCCTTGCCAAAATTCTCAAAAATCAATATTTTTCAGTATGGATGAAAGGACGATTCAGTAAATTACAAAACGTTTAATATCAAGCTGACTCCGTTTAACGGATGGTCAGGTAGCTAAGCAATAAAAATCGAAGGAAAGTTTTTGGGGTTTACTTTTTATGATTTTAAAAATTAATTTTAAATGAAAGTATCCTTTAAAAAGATCCAAAACTACACTAAAAGCAAAATATATAAATAAATAATTAGAAATAGATACATTTAACTTGAAGGCCACACTCAAAATTTTTCCGAGAAAATTCGAAGAAAAAATAAATTTCAGCTCTCCAAGTGAATTTAAAAATTAATCTTGTAGCTATTTTAAATGTTTAAAAAATGTACAGTTAAATAATCGAATATGGCAAGATCTCACTAGGAATGAAAATCAAAAATTTAAAAAAATATCAATAAAAAAACTATGTACAGTGCATTGAAGATAACGAGATTGGTAAACTGAAGAATATAATAAATTAAATAAACTGAATTAAAATTAATTTGATTGTAGGATAGGAAATATTCCCGTATGCTTGAGGGAAAACCTACATCATAACGAGAAATTCATGGATGGCACGGATAATTCCCCCAAAGCAACCGGGATTCAAACCCAGAACTCTCAGATCCAAAGTCTGAAACCCATCTGCAGAAAGCAATACTAATAAAATATTATAGAATTTAATGTTTTCAAAAATTAAGAAAAAATTTTGTTTAATTATTAATTCAACTTGGTTATTATTAAAATTCATTCTTAAAATATATTATAAAATTCAAAAAGATTTGCAAAATTACGGTGAGCAATAAACAATATTAAATGATGTTTCTGCATAATATAAGATGTAAAATATAAGATAAATTGAAAAATCTCTTAAGGACGGTCATGGTTTGGAATAAGGAAAATAGAAAACAATTTCAGAAATATTTTGAGTTGGGAAGCTAATAGTAATTTTTTTAATTCGTCCTGTTTCTTTCCTGTTTAGTTGGATAAATTTTTAAGCTTACATTTAATGCTTCTATTTAGTCTGTTTCGTTTGGGAAAAGAAAATTTCCCCCATTGAGAAATAGCGTGTAATTGTTGGCAAAATTAGTTTTAATTTTTCTATACTCTACAATCTCATCGGAAATATATTCTGGTATTTTCAAATCAGCAATCGAGTTTTCGTACGATTTTTGTCTTTTCTTTCCTAAACTTGGTCTTATAATCGACAATTTTGAATTACTATAGGAAAACAGCTTAAAAATAAATGCACATTTACCAATACTGGAATGAATGGTTTCGAATTAATCATGTTCAGTTATCTTATTCGCCTATTTGAAATGACAGGTTTCTTTCACGTTAAACGTACTATAATAATTTTAAAATAAAAAATAAATTTCTGCAAATTGCATTCAATTTTTCACGAATTTTCAAATACAGTAAATAACAGACAAATAATGCAAACCCAGAGGAAGAGGAATGGAACTATTTTGTTCAATGTAGAGAGAAAAGTGATACACAAATCCTTAACAGGTGAAAACTTTTATAGTAGGAACGAGTTTATGAATAAATCAATATCAATCATCACAGTCTACAGCTTTACGTTCCTTCTGAAAAACAGTTTTCCGTTAGTTTAAAATTGCAAATTGTGTAGTATCGTTTTCTTGTTTTCCTAATTGGATTTTTCTTCTTCATACATAAAATGTATAATTCTATACCCAATTACTTTCTTTTTGTTACTGATGTAATATTTTTGTAAAAATTTGTAATAACGAAAATACCTTTTCATTAGGATTTATTATTTATCTAATTATCTGCTATAAAAACAAAATTTGTTAAGAGAAAAAAAACTCGACGATAACAAATAAAAATCTCTAATTTAATGGAAAATGTTTAAAACCCACGCAGCTTATCATCAGCTCCAATCAGAAATGAAATTTTGTTTTCTATTTATTCAAAAGAAAGCCTAAACAATTTTGTTTTGGCTGTTAATGTCGTATGGTATTTTATCAAAGTCAAATTTTCCACGGTCGTTGAATGGAATTGTTTTTTCATGCCCATATCCAACTAACGCAGAAAAATTAAATAATTTCGTGTGATAAGTCAGTCTAGCTGTCATAATGGCCGAGTACGTAAACCAAAAACAAATCTGCATTTTTCATAAAATGCCAACACCACCACCGCCTGATTTAAAAATCTCATTAAAAAATTTCGCCAACAAAGAAAATTCAATGCTGCAGTCGTGCTTGTTAGCTGCACTTTTAATTACAAGTCATATTTTTTAATAAAAATTTATCGTGTCGCACAATTAAATTAATTGTAAAATACAAGCAGATTGCGCTTTTGTGTAAGACGATTAAACTTAAATAAGGGAATAATTACGGTTTGTTGTAAATCACGAAATCTTGTTCTACAATAAATTTATGATCATCCACAATACTTACAACGGGTTTTGTTCTACTAAATCTCAACAAACCCATCTTAATCGATTTTCTTAAGTGTGGTTTATTGCAAAATTTTGCTAAAACGCTTTCGGTTTGATTAAAATTAAATATTTTAACTATTCGCGTGCAAATTTGCCATTTTTTCCAATTAAGCTTCATTAAATGGATGTTATGAAAATTTCTAGTGCCTCGTTTAAAAAAGTTATCGTTTTTCACTTGCAAAACAAAATGAAATTTACCGAGTTAATTTAAATAAAAAAATGCTTAAATCGTGGCGCCCGAGAATGCTGTATTTGATCTTGGCCGTCAGGTGTCTTTAAGTGCATTAATTTCAAGTGGAGTACTTTTCTAATTTTTAACAATGTTAATCAAAAAACTCCGGCGACAAGAATAATAAAAATTACGTGATATTGATATTTTTAATAAAGGACGAGTTCTTGTGCTTTCACGTCACGTTATTTTTATTCCTCGCGCACTTACTTATTTAGTTTCACTTTTTAGTATTCCTTCAAATGCCTTCTGTCAATATATCTCGTGGTACAGGGAACTGTATTCTTTGTCGTGCGGATAATTTTGCCATATTGTCAAAGCTTCGCTGCCTCAGCTCCTTTTGATCAGGTCCAAGGAGTGATCAAAATTATCCTTAGAAACACCAAACAAATACCTTCCGAGCTGTAATTAACTACTTAATACTTCCAATAAACCCATGGGAGTGGCTAAGTCACCATTATAAATAAAATGTAACTTAGGTCCGATAAATAGGCTGATGCCCAATATCCAAGATCCAGTTACCCATGCGGAAGGACGCTAAATTTGCGAGTAAGAATGAAAAACGTCTGATGTGTCTGTCTAGGACTTTCTTTATGATACCTCTTGGTGCTAAGGAGTCAGCCCATGTACCAAGTGCTCTTCTTTGAATATCAAATGAATCATCTCCAGATCATTCAATAGAGACCGTAGAGATAGAGTTTTGACTATGTTTTAGATTTCTTAGACAGAACGGCTTTTCTCTTTTCATATTTTTACTCATCATACAAACCTTTTATTTTTGTTCATTTGGGAGATGATCTCTACAAATGGCCTGGTGTATTGCAATATCTGTTGGGCATTCAAGCTTGTGATTTTCCAACTTTTGAATCTGATTCCAAAATGTTTGATATGAAATATCAAATGATTTTCTAGTTTTGGTTTTCCTTATTTCTGAGTCAACTCGGTAAAGCATGACACAACCTAGGCATTTTATATTATTTCTTCTCGTATTTTTATAGTTTGTATAATATGAATCATAGTGCCATATTCTTTACGAAACCCCGCTTGTTTTCTGGGCAAGCTTATTGATCCAGGCTTTTACTAACTCTGTTAGTTATAATTTTGGTCTGTAGTTTATATTTAATGTGTTGGAGAAACGATTTATAGTATTCTCTCACTCCTCCATTTTATAGTCATTTATGTATTACTACTAACCTCATTTTCCTCAAAATTATGCCTATTCATTTATCAAATTAAGAAAATATCGCGGGTTATTTCGATATTGGTCGTCAGGTGCACTAAAGTTCTTAAATTTTGAGTCGAATGCTTCTCCTTAATTTGTTAGCAATTTTAATGAAAATGCGCGGCAAGAAAATACAAAAATTACTTGAAACGGTATTTTTAATAAAAATCCAAAGTTCTTGTGCTTTCACGTCACGTTATTTTTATTCGTGTCCCTTTTACTTATTTAGTTTCACTCTTTAGTATTCTTCCAAATGCCTCCTGTCATTTATATCTCTTCTTGTATTTTTAACATTTTCTTTAGATGGCTGAATTATTACGATCTCGTTATGTACGTCAACAAAAAATAATTTAACAAATTACACTTAACTTAGTTAAAATAAATAGATAAAGTAAACTCATAAAAGCTCTAAGACCGCAAATGAGACTAACAAAAGGTACATGTAATGTTAAGTTCACGTTCATCCAGGAATCTCACCACCACAAGCAAATGTAAACACAAGGGGATAAAGCCCATCCCATGTATAATTTACAGGAAAGTTTTACAACTGCAACTTGCTAGCTGTGTCGCCAACAGAAAGATAAATAACCGTAAAGCGGAAAAAATAAATTAAATTTGTAAATTTTGTTATACGACGACCGTCTTGTTAGGAAATTTTAGATCTATCGTGCACCACTAAATTAATTTCTTCCGAATTCGACAAAAAATTCGACTTAAAAAAATTGCGCTAATTAAGGAAATTCGTAAAATCATAGGCCGACATTTTCCCGAAAGATATTTTATTTTTCAAAAGTAATCTTATTTTATATTACGGAGAGGGTCGAGACAGCTTAAGCTCATACTAAATTTTTCCACATTAATCACCCGACACACCAGGGTTGCAGATATTAAACAATGTTATTGTAGGCCCTTGCTCTAAATTTCACAAACGCAAACAATGATCCCGATATTGAAAATGATGTTCCCTGTGGTTTATCAAAATGCTTTCAACTTTCACACGATACCTACCTACCAGAATGAAAATTTAACCTAAATTCAAGGTATATTATTTCAAAACAAAAAACTGTTTTATGCTGTAAACAAACAATTCAATTTAGGTAATTTATTATAATTTATTTTAAATTTTGATTAATGATGCATAATTATGATAAAAAAAAACTAATTCGGTTGTAAAATTCCTAACGCATACATAATCTCATTTGGATATCACATTTTACAGCGCAGTTCCTAAAAATATTTAATCATAATAATCTTAATGTTAACACCTCCCCCTCCTCTGACACTATTTAAGTAAACTGGAATATTAGAAAATTCAAAACTCTCCTTTAATGACCTTTCCGGTGCTGTTACTCTTCGATCAATAAAAGGAACGAATTTCAAGAAAGCCTTCTGTTTTTGCAGCACACAGTTTGACGTGAGCACCAAACCACAGTAAGAGTAATGCATTTTGACGGTTTCCCAAAGAGAGATAATCCAAGTTGGGCCAAAGTAAAAACATTTTTGGTTTTGGCAAGTAGCGAATTTCCCTCTAAAAAATAATCTTTAAAATTAGACATCTTTTGCAATTTTATCTTATTTTGTCTAATCGATATAGCAATTACTTGTGGTTAATCACAAAAAACTTGCACTTGAAATGGTTCAGATCCTCTGCACGACTGATTTGTTTTCGCTTGAAAGATTTATTTGTGTTCATTCATTTCATCATCCGTCTTCAACTTTATAACATCCACTGCCTACACAGTTTCTTCAGTCTGAATTTCTTAAGTACATTCGAGTGGTTTTTGAAGCACGAAAGAAGTAAACTAAAAGTGCAATTGTAACTGAGTAACTTATTATTTGAATCATTTTGATGGTCAGTACATATAAGAAAGTCATTCGTTCGGTCAAAGTCATTCAGATGTACTGAACATTTAAGTGGAATTCCTGTTTCAGAGAATCTCGCTATGATTGGCTTTTTTTTCTATTTTTACTGGCGAATCAGATAATAATAATAATAGAATTTATTAAACAATATGCACATCATACAATTTACAAATTATATAAAAGAAAACATAATAGTTTAAAAGGTAGCTGGTTCAGCAAGCTGATTTTCAACCAGTACCGAAGGAATTAAGTTCCATCAATTTGAGCGACTAACAACCGATTAATCACTTGCTTCTTAAATATAAGCTTAGATTCTGCATTTTCGAAGAGATCGGAAAACCTGTTGAAGATTTGGAATGCACGGTACTCAAAAGATCCTTCGAACTTAGAGGTCTTGTGCACAGGTACTGAAAGATTACCACCATTCCTCAGGTTTAGATTGTGGCACTGGGATCTTTTATTCAGGAAACATTGGAGATAGTCCGGAAGTCCTGTTTTGTAGATCCCAAACAAGAACAGAGCAAAATTCAGTTCACAACGTGATTCTAATTTCAGAATATTCCATTTATTGTAGAAGGGAGTGATGTGGGCACAACGTTCAATGTTGAAGACATAGCGAAGACACGAATTCTGTAAGATTTGCAGTTTACTCTTTAAACTGTCAGTGAGAAAACCAAAGTAAACAGTAGAACAGTAATCGATATGACACAATACTAAACTTTGAACCAAGTTCCATTTGACATGCGGAGGTAGGAATTGCTTGTATCGGTACAATGTCTTGAGCTTGAAATAACCTGTGCTACATATTTTATTGACATGAGCTTCGAAATTCAAGGCAGAGTCCCATATAACACCAAGATTTTTCGCCTTTTCACTGAAGTTAACAATGTTATTATCGAGAAGAACTTCTGTATTTCTTGAGTTGTCGGCGAATATGATAGTTTAAGTTTAGGATCCGGGTTATCAACTTAGGTTTCCGTTTTATTTGATTCTGATGCTCTCTTTCAACAATAAGAAGCTTTTACTTTTGGAAATGGTAGGTTTGAGTTATTTCAAAATACACAGGCGTACAGTTAAGAATGCTTTAGTAAAAACGTTAAACCACGCATAATTGACTATCAGCCCAAAAATTATTTTTTAATTATTCAAAAATTTAAAGTTTGAGTTATTATTTTCCAAGTTCAATGTTTAGTATTTGTAACACAATATTCCTTAATCTTTCTTTATAAATTTTTGTCTGCAAGATAAGGAGCATGAAATATAGCAGCCGAGTTATAAATAAAAGCTGTTTAAATAATCTTTTCTAAACATCAAGGATTAGAATATGAATTGAGGAGGACAACGATCCCGTTGATAAAATCACGTGTAAATATTTTCTGCCACAAAATATAAAATGCAGTAATATTATACTGTGTGGCCACATATGGAATTACCGAGTGAGCAAAGTCTAAAAAGCTCTTTGTGTCCGAAATTTTAGATAGCTTTGATAATAAAAATTGACTACAAATTTTCTATTTCCATAAATCGAATTGTTTTCGGTAAGGAAAACTTTTTCTATTGGAAGCTCTCCAGCGATATGTTAATATTTTGGTTCACTTGGTCTTAAAGCAATGTTACTACTCGGAAACCATAAAAGGACCGTTTAAAATTGTTATTGCCCGTCTGTATATTTGCATAACATTGCGCAATTTGAAGAGGAAACTCGAGCAATTGAATATTTTAAAATATTAATTGAACGTTTGCCTATACGATACGTGTTAAACAAATTTTAATTCTATTCGTGTTGATTACATTACTACATTCGGCACGATACGCCGTACAAGACTTTCCGGCAGTAAGTTTCCCAAGTTTTCCTATCTGATCGATTCGGCTCATTCCTCGAATACGTGTTCAATTTAAAGCAATGTTAAAATGCTATCAGAATTTTATGTCGATACAGAGAATCTATCGTTGTACAACCGGAACGGCTAGAACTAAGGAAACCAAGTGTAACCAAATAAAATCTTTTGGTTTGGTATTGTGTTCCATAAAATGTTATCCGACATTCAATTCAATGTGCAGTGATGCGAATGACGTCAGCACCATTTTAAGGCTACCCCTAGGGTAGACATTAGAAACAATTCGAACTGCTAACCCTAACATTTCGGCTTCTATTTCAAAGCAATTAGTACGGTTTTCCTTTAAAACTTTGTTACTTTTCTTATTCCGATCGTCAAAGATTGCAAATAATGGAAATTCTGTTCGATTTCAAAAGGGTGATGAATGTAATTCCCTTTGCAAAATTTTTCTTTAATGTTGTAAATGATGTAAAAAAAGTTGTATGATGTATTATTGTGTTCTATTATGACTAGCTCGAGCTACTAAAACTTCCAAACGAGTTCTGCATACGCAAATATGGTTTTACAACTTAACTGCAATGAGTATTATATTTTCAACCTTATTTAAACTCGTAATAACGTTTAAGTAATTTTGATTAATAAATTACAAATGATTACATTGCGAGGACACATATTTGTGGAATAACGTAGATGTTAAAAATAAACCAAAGTTACAATACAATGGAGAGTTCATGAATTATTATTTGGACTGCAGTAACAAATAAATCATGAGTGTGTATGTGAATGCGGGTAATAAATAATTTTGTACAATGATGCACAACAAAAATTTCAATTGCCTTAAGGGATACCATTCTCTTCCATCCATAATGTCTCATCTTCTAATATGTCTGGAGTTTTCATCAAAAAGGTTTAAATTGGAAGGCAATTTGTATCCAATTTTATTTTTCAATCTAATGAATTCCCAATCACGAAACACATTTTTTATCTCGTTGTCATCTGTAAAATTTAAACAAACATAAATATGAGCGAACCGAAAAAAAGTTGTTAAACGATTTTATTTAATTCTGTGCATTTAATTGTTTTAAATTTTCAATACCGGAGCTGCATTGAAAATGCATTTCACTGACGCAGCGTGAATTTCAGACACAACAAAAAAAACTGAAATGCAGTGTGTGTACGTCTAATCAAAACGTAATTAAACTCTTTATTTTGCTGTACCTACTCGAATGTGAGCTGTGCACTGCGAACTAATAAATTAGTTTTCAAACTGTTGATGATTATGTGATGGAAAACCTGAACTTGTTGGTTCTGAGCTTTCAATGCTTTCGAATATAATTAGAAGTTTGATTTGCAACTAGAAATGATTACAAATTTTAAATATTAATTTCGTTTAATGTTGATTTTCCCCTCGCGGTTTTCCATTTACTTATTTATAAATATTTCCGAAGTATCCGTACACCGCACAGATAAGAGTTGGAAAATATAAAGTTTTACTTTTCTATAGACACAATTTAATCAGTGAAATGTTGGTCGCAAATAAAACCTAGAGATATTATTGTAATAAAAGTTTGAACTTTCCGAGTTTTGAAGTTTTGGATTTTTATTGGGAAAATGTGCCGATATAAGAACTATTTGATAGAAAAGCGACCATACCAATCTTTGTACAATAAGGCGATAAAATTTTAAACTACAGTTTTTAAGTTTCTATTCGGCAAAAATTGTTAGTTTGATTTCCAAACAGAAAACTCGTCTTTCCCTCTATGACTTGCATAAATTTATTATTTTTCAGTTCTGAAAATTTGACGCTGTAATTTGTTATGTAAGCAGAAGGTTTTGATACATAAAAGCATTAATTATGTTTGTTGATGTAAAAGCTGTCAGACTAGCTTGCCAATGTGTTGATCTGCACAAATTATATTTTCTTGATGGAAACGGCTTTTTAATAAACCACAAATAAGTTGAATAAATTTAAAATTTTAGCAAAATATACCGGGCATATACTTTTAAATGCGACCCCGTATGCCCGTAATATTAAATTGCCTACAATGCGGAGGGGGAATTCAATTCCGTACTCAAAACTTTTGATTAAGAAAGGAGAGGCATCCGATCAAAAACGTTATCATTGTATTTTTGACAAAAAATACAAATGAATCCAGAAAAAAATATTTAAAATTCGGAAATTTTATTTTGCAGTCTCCAATTGTATGTTTTATCTGCTCCATTTGCCGTCTATCCTTTGTCAATACTTTATATATTTTTTTCAGTGCCTTCATTAAATTTTCTTTAGATGTGCAATCAACTGTGTTTTTAATTTTTGCTTTAAATTCGCCTTTAATGGATTTATGGAAGATAATGCTTAGCGAGGTAAGCGTTATCGCATTTTTTTATTAATAGCAAAATTTTGTAATTGATTTATAATTAACCCGAAAGAACGAATTTTCTTACTGACCTCGTTTTTACAAAGAAATTATGACGTGAAAACGGGCGAGCAGATAATATAAAAAGGGAGAAGTTGGTTATGAAATTAACGAGTTTTAATTGAAGTTGTTTGCGTATATGCAGCTCATTGAGATCCCAAATAACAATGGGGTATTTATAATCGTATTTCCGGTAGTTAAGAATGTCGTCACACACCCCATATCCGGAATTCCAATCGTCATATCCTGTCTGTCTACTATTCTTTATGCTACTTTAAATCATTCATGTGAGAAATTCCATTAGTGAATGACATAAATAATATTATGAATGTTGTGCTTAATTACAGTTTTCTTTAATGAAGTTATAATAAAAGAAATAAAACAATATGGTATGGCTAACATTAATTAAATAATACTCAATACAAAATCAATAAATCATGACGCTTGTATGGTCTCGGATAAGCTGCATGCAGTATGTACATAAAAATTGGTACGTACGAAACAAAGCACAGGAATTTCGAGTACATAACGGAAATTTTCATCTCTCTTATACATATGTACATTGAAACACATCATGTCCCATCTTCACTTTTAATTATTTGTAGTTTATGTTAACAAATTAAATTTTAGCGGTTTGGTACATGTATGATTTCGTTTTTGGTTCCCTCCTAAAGAAATGGTACCATATTTTGGTATATAATGTAAGAAGAAAATATACATCTTATTCCGCGAATGACAAAGATTGCAGTACATAGCCCAGATCCAGACCAGAACATTAAGATCTGCGTGTGCATTCATTCATTCTAATGTATTTCAACGAGAAAATTTCATTTCCTAAAGCCCCGCCCACTTTAAAATGTAAATTACAGTAAAGCTCCTTATCCGCGGTTCCGTTATTCGCGGTTTCAGTATTCGCGGAAGAAAAATTGAGACCACTTTCTGTATTCGCGGCCGAAAATTTCATTATTCGCGGATTAATAATTTACGATTTTGAATATTATAATTTATATTCAAAACTCAAAATTAAATAATAATATTTAAACGAAAAAATTTAGACTTCAAGGAGGTTCTTGTTTTGGACAATGCTCCGGGTCACCCTTGTGAGCTTGAAACTATGCATCCGAATATTAAGGTGATATTTTGCCTCCGAACACGACGACTTTACTTCAACCAATGAACCAGGGAATAATTCAAGCTTTGAAGTTCTTTTACATTAGGCGAACCTTTAAAATCATTCTGGATATCATGGAATGTGATTCTGACGTGAGTTTTATGGAATTCTGGAAAAATTTAACATAGCAATGTGCATTGTTAACATAAAGGAATCGTTACAAGAGCTCAAGCATTGCATACACATTGCAATCATATTGGAAAAACTATAGGTTGATCTAACAGTCTGTGAAAGTGAGGATTTAAACAAATTAAAACATTAACTGACACAATTGTACAAATTGCTAATGGAATAGGACATGATGGTTTTGAACAGATAGATTCGAGTGACGTTCAAGAGCTGCTTCAATCACACGATGAAGATTTAAGTGAAGCCGACTTGCAGGAAATGTTAAAACCCTTCAAGCTTCAACATCTTACAATGATACGATGACAATCACCTTAAAAAACCAGACCGCAGGTTTCCAAATGGCAAATGAACTGTGAGATCACTTCATTAAAATTGACCCGTTTTTGGAAAGAAACCTTCCTTTTAAAAGGAAAATTGAAGTTGCCACAGCTGAATACCATGCGGAATTAAAAGGCATTTTAAAGACGGCAAAGCAAGAAAAATTACTAAATATTTTAAACCAAATAATTCAAACAATAATAATTAATAATAATGATAGGTATGTGATTAAACTGATTTTATTTTTATCTATTTTATTTTATTTTCGTACCTTGGAACCCAACCCTTGCATTTCCATACAAATCACTATTCCATATTCACGGTTTCCTTATTCGCGGCATAATTTTGGAACGTATACCCCGCGAATAAGGGCTTTACTGTACTTCTCTGTACATTGCGACCACCCGCTATTACACTTTTATTCGCCGATAAAAAAATTTAAAACGTAAGAAAAACAAATTTTCCAATCTTCGCCGTCCCTGTTTTACATACAACCGAAGGATCCGTAAAGCTACTTTAAAATAAGCAAGTGCTGATAATTTTTTTAAATCATACGCATTCGTTACATAAACACCGAACAAGAAAAAGTCATAAAATATCAGCATAAAAATGTTAAAACGTCTAAAACCTTGCTTTGAAAGTTTGAAATTATTCACAGTCCTTTCGGAGTATTCGTAAATCTCTTTAGACTTTTCGAGTTTCAGAAATAACGGCGTATAAAAGCGAGTCTGAAAATATTTTATTAAAAAATTTTTCCTGCAACTTTCAGACAAAATAAAATTTTAATTGTACCTGAAAAATATTTTACCCAAACCCACCTTTTTGGGTCGGACAGAAAATATGAAAATGTGAAACTGAGAAATTCATCCTTTGCGCGTATTTGTTGCAATTTATTCGATACTTAATTTGAAAGGTAAGTGTAACAGAGAAGGACGTCTGAAAAGTTTACACTACCGACAGTGCAATTCCGACTTTATAAAAGTTACATGGTGTTTGAAACAACAAAAACAATTTATTTTTTTGTGTAAGATTTACAAGCGCGATTTTGTTTATAAAGCTGTAGTTTCCAGGAAAAGGAACAAGTTGAATATTGGATACTACGATACCACATTTATCTTGCAATGTCCACGAGAGAAATTACAGTGACACCTTATGTGCACATACAAAAAGTATTGTTTTTCCTCAAGCTAAAGTTAAATAAGTACTGCTGTGTCTGTCTCTATTTTCAAATTTATTGAATGTGTTAAACAACGTCTGGGTCTTTTTGGTGTAAAACTTTACTTGATCGATGATTTTCAGGTTGTAATGGCGTTACAGTTTATCCACTCTATTTTTTATGAATTGTTGATATCTGCCATTATTTTAAAGTGAACTGTTAATTTTTCTTTTGGAGTTCATACAGTTTTCTGTAAAAGAAACCTAAATCGGAATTCTGTAATGCTTTCAGACGTACATAGCCACAACTGGGGCATACTAAATTTATATTTCCAGTCGGAAACTGCAAATGGCTATAATATGAGAACCTAGCAAGACAAATTTTGTGTAACGGGTCTCTAGCTCGGCCTTTTTGCAACGAAGCCATTACTTAGTTGGGCGCCAAATTGTAATGTGATTTTAATTGAATTGCTTACATGCCGCAATGCTTTGATGTGACTTAGTTCAGCATCATGTAGACGCTTTTCGACGCATATTTTGCTTTTAAATTAAAAAGCCAATTAAATAAAATTAAACATAATATTTCTTTTTGAGCAGTTAGTGTAAACAAAAGTAAATTGTGGGAAAAAAAAGAGCAAAGAGTAAATTCTGCTACAGTAAAGAGTTTTAATTTTAAAATTTTCTTTAATTAAATATTAATTGGGATTTTTCTTACAGAAACAAAAAGCTTTGAGTAGATTTACCAAGTACTATTTTGCACTACTCTGTTTGATATGTAAATCTCTTTCAACAAAATTTACGTTTTATGAAGATGTAAGTTAGACTTTTTGGTGGTTTGCACAGTTGGTTTACGTCATAGAATTGTTCTAAATATTGCATGTGCATCAAAGCTTAGTTATTTATGTGTAGGCTGATTTATGCCAATTTTGTCATTTCTAGATTAATACTAACGACTATTCAATATACGTTTTCTGAAGTCAGATGCCACGTGGTATTATTTTTAGCACTTGGCAGGTTTTACGTTGAGTAAGCGGCTGACTTCATATTTTATTTTGATCAATTTTGGGGTTAGAAATTAAACCGTAAAATTTGGATTTAAGTGATACATTTAGAGATAATTTCATATTTCGTAGTTTCCAGATTTCAGTTTTGGATCTGGAAGAGTGTAACTATTTATAATTTATATTTATTTAATTACGTTTTTAAATTCTTTACCGTGTTGTTTTGGTACTGTTTCTCCTTCTTTTGGGCCTCCTTAGTTCTAATTTTCTATTTTTTTGTTTTACTTCCACTAGCCTGCTTTTACAAAATTTGCGTTGCTGGTGCAAAATCTTCACATTAAGATATTTTCAATGCGTTACCTTCATAAAAATTTTTCATTTCAATAGCCAATTTTCTCGGGGTTTACCACTGACCAAAACTGTGTACACCAAATTTGCATTTACAATAATTTGCAAAAATTGCAATAATTAATTTGCAAATGTTTGCAATATTTGCAAACATTTGCAAAAATTTACACAGATATTTGCAAACAATTTCAGACATTTACAGTCATTTGTAAAGATTTACAGCATTTACAAAAATTTACAGGCATTTGCACAAATTTACACACATTTGCAAACAATTGCAAAATTTACAAATTATTTTCAAAAAATTTACATAAGATTTACAATTTTTAAAATTTACAGGCACTTGCAAAATTAATTTGAAACAAGTCATTTTTACAAAAATTTACAGGCATTTGCAAAATTTACACATTTGCAAAATTTGCTAACATTTGCATAATTTATAACATTTGCAAAAATTTACGCAGATATTTGCAAACGATTTCAGACATTTACAGCCATTTGCAACGATTTACAGCCATTTGAAACGATTTACAGCCATTTGCAAAAATGAACAGGCATTTGCAAAAATTTACACACATTTGCAAAATTTGCAAACAATTTTCATAAATTTACACAGATATTTGCAAACAATTTTAGACATTTACAGTCATTTGCAAAGATTTACAGCATTTGCAAAAATTTACAGGCATTTGCAAAAATTTACACACATTTGCAAAATTTGCAAACAATTGCATAAATTTACACAGATATTTTCAAACAATTTTAGACATTTACAGTCATTTGCAAAGATTTACAGTCATTTACAGGCATTTGTAAAAAATTCACATATTTACAAAAATTTATACACATTTGCAAAATTTGCAAAAATTGCAGAAATTTGCTAACAATTGCAAATCACTTACAATATTATGTACACTAAATATACTAGGTTGTCAACCCCCCGCAATTTTTAATGTTTAATCGCCGATATCATGGCCTCCATACATTTTATTATTTCAATAAATTGTAAATAATTATTACACAACATTCAATTTTATTAAATTTTATTAGCTCCTTAAACTCATTTATTTTTTTAACTCTGATTCACTCATTTCTTTGACAAAATGCAAACTTGAAAATTTTTTTTAAAATGTAACGCAACTATGCATACACACGCATTGCTCACTAATTTGGTACTGCTTTTTCGAATTTATTTGTACTAAATTGAATTTTTATAAAACTTTTCGCTTCGCTAATTTTAAATTTTGTTTGCACTCTGAATTTCAGTAGCCACAGTTTTACTTAACTCTTAAACACTGTCGTGCGGTCACCGTGACCGCATCGCTAAATGCGAATAAGTTAAAAGTGTTTATTAGTAACTATGATTTGTATTTATGCCCTATGTGCTGGTACGAACTGTAGCACGTAGAATTTTAAATTTTAAATTATTATTTTCGTATCGCAAGCAGGGAGATTAGATTGTCATTTCTACGTTACATTCGTGCAAGCGAGTTTATAATTTTAATTTTACCTGTTGAATAAATATTTTAAAAGGTTTCAAGTTTAATGAAATTAGAATTTAAAAAATTTTAATAAATTTTAAAATTTTCAAATGTTTTTCTGGACCTCCTTTTAAAGTGGGTTCTTAAGATATCATCAGCTAAACATCCCTAAATGAATGAAATGAACTAAAATCCATTAAAATTAAAATTTTTAATTTTACCTTCGCCATAAAGTATTTTATGGGTAAGAAATTTCTACCGCCTAAGAAGGAAGAGATGTTTTACTTTAATTTTTAGCAATTTTCCGGGGTTGTATTTTTACCCGTGATATAGTTTGTTTAATGAAATTATAAAAAAAAAATTAAACAATTTTAATAAAATTTTAAAATTTTCCAACTGACATTTTAGTCTAGGACCTCCTTTGCGTAAAGTGGCCTCGTCCCTTCAAGATATCATCAGCTAAACCATCCCTAAATGAATGAAATGAACTAAAATCCATTAAAATTAAAATTTTTAATTTTACCTTCGCCATAAAGTATTTTTATGGGTAAGAAATTTTTTACCGCCTAAGAAGGGAGTAGTTGTTTTTACTTTTAATTTTTTAGCAATTTTCCGGGGGTTGTATTTTTGTACCCGTGATATAGTTTGCACGAGTTTGTCCTGTGTCACTATCGTAATCAGTTTTTTTATAAATAATAGGAAAATGTGTATCTCATTTTGGATTTTTACGGATCCATTTCTTGGAATTTTTGGACGCTTGCTTTTGTACCAGCAAGTTTTAGTTGGGATCCCATATCGAGTATGGCCTGATTTGGTTGTGAGAGGCGGTATTGGTAGAGGTCGACATATGGTATGTCAGGGGTGCATCGATTTTGGAAGTTGGAGTTAGTTGGTTGGAACTGATCGTAGTCGCTTGAGTAAGAGATGGACTATCGTCGTATTGATGAGTTTTTATTTAGGTTCCTTTATACTATGACAGCGGTGTTAGTTAGAAGGATTCACAATGACAAAAATATTTTTGGCGAGATGAATACGATTCTCTTGTGCAGAGGTGGGTGAGTTTTAAAACTTTAAGGATGTGTAATGCTTGTTATTTACTGATAAAATCCTGTAGGCATTTTGCCATTTAATTTTTGGTGTCGATTGTATAGTTATGTCGATGTAGCATTTTATTGTTGCAGGGTAGCTTACTTTTATTGTTTGTTTTTCCCCTTCAGTAAAACCAAACTGTATTTTTGGATTTTGGATTGTTTTTCATCTTCAATAGAAAGCGACAATTGCTGTTTGAACTTGTGGACTCTAGGTCTTGAACCTAGGTGCACTTTTACTTGCTTTGATTTATGTTTTGTTTTGTATGTCTCATATTCTGATGATTACACACGCCTTCCATTTTTTGGGGGAGAATAAATAAAAACTTTTAGATCTGGTGTTTTATTATTCGTCCAGCCATTCTAAATGGGTCAATGAATGGAATTCTTGGCCCTCGCATACCGTCAGAGCTAGCCAATGCAAAGGCAAGAGGTAAATGTATTTTTTTAAATAAAAGGACCCACCTCTTGGTTTAACATTTTTCTTTCTGACTATCTTGTTGGTAATCTAGAAAATATTACCAAATATGCGAAGAATCAAGTGTTTAAGATCAATTGCCAAGTTTTAAAAATGTATGTGTGCTAGTAATGTATCTACAGAGTGATTCAAGAATGGAATTCAATTATCATAAATATATAGTATAAAAGCTTAAATTTATCCTTTGTGTCTGTAATGCACATAAAGAGAGAATTCAAAAATACATCTTTAAGTGCGGCCTTCGGTCCGCACATCCTTGAGAATCTAGTCACCAAATGGAGTAATCACAACAAGCATACTTAAAGTGCCATTATATCACCGAAAATTTAATTCAATTCACACATGTATATTCTTCCAGGCTAGCTTCCACGTTTCAAAAATTCAAAAAACAGATGCCAACCTCCATAAAATTGAAATGTATCATAAACGCTACATGTTTAGAAGACCAGATGGTATCGCTCCGTATTTGTACAGACATCAAGAATAATCCTTAAATTAATCCTTAAACCGACTATGTGTGTATAATCTCAATTAATTTTACATGTGTAGGTAAGCTTCTAGATATGGTTATCATCGCAATTAAGTAGTAATCTAAACATAATCATACATAGTGCATGTGTGGTTTCATATCTTGCAGGCTGATCGTTCCTTGCAGCTTGTCGCGCCATCTACGCAAATGGCTTATTTGAATTAGTTGTCTGTAACAAATGTGTGACAAGTTCTTGTCATATTTGAAGCGGAATGTGCTATATATTACTGGTACCATACATATTACACTTGAATAATGGGATAAACACGAAATCTGCAGTCATTATCAAGATTCACATGAGATAACACTTTGGTAGTATGTACTAGCAGCCATTATTAACATATCTAACGACACTACAAGTGTGTAACTGCAATTTATGACGCTGGTTAATTTCCGTGCACAACACCACAAGCTTTCCAAAGTTTCATGGCAAAGTAACCATCCCCAAAATTTAAGTCATTCGAACTATCGCATCGGTGTGCAAAACTAGGTCAAACAAAGACGTCCCTCATCTTTTATGGCGCTATACTTTAAAATCTCCTAGGAGATACATAATAAATTGCTATAAACATCATAATAAAAACAAAATGGAGTGTTAAAAACCTATTACCGAAAGTTTCAAAAAAGAAGGTGCACATTGATAAAATACGCAATGAAATTCATGATATTTTATTAAGTTAAAGCTTGTCAACGCTTCCCTTTAAAGGCTCCTCTAAAACAAACTTTCTGTAACATCTGATAACTTAATATTGATCCAGGAAAATTCGTAACGGTATTTTAGACTCGATGTCTCAAGAAAGATGATTAAAAATCTTTTGAGGGAAGTTTAGTGAATCCGAGCGTCTAAACCCCAAAATTCGCTCAGGTTTTATTTTATTTAATAAAACTTTAAATATTTTGACGTAACGTGGGTGGCGAATATTCAATTTCAGTAGATATATTTTCAGCTACTTAGCCGTAGGACATTTCATAAAACAAAACTTACCATTTAATTAAATGGCAAAGCTCGCACACCAAAGCCAATCGTGATGGTTTACCTGAAAATAAGCAAAATAAAAATTAGATGTTAGGTTATCGTACGTAAATTAGTGGACACAAATAATGGTCAATAAAATCGGTAATTTAGCATTGTTTAATCTGTACTTAATTTTCCAGACCACACACACACCACGTTATGAGCTTTAAAGCTTTCGAAATGATTAATAAGCACTTGGTCAAGTAACGCTAAGAACACTCGAGCAAGAAGCTCTTTGAATAAGGATCTCGTAGGTGCAAAAAGATGTAATCAAATTAAGTCGAGTGAAATTATTTTTTAGAAAAACCAAAAGGTTTTCTTTGCATCGGGGTTAAATTTTAAACGTCACGAGCTACTTTAATCTTCCTCCATTCGAAATGTTATAATGTAATTAGGTTTCGCTGTAGTTAAAAGTAAGAGTAATCCAAAAAAATAATTATCAATTAAATAAAGTAAAACAAGAAAATGAGTACAAATAAGGTTTTCCCTAACAATACATCAACTTTAACTGCCTCATTTTGTACAAACTAAAATAAAGCAATTTGAAAGGTTCATCCACTTTATAAGAACAAATGTAATGGAAGACTTTATAGCACATAAAGACGTAACAGTATAAAACGTTGCAGATATAAATAACAGTGGTTTTCAGTGTGTGTGCACGCAGAGGACTCAGGGTTAAAATCCAGAATCATCAATCAATCAGCTAGACCAACTGCTGGCTGATGGTGTCGGTCTCTTCTGAGGCTGCCCAGAAACCCTTTTCAACACACAAAAGCTTTTCCTTTATGTAATCAATTTTCAAAGTTATCATACCACAATAAAGTTATATTAGGTGGGTGCTTAAAATAAATGAATATGAAGCATGTCGCATACTTGTCACAAAAATAAGAAACGTGATGGTTTTCCCCAGATCTTTAAAGTAATAAGCAATTGAGATGACACTTATATTTGTTTCCAAATCTTTATTTTTCAACATTGTGTCACATTCCTTCTAAACGTTTACTCTAGCAATAAAGGAAATTGTGATATTGGAAAATTTATAGCTTTTCAATATACCAAATTTGCAAACATGGATGATATTTAAACAAATTGCAAAAACGTGTTTTTTACATTATTAGTTATGCAAAGTGCGCTCTAACAGGAGAGGAAGTTCAATTAACCACAAATTTTTAGAAAAACTTTTCGATTTTCTCTAGAATTTTTTTAACCGATTAAGGTTTAAAGATTGATTATTAGCTTTTTGACTAGAGGAAAAACTATTTACCATCGTCGACTGATATGTTTTCTCCAATAGAGCAAGAAGTTTAAATGAACCAAAAAAATTTGGAAATTTTTTATTACTTTATTTCTAAATTCTTTCTTTTCTTAATTGTTTGAACTATTATTATTGTTAAAAGTAGATTAAATAGGTAAAATACGCGTGGGAATGCTCGTTGAAAAAAATTAGTGCAATTAGCCTACAAATCAAAACGTTTTATTGCTTAAATTTTATTTTAGCGTGAAACCGTGGTTTTATGAAACAAAGTTGTTTTTACAATGGAAGAATAATCTACCTCATGGAATGGATTGTAAAGATGTGCCGTAACCAGCCCTTGTTGTGCCTGGTGCGAGTTAAACATTTCACACCCTCCCCTCGTCAAAGAACGAAAGAAAAAAATTAAAATATGATTTTCAAGAATCAATGATAAATCAGTAGCTGGCAAACAAGTCCGGATCTATAATCCATAAGATTACAAAAGTGTAGGGTCTCTAGCCCTCCTTTAGCTTAAAAAATAAAAATTAAGAAGGGAAATTCTAAAATATTAAATGTTTTTGCATTGAATTTACAATTCACAACCTTCTCCCACCTCTTTATCAAATACGATCAATTTTTGTATGTTAAATTTTGAATTTTTCAAATTTCAATGATGTGAACGTTCATGTTACAGAGACGGACTATAATTTTCGTACTAAGACCTTTGAGGCGGTCCTTTATTATATAATACAAATTAATAAAAGAATAAATATTATAAGCAGTAATCACATAGACGGTTTATTAACGAGTTTTTTACGTGTTACTGGGAAACTTACGTTTATCATTAATTGCGTTATAATTCTATTTATTTACGTTTATTTAACGTTATTATAACTGGCAGTAAACCGTAGGAAACTATTTGATTCAAGCGACATCTTAACGTCAAATTAACGTTTTTTAGTTTAATTGTAAATTTTTGATATTCTGCAAGTTTGTCATAGAATCCGAAGAAGGTCATATCTGACAGAAACGTATTACCTAAGAATAATGGAAAAACTGTGACTAGGGATGTCATTCAGATGGTAGCCAGATCATTTTTACTCATTTGGAAAGTATATCCAAGCAGATTTAATTAATACGAAATTGATATTGAACGTCAACGTCAAAAGTATTTTGTAAAATGGATAAGGAGTTAGGTTCTGTCTAAATCTCTTATATCTGCCTGGAAGGTATTCCATTGACCCGAAACCCCATGGTTTGTACAAGTTCCAGCAATGTGCTCTCTGTAATAATTTTTCTAGCTTGGGGGAATATTTTCAGAACGTCAATATCGGAAGGCAAAACAATACATCTTTAAAAATTATGCAGAAGTTTTATGATACCGCTTTATTTTCTTTAGGCATGATGATATGTACTAGGAGGTACAACCGGGTTGAAATCCAGGGAGAGTTTAACTTTCTTATGGCCATCTCGTTCGGTGAGCCGGGGTTCCTCTTATGTTGATGATTAGCACCGATGATTACCTAGAGACCTTAAATATGTAAAATCTATCTCTTAGAAAAAGAGGCTAATATACAGCAGTAGGTAGGTGTTGGAATTTAATCGTAACAATTGCATTTCTAAAATTGTGGTTTAATAGAGGAAAATTAAAGAATGATGATTTGCAGTTAAACGAATTCCCGTTCCTTCTACAGTAAAGTAAAAACTATCCAAGTACTTTGACCTGAAATACAGTGATTTAAAACCCACTTTAAATATTAAGTAAAAATGACGAAGTTATAATACAATAAAATTTATCGATATTGTTGATAGTGAATTATTACTACTAGTAAATGTCGGGAATTCTATTCTTCAAATAAAAGCAAGAGCCGATTAGAACTTCAATGTAATTTCATTAAATGGAGTGTTTCAATTTATTGATTAAGTATAGCTTAATATGCGAGATTTTATTGAAAGTACTCAATACTTAAGATATATGTTACCACAAAACTGCACATAAACTACGAGATGAACTAAAACCCATAATTATTATTAAGTCTTTAGTAGTAAAGTTTTTGTAGTAAACTGAAGTTGTATTGTACTTAAACTCACAAAATACATTAGAATGAACTAAATTCATCAATTGTTTTTCGGTTATTAGTTTAATTACAATAATTTAACAGCTGCAGGGCAAACAAGCTAAAATAGTTGGGATTACGAAAGTTACAATGCGGTGTTGTCAAATTGAAATTTAAATTGGGATTTACACAGATTCAAATTGCTGGAACGATATTTTCTTAACATTACAAAAATAGGCCTCCTTAATTTATAAGATCTGATTGGTTTAACGTGATAGAACTCACCTAATTCACAGTAACTAGATCCCGAAAATAAATCTCAATTTCCACTAAACGTTTCTATGCCGCGTCAAAAAATTAATTGTTTACTCTACACCCCAATTGATAATCTACGCAAAGAGATCTTAATATTGAGCAGGCGCTGCGTTTCACACAGCTTGCAGCTGTAGTTCCTTGGAAAACGTACCTTTAGATCGCATATGAACACCGAACTTTATTTAATCTATTAAATTCTAAAAATATAACTTCGTTATTTTAACTTAAGTGTTTAATCACGAAAGGTTAGAAACTGGGTTTTCCGTTTTTCTTTTAAAACAGCTGAGTAACACAAATTATCCAGAACATGATACGTGCAAAGTTAACTGTGTTACAGCAAATACAACAGCTTAAACGCCCCTGAAGGTCGGCAAGTTGTTCAAGCCAGTCAGCAGGAAGGTAAAATTATCGTTAGGAAAACTGGACTGCGACCGGGGTGAAAGAAAAAGCAGACGGTCAAGGGTGTAACAAAACCAGTAATTTCGTGGTCGTTAGGTACTTTGAGTTCTTATGCTATGTCGTTCCCGTTTAGCTTCTTTCATAAATTTTTTTAACGACATTTTTTGTGCACCGCAGTTTTATTTTCAAAAAACAAACAAAAATTCGCTGGCAATTTTTGAAACTAAAGAGAGAATTATTGGCAGGAAATTGCTACTTTGGTTAGCATGTAATTGAAATAGAAACTAAAATTTCCCGAGAAGCGAAACTAGGACGATCGTTCAGGAAGTCTACAATTTAACCATCATAAACTACCCCAATAGGCTAGGCTGTTGCACTATCGACGTCACAGCCATTCGTGCGGTCTAAAATTAACTGAAAATGAATCGATAAATTTGAATTTTTGTTGATACATAAATTAGCTTATAAAATTAAAAGCCATTAACCCGGCCGACATAATTGATCCATAAAATTTAAATAAAACACAGACACTTTTCCGAAAAAAACCCCTAACGAAGTAGTATAGGTCAGCAACGAAGGAGGTAGTCAGCAACGCTGTATTCTACTATCTATGAAAATAAAATTAATGTTAACAAAACATCGATCTAAACAAATTTTAGCACAACTTCATTTTCGTGAAATAATCCTGTATACATTATTTACATTATGACCTAATGACCTGTCGTGTCATAAGCTTTTAATTTATCGACTGTCGTAGTCGATATGTTCGCCACGCAGGCAGTGGTAAATTTTGCAAATCTCATGATTGTAAATTATTTAGAGCATGTAAAGTTCATACAAGTTGAAAATTGAAACCTAAATTATTGTATTATTAAATAATTCGAATTAATTTTCACAAACACGAATGTTTGAAATTTATTTCCCTAATAAGTTTTTACAAAAGAAGCTTTAAAATAGCCATTTCATTTTTCAAAACTTGCAAACCTTTAATTTATTGGGATTTCAATCATAATTACGGCAAACGCGTTTTCTGCAGTTATTTCCATTTTTAAGATGATAAATTTAGAAGAATTTATTTTAAGGCAACAAACATTTTTCAACAGAAAAGTTTAATGTCAAAATTACATTTTTGCGTTACCTAAAGAAATACAGTTTTAATCAAACTTCTGTTGCGAAGTTTCTGAAAGTTTAGAAAATCAATATCACAAGAGAAAAGCTCAAGTTTGAAGTCGTCTATTTGAATATAATAGAAATTCAAAGCTTTAAACAAAAAACGTGGGAAACACGGCTACCCCGACGGAGGGTTCATTCACTTAGTATCTGTTGTGAAATATTAGCGTAAAATCGATAAGTTCCAATTTTTTCTAAAGGGCAGTATCACACTAAACCAGAAACTCTTCTAATGTACAAGGACAATGTTTATTGAATCGATGAATTTCAACCAACGGTCGGTTAAGTAGTCATGGAATGCTTAAAATCATTTTCTTGAAGATAACGAGATCAATATTCAGCAGTGGGCGAAAAAGAAGACAACATAGAATAAACTTCCAGAAAAAGAAGAAGGAAATTCTACCAAAGAGAGATTATTGCTACTTAACAATTGCTTGATGGCCGCTTTTTTTACATCTGCCCAAAAGTAAAAGTCCATTACCACGAATGGGCATGTTACCTTTTTTCCTAGTGATGCCAAAGCTATAATTAGTTGTTCTTTTTTAACCAAGAGAAACTATAGACGGAATGACGGTAAAATTGGATTTTGTTGTTATTGATTACCAAAAGCAGTGTGGAAGGGGCAACTGTACTGTGGTAGCTAATAAATGGAACTAGTAGTTGGTTCTAAAATGTTTATGAATTATAGTGGGTGAAGTTTATCTGAAATGCAGGTTGCCCATAACCACTAGAAATATCACAAGCTAAGATGATTTGGGGTGGGTTACATACTATGTACGCGAAAGTCTGCTTTAGGTTCTCAAACTATCGAGTTTAAGCTTGCTTGGAATTATAAATAATTCCTCAATAAACTGATAAATATTAAGAGAATTCGAGAATTACTCTGATGTGACAACTAAACCAATAAGATCGAAACAATCGTGGTAAGCTACGCCTCCTTCGTCCTTCCAAAGTTTTCATACATTTTTAAATATCTTATTCATTTTGATTAAAATTCATATGCATTTAAACTGTAATTTAACTGTTACATTGTAAACATTTCAGTTAAAATATTTTTGTTCAAAGATAAAACGTTGAGAACCACTGCCATAAACAGTGGCAGACTTATTTATGATTGTATCTGGCGCTTATTACCAAGAGCTGGCTCTGAACGTTTGATAACATAAATTATAATAATGTAATAATAATTTATAATACATACATGATGTATTAATAATTATTATGCTTCTTGGTAGCTTAACTGATAGGTATCATTTCATACAGCATTTTTAAACCACGCCGATTTTGGATTAACTCCTTCGTCATTTTTTTTTGCTTTTTAAGTTACTCACTACGATTCGCCTAGGGCTCCAATTTGTAATGGCCTGTTTCGCCTAAATTCACTTGTTCATTAATTATGAGAATGTATTTTGAAATTCATAAGGATCTAATCCCTTGATACGAATCAGCTTACTCTTATTTAATAAGATCAAAAGATTAATTAACATTCAAACGTAGGAAGTCATACGATGGAGTTTGGAAGTTCTGTGTAGTTATAGGGTTGGTAATACATAAATAAAGGTTTTCATTGAAAACTTGAGATATCTGAAATTTCTTTGAACAACAACCCGTATATTATATCACGTCGGAAAAGGATTCATTTATGTGAATTCTTGTAAGGCAACAAGAGTTTGTGAAAACAGAGAATATAATAAAATAAACTACACGTTGGTTGGTTTGAATTAGCAAAATTTTCCTTACAAAAGCAATTAATTCAAACACTTCACATTTAGGCGTATAGTGTTTCTTAATTTAATTTTGCCCAAAGCATGTAAAGACATTTGCTCTTTATTACCTTCCTCGTCAAACTGAAAAGCAAGAGATTGTAATCCATTAAGAAAATGGGAGATTAATCTCCGTGGTTTGCCGACAATTAATAAAATGTAAAAAAGTATTTTCCCGAGAATTTCCCGAAGCGAAAAAGACGACCGTAGTTTGATTAGTATAACAAAAGTGTCAGGTCAACACTTGATTCCACTCCATCAAATATATAAAAAAGCACTAAAAGAGTGAAGCGATAAAAGAAAAACTTCCTACGAAATAAAATAACATCCCATAAAATTTTTAGCAAGAAAAATCTTTCACAAAACACTCATTATGTTATATTTACTCGCCTATCTTTAAAATTTAATATTACCATGAAAACTTCTACCCTGACGTTTAATATATGAACGTAATAATAAGCGCCGTTTCGCTCCTCAAAGCATCAGATTAAGCCAAATTTCCGAGCTTGTCATTTTAAAACAAAAAGATTAATTCCAAACTTATATGAATTAAGATACTAATTTCGTAAACTACGCCCAATTCTTTATTTCTATTACAATAATTAAGCTATAACAGTTTAACTCATTTGAACATTCTAAACAATCCGGCTCTTATCTCAAAATTACAATACGCGACTGCAGAGTTAAATTTTGTTTCAGAAATTTGTATCTAACTTTGTAATCAGTGACAACGTTTACATAGCTTAGTTATAATAGAATTCGCGATTAAGTAACATAATCTACAAAACTTTATTATTTTCACATTTTTCAATCGGCTTACCTAATGTACCGACCAGGTACAACAGCACAACTATTTACTTTCGAGCAAATTTGTAGATTAAAATATTACGAATTTGTAGCTCCAACAGCTAACTCACAGCATGCTACCTAGCTTATCAGGGACCACAGTTGGACAAGTAAGTTTCAAAAAGTGTCTCAACCTAGATCCTCTGGCGAGGTAATTTTAGGTCATCCATGGAGCGAGTGGTTAATTTATCAATTCGTCATGAAATATTGTTGGAAGCTTCTCGCATTTAAGTTTTTTAGTTCAATTAGTTTCAGTGGCAATAAAAGTGTGCGAATCAGAGTTTACGTCAATTTTGTATTATTTAATGCACTTTCAAAACAAACGAGAAGAAAGAAACAAAAAGTAGGTTCTGTCCATTTGCTGGGAAACGTCAGATTAGATTTGATAGTCAACAATTGCAGTGAGACGAAGACGTCGTGAAAATTCATATTAGGAAGTAAATTCTGGACTGATACAGTACTGTTAATTACTCGTTTTCATTATAGAAATAGCAGATTTACCCTGCTTTGCTCGAAAAGAAGTAGATTATTAATTCCCCACGATTATCCTCGCCGCGTGAATTGTTACAGATAGCACTATTTTCCGGAGGGAGAAACAAGCAGTTTATGAAGACCTTACTATCTGAAAATACAAAAATATCCAATAATCTATATCGAATTCGGTGAAAACTTTCCTTTGATGATCATGTAAAATGCGAGTGGTGAAACTAGATTATTAACCGATGTCAAGTACCAGCACGAACTTAGTAGAGACCCCAGTAGCGAAATCTCGACATTGAAACATTACTACTACACTTAATAAATTCAGAAGTTAGATGAGAAAATGGCAAAAATTCTTTAAAACATCGAGAAATCAAAAATTGAGTTTAACCAATCAGGAACATTTATTTACTTAAGAGTAATAGCTCATCTAATTAAAAACAAGTAGTGGCTTAATCTAATTGAAAATTACAATTCAGCACAGTTCAATAATAAAATCTTGATTCGCTGTTCAGTGGCCGCACAGTACAGCTTTGTTATAGCAAAGTATTGATACGAAGAAAAAAATTAATTGAAAAGTTAGACAAAATAAAAAGTTGAAAATTGTTCGAGTTTCAACAAAAAATTGTATAATCAAACGTAATTTATCTCGACAATGTGTTGGCAAACTTCCACTATCTATCAATTAAATTTAATTGAGTTAAACCTTTTAAATATTTTACTGATAACTTTCGAAGAATCATGGTAGTAGTTGGTAACTTACTTATACTAGTTTGCTCGGGATGACGAAAATATACAATTAATTTAGATAGTTTACCAAATTGGGAATGTTTGAGGACGTAGAGTGGAAACTCGTGAAAGTACTGAAAATGTATTTCCTCATAAATTACAAGTTTATTCCTATTAATTACTTTAATGTTCGGGTATAATGGAGTTACTGTTCCATGTTTAAATAAAGAAATATAACGAAATTTTGTAATTTTATGATACAAAAAGCGTGTTTCGTGTTTATTGGCAATCATCAGTTAAAGGCTGCCGATCGCAATCAAGATAAAACGGAAATAATAATAATAAATTTTAATACATAATATTATGTAGCGAAACAATATATTATTGTAATTAATTTATTTAATAATAAAGGGTCTACCAATCAGGGTTTGTTTTAAATTTGGTTGAAATAGGTCAAGTAGGCAGTTCTGTTATTCAGTTTTTATCATATGTATAATAAAGGTCAACATTTAATATAATGCCTTTGATTTCGCTCGAAAATCGTGTTAAGATAATTCAAATCCATTATGAAAATGGTCGATCCGTGAAGACTACATTTCGCAAAATTCGCGATATTTTTATTTGTAACGATCGTCCATCTGAGACTACAATTGCGAATTTAGTGCGAAAATTTGAGTCCACCGGTTCAGTAGTAAACGTAAGCACAAAAATATGTGCTCGTCCATGTCGTTCAATCGAAAATATTGCTGCAGTACGTGAAAGTGTCACAGAGGACCCAAATTTATCGGTTTCACGACGTTCTCAACAATTAGGCCTGTCCACAATGACCACATGGCGAATTTTACGGAAGGATTTAGCTCTAAAGCCTTATAAGATACAACTGGTACAAGAATTAAAGCCAGCAGATCATTCTCAACGTCTTAGATTTGCTGATTGGATCATTGAACGTGGTGCTTGTTTTTCAGAAAAAATCATCTTTTCGGACGAAGCACATTTTCACTTAAACGGGTATGTTAACAAGCAAAATTGTCGAATTTGGGCTTCTGAAAATCCAAAAGCAGTTGTTGAACAACCACTACATCCATCTCGTGTCACTGTATGGTGTGGTTTATGGGTAGGGGCATCATTGGTCCCTATTTTTTCGAAAATGAGGCTGGTGCTTTCGTTACTGTCAATGGAGTTCGCTATAGGGATATGGTAACCAATTTTTATGGCCTATTTTGGATGATATGGGTGTGGAAGACTTGTGGTTTCAACAGGATGGAGCTACGTGCCATACAGCGCGAGAAACAATCCAACTATTGAAAACTAAATTTAACGGGCGTTTAATTTCGCGAAAAGGTGACGTCAACTGGCCAGCAAGATCCTGTGATTTAACGCCATTGGACTTCTTTTGTGGGGCTATGTGAAAGATAATGTTTACGCGAATAATCCACAAACAATTTCAGAACTAAAACAAATATCGAAGCCGTCATCCGAGAAATAAGTTCGCAATTATGCAAAATGTATTCGAAAATTTTGTTAAAAGAATCGACGTCTGCAAACGTAGTCGTGGAGGACATTTACCGGATATTGTTTTCCATTCATAAATGTTCAAGCCCCTACAACATATTTCAGTAGAGAATTAGAAAATTTTCATACAAAATATGTGTTTCTTTTAAAATTTAAAACAAACCCCTGATTGGTAGACCCTTTATAACCTCAAAAAATAAATTTTTTTAAATGTTGGGAATTGCAAATATGCAATAATTACCAGTTGATGGATAATTACTGAATAATTACCCATAAATTGCTTAAAGAAAAATCCGAGCACGTTCGCATTTGCGTATGCCAAATAGGATAACGTATGCACGACCAGGTGCCCCGACTGTCAGCTACGCTACTGCATCTAAACGATGTTGTTCAATTAAATAACAATTAATAAAGTTTAATTACCTAATCACGCTTTCAAAAATTTTGATAAGACAGTAAGAATGTTATCGAAGGTCAACATTAATTAAATAACAGAATTAATTAATTTGGAAATGATTTCTGCATTTTAATTGCCAATAAAGACAAATTTAAAGACGTTTTGGAGATTATAAATGAAAAATCAATCTTTTACTCTTCGAATCAGTGATTTTGGTATTTGAAAATTATCGATTAAAAAAAATGCAGGTTCCACCGAGATTTGAACTCGGATCGCTGGATTCAAAGTCCAGAGTGCTAACCATTACACCATGGAACCTCACTGTACAATTGAGTCAAAACAGAAGGTCACAGTCAAAATGCCGGAAGGCTGTTGCACCACGAGATTCAAAGCAAGTTACTGTAGAGCAGTAAAATCTAATCGCAACATCACAATCTACTGTTTGTATTGTACTGGGGTTCTTCCTGTTTATTTTAGGAATAAATCCGACTATTTCCAATCCAATAGAGCATTCAGTTTAAATTGAATTGAACTGAAGAGGGAGTTTAAGAGAGGTGCGGGTAATGGAGAAAATCAAACAAAGGTGGAGAAGTCTTTTGTTCTGTTGTTACTACCAAGGATCCATGGTATAATGGTTAGTACTTTGAGAGGTTCTCACCAAATGTACTTTTCTCACTAAATGTTCTTCTCTTCTTCGACTCGATTTCAAGTGTCGTGGCACCACCTTGTAAGGAGTGGGAGAATTTCCTGGTTAATTTCCTCGGTGCGTAGCCACTGCCTTCCAAGGGAAGACGGTCAGAATACAATTTTTACTCTGACCGGGTTCGAACCGGGTATTTCGGTTTGGTAATCGACACACTCAAGTTCCAGACCATGACAGTCCTCCAAGTAAAAGGAACAAGTAAAAGGAATAAACGACTTTACTACTGCAAATACAGTACTATAAAGCAATCTACATGCCGCCACTGGATTTATTGCACTGAACATTGAATTCAGTAACCGAATTATTTGATTAAATTCAGCGATAGTTCTTAGACTGTCATTTGATTAGATAATTAGAAGTCGAAATTTCTTTCAATGCTGTGAAACCTTAACATTTTAATATCTCTTACAAAAATTAGACAGTGACCCTCTGTGTTTATTTACATCGAGGTTCCATGGTGTAACGGTTAGCACTCTGGACTTTGAATCCAGCGATCCGAGTTCAAATCTCGGTGGAACCTAAATTTTTTAATTGAACGAGTTTTTTTGAAAGAAATAAACCAAGCATCAGTTTGTGAACATTTTGATAAACCATACACTTTCCCCCAACTCCACGATCCTTACAGACCTAATTTTGATTTGAAATTAAGTGTACTGAAGATAAATATTATATTGGAGTGCATCTGCAGCACTGGTTTATTGCAGAGGTATTCCTTTCCGAATTCACATATGACCATAATTTCCACGTCTTCCAACTGTGTGATCTAGTCAACTCCTGCACATCAAGATCAAAAGAGGTGAGAGGAAGATAAGAGACTCAAGCGCTGCGGTTGGAGACGTTTCCATCACTGCAGGTCTGTCCATCTCTGAATCTACTGCAAGGAAGATGCTGTTGTTATCAGTTTGATTATGGACCACTCTAGAATGCCGCATAGAATAAGAGGGTGATGCTGGGAAAAGCCTCCTAAAACTTTATTTCTGACCATATTCCTTGGGAAAGCGATGGCAAACCACCGAAGTGCAATTTTTATAGCCACCTCATCCTTTTGAAAATGAAGCTTTCAGCAGTTTATATGTTATTTATAAAATGAAAATTAAAGTAGGAATAAATTATTATTGCACTATATAGTTTGCACATGGGTGGCTTTGGCTGTCCAACCCAAAAACTAAGTCAACCTGCAAACGCTTAGAAAAACAAATGCATTTGTAAAAAGACAGAAAGTCAAAAATTGTGTTGTGGCTTTTTCTGATTAATAACGAAACCAAAATTAGGGTTTAAAACAAGTGGAAGGGATTTCCAAGAGGGTAAGCTCATCCTTGCAATTCGTCCTTGTTATCATGCATCATTTACTTCGGACGTTAAAATTGTGAACTCTAAAAAAATTTAAAATTTTATTGTACAATATTTGCACCCTCTTTTCAATTTGTGCATTACATGGTTGTTCGTGTTACACGTCTTGGTAAGAAAGGGTGAATACGTGAAACGGTGCACATAACAAACCACAAACCTATCATAAATAACCTTATTTATCTTAACACGTTAACACTGTGTACGTTATCTTTACAATTTATGCCTTTTAAGATAAATTGATAAGGAAACCTAATTATAATAGAAGTTATAAAACCTTAAAAGAAAATTTTTCTTATAATATTAATTTAGCAAACATTTCGAGAGAATCAATGTAATTTTAGGGTTTTGCTGGTTTATTTGTTGATATTCTAAATAATGTTTTACTTCGTTACTAATTTAGATTTAATATTAACTAAATTCCTTTCTCTGCAGTCTTGAAATTGGAATGCTTACGAAACATTATCAAATAAATTTAAATTTGTATGTAAATATAATTATTCTATTTAGAAACAATTAACAACATAAACATTTCAGTGCTACTTCAATTATCACAATGTGAAACTAAAATAATATTATATAATATTTGATTTGCTTGAAATGTTTCGAAGGCTAACGTCATCCTTAGGCGCCATCCATGTAATATAAATTACATTATCCTGCCGTCTTTTCTACCTCAAGAAGTTTAGAAATCAAATATTATGGAAGCAGTAGAACAAAAATTTAACGGCTAGCAAAATATTTGCTTTATCACATCACCCTGTATATTGGAAACACATTCTCTTTTGTGCTTCTCATTAGTATAACTTCCATTTGTTTAAAAAAATTAATGAAAATAAAATAAAAGCTATTATGCTACTCTATTCACGATTTGAGTCGACGTGTAATTAATATTTTTAATTAAAAATGAATTTAAACTTTTATTTAATTAATAAACTGCATTTTTAATTTCCTACGGCTTTGTTATTATTCTTTATAAGTATAATACGTAAACGCTGTTTTCCATCCGAAGATAAATGATTTTAATTCTTAGCCAACATAAAACACAATCGTTGTCTTAATATCTGCAAATGTATAGAGCGAAGCCTAAAAATTAGATTAATCATGATTTCCAGTACTGAAAATAATAAAATCATTAAACATTGAGTTCAACCATAATGTAAATGTAAACATATTTGTATTGTGATAGTATTTTTGAAAGCCAGCCGAAAGAATTAAGATGAAGCGTAAATGTATCAACTACAATACACTTTTAATCAGTTTAAGTCAGTCAAGTCAGTTTAACGCTCGCCGGAACTTTAAAAAAAATAAAAACAAAGCTTTTTTTTATTACTGAAACAAGAACACTAAAATTAAAGATTCGTCATAGAGTTATCAACCAAATAATGTTTGGTTCAATTACCGTTTTTTATTTAAACAAGCTGATTTAATAATAAAGCATTGGATGTCTGTTTTTAGCAATTAAGTTGTAAAATATAATACGGTCGCTTGTATATACGAGTATGTGCATCCATAAATTATTAAGCGGTCACAAAAAATTAATAATCTTTCGGGAAACTGCAGTTTATTACTCTTATTTTGCGTAGGAATATAAAATTTAAAATTTAGATAAAAATTCTGCTATTATAGAAACATAGAACAACCACAATCTCAACTTTTTCGATTTTATCACTATTGGCATTTTTAATGAGAATTATCTGTTAAATGCAGTTAAATATCATAATACTAATTAAATACATTTATTAGCCAATAACAATGATTGGTTCTAATGTGATTAATTTTTACTAACAATTAAAAAAAATTACAAAATTACAAATTTTGGCTTATAGTCGTCAAGTCCAATACCAGAAATCAATTGTTTGGTCCTTTTCATTTTTATCTTCCCAGAAAGTAAAAAACGGTCTCCATAAATGGTAAGTTCTTCCTCTCCCTAAAACACATCTGACTACACACTATACCTCGGTTTGTAAACTGTTGAGCGTGAATATTTCTAATTTCAAAGGCAGATTTCGGAGTCAGGAGTGCGGGGTAAGGAATACCTCAAACCACGCATAAATTTCAATAGAAAAGTTTAAAAGCTTATAGATCTCAGTATCAAGTGATGAATAGAAAACTTTTAAAACTGTGCAAAATATAAATTTCTGTATAATTTTCAACCATTTTAAAAGAATCAAAATGAGGAGGGGGAGGAAAACCGCGAAATTTGCATAGTTTTGATACATAAAATTAGCGACTAAAAAATATTTCCAATAAGTAGGAATCTGATAATCAAATAAAATAAATTATAGAGTATAGAGGGGTAAAAAAAGGGGGGGGGTTATAAAATATTCCAACTATGTAAATACCTGAAAATTTGATGCCTAGCATCATTTTAAAATAAACTAAAGCTGTGTCTGTATAAGTTTTTCTGCAGAATTTTCAAATATTTTGAAGTTCTACCCCCTTGTGCTGAGAAACTGGAGAAAACTGAAGGAGGTGAAAGACAGTAAAATAAATAATAGAGAACAATGATGGGAGGTTCTAAAATACCCCGAAGTATAAAAAACAATATGTAAGTGGCTGAAAATTTGATTCCTGGTCATCATTTCCAAGTAAACTTAAGCGGTATCGTCAAGATTCTGTACAATATCAAGTATTTAAAATTCCGTCTCCCCATGATGGGAAACTAGGGGGGGGCAAAAGAAAGCAAAATACGGCCAATCTTGCATAGATTTGAAAAATAGAATTAGAGACTAAAAAAATATTAAAAGTAGTTCAAATAAGCTGCAAAATCTGCTAACGAAATAAAATAATAACCGGAAAGAGAGGGGGTTTTTAAATACTCCAAAGAATGTAAAAAATATGCAAATGCCTAAGAATTCAATCTCTAGTTATTATTTTCGAGTAAACTAAATCAGTATCATAAAGCTTCTCCGTGGGACTAATTTTTAATCATTTAAAGTTCTGTTTCTGTGCTGGGGAAATGAGACCTCCTGTTATATGCAGTTTATTTTTATCAGATGTGAATTGAATATTTCAGCATATCTAATTGGCCGTTCCTATATTAATGGGAAATTTTTAGTCATTCCTGCGGTAGAATCAAAGAATAATTAGAAAATCTATCATAATAATTTTAAAAAACTTTAACGACCAGCAAAAGTTAGCAAAGAACTTCCGTATTTTTTTCGAATAAGCTTAAAGTGGAAATAATAATTAGAGAAAACACGCAGCTTCATTCCTTTGAGGCAATAAGGTGTGGAACACCCTTCAGCCAAATCGAAACGATGCAGTATTGGAATTGCAAGATAATGTCAAAGAAAATTGCACAACAATTAAGTGTAGCAACAAAAGCCAACTTACTATCCACTTCATCAAATACTTTTGATTGGATGTCTGATTATAGATACACAACATATCACCATGAATCCCATTCTGTTTTAGGGCAAATCACATATTTCAATCAAAAAAGAATAAAACTAAAAAATTCAACCAAGTTTAGGAGTTGGTGGTTGCCAATATTATTGCCGACGTGCAGCTGCATGTCGTTTCTTCCAAAGTTCCATAGCAGTTTGTAGGTTTCCCAAATTGTACAAACTCATAACTGATAAGTAATCCTTCTAGCTTTTTTGTCATTTGCAATGAATAATTTTTGTACCATGAACTAAGTGACTTCCGTCTTTGATTTCGTTCCACTCTTTCTATGTTTCAATTTCCAGTAAATTCCATCATTACTTAGAAAGTTACTGCTGGGCACTGTGCTATAAAAGTTTTCCAGAAATAAAATCCAAACCAAAAACTGAATACGTATTCTTATTTGAATTTTTTTATGGCTTAGAACCCACGGGTCACTAGCCTCAAAAATGCTCTTAACTGTTATACGGCGGTGATCTCTTGTGGTTTACGTTTTTGACTTTCTAGACGGTGTTTGGTAAGTACGGGAAAGAAAATACTCCCAATACTTGTAAAGAAAATTTAATCTCATCAATTGGTGATCCACTACTTCTTTTCGTTATGCAATGAAATATCCAACCCTATATTAAAGCGTCAGACATTCTTTGATTCAGCTCCTAATGGTGCATTAAAAAGGAAGTTTTTCGTTTGTTTTTTAACCGTAAAATAACCTAAATAACCGGCAACATGATTTTACCCTATATTTATGCTAAGAATGTTAGCAAACAACCGCATAATGATTGCAGTAGAAAAGCTGCGTTTAGTTCAAATTAAAGAAGCCAATAATGAAGTTCCGGGAGGAAATACAAAATCACTAATGGAAATCGTATTTACAATTCTGAAAATATTGCGATTAAAAGCTTCATCCAGACTGATCAATTCATTCCAAAAATAAACGACTCCGTATTGATTCTTATAACCTCATTAACGAACTTATCTATATTTTGATTGGAAAAATATGCTGGAAGCTAATGAAGCTTGATTAATGACTGCTATCAAATTTACAAAACGACTTTTAAAAATATTACGAGCCATACTCGTTTTCCAATACTTGAAATCAAACATAAATGCGCCTCTTTCGTGCAACATGCTTTGGCATAATGAAAAGGTGAAAATAACAGGCACTGCAAAAATGAGTTTATTAATTTTGTCTGTTGGGGCGGAGGAAGGCTCAATAATTAGTTTTAGTCATTAACAAGACAGCACATTATATGAATTTGCTTGTAATTTGCTCGTTGTAGGATAAAGCTTGACCTCGTTGGCTGTAGGCCTCTACAACCCCTAGCGATAACCGGGGTTGAGAATTTGACGATACAATGGGCGGTGGCGCCTCGTCTGCTAGCAAAGTTAACGTGACGTCATACTGCTTTATCAATAAATTCCGCAGTTTTAATTGTATGTAATTGTAAACCGACTTTTGATGGATTATACGGGCATTAAACCCCCGGGAAGATTATTCAACCTTTTTAGGTCATTAAATCACTAATTTTAGTTTACCGAATAAATTAAGAAGTGGAATTGAATTAAATTTTTTAGAAAAATACCAAGGATATTGATTACGTGAAATTATCCATTAATTTTTGCCACTCGGTCGTTCAAATTTTCTAAACGATTAACCACAAACGAAAGCTATTTTTGTTTAAGAAAATAAAATTGAATTTTTAATTGGAAAATTTTAAGTTTTCCTACATTTTATTTAAAAGTTGGAAAACTAAATGGAACCGAATCCTATCTAAGGGATTTTCGAGCAGAGTCAAGGATTCCTAGTTGAAACTGGGTTGCACAATAATTTCCAAGTTGATTTAATGTTGGTTTCTTGATTTAAATGAATAATTCATGAAATAATAAAATTGCAAGCTGGATGTTTTAGAATAGAATCATTATATAATTAAGAATATCGCGACTACACAGCATTTTCTCATCAAATTTTTTGCTTTGTGTTAGAAAGAAAGCCAATCGACTGTTTAAAAAATTCCGTTTCATTTTATTGTTGAAAAGCATGTCAGGACTCACGTCGGGAAGCCATGATGGTTTCCAGTGATACATCATACAATTTTGAAACTGTGTGGTTCGTTAACTTCTAGAAAAATCTTGTTCAATTCCAAAATCAAAATAATCAGTTTTAAATAAATTACTTTGTGTTAAAAATTCGACAAATAAATAATGGAGATTTTCTTACACTAAAAACACGTACGTACACAACCGCATGCATTTTGTAGCTGTCACCATGAAGATAGATTTTAGCCATTTAAATATAAAAAAAATAAAATTAAACGGTCCCCACAACTTGGAATTTTGCAATCATTTGCATTTTGGATGCAATTTTTGTTTAGTTTTATTTCATAATTAAATTCTTCCTCGCAGTGCAAACGGTGGGTGGGTATCTGCTTTTTAAACCCAAATATACAATACCCTCCAGTTTATGTAAAAAAATTGATGTAAAGAAAAATAAATCAGACATTTTAATAAAAAATTTTAGTTTACATAAAAGTGTGTCACATGAAACCCTCGAGGACGATCGATATAAAGTAGGCGAATTATAACAACACACGTAGAAGTTGAATTTGAAATATCCAAAATTTAATTTCATGTTTTAGATAAAAAAAATGATGCAAATTTTGTTGAAAACGAAACCATCAGGTATTACTTTACCTACAGCTTATTTAGGAAGAAAATATGTATGTATGTTTTTTAACAACAAATTTTGTTGTTCTTGAAAATTACTGAACGTATCAGTCGAATTTAATCAGTCAGTTAAAGGTCGAGGTTATCGAAGATTATTTGTTCAGTCTTGGTTAGAGGCCTCTGATTATTTATAATGATAATTACCTACTGTAAGATTTAATTTTCAGAATCATTTTGTTTTATTTATGCTTTTAACTAACATTTATTACATTGTCACATTGCGAATTTATTAGTAGTAACTTCTTATTTTTATTTTATTTTCTTGAGTCTTCAACTTTTCTTAAGTTTTAATTAATAAAGTCAATTTAATAAAAATCTCGCCAACTCTTTCAGCTTAGATAATGCAATAAGGCAACTTTTGTCTCTTTAATGAAACGGGAGAGCTTATTTTCAATTTTAGGTCAAAATCGGGCAGGAAATTTATTTATTAGCATAATTTTTTGAAAAACTTAACAAAAATCACACCGTATCCATCTTAGTAAAATTACAAAATAGACGCTCCTCTTGATTTTTATACGTGCATGCTCTGTCGTGATCCGATGGTTTTCCAAAGTTAGTTGTTGGATCATTGATTAAACCCGACCTGCATTACCGGCATCTCAAGGGACACAGTCCCGCATTTTCCAATGTCATGTTTCTTACTAAACCTAAACCAAAGAACACAGTGCAGGGCCAGGTTGTGCTATTCCACTGTGCCAACATAGCCAAGAAAGCTAAGTTAACGTTAAACAAGCTAAGATAATAAAACCAACTTTAATCTTAGCTTAAGAGCTTAAGATCTGTAACTTTTTAATTTTAGATAAAAATAAAATAAGCCAATTTTCACGACAGTCATAAACTTAAAGTAGAAATTTCTTTTAGCAAAACCTTAACTAAATGCTAAAATATGTGAATTTTAAATAATGTAAGTTGAGATATACAAGAAGAAATTTTATTCAGAGATACTTTTTAGGATATGCAATTGTTCGCAACAGAGCAGGACCAAAAATCCTTTTTAAGAGACTTAATACTTAAAATCTTAACCGAATAAAGATCAAAGATTTCAAATTTCAATGTTCTTCCTCTTTTTCTGAAATCACGAAAATTCTAATGATAAAAGCAAATACGTTCTATTTTTAGCTGTAAATTAGCTGCCAGCAGGTTACCCCAGCTCTTTAACAGCTAAAAATATTTGACTTTCTTACTGCTAAATTTCAAAACTGTTTCCTGATAAGCTATAATCGTCAATTGCAAGAAATTTAAGTAAATCCAAAATATTCAGTCTAGGATGTTGAAGCAGATTAAATAAAAAACACCAAAATTCTCGGCTGGATTTTGCATTTTGTAGATTATGGCAATTCCGTCTCTCCAAACCATCACATTTGGTTTATCAATAAAGACATTAACTATTAAGCCAATTAAAATAAACAATTTGAAATAATAATTGGACTGCTATTTCCAATTTCCTTCTGATATTTAATTTTTTTTTCTTAAAGTTAAAAAAACCTTTCCAAAATGCGGAAAATTTGTGAATTTTTCCTTCGTTATTGTGCTTGCTGAAAGGTTGTTTTCTAAGTCTCGTACTTTGTACAGCACTTGAAATAAAGAATGCTTTACAGTTTAAGTTTTAGAAAAGTTTTAATTCGTTGTACTTGAAATGCTGTTTGATTTAGACCTTAACTTTAAATAAAACCTCCAGTTCCAATTGGATGTAAGGGTTGTTGCTTTATGCTTTGATTTGAATATTTCCCTGTTTTTACTTTATGTTATTCCGTTTAAATTTTTTCTCTGGCTGCAGAATCTTTATGTGTGCGGATATAAATAGCGTCAGCGGTCAATAATTTTTTTATTAAATTTTGGTAGGTAGCTTTGGTAAAACATGTAAATTGCGCCAGCGGTTGCTGTGGGTAGCTTAAATAATAGTAATCATTGAAGTTTGGAATGCGGCTATACGTCGCATTTTTGACTGCTCCAATCACAAATTATCACTCAGAATCATGGTGCTCGAATATCATCCAAAATTTTTGTGAAGGTGCCCAGAATAAAAAAAGAAATAATAACAGAAGAACATTTCTGTAAATTTTGTATTTTTGTTTTTCTATTACTTTTTTACGTTCAGAGATTGTTTCTTTAGCTTCTAGTTTTTTCATCAGGGTTAAATTTTGAAATTTTCCGGGGGAACCCCCTTTTTGACTGTAACTTAGAGCACCCCTTTTAATTTTCAAAATCCGGCACCCCTAATTTTGATAATAATTACTGTAAGTAAGAATATCTCATGTGCTTTTGATGAAAAGTCTCAAAATGGAGAGGGGGGGTTTATTTATTTCTATATTAAACGGTTTCAACTTTTTTTGACCCAATTTACATAATATGATTCAAATAATTTTTTTGGCGCAATTTACGGGTAGGATTAGAAAAACTCCAACCACCGGGCGCAATATCAGCGCTTTGAGTGCGTTCTTTTGTATATTTGTCCTGGTAACTCTCAAATGCAACGTTCAAGCGATATGAAAATTTCCTGTAGGCCAACGACATTAGCGTTTTAATTAAAAGATTACAGGGAAACCGGGTACGAAAGGTAGTTAATTGTAAATCGAAATCGTGATAATTTTGATCTTAGAAATACTTTTATGCCCCATATTGGGTCGGAGAGACATCCAACTCAATTTTTTTGTGTGAAGGCACGTGATATTTAATAGCGGGTGAGACTTTGCATAATCTAGAGGGCGAAGACTCGAAGAGGAAAAGTTAAGAACCGCTGCTCTGTAAAATTAACTTCCTATAAAACTGATAAGTTTAACGTTGAAAGGCCTACTTTAAAAAGTAAACTCCCCTATTGTTATAAATTTAACGTAGTAAATAAAACACTAAAGATACAGATAAGTGCAAAAGCTCCGTATTGCAGATTAGGATCAACAGCTTAAGCCGTTAGCGTTACTTTTAAAATTAATTTAAAGCTTGAACAGAAAACATACATCCAAATTGTTGAAAATTGTTTACTGTTTACTTTGAAGTTTAAACAATTAAAATTTAAACCAACGTTTACGAAATTTGAAGAAGTCGAAAGTCAAACATCAGCCAGCTTTGCAATTAAAACTTAATTAAGACATAACATTTTTTACGCCCAAGAATTTTGATAAATTAACTTTTCAGGTTTTAAGGAATTTTATCATTATTGAAAATGAGGTCACAAAAATACAAAAAAAAATGAGTTACGTATTTTTGGTCAATATATTGAACGCCTTGTCGTGCCAATACGAAGAAACGATCAAAAAAAGGTTACAAGGAGCTTGTTTTCACGTAATAACCAAATTTTATTTGCATAACCCTATTTCCAATTTTGTTTTATTTTGATATGAAATGGAAGACGCGATATAAAAAGACAATACTAAAAATATCGGTTTTGATGAAAAGGCGACTAAAAATAAAACTTTGTTGTGAATGGAATTTACTCCAACATTTTGCACACTATCGTTTCATTTTGTGTTTATTTTTAACTGCCCGTTTGAATGAACCGCGATCAAAAGCAATTTAATTAAAGAACCTTGAAAAAATACGTGGACAAATCAAAAAGTAATTAAAAATACACAAAAGTCTTTAAGTTTCCTATCTTTGTCGATTTCAAAACATTCACTTCGAATTTTATTTTAATCCGGTTTGTACGTGCTGTTTCGAGTTACATTCAAAAATAAAAAAACAGAATATTTCTCTTTTTTTAGCACACATCCAATTACGTTTACAAAAATCCGATTTAAAGAAGTAGCAAAAGTGTTGGTGAAAATTCAATTAAATGAGTGCAAGTCGATATTGGCGCGTTTCGTGCTTATTGGCTATCGTCAACTGAATATAACCGATCTTAATCATAAAGTATACGAAATTTTGCCGTTGGGTGACTGACGTACACGAGAAAATTTGGTTGCAAATCGTGTTTTGTATGAACTACAGCGACTTGATTCTATGGCTTTAGGGATCTGCACGTTACGTGTCGAGTTTTTTTTAATATGGAAAGTTCTGGAAAACACAGCGTGGCATGTAAAGGCAAAGGAAAATTAGTTTCGCTTGATTAACTCTGCGAAGTGAAAAAGTTCTATATATTTTGGTTACCCTCCTATGTAGCTACTTAATTTAACCCGAATTGAAATAATTCAATAAAAAATTGAGACAAACGTATAAGTGCTTCCAGAACATTAAAAAGTTTTATGGAGATAATGCTATTTACAAAGTGGGTACTATAAAACCAAACTTTTCCCTAAAATAATAAAACATTATATGGTAATCGCGAATAACAACAAAATGAAGATCACAAACTTTCCTTCATTATATTTCCTGTATATAAAGAGCACGTAGACATGGAATATAACGTGATCAAAATATTGCATATCATAAACTACGGATTCTGTCTATACCGGTTATCACCGTGATTTATAATAAAATAAATTTAGTTATCCTCTTTTATGAATTATTATTATTGTTATAACCTTATTCAAATTAAGGTTGAGTCATAATATTGCTCGAAAAGAATCAGTTTAGTATGCAACACGCTATACACATGTGTGCATGACGTACTTCGAACACCCTGTATTTCAAACACAACGAAGCGTAAGAGTAAAGAAAACAAATATCGCATTATGAAAAATCAATGATGGCAAAAATAACCCGACGTTATTATAAGTCGTTAAGAGTTATGGATTATTGTATAAGTCGATTATCTTGCAGCCCTAGTAAACAATCAATTGAGGTAAACCAAACTATTTGAGAATAGGAAAACCAACAATGTCCTAGCACAATTGGAATTTCTATTTTGTTTCTCAATAAACGCTCCAACTTTTCTCGTGTTCCTTAAGGGTAAAATAATAAAAACCAAAAACCGACGTAAACTTTTCTTTCGTAAAAAATCCGAATTCGTTTCAAAGTAAACAAACTTTTTAAAAAAAATTGATTAGTCGAAGTAGAAAACTGATTAATCGTCTGTAAAGATAACACTCGGGTTATAAATCGACAATCAAAAAATTATAAAATTCAATTATTTTTCATCAAACATGTTCGATATCCGCATACTTCCTTTCATAAAAGAAATTTTCTCTAAAGAAATGCTTTTTTTTATTACACCACCACATCTACTTTAATAAATTAGAAAATTTTTCGATAACCTCATAAGAATATAATTTTCCAAATTATTGACTTTAACTTATAATAAGAAGCAAACAAATCCAATAAACAAACAGGAAATTATTTTCCCTAGGGATTGTAAATATAAAATGTGGAGTGGCAGGGTTTACTTCCAATTAAGCTGTTTTGATATAAAGTTAGATTTAATAATTTGGAAACGATTTTGATCCAATTTTATAAAAATTTAATTTTTAGTGGTTAATTGGTGAAATATTTACGTTAAATTACTGAAATATTTCCGAAATCTAACTGATATAATATCTAAATGGTTTAAGTTGTGTTTTCAGATTGAAAAAAGTGAAGTGAAATAAATCTTTACTATGTACCTATAGCTATTTTATGTTGGGTATGTTGATATAGCGATAGATGTCTTGATAGGTCAAAGAATTCGTGCAAGGAACTTGTCTTCCACTTGAATATGTAACGTCACCGATTTAAGAACACCCGGTGCCAGTGCTCACCTATCAACTCGCATTAGGCAGTAGTAGTTACATAGTAGATACCCCATAGTTTAGGTTATATTACTCCCAGTAAAAAGATATTCAGGATACTCAGACGTAAAATATTATTAAATAGTATTTAAAAATATAAATAAATGACAAGGACAAGAATAATCCGTCAAAAGTTTATGTATATTATGTACTATGTAGGTATTATGACTATAAAAAATTAAATTGAATATTATAAATTCCTAGTGGCAACTAACCTCCTAGTACGTGATTTATTTGGAAACTAGAATGTAGAAAATGTTTAATCTGTAAATCACATTAAAAAAATATTCAGAATTTCTTTTTCTGAATTTTTTTGATCTAGAAATATATAAATAAAACTACGAAACGTAATTGTTTTTAATATATAAATAGAATAAAATTTATAGAGTACATAAAAAATAAAATGAGTTGAGGTAGGATCAACTTCAAGATATATTCAAATAAAAAGCAAAAGTGTGCAATATGATATTGTAATAAATTTTGCAGCTCCCCGACTCAAGCAATATGGTTTTTAAAATCTTGAAAACTAAAATTCTTTGATTTCTTGTTTTTTATTTAATTTTTTTTTGGGGAAACCGATCCATTTTACAGAAAATCTAAAATAGTTTGTGAATTTATATTAAGATGTAAACTATACATACTATGCAATAAATTTGCATAGTTAACATTTTTTATCTGGCAATTTGTGGGTGAGTTTGTGCCGTGAGTCTGCTAAGAAAGCTAGTTGGCAGTTCGAAATTATAAGCTGACTTGGCCGTTACTGTAAGTTTATTTGGCTATTGCTGTAAGCATATAGATAGCCAGCTGGCAGGTCGTCATTATAAGTTTATTTGTAAGGTAGACAATATAATTATTATTATTATTACATTAAGTAAAAATAAAACCACAAGTTAAAATGTGATACCAAATATATACTAGAAATAAACTAAAAAAAAAATACAAATCAAAATTTAATATAATAAAAATTAAATACATTTTTTCATATAGTTTGATGGTAGCCGCCTGTACGAGCTTGCTGGCAGTCACCTATAACAAATTACTGGCAGCTTTAATACAGCAGACTCATAAAACATTTGTAATTACCTTGTGTCAAAGGTAACACAGGAACAGTTAGCTGTAAATTTCTGACTGCCAGTTTTTCCCGTTTGTGATGACAATTCAGCCAGGATGGCATCCTCGTAGTTGAGGGAAAGGCATTTTACTTAATTTTTAAGTATTTAATGTTCTCTGTTCCGATGCTGGGGCACTAAGGGGTTTTCTAAACTTTATTTACTTTTTCAGTTTATTTTTTCAGCATATTAGCCGTTGCGATGGTAACATGAAATTGCAATTACTGTCGAGATGGAATCAGTGAATAGCAGACAATTACGTGGGGACAGGGGTTGTAATTGAATTTTCTAATTAGTACAAAATGGGAATATTAGTTGTAGACAATGGGCATCTCAAACTTGTACAGGCCCCTCCCAAATAAAAACTCTTTGTGTAACTTCTGTTCTTGAAATTATTTATCAAATATATCTGGCTAGGAAACAACCCAAAGAATATCGGTATTCTTTTAGAAATTTAAAGATTTAATTTATACTGCATTGTAGTGAGATAGTTAGTAAATAAGTTATACGAGCTATTAATCAAGAAGGATTTAACTAAAAACAAAGAAAAAATTCTAAAGAAAAGTATAAAATTGAAAAAATCCATAAATAACACATTATTACATTTACAAAAAAACTTTTGAAAAATTTGGTGTGGTGAGGCCGAGGGGTTAACCGCTGGTGAAGTTTTTGTACACATCTCATGAAGTACATGAAATCTCATGTGAAGTACATGAAATACTTGTGAAATTCATGAAGTACTTGTGAAGTACATGAAGTATTTGTGAAGTACATTAGTACTGGTAAAATACATGAAGTACGTGTAAAGTAGGTAAAATACGTGTTAAGTATATTGAAGTACAAGTGAAGTATCATGAAGTTAGTAAATTTTTGATGAATTACATGAAGTTGAACCTAGCTTATGCGCATGCGCTACGCTCAATGTGTATTATAGATAAGACACGTGTATTCAATAATAATAATAATTTGATAGCAAATTAACTTACATCAGTGGATTTTCTTAACATTTTTTTATTTTAAACGTTGAACAGGCGTTTGGCGGTTATTATTTTACTAATTAAAAGTTTTGGTCGTTGCTAGTTTAATAGTAATCAATTAATTAAATTAAACTTAGATTTTTTAGTTAATTTTGTAATTTTTTAGCTCATTTGTTTGAATATCATGGAAGTTTGACGAAATACCCAATCAGGTGTTTGATTTATTTTTGTTTTGTTATGCGTTTTGTTATTTCGTTGTGGCTTGATTGGATGGATGAGTTTGAATAAGGTGCATGTACTCAGTCTCTTTCCATTGCGAATTTTTAATTTAAAAAAGTCTAAATCTATTGTTTTCTTTCTTGATTTTCGGTTGAACCTTTTTTGTTTTTGAATTATTTAGAAAATTAGTTTGGGGGGGAGGGACCTGCTAGCTCCCCCCTCTCAATTTTTAAAATAATCTTAATAATCGTTTGTGCATGATTGTACATAATTTATTTTCGCTTTACCCGTTTTTATTGACCCCCCCTCCAAGAATATGTCATAATTTTTTTAGAAAACTAAACCGGTAGCGGAGAGTTCCTACTAAATTTTCAAACCTTTAATATGTTTGCCTGCATCGTAATATTTGGGTACTGAAGGGTGTTTCACACCCCCCAGACCCTCCGGATCGAGATTATTTTTCATCAGAAGTAAACTGAAAATCTCCTGTTGCAGAGACACTGGAGGGTGTTTCACAAACCCCCGGATCAAGTAATTTATTTTATATCAGAAGTAAACTGAAGATCTCCCGTTTCAGAGGCACTGGAAGGCGTTCCACACCCCCCAGACCCTCCGGATTGAATAGTTAATTTTTATCAGAATTATACTGAAGATCTCCCGTTCCAAAAACACTGGAGGGTGTTCCACACCCCCCAGACCCCCCGGTTTAACTAATTTATTTTTAGTAAAAGTGAATTAAATACTTAAGCATATCCCAAGTTTTTTAAAATTAGCTATGGCCAAGTAAATGTAAAAGTATACGGAATTATTATTCTGTACCCCGTGAGGGGTAGATTTCTGCAACGGGAGATCTTCAATTTACTTATGATAAAAAATAAACTACTCAATCCGGGGTCTGGGGTGGAACACCTCCAGTGCACAAATTTTGGAATCTCGGTAAGTCTCTGAAATACCGATAAAGTACGTGAAATACAATGAAGTATCGATGAAGTATGTGAAGTACCGTGAATTATTGATGAAGTACGGTGAATTACTGGTGAAGTACGTGAAGTCCCGTGAATTACTGCTGAATTATATGAAGTACGAAGAAGTATGGAGAATTATGATGAAGTACGTAAAGTGTGAAGTTAATTGTACCCGATTTCCTCTAGCGGTTCACCCCTCGGGTGAGGCACTGCCTCCCTTGCCTATCCTGATAACCCGCCACTGGTAGGTACGTTTTATTTTGTTAACTTATTTTACTATCAATTTATCATCTTCATTAGCCAATTGTATCTTCTCAGCTTCCCGACTTAAACAATTCTAAAATTTTCGTTTTTTCTCATCATTTTGGATCTTGACAGAAACACAGTGACTTATTCATTTCATGAAGGGTTTTTTGGCAAATTGTCTCGATAGTTTTTTTGATTTGGTTACAATTAATACTCACACGCAATTAAATTTTTATTTTTTAAACCTAAATACATGAACTTTTAGATTCGAATCGATCAACTCTCAAAAATCGCGTACTAAAATTAAAAATTTGTTCTAAAAAACTCTCTGGAGTGCACACTGACCAAATTCCATCAAAATCGACGAAAAACTATAGAAAAAGTGGGAAAACGCTAATCAAAATTCGAAAGAAGCGAAACTGAATTCTCATTGCACCATTTCAGTTCTCTAAAACGAATTCGAAAAGTTGAAGATTAATTTAGCACTTTCTCGATCATGCCATCAAAAAACACAACAATTTTCTAGTTCGGCCCTACTAAATCCTACTTTAACACCGAATAACAACTTAGAAAAGAAAATATTTAACAATTATTTAAAAACGAAAATAGCAAAAAATTTGAAAATCTAGGCAAAAAAGATGTAGTAACTCTTCTCTTTCTTTCCAAAATAGTTTCTTTAGCCTGAGCTTCATTCATGTTTGCCTGGGTATTTTTATTTCCGTTTGTACCTCTTAGGATTTCGAGAAAACTAACGATGGTGACGCGCAGCAAGGATTAACGAGATTCTAAATTTCTAATTTTTTGGTGATAAATGGATTTATAAACAGTAGTGAGCCTATTTCTTAATAGCTGTCGTCCCTTTGTGTTGATGAACTTCAATCATTGATCATAAAAAGCAGAGCTACAAGCACATCTGAGGTCAGCATAGAAAGCCACCTCAAATGTAAAACAATTACTATACTTATAGAACTCAATTCTGGCTTCGATACACCACCGATGTTATTATTAGTAACACAAATTCCAGACCTAACGTAAGAAAAAAAAAAATTACTCAAAATAAACGAAAATTAAACTATTAGTTTCAGACCGTGGAATTCGTGCCATACAGTCACAGTGTATCCAATCAACACATGTAAGTCCTTTTCTTGTTACCTTTTTCCAATTTTCTTTTAGGCTAAACGTCAGATATTCTTGATTATTAAAACAAACACAACAAGGTTTGATGAAGAAAAACAAAAATGTGATTATCACTGGAGTCAAATACATCAAAATCTGGTTTTTGTGCAATAACTCATTTTCTGATGTACATCATCACATAAAATTGAAGGCAGTTAAATTCTGTATAAAAAAATTCGGCGTATGTTTTCTTCAGATCAATACTTTTTGAGCTGTGGCCGCGCAAAGTCATAATTATGCAATTTAATTTGTACCTTAGCATAATTTAGTGCACAAACATTATAAATCATACGATATCCTATGCAAGAACGACCACAATACCGATATTTAATCACTTTCAACAATTATTTATAATTGATTGTATTTTGTTGACAACAATTGTCTTTCGAATTGCAAACTTAATTTATTCATATCATGAAATGGAACATTCATTTCGGAATAGATTCACGAGAAACTATTGTAAGGTATTGCACTTAGCGGATGCGATACAAACTTGGCGTTTTTCAATCGCGGAAAATGAATTTTATTAATGTACTGTAGAAAAACTCGAATTCACTGAGAACGAACGACGAGAATACTTCAAGACCCAGATGCGGAAACTAGAAATGCAGAACTATGATTGCGGCGCCCGCCGACAATCTGGCTACTGCTCTGGAAATATTGGTCTAATGAGAAACATACATAGAACCTTTATTTAGATAATTTAATTATCTTCAATTTTGCATTCGACCATTTTGGGGACGGAATCAAAAGAGAAAACGAGATATACAGATTTTGGTGCACAATTTAAAATTTAGGGTAGTTGCCGACATTTTTACATCATGCTTTTTACCTATTACTTTTCGGTTGCGAACGTTTTCTTTCTTTAACCAATACTATGTCAATTTGCTTAAGTATTTTACTATCAAATATTTAACCATCGATTTGTTGACTGCCCCTCCGCTTTTCAAAGGCACCTCGAAGAAATTTGGGAGAAAATTTACATATTATTACATTTAATAATATATCTGTTACCACGATCGAACGGATGGTTCTAGATTTCGTTATGTTAATGTGATTAAAGTCATCCATTAGAAATATTTGAAATTACCTAACTAAATCCCTGATACGAATACATGAGAAAAACGAGGTAAATGCCAAGTCAAACCCAATTATCTTAATTAGACATGAAATTTACACGTAACAGGGTTTGAATTAATTTAACTTTCATTTAAGCATCCCCTAAAATGTAATTGTTATTTACTTTAATTTAAAATTTGAAACGTCAAAAATCACAATATTTAAAATCCAACCACATTTTTATCGATGCTGCTCTTTTATACAAAAATATCCTCGGATTATAAAACTGCTTGACTTTTTATGAATGACATTTGAATTTACTTACGCTTTCCAATCCGATATCTTTTTTTATAAATCAACCGAAAAGGAAATTCGTATAACCAAAGCACTTGAGATTAACAAACGAGTTAATTTTGAAAAATAAACCATTTTCCGAGTAATCGAAATGCGATCGGTTTAAAAATATTTTAATAAAAATGCGAATAGAGTTTAAAATTTCATTTAGTTCAAAGTTAAATAAATAGAATTGCTTTTTGTGCTTTTGATATAGATTTTTCACACGCTCCCATTTCCCTCCACCTAAATGGTATTGTATATGAAAATAAATTTTCATTAAAGTGTGCAATGTCTCTTCTTAAGTAAAATTAATGCACGGACGTGTTGAAGACGCTGAGATAATTTAAATATTCGAAATACGTGCTCACATTACCAATAATAATAATTAAAGTTACTTTGATATATACACGAGCTCGAGATATCGAACATACCTCATTATTTTGCCGTACAATTACAATCAGAACGTCATTAATAGGTAAATAAGTTTTATTTTAAACGACCTCGTATGCACGGAATATGCGTGAGCAGTTCAACAACATTAAACAAATTTTAGTTATTCGATTGCCGATACTCGAAATATTCTGAACTCGAGTAAAGCACAATTCCTCCGGACCATCCTGTAACCACTAATTTATTTTTAAGTGGTCAAAATTGCTAACATGCAAATTAATCTTACTAACGATCCAAAAAATGCGATCTTCGATTAGGCTTGCCAAAATATCAAATTTTATGGATATTCTGCGATATTCATTCACTTTTATAATTTGAATCTATTTTTAGCGAAACGGTGTAACTCCACATACCGCAACGTTTGCGGGAATTTTACTCGTTTAATGTAATTACAAACTACTCGAAATGATTGCTTTTCATTAGAATATTTTATTAATAAGACGTTATGCATTTATTTAAAAGAATTTGCATAAGCAGAGCTTGAGCACGAGATTAAGAGCATGACGGGCCTAATCCATGGGGAAGGGGCCAAAATAACGACACAGATAGGGAACCAAAAAGTGTTAGAATTTATTCGCAATAAATTACCTTTCCGAACTTTCAAGTTTGTTGTTTCTCAAATAAAATGTTTGTGCAAATTTTTCTGTACCTACCCAACGTGAACCCAACGATCTCCGTTAAATCTCATATACATGGGTACCTTATAACAGGTTTACTAAATTAAAATTCTGCTACTGTGCAATGCATTCTCTGTGAGGATAGAGTAGTAAAAGATCGTAATCTTCATAAAACTTCCGGTGTTTGAAACGGAAATTTCGGTTAAATATTAACACAAAAATTAGGTTGTCATGATCGTGGATAGTGCAGGCTGTCTCGAAAAAATAAAGACTCTCCGATTTGTTTCGTTTGGATGAGAGAAGGTGTTAAAATAATGAAAAATTGTTTATAACAAAAATATTGCAACACGTACCTGAGCACAACCATACAAGTGCGAAATTACATTGAAAACGTCAAGAAATAAAATTAATATTATGCGGCACAATTCAAATTGGCGTAATAAAATTATAATAAAAACGGTCGCGTTAGATAACGTGTCTGCAGGTAAGACTCTTGTCGCTAACCACCAACATCACGAAGTTATGGTGCACTGGCGTGACCAGCCGCTCGCTGGAAGAAGAACAAGGTGCAGAGGCGAGGTCGACCAGCTCGTGCGCTCGCGCAACTTGTACCCAGGGTGTTTATCTTCCGTCATTGGGGTGGATCGACTGAATTCGCCATACACCACATAAGGGTAGGTATTACTCATATCTGTGTTATGCATGTGTTCAATTTATTATCTCCTTCACCTGTTTACTAAATATTTATTACAACTATTTTTAGGATTTTAGTCATTTTACAACCCCCTTCGCTTATTCGCCTACTCATAAATCAAACTTACAAGAAATAAATGTAAAAAAAACACTTTCCACTTACGGCCCATGAAAACACCTACGGATGGGGATATCTCCTCATTTTCCGAATCATGATGTGGTGGTGGATATTGATCCCCGTCTACCTCAAATAAATTGCGTTTACCTATTTTCTTCCGATTGGATGATACATACTTTCTTATGAAGGGTGAAACTTTATCAGCTTGTGTTAATTACATATACCTACTGCCTTTCCCGATAGAATTTCTGATTGTTTCTCTCTTGATAAAGCAGATCGTAATTTGTGGATATTACGGAATTCAATTTTAACGAATTTAAATAAAACATCAAAATAGTAAAAAATTGGATTTCTGACTGTCAAAATGGATCAAACGTAATTTCCGGGGTTAATGAAAAATGCGATTTAAAAATCTTGATTTTTGAAAAATCGCATTTTTAGGGGTGATCGATCGCTTGACCTTGGGTTTTTAAAATGCTTGTTCTCGGAAACTACAAGTGGATATCACGAACTCAGGATATGGAATACCTCCAATTTCACGGTCTCAGATATGAACGAGCATTCTCGAAATGTTCCGCAAAGTAATATTTTTTTGATACCGCACAGAGGAATGCATTCAATTAATTTTTCCACTTTTGAATTTGAACTTTCTTGGTTGCTATTTTTTCCAAAATATAGAACCTGGCATAATAATTATTACAGAAAGCTCTGCTTGCTTAACAGAAAGGCAAATTAAAATTTTAGCGGTCATATTATACTAAATTTCTGATTAAGGGGGGGGGAGAGAATTGTTCTGAAAAACATATTATTAGTAATTTGGTTTGATACACCTTTATGTTGAATCTCTCCCTCCATACCTTTAACATCCGCTCTAGCTTTTAGGAAAATTCTTCTCTATTTCCATTCTGTTTTTACATTTTGCTTAGAAGGTTAAAGGTAAAACCAAATGGTATTTTTTATTTAAATTTTGCTGGTCGCTTGCAGTAAAGTAAAACAATACAGAAAAAATTCATCTTTAAAATTGCTAATTTCCCACCACGAATTCTGTGGGTAGCAGTGCTGTAACCAGCTTTAGGGGAGAGTTTCCCAGGTTTATAAACAAATTGTTCCCTATACAATGTTAAATGTCGTTGCACAAGTATTTGATATAGTGCAGTGTCGTAGCCAGGATTTCATTTCACTTTTTTTTAGATAGAAAATGAATTTATCCAATATTCTATTGGTATATTTCACAAACAGTTAATTTCTTGATTCGAGACGGCCATTCATCAGACGATAAACTGCTAACATAAAGTACCCTGGTACCATGAATTGACATCATTAATGATATAAAATAGGGTAACAGGCACATCTGAGGCCAGCATAGCAAGCTACTTCAGATGTGAAACAAATAATAGGCTCACAGTGCAGAATAGCAGTGGCATCGGAACTTTTCCGGGGTTCCTGTTGGATATTATAGGACCTAATCCTAATTAAAAGAAAGAAGAAGAATAGTTGATTAACCTGTACAAACTTCAAAAATTAAATTGTTAATATTGTCGTTACCAAAATAATTTACTTGTTATTCCTTCAATCAAGGTAAATATGAAAAATTAAAATGTCATTTAAGAATTAAAATCCAAGAAAAGTTACGCTAACAACAAATAATTTAGTTCAGTGTTAGATCTAATAGTTCATGGCGCCCATTTTATCGCAAATATAGTAGTAATATCATTTTGAACTATAGCAATATATTATTAACCTGTGAAACTAATATTAAACTTTTAAAATTTTAATTCATTGATTCCAATGCAGTGGTATTTAAAATTTCACATTAATTTGTGAATTTTCATTAATGAAGAAACGATTAATTAGATATGCTGAAATATATTCAATTCACATCTTATAAAAAAAGTAAACTGGGAGTCGGGGAGGGCATTCCATATTCCCAGTACGCCAGTGACGACTTACTTAGTTCTGCAGCAGAATCTTGTGTTTTGCCATATCAAATATCTTACAGAAATCCAGAAAAACCGCCATAAGCAATTTTCTTTCATCCAATCTACTATAAATAAAATCTGTGTTTTCAACCCGACGAAAACTTTCTTTGCTACAGAAGGCAAAAGCAGACTACAGAGGTGTGATCTGCTTTATATACTTTTCAAAATTAAACGAATTAGTACTAGTTCAGTGCCCAAATTAAGCAGTGTAGGTTTCTTCAGTATGTAATGAGACTTCACGCGCACAGGAGAAAAAAATCCAAAGATACCGATTGCAGTACTTGCAGTCAAAAGTCAAAAAACTAATTGTATATGGGCACATAAATACACAATATGGAAAATTTGCTTATAACTAAAAATTTAAGTGTAACTGACTACCAATTTTCTTATGTACATATAAAAAACACCGTTTATATTTAATCAGACCGACAAAGGTCTGCGCTGGTAAGTCACAAAAGTAGGAATAGTTTTTTAACAACCCGAAAAGGTTTATTTTAGCAACTAAGTGGAAAGCTGGCAAATAGGGCTAAAAATAAATAAAACACTTAAATTAAAAGGAGACTGTAAAAGAACGACGTTAACTAGTAGAACTATCAGCTAAACTCAAAAAAATGTTGGGAAAATCTTACGAAAAAGGATGCTTTTTCAAATACTCCACAACACAAAGAACTGTCGAACATAATTTATCATTCATAAAAAATTTATACTTAAAATGTTTTTTTGTAAAAATCTGAAATAAATCCAACAAAGAATGGGTAAAAAGTCAATATAAATGTAGATATTGCAGATAAGCATGCAACCCTCAGCCTCATGACTTATGTAAGGGTAGGATCAGTCAATATTAGCAGTTCACTTCATACAATTGAATTTGTATGATATATGCAGGAAGGATATTTATGCAAACAATATTACCCTATAGTCGAATTTCGATTTAACCAACTAATATTTTATTTATTTAAAAATTACAATGACATTATAATATAAGGTAAACAAAATCGTTCTTCATTCGTCAACTTGAAAATTATAATGTGTTGGTAAATTGTAATACATTAAGTTTAACACAATTTACTGTTCATAAAAAAATCATAGATTTTCGACCTTCGTGGTAGGGATTTCGGTTGTCTTAAGAAAAACGAAGTCTGTTAAATTGGAGAAGAGTTGCGTAATTCTTCTCTGACAAATAATCCGTATCTATATTTAGCTTTCGTTTACAAAATTTTCCTTTGATAAATCTTATTTTCATTTTCTTTAAAAATTCGATTATGCGTAATTTTTCTACTTTATTATCGTGTAACCAATTCACCTACACGTCATTATTAATTAATTTGTTCGAAACCGCAAAGCACTCAACCTCGATTTGCCGCGTTCATCTTCCAGGATGACGCAAATTAATTCAAAAATAACAATTCCAAGTTAATAATCTTTTATAACGACAATAATTGCAGGTCGATAAAAGAAAATCTGTAATGGAAAATGTGGCAATCTGTAACCCACGTATAAGAATGAATTCTGGCCGCATTAACAGTTAATAATAAAAACCTTTTATAAATCTTTATTCCGATTTTTAAATTAAATAGAAGATATTTGGCTTTTTAAATCATGACCATATTAAATAAAATTTTGCTAATACTTTCAATTCACCACAATTTTTATTAATAAGATTTTGCGTCGTGAAATAAAGTAATTGGACACAAAAATAATTTTACTGAAACGTGTTTTGTATATGAAATATAAAATTGTGAAAATATGTATCTATGTTGCAACTCTTAGTTAAAATTATTTTTTTTGGGTTGCGATAAAAATGATTTTTATTTACATAAAGTGAATTTGAAAAGGAGAAGGGAAATGATTTAATTTATCACTTTTGTTGGGATGCTTTCTGTAATTGAAATTAAAGTTTTACAGATCCTAAATTTTTAATTAAAATCAAAAAAGTTGAATTTCTGTTCGAAATGTTAATTTTTACAACCCTTCGTGTTAGAAGAATAAGAAAAGTTGGACTTAAGTTTCAAGTTTAAACTTCAAAGAAAGACGAAAAGTTGCACTGATCGATAGCTGTAACCTCATTTCGGCGGTTTTTCTCAACTGTAACTTTATCGTACAAATGTGTTACAAACGTAGTTTTAAGCTTAAAACAGTTGGCAAGCTTTTGTATGTAGACAATTTTATGGAATAAAATTTATGAGACAAAATAATACAAATAAATTGGTAATTGAAAATAAAATTTAGAGAACGAACTTGGCTTGTTTAAAATTTAAATTAAAAATTAAATAGAAGCAAGTGTTTTATAGAACACATTAGATTTGCATGTAATCACAATATACCAAATGGGTATAAATAAATCGTTCCGGACATTAAGCTATACTCGGATGGCATAAATATGCAGTTAAACGACCGGAGATGTAACGAGTTGGTCCCAAAACGTTCCAACGTTTCTCGCATCATGCCCTATGTCCGTCCCATAAATAGATGCTTCAGGAAAGAGCCATTATAGGCAATGCGATTGCAGTCAAGTACAGAGACACACAGACGAATAAAATATTAAACATTTATTCGTAAAACAATACAATCCAAAAAAGTTACCTTCTCAAAAAATTAAAATAGTTTCTAAAAGCATAAATTTCAATTCTCTTGGAAAATGTACAACAGATTTTCTAAAAAGTTTGCATTGAAAATTCAAAACTTTTATGCTAACAGTTGGTAATTGAAAACTGGCTCTTTGCGCTTTTCTGCTGGGTTTTTCACGTTGCTAATTGAGATATTCCGAAAAGTAATTACCTGCCCTACATGCACAAATATTTCAAACTTTTGGTTTGACCTATATTATATTTGTATGAAACTCGATCTTCTTCTCGAAAGGTGAAATGTAAAATTACTTCAATAATCTTGTAGTTCGGCACAGTTAAACATTTCAAAATCTGACAGGCGATATGGAGAAAGCTTATGAGTTATTTCCTCATGAAGTATTGATTACGATCATTTTATTTTAAAAATCTGGAACTTGATGAAAATTCGTCATACTTTCAAATATATAAGAAAATTTATTTTTATACCGAAAATCTTATAAACAAAATATAATAATAATTATAATTTACTTTCGTACAGACTTAATTTTGTTAAATTCGGTTACGCTTGGTCAAGCAGGATAATATAAAATTATGCGTGTCTTTGTCGTATTTGCTACTACTAATTTTTCGTGGCCTAACTAATTTTCGTGGACTAATTTTCAGATTTAATTTTTTTAAAGGTTAAATTTAATTTATAACTCTAAAACCATCAAATTTTATTAACCAAGAGTTAAAAGTATCTAGTTTTTAGATACAAGCATTTTAAAAAGTCACTGGAACCACTTATATCAAAAAATCAAAAGTTTTGGTATAAGTCAGTTCAAAATATCATTTATCTGCTGTGCGCCTTTCATAAATTCAAAACGTGACACAAAGTAAAATTATTCCAAAGTGCCGATTGTTATTTTAATATTGTAATAGCGCCGTAGGCGATTATTTGAATTCTTCGAAATGGGAATGTCTGAAAGTTAAGTGCTACGTTGAAGCGAATGCTTTAGGTCATAAAATCTAAGAAATTAGAATAAACAGTTTAGCTCACCCTAAAATTTAACTTGGTAATTGTTAATAAACATTTAACACAAACCAGAATAAAATTCTCAACGAGTCGGCGACTAAATATTGGCTTTAAATCTTAAATAAATTAATCAAATCAATTTTGGGGTAAAGTTGACAAGTTAACATTTTATTTTACTATTAAGTACTAACATAACCAAAAAGCAAAGCGTTATTTACATAATATAATCATTGTTGCTCATTTTAACTGATTTCAAGGTCGTAAATGCAAAGGTCTTTTAATTAAAACTGAAGCAAGTTTGAAAGCTGCAATTTCAAACGATGCTATTTCAGTTTCATTATCTTAATTTTTAAAAACCCTAATTTTAGTCTTGAATTTTAGGGTTGAGAAGGCAACTTTGAAAATAAGGCGAATGTTCATTATTATATTTTTTTGTCGTAGGGTTTTTTGGTCCTTTTTCCTATATCCATGGTGACTACAATACAGGGGACCTACAGTTTACCACAGGTTATAAACCCCGCAAACTTGAATTACAGAAAGGTAATTTAGCCAAGAATATTAGATTTTAGATTTTTTAGATTTTTTTGAATTTTGTGTGATAATTTAAATAATATTAATCTAGCATTGTAATTGGTGTATCATGTTCCGTGTTTCAATGTACTAATGATGTAGAAAGCTTTTACAAACCGCAAAATCTATACATCAGCTCTCTCTCGCTATTGACCAACGAAAAGAACTAATTGGCCACTAATATCGATTTGCGCGAGTTTGCGAACAGAAGTTGTAGACACCACAACATATTCTCACGAATTACAACTAATATTTTTATGAACACAAAACGAAGACGGTAATCTCCAGATAGGAGAGAATATAATGAAGACGTAAAATGATGCGGATATTCGCACGTTCTCAGGATGTCCGGCAACCGCTAACTAAATTGCATAGACATCCTTCAGATTTCCATATGAAACATCTTGAAACATTCCAAGACCATAACAAAAATGTATTCAAATCATCTAATACGAACCAAATTGGGATTCCATTAATCGATAACTTAAAATTAACCAGTAAATACAATTTGAAGGTGGCATTTTTCTTATATAATAATTTAATCCGTATAATATCTATACTATAATTCTCAAAGCTTGTCTTTCATCTTTGCCCTTTGTTGTCTTCTTAAGCGCATTGTTCGAATAACAAACGTCCTGATCCTCTCTCCTACATATGTCTGTGTTTCGAGTTCAAACAATTTTTGTTTCCGTTATCGTCGTCTCTCGTATAGGAATATTATGTAGGTTTCTATAAAAAACCTTCTAGTGATATGAAATATTTAGAGAATGTTCTGCTGTAAATTTACATATTTCGGTCAAAGCAACTATTTTTATATTTAATGTATCTTTAGGAAAGAATTTATTCATCTCCGATCTGATCTTAAACATTAAAGTCAGAGCTGGATTAAACTTAAAATTCTCCCTCCTCAAAATTTGGTAGAAAATATAAATTGTAGTCGTTTTCCCTCTTAGAAAATATGGTAAATATTGCGTTATGGATTACAAAATATTTATTAATCTTTTATTTTCTTGGCAACCTAAATTTTAAATACAAAATTTTATACAATTTATGTTAGAAATTCCCATTTTGTGTGTTTGTTGAAACATTACGATTCACAAAAGCATCCGATCCCTACGTTTAGATCACATAAACTTGGTCCTGGATTCCGGATGAAATACAGCCATTTTGAAATTTTCAATTACTCCATGGGGAAGTAGGAATTTCCGCTGTGTCGGTACATGTCGTGTGAGTGGATTAACCAGATTCTAATAGTAAACTTTGGAAAATTTTCAAACGTGGTTAGTATTTTGTTAAAAATTTCAGTATGTCAGTCTAAGTTGTAAATTTAAAAATTTATAATTTTTAATGTAAAACTAAGGTAAAAATAGAAATTTCAAATGTGTAAAAAAAAATTTTTCTCCTCTTACTTACGAATCGAGCTTTCCAGTTACAGACGTTCTATTACAGTTATCATATTTAATGGGCTACAACTTTAGTAATTATTTATAACACAAAAAATGAAAGTAATGTACAAAATGACGAAATAAATTCAAAAAATAATTTAAATTGCACGAACTGAAACTTAGAATTAGAAATAATAAATAACATATTCAAAATAATTTTCCGTCTTAAAACTGGAAATTTGGATATTTTTTTGATTTTAAGCGGTTTCAGCTTATATAGGTTTTACCAAAAGTTATATCAGGGGGAAAAATTTAAAGATATAATAGTATAATACATTATCACATCATAAAAATCCAATTTTGCTAAAATTTGATCCGATTCAAGTGTTAAACAGCCTATTATTTTGAGAAAAGGAATAGTAAAGCTTTTGTGATATAAAACAAAATGTAAAAAAAGTTATACGAAATTTTCAAAATTAAGATGGAAATGTCAGAATTTATATTCAACGTTGAAGTAAAAAATTACGTTCATATTACACAATAATTGAGAACGACAATGCCATATGTAATTATTATTATTATATTGCAATTTATTATGTACTAAAAGGTAAAAGAAAGATAAACTTTATATAAAAATTAAAATTAAAAGCGATTTGAGTATAAGATATTTTTAAAAATAGAAATTAATGTGCTTTACCTCGGCATATACGGTAACAGATACGTTAACCTTATGGGATTTCATAAAAAGCGAAGTACAGGTAAAATGACTTTGACTTCCCTTCGAAAGAGTGCTAATAAAGACATATTTTGTGAAACGTTGGCATCCTTCTCAATTGATTCACTTTCTCGTTTCATTTTGCACTATATATGTAAATAAGAAAGATAATTGAAAATGATGGTAACCTGACATCCTGCAAATAAAGTAGCAAAACGAATACTTATGCGATAATCAATTATACGAATTAAACGAGGTACTTAATCAAAAAAATTGTAGAAGTTGTGAGTAAAGTAAACTGCAATCAAAATATGAGCATGAAGTGAAGCAGCGCTTAAAGTTGCTTTAATTTAATACTCAGTTGCTGTTATAATACCATGTAATTTTAATAAACAACATCACGAAAATACACCTTAACTATTGCATTTCAAACTATTCATTCATAAAATAAAATTAAAAGATGGCTCACTTGATTATTACCTGCTAAGGTTTCAGTACAAATTAAAAAGTCATCTTTGTGATTTATTACTTGTAAATAAAGACTTTAAATTTGTAAATTGTGGACGTGTAAATTAAAAAATAATTGTAACACAGTTCTTCAGTCTAGCAACTCTTTCCACCGGTTCAGAGCTAAACCCAAAGAGTTAATTGGCTAAATTTAGAGCTTTTTGTGAATTTCTTGGTTTAAATTTTTTACTGCGAGTAAAACACAGTCCAACATTTTTCTTCTAACTATGTTAATCTGAGGACGATGAAAAATAAAATTCTACTTGAAAACTCGGTTTTATTTTATTGTAGGAAAAATAAATTAAGAACACTAAAATTTGCATTATTAGTATTTCAAATGCATACTTCGCATGCAATTGCATAAAAATAAGCGCAACAAAAGTGGCAACCTTAAATTAAAAAGTTTTAAAGTTATTATTTATAACTTTAAATTTTAACTGCATATCTTAAGCATTGCATGTCAATTTACCATTAGCTACCATCTACCAAACACATAAATTATTAACAAACTAAAATATTCACAACCTTATAAATATATGTATACAAGTTCACTACATATTATGAACATAGATATCCATGAGCATCGATGCTGCCCCCCACCGCCTAAAAATTTTTCCAAAATTTTGAAATACAATTATTTTACCTCTTTTATTTTATATGTAACTTTTATTACATTAGAAAATGTGATAAGTAACTAAAATTAATTTAAAAGGGCCGATGGATTATTGGGAATGTGAATATTATAATCAAACCAGCACTTTTTTTATTCCATAAAAATCCCATTTCCATTTCTAACCAAAATTTTAGTATCAATCTTATTTACTTTAATGTGCAACATGCAATTTAATCGAATTTAATTTATTACAGATCTGTAATCCAGGGATGACCGGCCCATCTGAAAATCAGTTGAAAAAAATCAGTAGATTCCGTGTTGCTTTAATTATTGGGATAGTAAACTGTACTTTAAATTTTAGTTTAACTGTGTTTCAAACTTTAGCTTTCCGGAACAGAAACTATTTTTACGCCGATTTTTATAGTTTTAACAAATTAATTTTCAGCGGTTACGTTTTATTCTGACATGATTATACGAACTTTTCACATGTATCGTAACATTGTTGCATCGATGATTGCGGTTCTTTCTGTTTGAAAATATGTTTCAAATGACGGTTATAGGATTTCAGTATATGACCGCCATCTTGAATCCGCCATATTATACTTTATCAAAAACTGTTAGATTGAAGTGAAATTTAAAATGTGCAGCCAGTTTTGACAATTTTTTAAAATGTCATTATCCAAATATAAGGAGGATGGCTATACGTGGTTCCACCTTAACATTTGTTGCTATGTTCCCGTTTATCGACCGATTCCGATGCTAATTTTTCTGTTTAAAAATCCGCCAAATTATAAAAAATTTTAAAATAAAAATTCTAAGATATTAGTCATTTCAAAAGAAAGAAAATAAGTGTTTATATTTGTTTAATTTATGGCAATACATAATTTTTAGAGCGTGTTTTGATATTTTTTAACTTTTCAACTTACCAACGCTAATGCAATTTAAACATCTGCCGCTTTTATAACTTTGTTCTTGTTTTATTCTTGCTTTCCTTTCTTGCGATTCCGTCAGACTAGAACTAAAGTTGTTTTCTTTCTGTTATTTGGTATTTTAAATATGTCGTATTGAATTTTCCAACCTGTCGTTTTAAACCACTTGCATATCAAGTTGGCATGACATTATCGACAAGCATTTAAGAATGTGCATTTCGTAACTTAAATTGTGTTTTCTATCATGATTTAAAATATTCAAAACATTTGACATTTGGGCAAACCAAAAAGTGTAAAATAAACAACAAATTATTTACGGTGTAGCTGTTCAACGAACAGCCTGGCTTACAGTTACTAGATGGAACGCCAAGTCCCCACTGTAGCCAGGCTTTTTTTGGAGAGGGAAAACTTAGGGTTTATAAAGACCTTTTTTTATAAAAGGGAGATAATACAAAAAATATTGGGACAAACAAGACTCACTGAATAGGAAAGTAAACCCATGATGAACCACAAGACATTTCGAGAGATAAGGAATGAGGATTGAGATGGTTTAATCACATCATGAGGAGAGAGGAAAACAACACAATAAAACGGATTACCCAATGGAGGAAGGCAAAAGCGGAAGACCATCAGATTTGAGATGGTACAACCAGATGATGGAGGATCTGAGAAGCATCGAGGTGAAGGACTGAATTGAAAGAGAAAAACGGAATAGACTGGAGGAAAGATAATTTAAGCAGAAAATTTAAGCGAAATAAGAACTAATCCACCCCAAAACAAGAGTTTTGACTCTTTTTTTGGAGGTTTTGAAAAACAGAGATTATATCTGGCTGGAGGGTATTCCATACCCCCAGATTTCTTGATCTGCACAGGTTAAGCTCTAATTATTATTCCTTTAGGATTATTCTAAAAAAATACTCAGGGTTGTCGGTTTGATTCCTACTTACTGCTGTTAGCATTGATGATTACAATCCAATCCAGTGCCGTAGTCATGTTTTTTAGGAGGGCATTCGCTGTTTTATAAATTGAAAATATTTGATTAAAATATAAAAGTGCAACAGTGTGGTCAGCTTTATGTGTTAAAATTGTTAAATAAAAAAAATAAGCGACAATATTCTATAGTTAAATAAGCTTTTTATAATATTATAACCGATTATTTAAATTAATAATACGAGCAAATTGTAATTAGGTAAATTAGAGATGAAACGAGCAATTGGAATTAAAAATTTATTGTTCCAACTTTATGGAAGTTTTTGACATGAAATAATCAGATTAAATTTTTTATAAGTCTTAAATTGAAGTAACAGTTTATTTTATAAATTTTGATATTTAAAGTCGAAAAGTTTTAAGTGCCATTAATCTTGAAGTTTAAAACAAATTTTAAACGGCAGAACAAAAAAGTGAGATATTATTTAATAATGGAAGTCGCAGTTAAATATGAAAAAAAAAAATATTTATTCACCTTGAACTAATGACTGCGCCATGTTGCAGATAAAATTTGCACTAAATTGTTTGCCCATGAAATTTTTCTGGGTGTGTAAAAAAATTATATGTTAGCAAATAATTGAAAAGGTGCAACAAAATTAAAGATTAAACAAACAAAAATCAACTACCATTCATCGTACCTTGAACATCGTTTCCTGTTCTATTGTGCCTTAAAGTATTTTCTGTTACAGTGGAAGACCTCAATTTCTTATCAGATTGTTCATCCGATACTTTTCTTTTTAAGCGTTGCAGCTCTTTGAGTTTTTCAATGCACTCGATGATTGCACCACTGAGTTTTCGATTTTTACTTTCAGCATCTGGCGTTTCGGGTTCTTGCACAATATAGTTACAATTTATGTCCGAATACTCGCAATTTGGTTCACAATTTAACAAATTATTTAAATTTCTACATTCTTCAAAATTTGAATTCACGTCCTTTTGTTCCTCTTTCGCGTCACACGTTTCATTAAAATAATCACTAAGTTGGCGTATATATTTTGCCTGATCTTTGTCTATTGTGTCTCGCAGTGATTCAAGCGTATTATCCCTTTTAAAGCTGCAAGAAGCTCCAGTCTTTGTGTCGCTGGTTGAAGCTTCGTCGCTCATTTTAGTTTGGCGCCGCCGGCGATTCAAACCCCTAAAGCTGGGCTCGCTAATTACGAGAGTTCCGGCGCTACAAGTCCTCGTCGTGTATCTTTTATGAGTGAAATGTTGTATCTCAATGCTTTTGTGGTTATTAGGCATCACATAATTTGTAACTTCTTCTTTTACATAATTCCGCAGAGTTTTCTTTTTTCTATTTTCTAATTTGGCGACGTCGTCGTTCGTGGTTATTTCCTCCTTCTCGGGAACTAGAGGCGTAATAAAATTTCTATATCCATCAGCAATTGCTCGTTTTATGCTTTCCTCGTTATATTTCATCATTCGTTGAAAGAGGTCGTCATTCATAGGTTTTCTTTGAGATGAAGGTCGCTTATGTGACGACACATTTTGGGACAAATCTCTCGAAGATCGATTTTTTCTTAAAACATTCCCCTCTTCCTTACAACAAAACAAGTCGCTTTTAGATTTTTTTAAACGATTTGAATTATTTTCATTTTTCCTAATATTAATTTGGCGTTGTTTAATAGGAAACTCTGTCAGTGGAAACGAGCTTTCCGTTCGACTTTTTAACGGTTTTACATTTTCCTTTGGTGATTTTTCTGTCGAGTTAATCAATTCATATTTGTTTGAAATGTTATTTTTGTGACTAAATTCAAAGATATCGCTTCGACACTTTTTCAAGTGCCTAGAAAAAGAATTTTGAGATCCAAGAACGTTATTTATTTGTGTTTTCTCTGGGGTTGATTTTCTTTCAGAGCTATGCCAGCTTTGTCTCTGCATGCCATTATCCCTCGCCTCTACTAATAATTTTCCTTTCGAGTTATAAAGCTTTATGGTTGGTAAGGCTATATAGGGTGATGATTTAGAAGTCGATAGTTCCCAATTCCAACTTCTTGGTTTTTTCAGTTGTAAGTTAATAACTTCGTCTGTTCGCTGCATAGAAATATTTTGTGTCGTCATGATTTTGTATTTATTACGTCATTGAAATGTTTTACTATTTTTTTCCTCCTACAATTGGAAAGCTTCCAAGTTAGCATATCGACTCACCAAACATTTCAAAATTCACTGGCAAGGTCGCAAATTTGAAACACTTTAGATTACTTATTAACAACAGAAAATAATCTTGGAAATCTAAAAAAAGTTATAATTCAATTTTTTTTAAGTTACGCGCTTGGGAAATTTAAATTTTACGCTTCACATATTACAAGTTTTCCTTTTATCCTCATTCATCACCTCAAAGTTAATGGGTTGCTTAGTTTTATGCAAACTAAACGTAAGAAAATATTTGGAAAATTCGATTTGGTGTGCGTTAATGCAAGGAAAACGTGAAAATTACGTAATCGAGTGTATATTATACAAAAAACATCGATAACTAAAAATAGAGCACAAAAGAAAATTCGATTCGTTTATAGTTAAAAATAAATCGTATGAAATCAAAATGCACGGTTGGCAGTTTGATTTTTCCATCAACGATAGGCGCAAACTCTATCTCCCTTACAGTCAACAATTTTGTTGTCAATTCGATTTGTAAAAGCACGAAAAGTCAAACTTTGAACAGAAATACAATTTTAAAGTAAGTGTTACTTAATATGACGTGTCGTGTAGAGAATTAAAATGTCACGACAAAGAAACTTCTGCATGTTACAGCTCAAGACACAATATTTAATTTTGGTTTTTTGTTTCCTATTTGACGTTTTCGCGCATAAAACTTTGCAGACAAATAGAATTTTTCCAATTTAAAAGTTTTCGTGATAATAATAATCAACCAGTTTTTTGAAAAACGACTAGTTTTTGCACAGCCAGGAAGGAACTGTAGGCTCTACTTTCCAGAAAGACAACCGGGTGCAGTCAACTGAGACTGAGAGCAAAACCCACTAGGCACAAACCAACCAAATTTTGTATTATTTATTTTATCATTGTTCTTATTCAGTTCGCGCCTAGCACAGTTGGCCACACCAAGTTATCCGGTTCTCGAAGAGCTCGTTACCCATTCTTTCCAAATGGTTTCGTGGTTTGGACACCACCACGGAAAGGTATGAAAAAAAGCTGATTATACAAGATAATATCCAAAATTCAATGGAAGATTTCAATTTTCAAATACGCCTGAGCCTGATGAAGACAGGATCTACCATCACACCGTAATTTTTCTGAGTGTGACAAGATAGTTTAAACAATTCCTTAATGCTGCTCTGCTGATGTAAGAGGATTGTTTGAAAATTTTACTTTTTGTGAATTAATTAGTTATTTCAAATTTAATTAGGGAGCGCGTAATATTTCAGTTTAATTAATCTGACACTTAATAAGTAACTAAATTGTGAAGCAAATCACCTAATTTTGCATACACACACGTACACGCGATCCTAGTTTGCGGTTTCGGTATTAGCAACTACCTTCAGTAATTCTCACAAGTTGTTTGAAATGCAAAATTATATTTAGAAGTTACACATGCTGCGCTTGTTTAAACCATCTCGCTCTACTCTACAAGTTGTATGAATTTTTGCACTTGGGTTATTTGTGTACTTTTTTAAGTGTTATAAATAGCAAAAATTGGAACGATTATATTTTTGCCAAGAATAACAGAAATTAGTCTAACATATGTTGGAAATTTTTTCAAAACGCGTCATGATAAACAACATTTTTAAAATTGCACAAATTTTACAAAATAACATGCAAAAATTATGCACACTTTTCCCGAAAATTTTGCACCAGAACACTAATTTATAGTCTTGGAGAAAGTCACACGCGAAGCTGTTTTCGTTGGCAATGGATGAGACTAGACAAACGTGACTACTAGCATGCTTTTAAAAAATAGACCAGACCAGTTTGGACCAGACGGCAGGTTTTATGGGCTCCCATAAAATATATCAGTGTGTTTCCAAACATCTGTTCAAACTTTCAACACAAAGTAAAAAAAATTAATATAAACTAAGGGTCTGTTGACTTCCACGTCGAAAGGAATTTTACTGAACATAAAATCTATTGCCTCCTTTGATTATTATGCCAATCTTAAAGTTCAGAGGATAAATCGCGGAAAAACCATTTGTTTAGTTTTGTTTTCTTTCCTATACCGAAACATTTACAGTTTCAAAAAATGTAATCTTGAGGTTTTTTTGTACCTCTTGGTTGATTAGAAAATGTGCCTCTAATTCTGTTTTAATGTGATGGTGAAGATAAAACTTGCTGCTATTTGAATCTACATAATTTGGATTTGTAATCTGCAAAAAGTCAGGAAACAAAAATTAATTCTCGATGAAGTGTGCAAAATCTTTTTTCTAAATTTTGAAAATATATTGCGGTAAACCATATTTTGACTTTTGATTGATTTAAAAAAAATTTGTTTATGAAGAAGCTGAAATGTTAATATAATAAATAATGTTTTGTTCCAATGCTCGTACAAGATTAAAAAATTTAAATGCAGTTCCATCAAAAACGCCATGACGCGCAAACACAAAATGCGTCAAGTGTGTTAATAAATTTTCAAAATAAGTTTTCAAATAATTCCACGGCGAAGTAGATATTAATAAGATAACATCATTGGAAAACCGAAGTAATTAAATGAATGTTGTTGAAATAATAAATTGAATAAATTAAAAAAAAGTTATTGGTGGTCGAGGTGTCGATGATTATTAAAAATCAGTTTAAGATTAAAAAATTTTTATAAACGAATGAAATACATTTAAATAAAACCCCAAAGACGATGGAAGAATTTACATTAAAAAATTTAAGACAACAACTGTTACGATAATTTTGGGGAAGCAGGGAAAATTCAATTTAATGAACGATCAATACAACAAGTAGATAATAAAAGAAATAACGCCCACGGTAAAATTTTGAACTTAATTAAATAAAACAAATTTCAAATTAAAAGCAATGGTCAATAAAATTTCAAATTTATTTTGTCAAAAATTGGATAATTTTCATTTTCATACTTAGATTTTCTAATTTAGTTTAAATCGCAATTGGTGAATGATAAAAATTAAAACTATAAAGGATTCGAGAATTAAAATTTGTTTAAATGTGTGGATTTTAAGAAGGATTTAATTTTTTCCTTATCAACACCAACTTTTAAAATTTGATAATAATTGAGTCACCGAACGAAGAGCAATAATCCGTGAAAAATTTGTCAACAAAAGAAAATCGGGAGATTTAGCATAGGTACGTATGTGGTTTGCGGCGGCGCCCAAATTTAATCTAATTGGATTATTGCAATATGACATCATTCCCAATAGAACTAAAGCTGTGTATTTAAAGCTTCCTGAAGTGATTTTTTAGGAGAATCAATCAAAAATAGAGAATATTTCATAATTTTGAAAACTTCACCTATGACCTTTATATCAGTGGGACTCAAAATAGAGAAAGGCTTATATGTAGCTCAAAGTGATATTTACAAACCGGGTAGTCTGAGGGTATCTAATATCCTCCAGTTAGATAAAATCGATGCAGCATTAAAATTAGACGGTAATATCAAAGGTAGATAGTGTAGCAATAGAAGCTCAACTCCCTATATACCTTCTAATTCTATATCGATTATATCTGGCTGGGGTAGATCCATAGATTATTGATCTACCTGATCTATCTGATTTTTTAAAGAAAATTTACTTATCTACAAACTAGTTTATTGGCTAGGATAAATGGATTTCGAGTTATGAATTAAATTAAGAGAAGAAATTTCAAACAATTCCTAGTTTTATTCTTTTTTATTTTTGTTGCAAAGCCTGTATCTTTTAAAATAAACTACTTACAAAAAAACTAACGGCCAAATTCGAATACCAAATTTAAAGTCCTAAAACTTTAGTCTATTAAAAATTTTTGGAAAACCCACTCATTTCACAGAAAATTCCAAAATAACGAACAAGGTCAATACTAAAAATATAATAAATTCAAAAAATTATCAAAAATCTGAATTTGATCGACAGCTAGATATGGGGAAAATTAACGTAAAAAGGGCCGTTATAAATAATACTGTTCTACACCTTTTAAAAAGAGCACGTTTGTGTGTAGAAAATGAGGGTGGCAATTTTGAAAATTTATTAAAATAAATTTTTTATTTATTTTTGTACCTGCCTTGTTAATTATTTTGAAATTTTTGGTAAAATGGGTCGATTTTCCAAAAAATGTTACCAGACTAAAATTATATCCCGTTAAATTTGCTACCCAAGTTGGGGCATTCGTTTTTTGTAAGTAGTTTCGTTTAACAGATACTGAATTCGCAAAACAAATGAAAAAATAAAACTTGCAGTTTTTAACATTTTTTCTCTTAATTTAATTCATAACTCGAAATCTGTTGATTCTAGTGGATAAAAGGTTATTAACTAGTTTGTAGATAAGTAAATTGTCTTTAAAAAATCACTAATTTAATAATACCATAAAATCAATAGTTACGGTGCTGTGGCCGTTTTCAGGCATAAATTCTAAAATTGCTTTAAAGAGGGGTACCCCACAAGGGTTTAGACTAGGACAAACATTTTATTTAAAAATATCTCTTAGAAAGTGTCTTCTATCACCACCTCAAAGGTTTACCATGGTCACGAGGACACCCTGTATATAATTTTAATAAAGTTATAATAACTTTTCCAATAAAATATTATGACTAAGGCAACAAATTCGTAGGAACACTTGACAGGCCAAGGACTATGAGCATATGACAGCATAAGAGTACTCTACGTTATTTGTGACTTCTCCAGTTCGCCCAGATTTGGCTCTGGTAAATGTTAACAAGTGCTTGACAGAAAAAAAATATTTGAACCAATGAAAAGAGGCCAAACGTTCTGCTCAGCAAAGGAAGCAAACCGCTGGAACGGCCGATCCATCTGTCTCCTCCTGGGTCACATGGGAAAATTATTCGAGAAAATAAAGATTACAGATGGCAAAAGCCATTTTTTGTTTCGGAGATGAAAATTCAAGGTAAATGTACAAAATATGTTATAAAAAATGATCCAGGTGTTAAAAAGGGAGCAAATAAAAGCATTTGGAGAACAGAAAGAAATATTAAATATGTCAAAAATGTGTTGAACTCTGCAAGTTGCAACTTGCAAAACTACGTCACATAACAATGGTTAAATTTCGGAAACAATATTAAACACGTAACCATGGTAACGCGATTAGTTTTTTCGAGGTGCACTTTCGACGAAAACGAATGAACATAAAATTTTGCAGCCCACTTTGATTGTATTTCAAATATTCCCGAAAACAAAAATATTAAGCAAAACTTACCTTGCAGTAATTACTAATGAAATCAAATTATGCATTTTCTTGAGTAAAATTCGCCAAAATGCACCACCAATCAGCCCTTCACGCACATAGCACAAAATAATTTACAATTGAAACAATCGAATCGTTTTAAGAATACAGAATTGTATTTTTAATGTTTATAGACATTTTTAAATTAAATTTAATTACATAAATAAACATAAAATTACAATTTTGTACTCATCGTCACCCCGAGATGTCAAACATTCGCGTGAAACTATAAGAATGATTTTCACTACGTCATAGTAATAGTGACCGTATGTTTTAATTTGAACCAATGAAATTTAGACAATTTCTTTTGTTTATAAAAAAGCTTTGTTACGAAGTAAAAATTTAAAGGTAATAATATAATTACAGGTACTTGCCAAATTGAAATTTATTTCAAATTAATTAAAAAAGATAAGAGTTTCGTTTAGTGCTAATGTTTTAACAAATTTCACAATTTGTTATTTTAATTCATAACTAAAACATTGGTTTTAGTGAGCATATTTAAAATGCTCAGGACCTGCCCAGGATGCTTGGTAAGGATTCTGCATAAAAAAGTCTCGTTTCATAAAATGGCCATTACATAATGGAATACAATATCAGATATTAATTACTAGTCGACCCGTGTATGCTTCGTTATACTGTGGTCTCATAACTATTCATAACTAAACATAACTAATTCATAACTAAAACATTGGTTTTAGTGAGCATATTTAAAATGTTCAGAACCTGCCCAGGATGCTTCGTAAGGATTCTGCATAAAAAAGTCTCGTTTCATAAAATGGCCATTACATAATGGAATACAATATCAGATATTAATTACTATCTCAGTTATTGTTAACTTTTTTTCAATTTTCTCTGTACTAGAAACAAAATTAGGGGTTTCACAATAATTGGCACAGATGGGAATTGATACCGAACAGGTTTGTTAATTTGTTTAGAATTTCATTTTTTTCAATTTTTTTGTTTTTCTATAATTAATCATGTACAGGGTGGACCAATTTCGATGGAAACTGGATAACTATACCAGAATAAAAGATATAATGTAAGAGTACCATTATGGTACCAAAATTTAAAAATCAGGTAGATTCTATCCAAAATGCAAGAATTACTTGTAGGAGTAACACGGGCGTAGTGTACCGTGCCAGAAAATGTGGCATTGGTTGTGACGGGAATTATGCCACTAAACCAGCTGGCTATTATGGTGAGATCCAAAACACATCAAAAGGGAAGAAATGTAGGTGGTCAAAGGAGAAACAATGGGTAGATGGCGACAACGAAAGATGTATCCATTCAAATATTTCCAAAATCGGAGAATTGAATATTTTTAAATTTTTCTAGAAAATACAGAAAAGATACTTGAGAAGATATGATTTCTTCATTCTAAAAACTACAACTTTAGATGTATGGAAATATACAATAACAAAATTATCAAAACGTATGAAGCGACTGATGATGGGAAGGATTTTGTTACACCATGGAAAGCATAAATTACGAAACTAGGAACAAAAGAAGCTAAGTAAGCTAAATCGGTTTTAAAATTTTGGAAAATACCAAAATTGTTCGAACAATTTGGGAGATCCGTAGACAACATAAAATAAAGGATAAAAACTAGGAAGTCAGGGGGGGTGGAATTCTGCCCTCCCAGTGTTCCAGTATAAGGAGACAGAACATTGGAAAACTAGAAGGTATTCCATATCCTCTCTGTTTGTCTCCATCTTTGATTTTATATTGTTTTCAAAGTTTCACTTTAAATTTTTCAAAAATACCTCAACTTCACATTTATTTAGTTTTTAGTTTTTCTTCCAATACGCGTTCTTACACTTTATTGATAGTTCCTGCCAACTTTAGTGCAATTTGCGTTTAGGTCATTTTAGCTAATTCTGATGATGTGTACAAAGGGACCGTTGACGTCAACGATTGTGGCTTTATAATTCTTGGCAGGAATTTAGTTACGTAACAATAGGCAAAATACCCTATTCACTGCTGACAAAGTAAATGTTTGCAGTAACCATCAAGAGTAATTACACTAATGAATTCGCGCACATGTGAATATAATAAAATTAATTTTTACACTTAAATTTTTTCTCTAATAAGTGCGCTTAATTAAGATGACACGATTGAGGTGTAATTATCGCAGTGCTACCGACCTTTGTTTTATCATGATTAAACCAGCACTTGCATCAAACACTGAACCGCGACTATAATTAGAAACCTTTAATTAAAAGAAAATAATAAACAGTATGAATAATCATCCACCAATGAAAACCATAAAAAATAAATAAACTAATTTTCGGATTAATTGATTCCGGTTTAACGATTGTACAAAACAATTTTTTTTCTACCACCCAGCGCATGGGTTCAATTCTTCGTATTTTTTATTATGTGAACGCATTAATTGGGAATTACATTATATTTTTAATTGCATAAATTTGATTGTTTTCTCATCACGCAAATCGCAACTTTCCGTTGTATAAATTACAACTTGACGGGTAAAATTTAAATGCTAAATTGTAAAAATATATTTTTTTGTAACCTAATAAAATTTGAATTTAGGAAAAGCACTAAATCTGATTTAGGGGAGATAGAAGACAAGAAACGATTGTTAATGGATGAGTTAAAATATGGAGATTGCGAGCAGACATATCTTGTTGCTAAGCTCGAAAAAATTACCAGTGAAGGCAGGTTTTTTTAACAAAATAGTTTTGTAAATTTTGTTTATTCAGATTTTTAATACAACATTGTAAAAGAAATACGAGGGATTCTCAAAAATGCGCATTAATAAAATAATACTTAAATAATGACAATTATTATTTTATTATATTGCTGTAATTACCCAAAAAGCTTAAAGAAGTCATATAACTTAAAATAACAGCCAAAGTTCGAATTCTTTCATTATTAGAAGTGGCGCCCACCATGAAATAAACAAGGAGCATAAGACCAACTTATGCAAAATTGAGCACAAAACTCTAGAATTAGACGAGGTTATAATAAAATATAATAAGTAAAGAGATAGTAATCGGTTCAAATCCCACACAGGTCTGTTAAATGATCATAATTTCCTCGATGTTTTTTTTTAAATTACTCGCATTTCAGTTGTTTATAAATTCCAGTAAACCTGCTGTAAAATTTAATATTCTGATATCTTATGCTGCTACATGAAGTTATTAGGTATGTATAATAAAATTCTTGTTTGCGTGGAGTTACTGAAATTAATTTACATACACAAATGAAAATTTCTCTTATATTAAAATAACATTTTAAAATTCAAATTTAAGTGTAGCATTCGCACTAATTGAAATATAAAATTTCATGTAAAATACTAAAATTACCCGTTCTATTTTTTAAATTGAAAGTGGAGGTGTACTTTATTTTGGTTAACTGAAAAAAGAAGAAAAATCTTGAGAGCCCAGCAACTAAAAGATCCCTAGTGTTTAGCTAGCAATTTTTGGAGTAATTAAAAGCTTATTAAAGCCTCCTATGACGCACTGCCTTTGACAACGCAACGTCATAACTCGGAAAACTTTCGTATTCCTAACTCGGTAATAATTCATAACTACCAACTTTTAATAAGTTTCACTTTTGCCGTTAGTCTGACTTCGAGTTACCAACTTTTTACGAAAAATAGTGGATTATTAATCTGAACTTTTGTGTTGCAAGTTTACAAATTTAAATTTTTGACATAAATGAGATTTCCAAGTTTCTTAATAATAATTAAAGTTGCACGATCTGGGAGTGAGGGGGGGGGGGAATTAGTTGTGCGATTAAAATGTAGACTTACGATAATATCGAATGACTCGAGTTGAAGAAACAACAGCGTGTTTGATAATTTATTTGAATAAACGTGATACGGCAGTCGGTTCATCCCTAAATTTTTATTCCACAAGCATCTTGTGCACATTTCATCGATTTACTCAAGTTTTACTTTAATATCGACTTGTGTTGAAGCTAGAAGTGTTATGAAGTTTTTATAACTAAGAAACATGATTTTTAAAGGATTATATTGATTTTATGGGTTCTCAAAGTTATTTTACGAAAGTTACACACAAAACCTCCACTGAATACTAAAATTATACTTTAATGATACCAAAATCGACTTCGAGCTCTTGCACAAAACTTTCTAATTGTAATTATTTTCAAAACTTACTAATTTGTTAGTTTAAAGTACAAAGCCCAGCGTACAGCTACAATTTTTCCTTTCTTCCATTTAAAATAATATTAAAAATGCATTTTTGCTCGAAGTAATTTATTTATTTGGATTTTTATCGGTTTCGCTTAACAAACCTCGAGTCAATTTATTTAGCGGGCATTTGTTTTGTTCCTCAGGTTAAGTAATTACGTACGATTCACAAGATCCTGGTAAGGATTTTTTAATAAGTGCGTAGTTGTTTACCATGAGAACAGTTACGAGAGGATTCATCATAATGGCTTGCGATTATAGTGTGTATGATTCTGTTGTAGATTAAACTTTGTTAGTTTATAAATCCACGGCCTACCGACTCTGCTGCCCACAAGCACCTCCATCCGAGCAGAATGCGTTGAAACCATGTCGAGTTTAGTATTATAAATAGGTAAAAAAAGTTTCCTGTGACAGAAATGCAATTTTATTTTTAATAAAATTTTATCAAAACCGATATCTGCCTGAGTTTCAAAATGTGTGAGATTTCTATCATAAAATGAAAGTAATGTAATGAAACAAAATCGATAATGAGGTTTCGAGAAATCTATCTGCATTCGTCATCGGTAATTTAAAAAATGTTTCAGACTGCTTTTGTCATAACGATTACTTGGTAATATTTATGCTTTGTAGTTAACTTTTACATTCATTTTATTGGTATTTATATTATTAGTTTTAATTGGTAGAGGAAAAAGTAGGTAGGTACTTGATCTATATTTTGAATTTCTTGCAATCCTCCGCCTCTCTTCGTCGAGTATTATAATGTTTTCTTCAGGTTCAGGTTCAAAACTATCTAAATTTTATAAACTGCTGCTTGATACAGTTAAACAGAAGAGGAAATAGGCCTCCCGTTGAAAAATTTCGCGATAACTGTATGAAATGGATAAACCCTTGTTTTATTGTTGATGGGAGCAATCATCAACTCAGGGTGACCTACGGCTTTACGTGCTCTTCAAAGCATAGAAACCGTTATAACACAATCTTTCCCACGATTGGAACGAGACAAATTATCTTCATCGGGCCAATCTACAATAATTTTGCTTTCTTTTCAGGATAAAAAGCAAAACGTTGTAGAAAACCTCTAAAAGATGCCCAAACTGGATTGCAATGAATTTTGAAAACTGTGTCCGTGCGGATAAACTTTATTCCCTTGTTGTATAAAATATTATTTTTCCATGCCAAAAAATCTCCATGATATTCGCATCATTCTGCGGTAACACCAATATTCAAATGCACCTGAGGACTTCAAGATATCAAATAGTTTTTTATGTTTTACTCTATCAAAAGCCTCTCAAAGTCAACGAAACATGCAAACACGTCACAATTCACATCCCTACACCTCTGTATACCAAATAGCGCTTCTATTGTGCTCATTCCACCTTTAAAGCCAAACTGGGAGTCGCCCATTTGTTCCTCTAATCTTGAATTTATATGTACATCCGTATACCACTTTTAAGAAAATTTTTAGGATGTGACTCATTATGCTAATGATTCTATGCTCTTCGCATTTTGTCTTCGGAATGGGTGTAAATATCGATTTCAACCAGTCTTCTGGGATATTTCCAGAGTCATAGGTAGCGTTAAAAAGATCTACCAGTACATTTTTGTTGCTATTGTCCGTATACTTCAATATTCTCGTGGTATTTCATCTCGACCGAACAATTTTCCGATTTTCATTTGTTTTATTGATCGTTGTGATTATTTCCTCTTTAGTGATTTTTGGTTCTGTCTTTATGTCTTGGATTTCCAATTCGACATCGTCATCCTGAAATTGTCCTTGTACATAATTTTTCCAGGTTTTTAATTTTTCACTCAGTTCTGTTATTAGTTTGCCCTGCTTATCTACTAACATTCCGAAGATGTTCTTGCTTCTAATCCATTCATTATGTCATGATTAGTCATCATACTTTTGTTTCAAGCTTTCAATTTCTATACACTTATCCTTTAACCACGTTTCTTTTGCCTCCTTGATTCTCTTTCTAATGTTATAATGAATTTTTACTTTTATTTCTGTATTGTTGTCCTTGTTCTATCAAGTCCAGAATCCCATCCGTCATCCACCTTTTGTTTTTCTTTCTTTTTGTTGACTTTAGGTTCTTGTTAGTAGCATATTGAAGTAATTCTCTTGATCGCCACGTATACAATTTTTGCAGAAGGAAATAAGTCTTTCTCGTCTTTCATTTTGCGTTCCCAAGCCATAATATCCAGTCACTCCTTCTATTTCTATGCTGCCGACCTTTGCATTAAAATCTCCCATTATCATTATAACTTCATTTTCCTTCGTGTGAGTCAGAGCTTTGTTGATGTGTTCATAAAAACAGTCCATTTCCACAATAGTTTTCCAGACAACTGCAAGAGTGCAACTCTTATGTCATCTCTTATGGTGACCACTGACGATTATAGCTACTCCGTTACGATTTCTTGTTGTTTCATCACCGCAGTAGGAAATATTGTAATCTTCTATTATAATGTTTCCCGAGTTTTGCCACCTCACTTCACTGCATCCCAAAATATCGATGTTAAGACGCTTCATTTCTTTTATACATTAACGGCCTTACCTGCTTGATAAAAGCTGTGTACATTCCATGTACCTATTCGTGTTTTATTATTGTTCCACCGGGGATTCTTTGCACCCTCTCCCCATTTAAGGGGTGCTAAGGGTAATTTTTCATCATTAACCAGCAGTGTAGCGTAAAGCATACACCGGCCGACTAGAAAGCGGTAGACCGCGGTTCGAGTCCTAGTCGAGTCGAATACACTGCTGTGATCAAAGGTCCAATATCAATCTGTGGACCATGGGGAAGGCAACGGGAAACCACCCCATAAATTATATTCCCATGAAAATTCATCTTGGCTTTGGCCAAGGGTCACTTGTGTTTTGCTATGAGTAATATTGATTTCCTGGGGATAATTGACCTATATAGGTAGCTTTCCATTGCTTTGCAGCCGCCCACTATAGATCATACGCTGTTGGTAGCCGAACCTAACCTGGATTCAGACGCTACCTTAGAAATTCAGCTCTTCTTTCCCGTTTCCCACATAGCATTTCCTCTATGTGAGTTGGAGTGGTTATACCGCCAAGACTCGGTCGTCAGAGCCTCGTTTGTGTCAACAGGTGTACCACGTGAAGGTGAGATTGACATTTGGAAGTGAGAGGCTAAGTTATCGCATCACATCCCATATTTACCCCACCCCCACTGCTTATAAATATTTTTATCTTCCTAAAAATTTAAAAAAAGTCTTCATAAACCGTAACTTCCTTCTTCCAAAAAAGCCGGGTACTGGAACTGTTATTCGACTCATTTGAAGAAAATACAGTTTGATGTGTGTAGAGAGAGGTGGGTGGAATATTCTTTGTATAATTATTTTGTTATGTTTCTGCATAATTTTTGAATATTTAATGATCTGCTTTTCGATATTCGGGTACCCAGAGATATTCCACAGTTCTCAGTTTACGCAGTTCATTTTCATCGTATGGTAACGTGGCACTTTTAGTCACCATCACGGTATAATCAATGAATATTAAAATAGTTTTTCATAATTTTGAAAACATTCTCCTATCAAGTAATTAGCAAGTGAAAATCGAACTTACGGCCCTACGCATTTTCTTTGAATTATTACGATTAGGAGTGCAATAATGAGAAAGTAAACTTGTTCATGTTGCTCTGACAGCTAAAAATGAAAAACGTAAATAATTATAAAAATTTTTGAATAATGGAAAAACTGAAAAGACTTTAAAAGACTTTTGGAAGTTAGAATTCGAAGTGGAAAAATGAACATTATAAATGGAAAAATTAATTGGTAAAAGTAAAATTTAAATGGATGAATCGAGTTATGTGAAAAATAATATTGATAAAATAAAAAGGTTTTGAAAGCCGAAATTAACGGCAATTTTAATAAAAATTTCACCCAAAAAAATGGAAATTTATAAATGAAGCAAAATTTACAGATGATTTACAGCTAATAATGTAATTTTAAGTTGAATTTTTATTAGAAACCCAAAAACATTTTGGTTCGATTAGAGGACTTTTTCATTCTCAAACAACTTGAGCTCCCTAAGAATTGATCAAAATACGAATATTGTAAAATTAAAACCTTTACCTTATTAAGAATTAAATTGTTTTAATTAAAAAAAAAAGAATTTAATTGTTCCTCTCAACAACAAAACTTTCAATTTCCAGTTCATGTTAACCGATTTAACGAAGCCGAGAGAATTTAAAAACTAAAAAAATTAAGTCAAACCGTTACGCCATGGCGCCCTAAGCAATACAACAATTACATTAGTATTATCACATTGGATCATAGCAATATATACTGTATTATATTATGTCATAATTTCTACAAAAATTCAAAGCTTCTTCATTTTAAAACTTTTTGAAATACTTTTAATACATTTAATGTTTTGTCTCTTTGTACTAGCACACGAGGGGTCCTATTGCACAGAGATTCCAGATCTCTAGACTAAGCATTTTATTTTTATTAAAAGTTAATCAAATCCATCACATTTATCTACTATTGGCCGTTGCTACGCTGACGTAATATTTTTGGTTTCTATCAATGAATTTTTAAAGCTTCACCAGCTTTACTATAATACTGCTTATAGCTCAAAGTTGTATTTACAAACCGGAGGGTTTGGGATTATGAAATCTGTTCTTTTTTCTACATCTTCTTTTAAAAACTCCATTCGAGATGCTTCATTTTTTACGCTTCCAAACTAATTCCGGGAAATCCAGCGTCGCAAAGGGGAGGCAAGATCTAGATTTTCCGCTGAAAATATACAATACTTACTTACCTGTGAATTTATGACCAACTCAAGTCGAGTGGAAACTTGAAAAACTTGTAAATGTTAAAACTCGAAAAGTACAAATTTTAACCTATTATTCTTGACTTTCAAATTCCTACTCAAAATCTATTCACATTTTAGAAATTCTATTCTCAAGTGATTTTAGTTTGTGTGCCCCCCTCATACATCCCTCTTTTCTACTCAATGTTAATCATCAGCACTAATAAGGTAGTATTAAATATTTTCAACGAAAAGTCTAATTTTTTAATTTCATCCTTTTGTTATCTTTCCCCAATATTTGTTAGCTCTTGGCAAAAATAATAAAAGTTTTGCTTTTTTAATCAATTTCTGCGTGGATTATTCAAATACTTTTGCGTTTTGTTAAAATAAATATTTTTATTATTTATTTGCTTTAAGTAAACAACAATTTTAGTATTTCGTAATATGTAATTTAGAATTTCATATTTAAAAAAGTTAGTATAAAAAAATTGGAGGTGCCGGGCATCGATCCCGGTACCTCTCGCATGCTAAGCGAGCGCTCTACCATCTGAGCTACACCCCCGTTATAATTTGCTAGCTGTAAATTAATGTTCAGAAAGATTAGTTTTTAATTCATTCCAAATTTTTAATTTAAAAATATATTATAAAAACAGTTTATTTCGATTTTGTTTAAAAGTGATCACAATATTTCAAACCTACTTTACTTGGCAATAAAAAATAAAACATTTAACGATGTACTTTAAATGCAAATGGCGCTCTCTATATTTTCATTTTGAAACTTTGCAGCCGCAAAGCGGGAACACTTTTTGCACAATCAACTGCCCTCTGTTCAGTTTGTTTTCGTAATTTCTAAATAAAAATAGTATTTTGTGTACGGATCCTTTTGTGGAATTTTAGGTGCATATGACATACAGCATTTACATGATTTTGTAAATGCACAATATCCGGATATTTCATGATAAATCACACACATTGCGGTGAAAGATTCATGCAGAACGGTGGAAATGCGGTTTGTATTGTCCAAAAATCTGGTTCAAATCTCTCGTCTATTATTTCCAGTGATGTAGGCAGAAGTTTTTATTTTTGGTTTTAATAACGATCTAAAATCAAAAAAAACCAAAAAATCAAACCTGAAAGTCAGACCTGAGCACGAAAAAATCACACCACAATTTGCAAACTCACAAGGCAAAAAGAATTGCGACAGTTTTAAAAGAGGCAAAAATCACCTTGGGCTTTCTCCTGTTCCACCCATAAAGCTATCTTTAAACGGACAATTTTTTTGTTTGATTCAGTCAATTCTTAAACTCTTTATCGGTCAGATCGCAAGCATATTTTCAGTAAAAATAAATTTGAAAAAGTTTTATTGATTTAAAATGCTTTATGGAAATATGATCAGCAAAATTTCAGTTTAAAATTTTCTTTTTAATTACTGTAAATCATAGTAGATCGTGCTTACCAATTGATAAATCCCCCTCTTCCTATCTATTTTTCTGAATATGTACGGTTTAAAAAATGTACAGGTGCACAGATAGTGCTGAAGCCACGTTCTTTGTTTTGATACCGGTGGAACATCACCTAGCAATAATGGAAACTCATTTTCAATTTCTACTATCCAGCAGCTGCAGTGTCACATGTAAGTTTTGTGGAAAAAAATAAGAACCAATAATTCTGCTTCCTAATATTCCACAGAAATAGTTAACGTTAAATCGTCGCTGATGTCTTGATTCCAGGTTTTCTCTCAGATTTTCTACTACCCATCGACGTTCATTTCTGCAGTAATTTACACAATCTCTTGTAAATTGCGCCTCGTTGGTAAACAAAATCTTTTACGGATTACTTTTAGTGTGCTAAGGCTTGACGCATTTAAGTGCCCGACACTTACTCCAGGATAGTTACCATTGGTTTTTGAAAAAAAGTCAATTCAAAACCTGAAATAATTTTAGTGTGTCTCAGTTATGGATTTTTCATAAAATATACTTGATTTGTATTATGCAACACGTCCTTTAGTGGGAATGATAACATCTTAGGTTGTAGGGCACACAGTGGTAATGTTAGCATCGTTTATAATATTTGGTGCTAGTTTCCAATAGAATATCAATGCAGCCGTGTCAAAAGGCAAAACCATTCATGGAATAAAAAAAACATGAAAAAAATGTTCGTCATAAAAAGACATTTTAAGATTGGTTAAAATTAATAAAAAGAAAAGTTTAAGTCGTACCGCTAATACAGAATATGAAAATGTATGAATTTAGAAACTGTTTAGTCAAATAAATACCTTTAATAATCAAAATAACAAGCCTGCTACAGAATTCCCAACCACATTCTCCCTGATTAAATTTAATAATTTCCCTGACCTTTCGAATCTTTTGTTCGAAATAATCAAAATGTTTCTCTCACGGTAAAGGGGTTGGTATATCCAAAAATAGTTGCATTATTAAACAAACCAGTTAAATTATTGAAGAAAATAGTAGAATTATTAAACAAAAAGTTGATTTATTTAACAAAACAGTTGCATTTTTAGACAAAGTAGTAGCTTTTTGCATAAAACAGTTGTTTGGTTGAAAAACACAGTAAAATAGTTGAAAAATCTGTTAAATAAACAGTTGAATTACTGAATCATAAAAAATTAAATTTTTGATCAAGGATAATTGAGTTGTTGAACCAAAAACAATCGAATTATTCAACAAAAAACAATTGAATTATTAAACTAAAAATAATAATTCGAATATTGACCAAAGCAGTTAAATTATTGAATCAATCAGCAAAATTTATTAAACAAAACAGCAAAATTTATTGAAAAAACAGTTGAATTTTTAACAAAGTATTAGGTGCTTTTTTGCATACAACAGTTGAATTGTTGAAGAAAAAAACAGAAAAGTTTTTTGAAAAATCTATTGAATTGTTAAAAAACAGTTGAATTCGGCAAAATTTAATTGTTGGATAAAGGATAATAATTGAATTGTTGAACCAAAAACAATTGAATTATTCAACTAAAAATAATTCCAATTTTAAACCAAACAGTTGAATTATTATTGAAGATACAGTTAAATCATTGATTACAATAGCTGCATTCTTAGGCAGGACAGTTACATTGTGCTCAATCAAAAAAATTAAACAGGGTTTCCACCAAATTTTTCAAAACAAATTCTCTCACTTCTCCAGAGGTTTTCAACCGTTAAATTTGATAATTTTCTCTAACTTTTCGATACTTGGTCTATTTTAAAAATTAAATATGGATCGATTGAACGAAATATAGTTCCAAAATTACAATATATAAAAGCAGCTTAATACAAATAATAAAAAAATAAATCAAAACATAATTTTTATAATTAAATTTTTGAAATTTCAAAGAATTTTCCATGCTAATATCGATTACCTTGAAGCAATTGGTTCATTGTATTGCTTTAAAAATTCTAAAGATTACTTTAGAATTGCTATATATTGAAGTATTTCTTAATTATTCCTTGATTAGCTCATTAACATCAAGATTTTCTGAAAATACGGAAATGGATTTTCATTTGCACCCTAAGAATGTATTAAAATTAATTGAAAATCTCATCAAAAATATTGAATTGAAAATTTTAAAGTAAAATGTTTCGCATAGTCAAGATCAATAATATCTGAAAATAGTTTATCCGGACTGTATCTACTCAGTGTTCATAGGAAAAATTAATTTCCCCCTGGCAAATTTTCTGGCGCCCTCCTTCAGCATACTGATTTTCAACCAGTACCGAAGATATTAAAGTCCATCAATTTGTGTGACCAAGAAGGATATTATATTAATTGCCGAAAGGCAGCACTTAGGGGAATCCAAATTTTACGCAGTAAAACATTAAAAATTATTTTTTATAAAATTTTAGTAAGAGTCTGATGTAGAAAACTGGGAGATTTTATTCTAATGATTAGATAAATAACATATCTTTTCAAGCGTTTCCAAAAATAAGGTTTCTGGAATGTCATAAATTGAAATGATTCCAAAGGCTAGAACCTAATCATCTCCGAGCCTGATGTTTTGACTAAATTGGTATCTACACATTTTTTTCAGAAAACATTTCATTTTACTGTATTTGGTTCGTTTATTGCAAACATCCCTCACCTTTCCTGAAGCTTACGTTAAGTCACAGTGATCTGCAGTACCTTCCACTTAGACTGACGTCTAAAATTTTAATAAGAAAATAAAAGTCACATCTTACAAGCATGACATTCTGAATGTGTTTTTTTTGATATACATAATAATTTATTTGTCTTCAGTGTTGGTCGGATACATAATTAAGTTAACGTAATTACAGTATTAAGCTTGTTACAAGTAATTTTTATGTGATTTTTAAGCCGATACAAAAGCAGTCAGATAAGACTATATTTAACAGATTAGTAGTAATGATACGTTATATACACTATAAATTGGCACTTTGACATTTATTCTACGGAAGCTCTATAGTATATGACAGTCACTTCGTAAGTCCATTATTATAGGTCTCCAACACTCTTCAATTTTTCCATTACAAAAAGCAATAAAATAACTTAATCACAAAAATTAGTACAGTTTAACAATTTATAACTTATAAAACACAAATTTATACTTTCATAAACTTCAACAAACTTCTCAAACAAAAACGTCAGTCCTTGTATTTCCCGCTGTAGTACGGTAAAAATTGCAGTATGGTTCTAAATTCTGTTATATAAACCAACAGTACTGTAGCAGCTACACCAAAACGCGCCACAGTTGGTAAAAACAGTGTAGCAATTTGTTTATGTTTGGCTCCAATCAAAGGGGGTGCAATCTCCTGCTTTGCAGTCGGACATGGGGGTTTTTTCATTTGGGGATCTGATTTACACTTGCCCGACATTTTCAGTCAATTTTATAAACTACGGATAATTGGAAAAAATGAAATTGACAGACGCCTACTAAATAAAAATTTGCTCTTCATCCGAAGTGGTGACATAATTTGAACTTTCATCGTTCGATTCCACGGGCTTCTTGATAGGTGTAACTGGGTATCTAACCGGCCCCCTCCACTTTCTACTTAAACCTAAACAACGAGGTAGTGGAATGTGCGGCACATCAAAATCCTCCTTGTCTAAATTGTCATCACAATCGCCCCGATAATCTGTCTTGATTAAATCGTAGAATTTGAAATTCGAGTTAACCTTCGGGATCATATCCACAATAACGGCCCTATCGCCTTTCCTCTTTGAGTTCTGAATTTGTGTGCACGACTGTGACATTGTTTTGTCTAAATTGGAGCGATTGTTAAGAAATTCCGTGTCCAAGTCATAACGAATGTGTTTATGGTACGGAACGTCGATTTGCAAATTGCTGCCAAATTTGCGTGGGTTAGTAATGTCGTGACAACTTTCTGTCACGTGCTTTTCTACAGGACTTGGAGTGAAGTGGTAGTTTGTGTTGGGATTCGAAATTCGCTTTAACCTGTTTAGTTTGCTTTCGTGCAAAGATCTACAGTGAGATTCATTTACGTTGGACAAATCAACTTGCAGTCTTGACGTAATTTTATTGTCTTGCATTGGTAAGGTTGCCTTAGTGTGAAAATCGTTTTTATTGACGCTTGCATGGGACAGAACAAACTCGACCGTGTGTCCACTATTTTTAAGCAATTCTAACGCATCCGCGTATCTCATGCTCAATAAATTTCGTCCGTTTACGGCCACAATTTGGTCACCAATTTCGATGTTTCCTTGAATATCGGCCGGACCACCGTCGATAACGGATTGGATGTAAACTTTACCATCGGTGCCTTCCATAATTTGGAGTCCCAAGCTACCGTTGCCGTTTCGTTGGATGGTAACCACATGCAAAGTTCTTTCTTCAGCAAAGGAAAATTTATTTAATTTTTCTAAAAAGGTTTCACTTAAAGTTTCTTGAAAATCGGGCATGAATTGGTTACCACAGGATTTAATTGACGAATCTGAAACAAAAATTTTGATGATAAAAAAATTGTTACAATCATTTCACTATACAGATTTTAGGCGGATTTGCGGATATAGCAGATTGCTATTTTTTCTGCCATCAAAAATGTCTAATTTATAGACATAACTGAACTCAGAGCCCAGAAGCTTAGCTTCTTGCTCTGCCCAGGGGAGGGCAGGTGGTCTATCTTGGCTTTCCTGACGGCGCCCACAGCGGATTATGACTGTAATCATTAAAATTCGCAGGTCCGCTGATCACAGGTTAAGAACTACTACCCTAGATTGTGCGTTATGGAGCGAAGCAGAGCAATATAAAAATCTAGTAACTCTAGTAACAAAAAACAAAAAATTAGCCATCAATTCAATTTTAACTTGACCTACTAGGTTCTTTGATTTAACGGTAGCCAGTAGCAAAGTAACATTGAAAACGTTAAACTTGCTCCTTTTTTGAACGCTAATCTGGGAGTATCATCAAAATGATGAAAAAGGATGATGAAGGAATAAACCACAGGCACATTCCTGTTAAAAACAAACAATTATTACATACCTAAAATGTAAGCATCCTGTGGTTCCCTGTACTCTGTGACGGGTGATCTTGAAACGGAAGTAAAACTACAATGCAACGAAGTTGATTGCAATGAAAGTTGCTCCAAATCATCACTTATGTAATCATTCACAGCCTCCATTGATCTAGAAACCCTGTTGATATTGGAAAACGCCCTGGTACCCATTTTCACGCCTCTTCTTTTATCCCACACAATTGAATTGGTAGGCAAACCCGACAAATAACTACTATCCAAAATTAACCCATCATACGCCTTTCTTTCCATCGCAAAATACTTGGGTTTCTCATTTTCCTTATTTTGATATTCTTCCATCATCAAACCATCGCCCAACGCACTAAAGTCACTAATACTTTTCGAACGTTTGCATTTATTGTCAAAAACTTGCTTTGCAGTCAATTTTGGAGTTGCACAAAATTCAATCTTGAATTCCGTTTCGGCATTTACGGTCGCCGAATCAAGATCCGGGCGTTGAAAGTTCGAAAGGGCTTCCAATTTGTACAAAGAATTTGTTTCATTCTTCATGTCTTTGAGTGGAATTCCAAATTGTTCCGAGAGAGTGTTCAATGACCCATACTGGGTTCTTAGTCGTAAAAAAAATTGATGATGAAGAGAAGCAAGACGAAAAGCAAAGTAACTTCTAAAATATCAAAAAATTAAATTCAGTGGCAACTTCGTTGATGACTTACTTTTTGTGATCCATTTTTAATTTGTATTTTTTTAATTTCAGTTTGTGAGTTTTAGCAGAATGAGGTAAAATACAAAGGTAATGTTTGCTGTAACACAAAGTCTGGATGGTTTTCCATTCGAACATTTCCAAAAGCGTTGGATTCCATTGATGGCTGGTTATATTTCGTTCATACAGATTTATGCCTTGTGCGCTGATGTACAACCATACTTCCTTTCGACTGCTGTCTTTCAACACCCATAATGCCGTGTAAAAATGACCACCATATTGGGGTAAGTTTATAGCTACCAATGTAAAGGCTTCCTCGGCTTTTTCGGCGGTTAACCCTTTCCTATTGATATGGGCTCTGGTTAAATCTTGCCTTATTTTTTTGCTCTCATCCGTACCATAGGAGACCGTTTCTGGAACATAATGTTCCAATAGAAAGTAATCCCTAGCACCGTGTTCCTAAAACATAAAAATTAAACCTTCCATATTTGGAAATCTGCCTACTTACTTTTTCAGTAAAGTCGCCAAACTCAGCTTGGAGTGCCATCCCTCCCAAATCAATAAGTTGGTTATAATTGCAAGGAAGTTGGTGTTCTAGAATCGATCTTCTCAATTGAAGATACAGCAAATGACGGGTTTGCAAACCCTGAATACCTTTAAAGTTGGGCAAGAAAAAACGCACTCTGACAAAGAGCGTTAAAGTACCTTGCACGTTTCCTTGGGCCATAGCTTTACAAATTCGAGCATCAGACGGTAAAAACACAAAATCGCCTGCTATGAGTGCAGATAAACCTAACATAAAATTTTCCTCAATGTGCTGCTTTTGAATAATAAACTGAAAGGTTTCAATAAAAAATTATGAAAGTAGATGGGTAGCTTAAAACTTACCTCAAACATCTGTCCAGCAGTGGTCGTGTTTGGATTACAAACAATGTTCACCTTTTGTCCATTCAACATGATCACAGTTACAGTTTTTCTAACACTACCTTTACAATCACTAAAAACCAAATCCACACTGGGCAAATTCGCTCTAACTACAAATTCGGGTCCTACACAATCACTGTCCTTCTTTAACGATATACATCCTTTAGGCACGTCGCCAGCTCTATACAATCTTGAAGCTGCTCTATTAATAGGATTTCTTCTCACTTTTCCTTTTCGCTTGTTCCCATGCTCTAAATTATTAGTCCTACTAAGGGTCCTTCTTTTCCCAACGCCATCATTTTGATACATATTCGAGCTCAAAATTCCGTCATTATTAATTGCCGTTGGTGGAATTATGTCCTCGTACAGTCTCTCTCCCCTACTTCGCCTACAAATATCACTAATCCCATACTTTCTGAAAGGATCGCTCTCAAATGGAAAGCAAATCGATTTTGGTCTCATGACCGAACCAGGTGTAAATAAAAGTTGCGAGTCTGTCGATAGATCTTCCATACTTGTACTAGCTTCTCGCGTTATTGGTTTAGAACGATTTAAACCCATCCAACAAAGACGCGGAACGTTTAAAACGTTTGAATTTTCCGCACCAACTGTGTCACACCTGAAAGTTAAGTTATTACAAAAAAAATGCAAAAATTATGGCGTGTAAAACCCTCGACCTTGACAATTTAATGAGAGCAATCTTTTGAATTATATATTCTATTTTTACTACTATCTAATTATTATAATAGTCATTTGGCAAGTAATGAAGGGGGTGGGGACGGGGGGTTCTCGGGAATAGAAAAACATTATTACCTGTTAATGGGCGTTGGTCTAAGTTCTGGCATAGCTTGCACCCCCCATGGATTTTCAAAAACGGTTTCTAATTGTGCCATTGCTTCTTGGTGCAAGTCCATAACGATATGTGAAAAGGGCTTTGTCTGCTGTCTCTTTTTTGGAATAATCCGATATAACCTGAATAATAAACAGGATGTAGTAAATTATTATAGAACGACGTAATAAAATTGACATTTTGTTGGAAATGCAGTCGTTAAAATTTAATTAAATTTATAATAAATACAGATACATAATATATATATGTAATATATTATTTACAATGTAGATATTCTAAACGTTTGCAGCATTTTCCGTATTATCACTTGCATAAATTGGAGTGGAAGGGTAAATACCTATTTAATAAGGGAGCACCGCTTTATTACATATTACATCTTATACAAGATTGTTAATTACTTCATTAATCTAACAAAGTGTAATTATTATGAAGATTTAAGAAAATAATTAAATTTAGTTTGAAAACAAAGAATTAAACTTAAGACATTTATAGGATCACAATTTCTAATTAAAGTTTATAAGAGGAAAACAAAGCATGAAAAGATGCAACAATATAATAAGAAAATGTACATGCATTGTCTCGTAATGGCAAAAGATGATTAAAATAAATAAAAAGTTCTATTTTCGGATAAAGAATATTATCAACTTGTAATATTTTGAAAAGAAAATAAAGAACTCCTTTACCAATTCTCACTCACTGCGTTCTTGAGTTGTAAAAGATATTTTGATGTTTTCGAGTACTACAATAAAGCCCCTTGACAATCAATTTTTTAAAACCTATACATCTGTATCGGAGAAAAAATGTTACGGATAGGGAAAATCTCGTTAATCCATTCGTGCGTGTTTTTTCTTCCACGCCCTGTATTTTCAAGCCCGCAGGATCCTACAGAGTTGCTGTGAAAAATTAATTTCAGAGCTAATAAATAAGCAAAGGAGTAGAGTAATCGATGCAGTATTGAAATTGGAGAATTTTGGTTGTTTCTTGGATAAAAAAAACAATTTTGGCGATAGCCCATCTAACAGATATCTTTAGGTGAAGAAAACGAACATAAGTTGGAGTCACTAAACCCCACTTGCATTTAAGCAACCTCCACTTCTAAGAAATGTTATTTTAAGTCGAAGAGGAAACTTAAAAGATAGCTTTTATGAAGGAATAAGTTAAAAAATTTATGTACTGAATCCAGGGAATCTAATGTAACTTTACAGAATCAGTAGGCTCGTGCATCCCACTAATTTTAAATTTTAAATGAATGAATTTGTTTAATAATGCAGTTTTTGAGTTTTTCATTACAATTGTTTTTGCATTGCATTACAACACATTTTTGTAAGTTGAGGTAATGTAGGTTTCTTTCCGATTTTTTCCCAATTTAAAATTTTAAATTAATGAATTTGTTTAATAATGCAGTTTTTGGGTTTTCATTACAATTGTTTTGCATTGCATATAACACCTTTTTGTCAGTTGAGGTAATTTGGGGTTTTTTTCCTAATTTTCCCTAATTTTAAATTTTAAATGAATGAATTTGTTTAATAATGCAGTTTTGAGTTTTTCATTACAATTGTTTTTGCATTACATTACAACACCTTTTTGTCAGTTGAGGAAATGTAGGTTTCTTTCCTAATTTTCCCTAATTTTAAATTTTAAATTAATGAATTTGTTTAATAATGCAGTTTTTGGGTTTTCATTACAATTGTTTTTGCATTGCATTATAACACCTTTTTTGTCAGTTGAGGTAATGTGGGTTCCTTTCCTAATTTTCCCTAATTTAAAATTTTAAATTAATGAATTTGTTTAATAATGCAGTTTTGGGTTTTTCATTACAATTATTTTGCATTGCATTACAACACCTTTTTTGTCAGTTGAGGTAATGTGGGTTCCTTTCCTAATTTTCCCTAATTTAAAATTTTAAATTAATGAATTTGTTTAATAATGCAGTTTTTGAGTTTTTCATTACAATTAATTGTTTTTGCATTGCATTACAACACCTTTTTTGTCAGTTGAGGTAATGTGGGTTCCTTTCCTAATTTTCCCTAATTTAAAATTTTAAATTAATGAATTTGTTTAATAATGCAGTTTTTGAGTTTTTCATTACAATTAATTGTTTTTGCATTACATTACAACACCTTTTTTGTCAGTTGAGGAAATGTAGGTTTCTTTCCTAATTTTCCCTAATTTAAAATTTTAAATTAATGAATTTGTTTAATAATGCAGTTTTTGGGTTTTTCATTACAATTGTTTTTGCATTGCATTACAACACCTTTTTTGTCAGTTGAGGTAATGTAGGTTCCTTTCCTAATTTTCCCTAATTTAAAATTTTAAATTAATGAATTTGTTTAATAATGCAGTTTTTGGGTTTTTCATTACAATTGTTTTTGCATTGCATTATAACACCTTTTTTGTCAGTTGAGGTAATGTGGGTTCCTTTCCTAATTTTCCCTAATTTAAAATTTTAAATTAATGAATTTGTTTAATATGCAGTTTTTGAGTTTTTCATTACAATTAATTGTTTTTGCATTGCATTACAACACCTTTTTTGTCAGTTGAGGAAATGTAGGTTTCTTTCCTAATTTTCCCTAATTTATAATTTTAAATTAATGAATTTGTTTAATAATGCAGTTTTTGAGTTTTTCATTACAATTAATTGTTTTTGCATTGCATTACAACACCTTTTTTGTCAGTTGAGGAAATGTAAGTTCCTTTCCTAATTTTCCTAATTTAAAATTTTAAATTAATGAATTTGTTTATTAATGCAGTTTTTGGGTTTTCATTACCATTGTTTTTGCATTGCATTACAAAACCTTTTTTGTCAGTTGAGGTAATGTAGGTTCCTTTCCTAGTTTTCCTAATTTAAAATTTTAAATTAATGAATTTGTTTAATAATGCAGTTTTGAGTTTTTCGTTACAATTGTTTTGCATTGCATTATAACACCTTTTTGTCAGTTGAGGTAATGAGGGTTCCTTTCCTAATTTTCCTAATTTAAAATTTTAAATTAATGAATTTGTTTAATAATGCAGTTTTGGGTTTTCGTTACAATTGTTTTTGCATTGCATTATAACACCTTTTTGTCAGTTGAGGTAATGAGGGTTCCTTTCCTAATTTTCCCTAATTTAAAATTTTAAATTAATGAATTTGTTTAATAATGCAGTTTTGGTTTTTCATTACAATTGTTTTTGCATTGCATTATAACACCTTTTTTGTCAGTTGAGGTAATGTAGGTTCCTTTCCTAATTTTCCTAATTTTAAATTTTAAATGAATGAATTTGTTTAATAATGCAGTTTTGAGTTTTTCATTACAATTGTTTTTGCATTGCATTACAACACCTTTTTTGTCAGTTGAGGTAATGTAGGTTTCTTTCCTAATTTTCCCTAATTTAAAATTTTAAATTAATGAATTTGTTTAATAATGCAGTTTTTGGGTTTTTCATTACAATTGTTTTTGCATTGCATTATAACACCTTTTTTGTCAGTTGAGGTAATGTGGGTTCCTTTCCTAATTTTCCCTAATTTAAAATTTTAAATTAATGAATTTGTTTAATAATGCAGTTTTTGGGTTTTTCATTACAATTGTTTTTGCATTGCATTATAACACCTTTTTTGTCAGTTGAGGTAATGTGGGTTCCTTTCCTAATTTTCCCTAATTTAAAATTTTAAATTAATGAATTTGTTTAATAATGCAGTTTTTGGGTTTTTCATTACAATTGTTTTTGCATTCATTACAACACCTTTTTGTTAGTTGAGGTAAGTGGGTTCTTTCCTAATTTTCCAATTTAAAATCCTTTAAATTAATGAATTTTTTAATGAAAGCAGTTTTTGAGATTTATTACAATTAAGTTTTCAATGCATTAAACACTTTTTGTTCAGTAATAGGTAACTAGGTTCCTTTCCATAATTTTCCTAAATTTAAAATTTCTAAATTAATAATTTGTTTAATATGCAGTTTTTGAGGTTTTTCATTACAAATTGTTTGTTGCATTGCATTCATAACACCTTTTTGATCATTAGAATGAGGCTTCCTTCCAATTTCCTAATTTAAAATTTTAAATTAATGAATTTGTTTAATATCACGTTTATTAGACGTTTTTAACATTAATTAAATTGTTTTATTGCATTACAACACCATGTGAATGTTAATAGTGGGTTATACTTCTGTTGTAAATTTAATCCTGTTTAATGACACGTCAGGTATTATCAGTTAGTTGAATCACAATATTTAAGCACGAAATTACTTATAACAAGGAAAATGTTAATTATACATTTAATTTTTTTTGCAAGAATAGTAAACCAGAATAAAAGCCTAAATTCCGTAAATCAACTGTGTTTAACGCAATAACTCCATAGATATTAAAATATCAATGTCTTTTTTGTTGTCCTTTTATGCTTCCTGGCTACTATGGTAGCACTTAGTTGTAATCCTACATTCCCACACCAAATATTGATATTATCTGCCTCCCTACTTTCTCAAGTCCGCAATTTTCAAGTAAAATACCTTTAATTAATGACATTTTCAACTAGAAAATTTTTGTTTGCAGTATAGTAAAATAGTAAACCAGAAACATTCTTCTAAATTTCCGTAATTGAGCAGAACGCGTCAGGTTTAACCGCATTAACAAACCCAGATAAATAATATCAATGTTGATCTTGATTAAAATATTCCTTCTTAATATTTACTACTATGTAAATTTTTCAATTTGAGCTTTTCCTAATTCATTAAAACTTAGGGTTATCGGCTTTTCCGGCACTGAGTTACATGTAAAAGGAAACACCGCACGTTTTTAATTTAATAATTTAAATTCTGTGTACATGAACAAGATTCAGCAAACCTTTAGAAATAAATAAATAATTAAGCAATCCGTGAATGCTTAAATAAATCTAAAAACGCTGTTCTAAATGGAAACAGTTTCAACTCTCATCAATATGCTTAATAATCCATTCGGAAAGTCATGATTCCTCAATTTTACCATAATTTTTCTTCCTACCGGATATTATGGTTTCAAAGTTACACAACATGTGCGATACCTACATCCATGATCGAATGAACATAATATTAAAAGAAAAACTATAAATTGAAATTTCCCCAGGCAATTTAAAAAAAAAAAACATTAATTATTACTTTTCTCGGCGGTAAAATTATAAAATCACAGAACACAAAAATGCTTTGATAATATTTAATTAAAATTGTTTTAATGTAACCCACAAATGATAACTGTTTATTTGGGGTGAAAATAATGTGCAATGTTAGCTGTTAGCTCTTGTGTTGCGAATAGCTAAACAAGGGGTGCTCGCAATCTGTTGCGATATATTTTCAACATTTAAACATAAAACATGCTAATTTATATTTTAAGCTTCCAAAATGTTGAATTTGTCTGTTAAGTTACATTTAAAGTTGCGGTCGATTAAACGAACAAATTAAAAAGAGCCTACAATTCGTTCATTATTTTAACCCCTAACAATGCTGAAACGCTGGTGTCATCAAAAATGATATCTTTTTCGAGAAATTCGAGATTGGGCAAAAAATTTATATTAGCAATCAAACACGCTCCATAAAATAAAGAAAAACCAAGTGAAGCAATTTAACTAGATTTGTCAAAATCGAGAACGTTTTATTGGTGTTTAAATTTAAGTGGTTTATTTAATTTTGCACAATTGCCTGACATCCGTAAAACTTGCTCGTTTAGCTTTCGCAATACTCATTTGAATAAACATCATGTGGCAAATCAACACAAATTCTCTATTTATATCCGAGAATAGCTTTTGCAGAATTAATTAATATTATTTAAGTCTGAAATTGCAGCTATTTCATCGTATAGTTTCTATTTGTACAGGATATTACATGAATTTTCAATTGATCAAACCGTAGGCGTAGGAACGTGGTTGCCAATTAAAATGTAAACGATCTTCGATAAAATTAAACATCTTTGTTAATTAAAAAATTATTGTCACAAAAAATAGCTACTGCCGCCCATATTTAAATTAATTTATGCTATTCCGTCACTGTCCTGTCATCGGTCACATGTCAATTTGACATGTCGTGTGCCTGTTTACGCCCATGGACCAAAATTATTAACACCCAAATCTCATAATATTCATTTAAAATAAATGGATCATTTTCATCCCTTACATTTGAACTAATTAAGTAATAGAAGTTCACTTAAATTAAAGTGACTTTAAAATTATTATTAGGAAATTAGCTGTAAGTCGTAAATCATTGTCTACTCAACTATGGTAAGGGATGAAATCGTTAGTGCAACTTGAAAACAAAGTAATCTATTTAAATGCTGTTGAAAATTCTTAATTTTCTTCGCTTCTAACTAAAACATATTTTATTAATTCAGTTTAATTTAAATGAGGATACTAAAAATAATACCTGAGTAATCGGTGGCGAACTGCGCCGAGGTGCTAGGGTGCCATCGCACTTCGGAATTAGTTGTCAATTAGAGATGAAGAGTCTCATAAAAAATATCGATGCTTTTATCGGTTGATTTGAAATAATGTATTTTCCAAATATATTTTTGCATTCTCTTTGAACTATCGAAAAAATTTCATATTCAAACTCGAAGCTTTATTAGATGTTGATAACAACATTGTGTGTACGCAGAATTTTCTCCATTTACTCGAAAACAAAAAGGTTTTCGACCTCCTAATTCGGTTTCACTCAGGTGACATTATAAATTTGATAAGGAGCAAAAATAAAAGAAAAAACATTTTATATTCGCAGAAAAATAAAATTCATAAATTTTAAATGTTATGTTACGGGGTTGACGTTTGAATACATACAAATCCTAAATACTTGAAACGTTTGTGCGTATTTACTAGACGTATGTGCTGAAATTTTAACCAGAGCATTTATTACGAAGAGTGTAAACCACGCATACGAAAAGTTTGCTTTGGCAACATCAAATGTCTCCAAGCATCGCTTTGTTTAACATTTAATACGTATTCTGAATAAAATATAAGAAATGCTTTCTAAATTAATTTTCATAAATCTCCGGAAATGGCAAAACTTGCAAGGAAAAAATTCAAAAAAGGATCAGTACTCTCGTCGGTATCGTTCCGTTCATTTTTTCGCAATTTTCCATCATTATGGAAGTCGGTTCCAATTTGGCAAAACTTTATCCCTATATAGATGAACAACCCCCAAAAATAACTTTTTTTACGATTATCCTACAAGATTTTCAAATAAAATATTCAGAGCTTCGCGTTATATTTGTTCCTGCACAACCATAAAACTATAATAAAAAGAAACATTTTCATTCTCACCGTGACAAGTGTCTAACAAAAAAGTTTTCTTATTTACTATTAACGCAAAATACGATGAGTAACACAGAATGAAAATACAAACGAATATGGAAGCTGCGTGTAAATGCATAAATTCAAGTGTCAGAATAAAAAGTTGTCAAATATACGAGGTGGATGAACTGTAATTTTCGCAAAATTTCCTAACGGTCATTAAATACAATGAAAATTTTATTTAATAAGTCTTTTGTGATGAACAAACAATTCCCTATTTCTTTTAATTTAAAATTCACTTCCATTGTCCTGAAAATTATTCACGTAACGCTCCAACACCCAGGAGGTGGTTTAAGCCTTTTACGATGCAACACTTACAAATAATTTCCTAAACAATGGCACAAAACGAATGAATAATTAAAATAAACGTGTGATACGCAAAATGCCCATCGATCCCAAACTTTCAGGCCCGGCTCTTCCAACAATAAAAATCTCTCAAAAAACTTTTCAAACTTCCCTAAAGGCATAAAGTGGTTTAAAAACTTTATTATGTGCCTAACGAAAAAGAGAACTAAAAAATGTTTGCATTGTTTCATCTCAATTTTCCATAAATAAAACTTTTTTTTATTGGATACGTGACAAAAAAATCGAATAAAAGCTTTGGAAGGATTAATATGAGGGAAATTTGGCGGAAAAATTGTCGTGTAGATTGTAAGTGAATCGTTTTAACGATAAGTTTGTCAGAAAGCTTTTAAAAATGTCTAAATTCGATACAATTTTAGCGTCAAAATCAGCAATTCAACAAATTATTTAAAGGAATTCTTGAGAATCGCTCTGGAGAGCGATTTACAAGCGAAGGTAAAACCACTTCCTCTAGGTAAACACTTTAAATCTGTTACATATTTAATGGACGATTAGTAATTCTAAGTTCTCTCATCATTTAGTACTGACTGACCTTTCCAACGGGAATAACGCAAATCAATTTTTAAAAATGTGCTCTTAAATATTTTCATGGCAGGGCAGTCGTATCAAAAATTATGATTTTACTTGGAACTAATTTATTAAGGACTCCCACAAACTTGAATCATGCGTCAAATTTTTTAGGCTTAAGCCCCCCCCCCTTCGGATGGGCGCGTAAAGGTTGCCAAAAGCAACAATTTTGAATTTCTAATTATTACAGTGATATAATTTCAAATTTTTTTACCGTTAATTGCATTCGTAAAAGATAAACAAATGATAACACTAAAAAGGGTGCGCCTTCCCATGAAAAGTATACATTTTCCTGTTAATTGACACGACGGACCCCTTTATTTGTACAATTTGACATTTATTAATTTTCGAATTTGTTTAAGTAAAAAACAAGCTATTGTAAAAAATGTGATCTTTTCCAAACAGCTAGTTTTCGTGCATTGCTAACCATCCTCCCTTTCGTTATTTATAGGAGCGGAAGCAAACCCCAATTTGCCAAGTGTTTGTGCTTTTTATATTATTTGTCTTTTTGTTCTTAACTTATATTATGCTATTTCTTCTGATGGTGATTTTTGAAATTTTGTCAACTTTTCTGAGATGTGTTTGTGACTGAACAATATTGGAGAGAAGCCCCTTCCTCCGTCTTTCCTTGGATCCATCACTGATTGCTAAGCAACGATGCAATTTATCAATCTAAATAGTGTTGAGTAACACTGTAATTTTTGACATCGGCGTACGAGTTGTCAAAATAAGAAACTTTTGGTAAAAATGAAATTAGCTGTTAAAATTTTTATTTTTAGTTTTAAACTTTCATTTCAAAAATTTAAGAATTTTCTTTTAAGAATCCTAAGCCGTACAGCGACCGTTTACTTTTGAAAAGCTAGTGGACGACGTTATCCGAATTTATGAAAGATTTCCTATTATTCAAAAGTTGTTTGATAAAAATAAAGTGCATAAATCGCGGTGTAAGAAGAGGGGGGGGGGTTATACAATATCCCCCAGTGTCCAAGTATCGAAAGACAGAACATTAATTGTTTATAAACTATAGAAAAGCTTTGTGATACCGTTTTAGTTTTCTTGAGGACGGTGGTATATACTGGGGAGTACCACCTCAACCAAACCCCCACTTTTGGATTTTATGTTGTTTTTAAAACTTCCTCTATTGTTTACTTGCTACTAAAGGTCATAAATCTTTTGAATAATTGCAATTCTAAAAAAGAATAAGATGGTCGCAACCTGCCAAGCAAAAACTGATTACACCATGTTGTAGATGTAACAAAAAATTTGTTACAAGATTTTAGTGTGACTGGGGTTATTCTATACTTCTACCCCCTGGGTTTTAATATTTTCTATTTTGAACTTTTAAAATTTGTTTCTTAAATTTAGAATACCAAATATTTTTAACATTTTTAATTTTGTAATAATTTTTCAGCATTATATTTCAAGAAGTATGCAATTGTCATACCTAGCACACATAGAAAGCCGCCATACCTTTCTTTCGCCCCCCACTTGAACTCGTTTTCCCGTTATCAATTTTCAATAAGAAAACCTTATTGAAAATATAAAAACATCTGTTGTAGTTCAAAAGATTAATCAGGGATGGCGATATCAAACTGAAAGATGTAATAAACTGCTTAATTATTGTACCCATTGGTGCTTTAGTAATTTACTACGTCTGCCAAATTAGTACCATCATCTGTTGATAAACCTTTGAACCACTCCAAGCATTTTCGAGCACCCCGACAAGGTTTGCCTATCTGATACCTTGGAAACTTTTTCGATAAATTTATTTGATCACACCTCGTAAATATTATAAACAAACAAAAAAGATTAATCATAATTTGGAGATGAAGTAGCAACTTTACGAAGCAAACACTTGTTCGCTAGATGTCGCTAAAAATAAGATGAAAAAGATAAATTTGTTTCCTTATTGGATTTGTTAGTTAATCCTGCACTGGAAGATTTATTATATCGAGAGGTTGCTGCGCAAAGGAGCAAAGCAAATGGTCCATTAAAACTACACCGTTTGGATAAAAAATAAACATTTGTGTCCTCGACGCAAGTAGATTCTCAATAAATTGTAAATTTATGACAAAATTGTGACACTTTAAGCAGAGAGTAATTTTAGTAAGAGAAAATGATTTCCTTGGCAGATGAGGCGGAAATTATTTGCAAATTACATCATCATATTTGGAATTGGTTCAATTTTCTATTTCTAATTGCGTCACACCTTAAATAATAAATCGATATGAAAAAATACAAATGCTTTTAACTACAATTTACGTCAGAGGAGAAGTACATCAAGATAGGGCATCCTGTAAAGAGGAGTGTCGATTTAGTCCCAAGCACGTCCGAATGATTTAGAAAGCTGTGACACAAAACCTACTATTTTGGGGTAGGAGAATTTCGGTTATCTTAAATGTATCGCAAGTTTATGTAGAAGTTACAAATTTTGCATGCAAGAGAAACCCCAAAAGGTTCAACTATTCTGAGGTATTTACATACACACATTTAAATTAATAATTACGTTACATCATGTAAAATTTATTGCCACATTAACTTATTCAAATCAAACATGCACAAAGTTTGGTAAACTTGAAAAAAGCGCCAAAATCTTAATGAGAAATTAATTAGCTACGTAAATCAAAACATAACCGATAAAAATACGGAAATGTTTAGAAATAAAAAAAAAGTTACGAAATAATGATTTTGTGTCTTTCGTTCTCGTATCTTCTTTAAACATATAAAAAATGTCATTCAAATGTAAATTAAGGACCAACTTAAAAATTAGTTTTTAAATTGACTACGACCTTATTGAATAAATTTTTGGCTTGCTTTCATTGTTTAATATTTTTTTCCATTAGAAGCAATAAATATTTATAATAGAAAGTAGGAATTCAAAAATTGATTTACATATTTCTTCTAGTATCGCCGGGAATGGGGTTTTAGTAAAAGTAAAATACTTTTATAGCAATTTTTTCAATATGAAGGCTATAAGCTCAACCCCCGCAGGAGAGGAAATACGTTTTCATCATAATACTGGCCGCCAGCGAAAGAGTGAAATTATTATTATACTGGAGAAGATGTATCCTTCAAGAATGACGTCTATTATAAATTCTAGAATTCTATTATTTTTTGCATTATTTTCTATTTTTAATCTTATTACTTTTTGTAGGGATTCAAAAAGAGCCAGACTGAATTTATTAAAAAAATGTTTCTACGATTATTTCTATTAGTGTTCCACAACTACTACGAGGTTCATGCGTTGCAAAACGACGCCCTGAAATGTTTGTTCAAGGAAAAATCTGAGCTTCTCAGCCCATGGGCACGCACATCATATACATAGGAGAGATATGGACCACGCCGCTTCTATCAAGAGGTAAACGATTGAGGAGGAGAATTTGAAAATAATAGCAGTTTCAGGTTTTTATTATTGTTTTAGTTTGTATTGAATAAGAGGCTAATTCAAATGATATGTATTCTTTTGTGGTTTCTTGGTTTTCTAGATCCGTTATTTCCGCTACAACGTAATACATAATACAAGTTAAAATGGTCATTAACGGTAAGTGCGCATTTATCCCTCAGTGTGTCAGGTTGCAATTTACCCAATGACCGTTTATTACGTAAATTACCATTAGTTTCCGATGAGAAATTGCTGGAATTCGTTAAACGTCGACTATAACTTGATTCAACACTACAATGAATATGGCGTCTACTGCGATCCGATTTCTTCACCTAGAGATATCTCTAAGAGAATCTATCTATTAGACAAATTAACGAAGTAACCAATTAGACAGCAGCAAAACAAAACAATCAGATTTCAAGTAAAGTGAATTTTTAGTTGAATTATTTATAGCTAATTAAATGTTTTCCCACTTATTTTAAACAAAATTTTAAATTTCTAATAAAATTTACTAATCTATAAATTTATTGAAAAATTTATTTAACTTGAAATTATTACATTCATTCTTAAAATAAATTTTACAGGTTAATACAACATTTATTATTTTATAATTAATATTTCAATATTTAATTTCGCAAGTCGTGATTTATTCTAAAACGAAATTATTGCTAAAAAATAATTAAAAAGAATAGTAATATACACTACTCTCTAATTACGGCCCTAATTAGTCGCAACAGATGCTATCCCGTTATTCCGATTTTACTAACAGTAATAGACGTCACCTCCTTATTACGATCCTGGTAGATAAAAAACAAAGTTTTTATATGGGGTTTTATATAAAAACATGGGCATAGAAAGAGTGGCAATAAAGCAAAATTGTGATTGAAAATAAATAATGACCGATTAAGAATGTTAATCAGTTTTGAATTGTAGTTCATTAGCAATTCTGTAGCGCTCATCTACAGTAAATTCATAATTATTCCCATACGTGCGACCTTTAGGCCGCACAATCTTGGCAATACAGTGCTTAATATAGTATACTATTATAAAGGGTGTTTTTAAGCGTCGCTGGATTTACGATAGGAATAACTGTGAAATGAACTGTCATTTTTATTTACTAAGGTCTCACAAATCATCATGGAAAGATACGCCCAGAGCTGAAAGTATTTCAACTAAAAGACTTAGAAAAAGTACTTCAAATACTTAAAAGTAATTGAAGTACTTTAATTGAAGTACTTTGAAACTACCGTAAAGTACTTGGTATTTGAAATACTTTCTTCAAGTATTTGGTATTTGGTACTTGGGTTAAAAAATATTGAGTACTTGAAGTACTTTTAAAGTACTTGAACTACTTTTAAAGTACATCAGGGTCTCGTTTTGCGTCGCATCGATTTGCGTCGATTCGATTTGCTTAATAACACGAATATAGGACCGAAAATCTTATATGCGTCACATAATTCAATTTGCGTCTTTTAAAATAATACAAATTCAATTTTTTGCTTCATGCGTAAAATTCTAACGACTGTAATTTAATAGTTTTTATCTGCAAGTAGAATTAATATCTACTTGCATGAATCGCGCCGCCATGCCACTTGCAAAGTTTGTAAGTCTTGTAATGTATACATACTACTACATAATAGTATTATGATGAATAATTGTGTACGATGCGTTTTCTACATGCAATTACATTTTTCATTATTTAGTTTAAAGCAACCGTCAGAGAAGCTTTAAAATTAGCAGTATTCTTCTGTAATAAATAATTTTTATTTAGTATTAATTAAATGGTAAGTTATAAATAAACAAAACACAAAACAGCAAACGTTGGACAATTTTTTTAAAAAATAATTTTTTTTGCGTGTTATTATTTAAAATTTAAAATTATAACTTGTTTTATCGTTTTTTACCGATATTTTACTAAAAAATAAATTTTTGTTAGCATAATATGTGATTTTATTACCATTGTGAAAAAAGGTTTTGATGATTGTAGAACGCATCTCGTGAATTACTATGGAATCTTATGGAAAAATGTGATTCGATTTGAGTCGATTCGAATTGCGTAGCACTTTTACAGAACGTATCCCCGACGCAAATCGAGACCCTGGTGTACTTGAAGTAATTGAATTACTTTCAAAGTACTTGAATTACTTTCAAAGTACTTGAATTACTTTAAAGTACTTGAATTACTTTTAAGTAATTGGAGTACTTTTAATGTAATTGAAGTGCTTTTTAGCAAATAAATTACTTTTTCAGTATTTGAACTATTTTTTGTAATTCAAATCTATGGGTAATCCTTTAATTCAATATAATAGGCTCATTTTCCACTCATTTCACACACACCTTGTTAAATTTTTTCCTTTTTATAATTTTGTCGCCGAAAATTCAATTGGTCAACCTAAACTTAAAAATTGTCTGTATATTTGATATTGTCTGCATACTACCTTGATTCAAGTATTTTAAGTACTTTAAAAGTAATTCAAGTACTTTTAAGTAGTACTTTAAAGTATTTCAAGTACTTTTAAGTACTTTAAAGTATTGCAACTACTTTAAGTACTTTAAAGTATTTCAAGTACTTTAAGTACTTTAAAGTATTGCAACTACTTTAAGTACTTTAAAAGTATTTCAAGTACATTAAGTACTTTAAAAGTATTTCAAGTACTTTTAAGTACTTAAATTTCGTACTTTTAAATAATTGAAATACTTTGGGTATTTGAAGTATTTTATGTAATTTGAGGGTACTTGAATTATTTTAATAAATATTTGATAATTACTTCTTAAAGTATTTTAAGAAAAAATACTTTTTCTTACAGTTAGTGAAATACTTAAGTAATTGATATGTCAAATACTTTTAAGAAAACTTAGTATTTGATATTTCAAATACTGATATTTCAAATACTTTCCACATTAAAAAGTACTTGGTAATTGGTACTTGAATTACTTTCACAAAGTGCTTTTGGCAGCCTTCTGCATAAGACAATGTGTCAAACATGAACGGTACACAGCAATGGTCCGCGACTTGTTTTCAAAACTTCGGGACATTAATGTTGACGACTTGTAGATGGTGTATGTGCCATAGAGCGACAATGGATTTATTGAAAGGACAATTTGGTAAAAATTTTATTTCAAAAAATGGACCTGTCGATTGGCTTCCAAGATCTTATGATTTGACACCGCTGGACTATATTTTGTGAAGTCTCTGGTCTACACTGGTAAATTAATGAAATTAAAATAAGACGGATCATTGCGTTAATACGGTCCCAAATGATCGAAAAAGTGGTAAAAAATTGGACTGAGAGGATGTGCAGCCACGGTGTTCATATATTGTTACAGTCCTGTCCTGTAGTGATGATATTTTTTGATTTCTCGAAGATTTCTTCAATTTAACTCTACAATATTTTCATAATAAGATAGCAAGTTTCACTTGGTAAAATTTTCAATTCGAAAAATTTTGTGCATTGCAATTTTGCACGAAAATCTATTTTTTTGGACGTTCCAATGACCCAATTTTTTTATCGAACCTCGAAGGTTTTTCAATCCAGGTAGTCGATGTGTTGGATTTTTCTGTAGCAGTTTTATAAGCAACTTTATGAAAATTATTTGAACTTCGTTTGAAGGATTTATACGCCAAATTCCATCTTGAAAGATAGGATTACCGCTGAAATTGTTAAAAGCGTTCCTGTGACATCTTTGATATAACTTTTAAGACCGCATAAGTTAATTCCGAGTTTTAGGGTTTTTTTGTTGCGATTCCTTTGGATCTTTTTGTGTGCAAGACGATACCGCCTTAGCTTTGGATTTGTACTCAACTGTTTTGCTTATCCGAGATCGTCAGATGACTTCAGTGGTTCTCAACCTTTATTTAGTTACGACCCTTTTAGATTCTGTTCAAGAGTTTGAGACCCCCCAGTATATTGTGAAAAAGTAGTGCCGCAAAGCTAAAGTAAATACCGGGAGGGGGGGGCTAAAGGGGGTCCGGGAATTATTTGGAAAAATAAGCTTAAAAAAATAAGCTTTCTGGTATTTTAGTTGTTAGTTCAGTTGATAAAAATTGTCAAGATTTGGAAACAAATCAGTGATAAGGCAAAATTCTGCGTGCAAAATTTCTTCTACGAATTCAAGGTTAATAACAATAATTACAGACTCTTAGCATTTGCATTTCAACTTTTTTTTTATTTTCATAAAAGAGGCGGGACCTGGACCGACATCCTCAAAAAAAGCACATGTCAGGGAAAAAGAGAACATCTAGTCAGATGGTAATTCTACGAGAGGTAAAGCGTAAGTACTGAATTCAATTCAATGCAAAAATAAAATTCTAACAAAAAACAGCAAACAAAATGATAAACTAACATGCAGAACAGAGGCAACATAACATAATTAGAGGTGCATGTCGCCAGCCCCCAATTTGAATTTTTATTCAAAAGGTCTACATCGTTTGTGCATCGTTTGTGCATGATTGTGCATTCTTTATTTTCGTTTGTACCTTTTCGTTTTAGAATTATTTGAAAATTTAGTTGGGGGCTGGAGACATGCTAGCCCCCATTCAGAATTTTGTTTCGAAAATAGTCTTAATCGTTTGTGCATCGTTTGTGCATGATTGTGCATTGTTTATTTTCGTTTGTACCTTTTTGTTTCCGCGTAATTGAAAAAGTTTTGGGGGCTGGAGACATGCTAAATTTAAACTTTGAATTTCGGGTTCAAAATTGTCCAGATCGTTAGTTCTTAGTATGTACTCGTTTGTGCAAACTTTTTTCGTTTGTACCTCTTTTCGTTTCGAGATTTTTAAGAAATACAAAAGCTAAACTGACGCGCAGCAAGATTAACGAGATTCTCATAATTTTTTAAAGCCGAATAACGAATCTTTAGATATTTTGATGTACAGGGTGTCCCCGTGACCGTGGAGAAGCTTTGACGTGGTGATAGATGATACTTTTATAAGACAAATTTTCAAATAAAATTTTGTCCAAGTTTAAACCCTTGATGGATACTCCTTTAAAGCAATATTTTAAAGTTCTGCCTTCAAACGGCAATATCACCGTAAATATTTATTTTATTGAATTAATAGATTAGTGATTAGAGATTAGATAAGTATAATATACCGAGTGGGTGCTAAATCTGTGGGGAGTGGCGAGAAGAGAATATACAGGGTAGAGTAGAAGATGGGGAGAAGTCGGTGGAGACAGCGGGTGGACTATGAAAAGGAATAGAGGCAGAGAAGAAAAGAAAGAAAATGGGGGAATTATTCTAGAGGAGGGATTGGTGTTGCATAAGTTATGAATCAAAACAATTCTTACATCACGTACGATACCTTTATAGACGCTTAATACTTTGATACCTTAATTCGGCTATTTCATTGATAGTGAAGTTTTGTTTTTGGTTGGTAATAAACAAATGAACTAACCAATCAGAGGAGTAAAGGATACGTACACACACACAGTTTGAGAATTATATAAATTAGTCGGGGGGGGAGCAGAAAACCTGCTAGTCTCCCCTTTGTAAATTTTAGATCGAAAATGGCATAAATTGTTATTATATAATATTTAATCATAATAGTTATTATTATGTTATAGTTATATATAGTTATTATATTATCGTTTGTACCTTCTTTATTTTTGCGTAATTGAAAAAAGTTTTAGGGGGGGGGGCAGGAGACATGCTAAATTTGAACTTTGAATTTCGGATTCAAGTTAAATTGACGCGCAGACGAGATTCCTGTTATATTTATTAGTACCAATTATAAATATTTAAGTATTTTATTTAAACACATACACATACAGATCTGTAAACAAAATAGTAACAAGTGAAAGCCGTACTAAGATATCAACAAAGTTTAATTTAGAAAATGCCACGTCAATTTAACACTCGTATTTCTAAAAATTCTCAAAACGAGAAATAGTGCAAACAAACATTTATTCTCTTAATTTAATTCACAACTCAAATTCCGTTCATCCTAGATAATAGGAGGTTATAAACTAATTTGTAGATAAGTACATTGTCTTTAAAAAATCATTAATCTATTAATTAGATAAAATCAATATTTACGGTGAAATTGCCGTTTGAAAGCAGAACTTTAAAATATTGCTTTAAAAAGGAGTATCCCCAAGGGTTTGAACTTGGACAAAATTTTATTTGAAAATTTGTCTTATAAAAGTATCATCTATCACCACGTCAAAGCTTCTTCACGGTCACGGGGACACCCTGTACATCAAAATATCTAAAGATTCGGCTTTAAAAATTATGAGAATCTCGTTAATCTTGCTGCGCGTCAATTTAGCTTTTGTATTTCTTAAAATCTCGAAACGAGAAGAGGTACAAACGAAAAAAGTTTGCACAAACGAGTACATACTAAGAACTAACGATCTGAACAATTTTGAACCCAAAATTCAAAGTTTAAATTTAGCATGTCTCCAGCCCCCAATACTTTTTCAATTACGCGGAAACAAAAGAGGTACAAACGAAAATAAACAATGCACAAACGATGCACAAACGATTAAGACTATTTTCGAAACAAAATTCTGAATGTAGCATGTCTCCAGCCCCCAACTAAATTTTCAAATAATTCTAAAACGAAAAAGTACAAACGAAAATAAAGAATGCACAATCATGCACAAACGATGCACAAACGATTTAGACCTTTTGAATAAAAAATTGAATTGGGGGCTGACATGCACCTCATAATTAGAACACAGATAACATAACATAATTAAATACACAAACACGTTTGCTTAATTTTATTGCCCGATTTCTTCATTCGTAGTTATCTTCAAGTTAGCAAACGTCAGGTTAAATTAACGAAATAACCAATCAGATGATTGATTTATTTGTTTTATTGTCGCCTGATTGGTTATTTCGTCAACTTAACCTGAAGTTCGCTAACTTAAAGATAACCATGACTTTAGAAATCGGACATTAATGTGACTGCTGGGCGTGCATTCGCGAAACAAGTTTCGATATTCTTGGTTGAGCTTTTTTTCAAAGTTTTTCCGAGTTTTTGTCAAAGCCAATCTCATGTCATCTTGGATACATAACCTATTTATAGATTTCGTTTTAATCTGCACAAGAGTTGAAAACCCCATTTTCGCGAAGATAGGTAGAGGCAATTGGCAAGTATGGAGACTTTAGGATACGAAAGACCCATAGCACACCAAAACTGAGTTATCAATTTTTCTTGAAACACATCACGTGCCGATGAGTTACTTCGCAGGTTCAAAAATGCATCCTGCACACAGTCGGGAACACTGGCAACATTACAAAAATGCAATAAATGGGTTTCAAACTATCGCAGCTTCTTTTTCCGATAGTTCGAGAAAGTAACGTTTTCAGATTCAACGATTTCAAGGTGTTAATAATTTTCAGATCGTCTTCAATTCTATTCAACCTCAAAAAGTGCTCAAACTACTGTTTTCTATTGTTCTACTGTTTTTATTGTTGTATAGGGTAGTTTCAAACTGCATAGACTTGTTCTTCGGAGCGTATCTGGCTCTGTGCTTTATCGTCAAACGTCTCCTGCCTCTACGAGTTAGCAAAGGGTAAATCTTTTTGGCCAGCCGCCCCTGAGATTGACGGCTGCTAGGTTTTAATCTGTCACAACATCTTGGCATTCCACCGCCGATTAAAACTCTGAACAATATTATTTGAAATTAAATTTAAATTTTAATGATATAAAATTATCCTTCGAATGAAACCAAATTTATGGCCACATACCCAATTTTTATGTGTTTTATTTAAATTCAAAATCCGAACGATTTTAAAAAAACATCCTTTAGTATTCTTACAAACATTATTTCGCGTTACTCTAATGTCCGAGTTCTGTTTTCCCATTTATAATAGAAACTTTTATTTAAGAAATATGTAATTTGGGTTCATTTATTCATTACGTCATCTACAGGTTTTATATTTCCCTTATTATTTTTATCTTCCTAAGTTGTTTTGTCTGAGAATCGCCGCGCTGCTCCATTCGTTTAGGTTGATAACTAAGAAATTTAAGCGAGTACCTCACTCACCCATAACATAATCGGTGATTAATTTACAATCGACTACTGAACGAGCTAAATGGCTTATATCGTGATTAGGGTCATACAAATATAAAAAAATTGCTAGTTGCTATTATGCAGCATCGATTGAATACTCTCCGCCGATCCGAGGCCCTGAGGCCGAGCAACTAACCCGGTTGTTGATTAATATAGTTTTGTTACAATTAAAATTGGACTATCAATTATTATTGAACTCTGTGATGATCAAATTTTGTTTGACGAATGCATCCATCGAATGCAGAAATCGGAAAAACGTGGAAATCGATACTAACAGCAATTAGAACGACAATACGCTAACATTATTAATAGTGCATTATACATCAAGGTGATTTGGTAATTAGTAATTACAAGCTATTTGTGAACGAATGATTAATCACGTCAATATATTTCACTCTAGTTTAATTAAGTTTTGAGAAATTAGTTAAAATAAGTTTACCGTTTGGAAATCGTGAAGACTTTTTGGACCAAATGCAATTTAGCTTCAAGTTATAGCAATAAATTGTTCCAAAATAGCACACTTCATAAATTCATACAGTGTTTCTAAATCCACGGCAATTTATTTTACCAAAAATATTTCGAACTTTTAAAAATGAACAGGTAAATATAAACGTGTAGGGGCGGAAGCACATAAAGCACAAGCGAACAACCATCGATTAGATTGTAATTTTCTAAGTAAATCAGAAATTATGAAGGAAAACAATAAGGAATCACTTACATCTAGAAGGTGCATAAGAGAAGCCCTAGCCGATGCTTGAGGTTTGGTCATATCCGTAAAAACCTGACATAGTTCGCCACTTAACCGTGAGGTAGCGGCGTGGCTCGTCAATGTGGCCCTTTTGAGTGTCTCTCCTAATCCATAAATCCACATCTGAAAAAATAACAGCATTTTAGAAGTGTGGTAGCAATTTATTCGTGTCGGAAAACTGAAAACATATTTCCATGATTTAGAAAATTTATTTGGTCAATTTAACTTCACAATTTCAGATTTATAAACTACCAGAAAATGTATAATGGAACCTTTTCTTATCTTTCACTTTAATCAAAATTCATTACGTTTCAATTCCCAGTGGAATTCGAAATATAAGACGATAGTTTCTCCATTCCATATTATACGAAATGTGATTGTTTAGATATAAAGCAATCGTCTTCAATAGTTCTCCTATCTTAAACACAAATTCCTCCATATAACTTGGCTTTCGAAATATGAAACACAAAAGTTCTAATCGTAAATTGTCGTTTGAATGAAAATTTACTTCCACCTACAAAATTTGTGTTTTTATAAACTTCGAATTTACGTAAATTTATATTTCAGAACGAGATAAATCATGCAACGCGGTAGATTTTTCGCTATCTCTTGCTCGTTATCCTTTCACATAATTTAACTAAACTGTCTCTCACCTATGAACTCTCACGGCACATATACCACGAACAAACCTAATTTTATATTTTGCAGTTTCAAAAATTGTTTTCCCAAAATTTTTAAGTTTTCAATATAGGCAACCAGTCGTGCACAATAGGGTCCACCCAAACTACCTGCATACTAAGAAATAATTTCAAGCGGTTCTATGGTGTAATGGTTAGCACTCTGGACTTTGAATCCAGCGATCCGAGTTCAAATCTCGGTAGAACCTGAATTTTTTTTTTCGGAAAAGTAATAATTATTTTTTCCACTACTAGCCATAAACACGATAATTTCAACGTAAGTGATCGAACTGTGAACCACGCCTTCTGTCACCTGAGGTGAATAATATTTTATTATTCACCTGAGGTTAATAATGAACATAAATGCGTAGTCCGGAAACTTCGGGCCATTTTGAAAGAAAATTTATGTGTAAAACGAATTAGCATAACCAAGAAATGCTATCAATAGTGTTTAAATAATTAAAGTCGGTCTTTAAATAAGATTAATTTGATATTTAAAATGTTGATTAAATTGGAATTTTGTGACGTTTAGCAATTAGGCGAAATGAGAAAACGAATTAATTATGACAGCTAATTATGACTAAAAACTTTATAAATCGATTATTAATAATTATTACAATCAATTATCGTTACAAATAGTACACTTATTGACAAAATAGTTTTCGTCAACTATATACTCGAAAAACTTATAAATATCAAAATATTTAATGTAACCTTTATGTCAAAATTAATTAAACATTTTCAAGCAAGTGTCAACATCAAAACAAAAAACTATCATTTGTTTTATAATTTGAAATAAATAATTAAAACGATTTACTTTATTCATTAACAATTATTATTATAAGAGTAAACAATCCTAGTAGTGGAAAAATAGTATATAAACCACGGTAGTGAAGCGTGTTATAACCGCGCGTTTAAATCCGCGGTGCTACGCACCTTGGGATTTAATCTGGCGCTAGGGTTATAACACTATGCTTCACTACCTTGGTGTATAATATACTATTATGTGCATAGTTCAATAATACTAAAAAAAACAGGATTTAACGTCGAGATGATTTAATAATTTATTTTCGTGCAGAGGTTCCATGGTGTAACGGTTAGCACTCTGGACTTTGAATCCAGCGATCCGAGTTCAAATCTCGGTGGAACCTTCAATTTTTTTATAAAAAAATAATTTTCGATACTTATTTTGCACGATTTAAACAAAGATTATATAAGAACTACGTCGCATTTGCAAAATATAGACATTGAATAGAATCTTTTCAAAAACATCAATTATTACGAGCAGGAAAATAAAAAAAAAGTCAAATAAGATTCTAATATACTACGTCTTTTTAAGTCATTGTTATTTGAAATAAATTTGTAAAAATTCATATCTTACAAACAATTTGCAATAAAATTGGGAAAGAAATTTCTCTCTAGAACGATACTAAAATCAGGCCCCTTTCCGTTATAAGTTAGCCCGACCCCCTATATTGCTCAAATCTTTAGAAAACATTCTTTTTAATTTTACTTTTGAATTAAATTATTATCTATAAAAAATCTTCAAAGTACATTTTTGATTTCTCGAAGATTCTCATCTTAATTTCAATTTTTTCGTCAAATACTAGTAAACAATAATGAATACTGTCTTACATTATTATTCAATAAAAATCAATTAATTGATAGTGACTGAGCCAAGTTCGAAATTAGCATTATTAGAAGCTATTATATCACAAGCCTTAATATAACGCGACTGCTCGAATGCTACAATTTACAAAGCAGCAGCTTTGATTTAATGATCTGTATTTCTCATCTGCACTAAGAAGTACAGTAGGTGTATACCTACCGTATAAATTGTATCATATTATTTCCTTAGTGGAGAATTGTCAGAGTAGATATAACGTAAGTTATTTACATTCCACCAGCAAATTGGTACGAAGCGCGAAACGAGAATAAATACGAGGAACCGCCTCCGAATTGTCAAAGCGGCAGCAGACATAATCTGAGAAGATATCAGATCGAAGGTATATATTATGATACCGACACTAATCCTTTGCCAGACGCTTTTCTCTAAAACGTGTAAAGGGACGTTCAAATTGATAACCAAGACAAATTAATAAGCAAAATCCCTTCAATTGCTGCTGCTAGAACAGGATCCCATTTATCTTCTGCTAAAGTGCATCTTGCAATGAATTCTTCCGACAGTGTCTCCCTTACCATTTTTCAGGTATTAAAAATATTTCTCTGTAATTATTACAGCAGTGTAGCGTAAAGCATACACCGGCCGACTTTAAAGCGGTAGACCATGGTTCGATTCCTAGTCGAGTCGGTTACACTGCTGTGATCAAAGGTCCGATATCAATCTTTGGACTGTGGGGAAGGCAACGAAACCACCCCATTAATTATATTCCTAGTAAAGTCAGCTTGGCTTCGGCTAAGCTGATCGCCTACGCACAATGAAGTGTATGGCACTTGAAGAAGAAGAAGTAATTATTACACGGTTCGGAGCCTACGTTAAACTGTAGGTTCCCTAGGTCTCTAGGCAATTTCAACACGCACACCGTGAACATAGAACGAGAAAGCGGTGAAAGCTGTAGATACTGCAGCATATACAGGCATATCCTCTCAGGGAGTAAGAAAGTGTCTTCATAAGTCGTGAAAAACCTGGTTACAGCACTGTATTAGTATATGTATATACGAAAAAGTCAGGATGGATTTGAATGACCGGCAGAAAACTGTAATGCATGGCGACTAATTGAATCGGTAATTTGTCAAGCTAAACAGTGCATCTATTCCATTGTCCTCCTGGATCCGCAGCAAAAAAAGTAATGGTGACAGTTCCCGGATCGGGATTTTTACCATTTTTAAAGCGATTTATGAAAGATGAGGGTCTAATTAGCAGACAAAAAAAAATTTGCGGTCGGTTCACAAATTTGGTTAAAAAACGACTTTAAAAAATTAATTTGGAATGCAATTTTGTCATAGGCTCTTTTGAACTGTAACCCCGTCCACAATTAAAATAGGTTGTGGCGACGGTAAAGATACCAGAATCTCGGTTTTTACAACTAATTATGAAAGATGATGGTGTAATTAACAAATAAAAAAATAAAATTTGTGGTGGGTCAACAAATTTCGGAAAAAAATCATTTTTGTGTGAACGCTAGTCTTGACGTAGTTGCGTTTGGTAGCGGAGCGGTTTACTTACTAAAAACATCCCCCAAGACGATCCAACTCGAAAAAGTGTGGAAGTTAACCAGACGGATGTTAGAGAGCAACTGACTCCCTCCTAACGCTGCTCAACTTAGCCCCGCCCTATGGTTGATACGTGCATATCGGAGCACAAGCACCGTTAATACGAGGATTGCATGATAAGTACCTGGCCTCGACAAGAAAAAACATTTATTTTATTTTTCAACGTAATCACCTTTTAGTTCGATACACTTAGTCCAACGCTTTTATATATTTTGTACCCCCTTTAAAAAACACGATTGCTCCAACTCTTCAAAATAAGGGTTCATTGCCGCAATAACCTCATAGCTAGGGCCAAGCCAAGCCGTTTTTTCATATTTGGAAATAAGAAATAATCGCTGGGTAATCTGGTGGATGCGAAAGCAATTCGTATCCTAACTCATGGAATTTTGCCATGGCAACGACGTAAGTGTGCACACGTACATTGTCTTAATGAAAAAGGATTTTTTTCTTCGCCAAATGCAAACAGCACGGTTGAAACGGTCCAATAAGTTGACGTAATATTCTCCGTTAATTGTTTTACTTTTCAAGGTCATCGACGTGAATTATGCCGTGTACATCCCAAAACATCGTAGCCATGCATTTATTTGGCGATAAAGTCGCCTTAGCCTTCTTCGGCGGAAAACTCACTGCTTGAACTGTTTTTTGATCTCTGGCGTACTGTAATGAATCCATGTTTCATCAACAGTTATGAACTGACGCCAAAATTCTTTAGGATTGCGTTTTAACATCGCCAAACATTCTTTTGAAGTTGAGACACGTGTGTGTTTGTTATCAATTATGAGCAATCGCGGCACCCATCTTGCAGATAGCTTTTTCATATTCAAATCAAGTATTAAAATATTTTGGAGTCGTTCATTTGAGATGCCCACAGTCTCAGCAATCTCATGCACTTTCACTCTCCGATTGTTTACCATGATATCGTGGATTTTGCAATTGTTTCTGCATTGATGCTTGCATGCCGATGCTGCACTAAAAATGCTTGTACGGCCTCGTTTGAATTCAGCTGCCCAGTATTTTCTAGTTGATAACGAAGGTACAGACTCCCCGTTAACTTCCCTGAGCTCCGTTTTAATTTCATCGTTTGTTCTATTTTTCAAAAATAAGTATTTTATCGCCCCTCGATATTCAAATTTTTCCATTGTTGTAAAACTCAAATGTTGTTCTATTTAAATGGCTGGCATTCACAAACTAAACCACACACCGACTTAAAATTTGACAGTATTGTTGTGAAAGAAGGCGAAATATCCGAAAAATGTCATTTTTCAAACATTAGCAGCGCCATCTCTTGCCTAGGCCAGGTACTTATCTTACAGCCCTCGTACAATGCATACAATTATTGCGTAATATTGCGCAATAATACACTTACATGTATTTCTTATAGGAAAATTGCAATTTTCAAAATTAAATTGTGGCCTTATTACAAGTCCTCACCTTAAAGAGCTTGTATTTTTCTGTACTTTCGTTTGGTAAAGCCATTTCTAAAGGAAAAAGTGTATTTTGAACTCTTACCAAAAGTAATGTCTGCAAAACATTCCGTATCCGTTATCTGTTAATTCAATGCTCCGGAAATTGCAACAAATTTTATCTTCACAAAAGTTTTCCTTGCTAATAAAATTTTAAACAGCGTGTATATCATCTTGACACGTGACCTACGGTGAGTTAAGGAACAAAGATGCTCTTTAACGTCGCCAAACGAAGTACATTTTACATACAAACAAGTTTTCAACACGATTGTCAGTATCAACCATAGATGGTAATTGCTCAATCCGCTTTAAGCAACGGTGGGGTTTTAATGCTGAAACTTTTTTCTGAAGGAAAGAGACCGAATGCTGAAGAGTGAACGAAAAATGGTATTTTGACAAATCTTTAAGAGTATAAAACTTTAATTTTTAGAAAATAAATGAACTACATCTTTTTGGCAAAATTATCAAGGATTTAACGTAAAAATTAAAATATACGATGGGAACCTTTTTATTGTGTGCAGCTGTGTGAAAATCGCAGGTTTCTCGCGGCTATACCTTGAAAACACTTCATTTTACGAAAAATGTGCGTAGGATGCTTTTATATTGAGCAATATAAAGAATAACTCTTTTTACTGGAAACTTAACAGCGAACAAAATATTTTCAATAATAATAATTATTTCGGTGTCTGATTTGAATAATGGCGCCGCATACAGGATTCCTCACAGAAATTTTATATGTTCGCCACAGCACTTGGCACATTTTAATTATTAGCAGATGTCTACCTGTATCGCATCTGCTCGGCCTTCGGCCCACTCAGATATTGTGACCCTACGGTCATGCAGTAGTACTTCGCTAGTATATTTTCACAAGTTAATAGTTTACATCATTATTATCCTAAACAATTTATTCCATTATTGTATTTAATAGAAAAGCAGATTGCTTGTTTTGTCCATTAATCATAAAAATGAAAGCTTAAAGTTACTTTCTCTGGAAAACTAAATTAAATCAAAAATTTTGTAAACTTAAAGACAGTTTTTAAGAAGTAGCCCACGCAAGATTTTCAACATTTTCCCAAATTGCACATTGATACAGTTATTGCACAAACGTTTCGTTCTCTAATTTGACAGCTTTCGCTTGGACTAAATTGGAAATGGGCAGAAAAACAAAGTTATGCTGTCTTTTATTTTAGTACAGTAAGGAACGCAATCGTTGAAGTTAGAAAATTTCCTTCCGAATATAATGGAAGAATCGATTCGTTGCTACCGGAAATGCATAAAGAACTAACCTAATCCTTCATCCTCAAAAGACTATTGTGTGTAATTTGTAATTGTCACAGTCAACTTGACAATGAGAAAGTGATTTTTGTCGAAAAGTTTTCTAAATTGTACTTGGTAGGTACAATAATCGCTTCAAAATTCACAAACAGAAAATAAAAGGTTGGGTAAATAATAAAGTTAATTTAAAATAGTTGCGACCAGAGGTTTCCGTTTGATGGAAACTTTATCAATATCACATAACCGCAGAGTTCCAAATCAAATAATTTAATAATTATAAACTTACTTTTTCGTTTTCCGTATCTGAACATTGTTTGTTGGGGCGGTATTCGGGAGCCAAATAGCCCATTAAATGTGCCGGAGGCCCACATCCTAGAAGTATAGGATTTTGGTACAACTTGACCCGTCCTCTGCTCGACAACAAAGCTGTCGAAGGAGTTACTAAAGGTATGCATAATCCATTTGCAGCTCCATCTGCAAAAAAAAGAAAAATAATTGAATTACGGATCGACAATTATGAAATCGTTGCAATTCCGCGTCAGCCACAGATATTCATCATGTATCAGGAAATACCGAACATTATTGCAATTTTACACTCAGTTGCATTCATCATCGTTAATCAATTACCACAAACTAACTAGCGCAGAGTAATTACTTCAAATTTGTGTTTTCCCGAGTTTTAAGTTGCGTCAAACTAAAACCTCGGGGTATTAATTTGATTTAATCTGGGAACAAAAATACGATCCAAAGTTGAACATTGGATAAGTATGACCATGCGAGGTTATCTTAATGTATTTTGATAATGTAAATACAAAAAATAGTAAGTAGTAACGAAATGGGCATACTCAGTTCGGTGTTTTTGTTCAAATAATTAATTAATTTTATAAAATCTTTCGGACGTTCATAAAAAATTCTCTGTAATGTTTAAACGATTTACCAGCGGAAACAGGTTTAAATAAACAAGAACGACTGATGGAATCAGCCTTGGCTGATAAGGTCTATGACAGAACCATCTTTGATGAAGTAGAATTGAAAGCGACAGGCAGGCTAAATTATAAGAAAACTGGCGGACACGCTCGCAAGGGTTATATTGCTATTCGAAGATACTGAGACTGCGGAGTGGAGAAAGCAGAAAGACGACAAAAAATTCCATAATGGAAAACTTTACGTTAAAAATAAGTCAGATATAGCTTCGTCCTAAGCAGAACTAAGCGTCCCTTTGGCAGAGGCAAAATAGCACACAAAACAAGAATAGTTACCCTAAGAGGGAAAATACTTTAGGTTGGTAGTAACCTGGAGTACTCCTACAGAAAAATAGTTTTAACAGTAAGGCAAGGAATGAATGACATGGCATTCTAAACCATACTATGCAGAATAAGAAGAAATAGAGATGAAATCGTAGAGATGGTAGGCGAAAGAAGAACCAATTAGCTTCTGGAAGTACAATTCAAGAACATGAAACGAGAAAAATAACCAAGATTACCACTATCACGTTTAGAGAAATAAACGTTCTTGCAAATGGAGATAATGTAAAAAAGGATCTGGCCTAGAGAAAGGAGAACCTCGTGGCGACACTCAGAAGGTTAAAAAGCTTCCCAAAAATTGAGGATAGACTTGACAGGATGATAGGTGGGAAAAATAAGACGAAAATGTTAACATGACCATTTATAATAGAGAATGTTTTATGCGAAAAAAGGTCTCTCCATATTCTGTATGTGGCTAGTTCGCCCCTGCAATTTTATCGATTTTAATTATTACTGGTCCAATAATCCAATTCACTTCATATTATTATTTATTAGAAACAACTTTTATGAAAAAATGAATTTTAATTACAGAGACTTGAAAGGCAAATTAAGGTGTAATTAGGAAAATCCAGTTTTAAGTGTGCGGTGGAAGTTTTAACCAAAGTTTACTTGGTAACATAAATTTTTGTCTTAATAAATTTTGAAAAGTGAAACTATAGATTGCAAAATAAATTTCCTAGTGGAACAAATAAAAAGTTAAAAATAAATTTATAACGCAATATATTTTGAAGGAAAAGCTCCCCTTACTGGTAATATAGATTCTGATATCATTATTGACATAACATTTCCCAAAACGTAACCCGAAAGCAAAGATCCTATTACAATGTTTGAATAGCACTAGCAGGTTAGAATGCAATTTCCTTTAAATTGATTGACATATCAATATCTGACCCATCTTTTTGAACCATTGTCTGTAAATATTATTAATAACTTCACACATTAAAACGCGCAAAAACAAAGAAGAAAAAGTCAAGTTTCAAGAACAATTTTTAATATTCCCAACATAAAAAGGTTCGGAATTTATAATAAAATTTTTTCTCGGTTAAATCTCAACTGCACACATACTTTTTTTTACCGAACTCGTTACACTTTAAAAATTTATTACTTTAAGTTTACAAATTTAACTCAAACAAAAAATAGTTACGGAAATTTATCCGCTCACGAGAAGAGCTAATTAAATCGTTTTTGTCGAGCCAAACAGAAATATTCGCCCCGTCTCGCAAAAACAATAGAAAAATTTATTATTATTCACAAGAGTAACAAAATTGAAAGGAAGGTATTCATTGTTCCTATTCAAATTAGAGAGCAGATCAGATCGTGATTTGAACGTGCATACTTTGCTTTGGCCGCCTTAAAGATGATGTGAAATAAAAAATTTATTAATTGGAACGTCAAAAAGGATGAATGACAAATGTTAGAAATAATTGACATGTCCTCGTTACGATAAAGAAAAAATAATATTGGAATTACTTATGAAGACCAATCGAAAAAATCTTTGCGATTTTGAAAAATACACGAAAGTGATGGTCGCTTCCCAACCTGTAATAGTTATTTGTACAACTCGTGTTAGAAGTGATACTTTTTTTCACGAATGTGGAAATTTATTTGGCGAGACGAAGTCGAGCCAAATAAACCACATGAGTGAAAAAAAGACACTTCTAGCACGAATTGTACACACTATTTTTTATACTTTTATTAAAAAAGACTTAAATTATATGCATAATTTAAAAAATTAATTTTTTTTATTTAAAGGTATGTACTTAAAGTTAAATATTAATAAGTTGGCTAATTTTAAGTAACCAAGGAAAAGTGTTTATGTGCAATGAAAAAGTTACTTTTTTCATTGTTTATTACTTTTTCACTGTGTCATGACAACGCATAAAAATAAAAAAAATGACACTTCTAACACCAATTTTGATCTTAAAACCTAACTTTTTTAATGAAAGTATAAAACTCTATTTTGGGCTTGTAAAAATAAAACTTTATACATTTTTAATTATTTAGGAGTATCGCGTACTAACTGATTGTGAATAAAATAGTGTACCTACCACGGTGTATGCCACGAAGCATTTTCCACCATGGTATGTAATATACTATTTATAACTTATTGAGTTTATTTAAGTGGATTAGAGTAACAGGAGTATTTAATTTTAAAGCTCTTATAGATAAAATTGTTAATTTAAGCTTCATATACAAAAATACTTTTAATTAGCGAAGCAATGGGAATCGCAAAATACCAAACGATCAAAAGTTATTTGAATGCTACGCTTCGGGTACATTTAAAAATGTAGAATTAGGAATTAAACAGAGCAGAATATTAAGATGTTTTTAACTAATTAGAGTAAATATATAAATAATAATCTATTAATTACGATAATATTTCTACCATGCTTAATATTTACAGAATGCTAACAAAATTATTTAGTGTTTAGTACTTTATACATTTCAATATTGCAAATACCTAAAATAATCCGTCTTAGTTTGACTTAATTTTCTACATAAAACTAACCCTAGTTAGCTGCTCGGATGACAACAGAAAGGAAAGTTTCAATTTTCCACCCATCTTTCTTAAACCAGTGAATTATGACAAGAATTGTCAACTCTTGCAAGTACAGGCAGCAAGAAGCCTAGGAAATGTTAAATTTTATTACTCAATTTAGCTAAAAAGAGCATTAGAGACGCTGCTAATCTATTTTGTATATTTAATATTATTATAATATCTAATAGAAGATTTTCCAGTCAATAATGACATTAGACACTTTGAAAATTGTTTTGATGACAGCCTTCTCATCTGACAGCGCAACCCTCACGCATTCGTCCGAAAATAAATGTCAAAAATCTGTTTCTGCGATTAAACTTTTCGATTTTTTTATAACCGTGAGATCGACGAATTCCATCTTGGAATGTCCACAGTGTAACTTACTTCCTTTTATTTTTAAATTGTTTCTCCCGATTCCTCGGTGCTGAATGACAAAATTTATGAAAAGATAACATTTCACATCTTTTCACGGCAACGATATGGCACGTGAGCATAAAATTTGCCAAATCCTGCACTTTTTGATAAAAGCAAGTTGATGTTCAAAGTCACCTACGCCTTTGGAGCCAAAGTAAGCCCTCCCAAGAAAGATTAACCCGTAGAAATAAATTTTTCATATTTTCTTCCAAATGAAAAAATTACTTCAGTGAACAATTAAATTTCCAACAACATTTATTCTATTCAATCTTGACTACAATGTTCTACATGAAAATATAATTATTTTCCGAGGTTCGTTAACCGGTAGGTACTTTTGTAAAAATAAATAATAAATTTAAATATCGTTAACATTGTAGCATCTGTGAGTAGCGGGGTTATGTCAGATCTGCCTCACTTTGAAGTTGTAAACATAGATTTATGCTTGATTTATTCACCCTGATTGGCTAAATCGCTTTTCATTTTCAAATTACACAGCTTCATTATAATATTTAAGTAGCTTATAAGTTACAAATACTTTTTCGAAAAAGTAGGTAAGCTCAAAACTTAACAACCAAGTATAATTGTTAGTATTTACAATGTAACTTTTAATAGATAGTTTAATTTAGCTTTTAAGAGAAGAACAAAACGGCGGTTTCGGACAGTTGTACAAACTCAAAGAAAATTATGAAGCTTTAATTAATACCTCACAAAGCACATCATTTGCACAAAACTACTAGTACCACAAATAATGCTTTCTTGCATCAAAGCACTGCAAGAAAATTTAAAACATCCATTATGAATTCAAATTTAATATTCCGGAAGCGCAGAACTATTGATGTAGTCGAGTCATAAAGCGGTGCATGAACTTTATATTAGAAGTTTCTTCCAACCTTTCGTCGTAATTTTAATTTACCAAAAATTAAAGCAATATGCTAACATCACCCTAAAAAATTTCCGCAGAAACAAATAATTAAAAAGTTCGGTTCAAGATTGGAGAAAAATAGGAATCAAAGCTAATCCTCGTAAAACATTTTTACCCAAACCAATATCAGAACCAAAGTTCATAATTAAATTTGAATTCGATATTGACCATACACCACGATGGTTTCATCCTGCATTTTACTGCAACAAAATCGTATAACTGCTTTTGTTTGATAAAAAATACACCAACCTCTTTTTGCTATACGTCGAGCACCAGTGGGAGGCTTAAAATATAACAATTTGCACTTGAAATTAATTTTGAAAAGTAACAGGAAAATTAATTACAAAAAATTAATATCATCCTGGCATTTATTAAATGAGATTTCAATTTTAGCGACTAATTAGTTTATATTTTAATATTTAAAACATCGACGTTTTTAAATTACAATTTTTAATTGGAATTAACACCGAAGAAGCAGATAAAATGAAAAGGCCCGCAAATGTCGATAAACATAATTTTTGAATAATTACAAAAAGGTGAACCTTAATTTCTAAAATCAATATTACATAAAAAAACACTTCATTTTTTTATTCGCTGTACTATATTATAGTGCTGCTGAATTTTGCCAATATCTGATTAGGAGGTGCAATTATGAAATCGACAGAGACTTCAATTATTATTATAATTCTCGCATCATAAATTTATTGGATTATTTTTCGTTTAGTTTGTTGAGTGAAAATCTTTATCTTCCTAAAAGTTTTATTTACTAATTCTGAGTGTATTATCTGTTGATTCGTAATTAAGGCAGTTTAGTAAACGTATGGCTAACTATGTGTGAACTATACCTCCGTCATTAGGTTTAACCAACGTCCACAGTAACATTGTTTTTATTGTCATATTTAATTGAATTACGTCTGAGGTTATAGAACTTACTTTAAAAAGCCCTAGAAAATTTTAAAAATCGGCGCTCTCGAGTACCATTTCCCGAGAAAGGTAAAGCATACCTGTGGCACGATCTTGATCAGTAATCTCTCTTGCGTTCAGAACATTTTAGCATATGGAACAGTGGGTATCTGGTGTGTTAATAATTATAGACTGAGCGCACATTACATTGTACAGATAAGCGTATTTAGCTGTCAAGATCGCCGTGTACGGATTGAATGTATTGTTGTTGGTGTTTGATTGATTGATTTTCTATTCATTTATTTATTATAACTTTTTTGGGACGATACTTAATATATACTAAACCCCGACTAACGTTAGCACTATATTTAATTACTGAATCATAATTATAACTATATCAATGTATTACCGGTTTCCTTTATGTATGTACATTATGTGTAAGCAATAATGATTGATCAGCGTCCTATTTCCTTTATGGAAACTTTCCTTTTATTCTATACAAATACCAGAAATAGTTTCTTGAAATAATTCCTTATTCACACTAAAATTGATACGTCTTATTCCGCAACCGTAGCAATCGCATTTATTTCAACTGTAATTTTTTATCCAAGATTTGTTATCATATTTTACATCACTGATGTAAAAGTGAGCTATACCAATTATTGCTTTTACTGTTCTATAATTTCTTGGATTTCTGATAGAATATTACGAGATGGCTATGGTGGCAGCGGTGGGATTGATTAATTTACACCTCGAAAAATTATTTTGTTTGTCATGTGAGCATTTAAAAAAGGAAAGTGTTTGCAGCAGGTATGAATACTTGGTTGTTCTGAAAGTAATTCGATCATTTTCATAGCACTCCGCTTGCTATTTTGTTTCATTTTGTTTTGTTTCATTTGTTTCGTTTTTTTGTTTCATTTCTTTCATCCAGATTTGTTTTAAACCCTCCAAATGTGCAGCAAATGAGAAAAATACGTATTTTAGTACAAGAAACATAGGGACAACTGTGCCCGTCTATGTGGACCTTTAAACTTCCCAAACAGATGGTCTACCATGTTTCATTACAGTACATTAAAACATTTTTTGTTGTCTTTGACCATTTGCCCGGCGCATGTAAAATAAAAGGCACACTAAAGCGGCATCATAAAGTAAGTATAATTTTTAAGCATTTGTTGGTGTTTTTAGTGGCGGGGACTGACCCCCGACTACTGGGTTTAAACACTTTACTTTTCAAGGGTGAATTGGAAGATTTTAACATATTGACCGTTGCTATGGTGACACGACATTTCAGTTACTACTTATGCTACTTATGTTACTAAATCAATGACAATCAGGGAGGAGAGAAATTTTAAAACTTCACCAACAAGTTTTTCAGGAAGTGGCAATAGTGGAAATTGAATTGAAATTGAATTTTCAATTTAGTTCCAAGTGGGAATATTAATCACAGACAGTGAACTTCTCAAACTTGTTCAGCCCTCCCTATTCGCCCCGGAAAAATAAAATATCTACGGCATTTTCTCTTTTTTTCAGTGTCATTTTAAATTGATTTTTAAATCGATCGAATCGATTTGCGCATCAATCAAGTTCCACCCCATCCCTTTCGGGCTACCATTCCTGATTAGGAGTTAATCTTATATAAACCTAAATTTGTAACCTAAAAATGTGTATGTGTGTTGCAGACACACTTCAAAAGTCTTTTAGCCCGCAAAACTTCGGCAATCTAGTTGTAAGGCCAGGCGGTTGGCAGGATAAAAAACAAAATTCCAACAAAAATTTGAGTAAAGCTTTTATGATTTTAAAACGTTCATTGGGTCAGAACTATAGGATTAAACTTACGGGTAGGCTGCATGGGTTCCCCTCGCTTTTAAAATTAAAATTATACCTAAAAATTACAGAAAACAGTAATAGATGCTTTTCTAAATAATTTCAAAAATTTTACACAATAAACAATAAAAACATACCCATTATTGTTATACTTCATACCCCCCTCCCCTGACAATCCCGATCGATAGCACTTGTATTTTATGTTGTTTTAATCACTTAATACTAAAAGTTGTCGAATATAACTATTACAATTTGTGTACGGGGGGGGGGGGGGAGGGAAGGAAGTATTCCATACCTTTAAAACAGATTTCTTTTTCTTTTTAGTTTTCCTTATTTTAAATTTTACGTTCTGCAGTTTTTATTAGAAGTAAATTGACTATCCTAAATTTAAGAAGTCAAATTTAAACGGGTGGTTGACCACTTAGTATATTTGCTGTACACAATTTTGTAAGTGATTTGCAATTGTTAGCAAATTTCTGCAATTGTTAGCAAATGTGTGTAAATTTTTGCAAATGTCTGTAAATTTTTGTAAATGCCTGTAAATTTTTGGAAATGACTGTAAATGTCAGAAATTGTTTGCAAATATCTGTGTAAATGTTTGCAAATTTTATCAAATGTGTGTAAATGTCTGTAAACGTCTGAAATTGTTTGCAAATATCTTTGTAAATTTTTGCCAATAGTTGCAAATTTTGCAATTGTTTGCAAATTTTGAAATTAATAGCAAATTTTGAAATTAATTGCAAATTTTGCAATTGTTTGCAAATGTGTGTAAATTTTTGCAAATGTTTATAAATTTTTGTAAATGCCTGTAAATCTTTGAAAATTACTGTAAATGTCTGAAATTGTTTGCAAATATCTTAGTAAATTTTTGCAAATGTTTACAATTGTTTGAAAATTTTGAAATTAATAGCAAATTTTGAAATTAATACCAAATTTTAAATTAATACCAAATTTTGAAATTAATTGCAAATTTCTGCAATTGTTTGAAAATGTGTGTAAATTTTTTTAAATGCCTGTAAATCTTTGAAAATGACTGCAAATGTCTGAAATTGTTTGCAAATATTTGTGTAAATGTTTGCAAATATTAGCAAATGTGTAAATTTCTGCAAATGCCTGTAAATGTCTGAAATTGTTTGCAAATATCTTAGTAAATTTTTGCAAATGTTTGCAAATTTTGCAATTGTTTGCAAATTTTGAAGTTAATAGCAAATTTTAAAATTAATTGCAAATTTTAAAATTAATTGCAAATTTTTGCAATTGTGTGCAAGTTTTTGCAATTATTTGCAAATTATTGTAAATGCCAATTTGGTATACACATTTGTCAGTGGTCAACCCTCCGAATTTAAGTAACAGATTTAAAAAATTCAAACTAGAAAATTTGATTTTAAAGACCGGGAATTCTGAGTGGGGAGGAGGAGGTATAAAAATCTCCCATTGCCCCAAAATTGGAAGACAGAACATTAAATGTTTACAACTACTACTTCATATATCCAAATTTAATTAATTGAAATTTTGATTGAATGAATTAATATAAGGATTAGTGTATTAAATTAAGATTCAATTGTCGTGATAATGGTAATTGTCATTGTACTTAAATTAATATTTAATTATGATAGTTAACTGATCAAGAAGGCTTTAGGTGAATGGGCGAAAGGGTAGGAGTAAGAATATTCAGCCCTTTACCGTTTACCATTTAAAAAAAGGCTTCACTACGTTCTGACTTGATTAAATTACTTTTATTTTGCCAAAAAAATAAAACGTTTGTATTTAATTCAGCATTTACAAAACGTCCATCGGATCATGTCTCTTAGTGTAAATGAAAGCTTTTACAATAAAAAAAGGAATTGTTTTTAATTTACTTGTTTATTTATCAATACCGTAACGTTTTCCACTGTTGCATCACGAAATTTATTACAATTCGTGAGTAGAACAAATAACATCTTCGTATTTCCTAATCAAAAATATCCATTCAATCGTTTATTATTGGAGCAGTTTTAAATTGCTATTCTAAGCTTCTGAAAATTAACCGGTGAAAGCTCAAAAGCCCTCGAACATGATGTCGCCCATTATGAACGTCGTACTTCGCACTTCTCATCGTTTTACCTATTCTCGTTATTTAGGTTCTTTTTAAATAACGTCTTATCGATTTATAAACTTCCTTTATAACCATATTCAATAACGTATCGATTAAGCCCTCATTTAAATATCGTTTATAATAAGGAGCAAAAAATTGAGGCGGCAAGAATTTAGATTTTTTCGGAATAAAAAATAAAATCGCAAAAAGGACGAATTTTAGTTTCTGTTATTTGCGAATTATTAATCACCTCGATCGATCCTAAATCACACGTTTAGAAGACGTTTATTATGGAGCTGGTGGTTGTGGGTCAAGTGGGTTCCCTATGGACTTAAAATGTTCAGTAATACGTTACGTATTTCGATTTCCTAACGGAGGATGGTGGTAAGTCCCGTCACGACAGCATGTCGCTTGTTAACTTAATGACCATCAACCGTCTCCCCAATTGAGTATTGATAGACACTAAACTTTATACAACAATCGATCAAAACATAATTTGTCAAAAAAACAAAGAAAATAATCCACCGCGTGTTATGGTGTAACAAAGTTTTCATTTTTACGAAACGAAGCGGAAAATCAAAATGTCAGCCACGTCTCAATCCGTCCATTATTAATTAATTAAAAGTATTTTAAAAGTGAGATATTTGTATTTAGATACGATATCGTTTTCCTTTTAAAGTAAAGTCGCTAATTTAATGAAAAGCTCGAAAGTATCTATCAAATTTCGTTAAAACTTCAGCGAACATCAGCACGAAAGCTTCCAGTTAATTTTTTTTTATAAAAATTAAATAGAAAATTTTTCTAAACGTGTTACGTAATTACGGAATGAAGCATTTCCACGCAGTTTTATTACACTTGAATAAACTTTTGTTACTATTTGACTGAAAATAAACTTTGACTTAAAATGCAAACGAGCATTTTCTATTCAGCTAAGCTGCTAACCCATTCATTTAAGATTCCTCATTATGTAGTTTCACAATTCATACGTGCCCTTTCATGCAACTGCAAAATCTCAATCTTTTTACGAAACGGATGTTTGCATTTTGAACTTTGTAGGAATTCGTAATCCCCACAAACAGCTTATTTGGTCAAACCCGAAAGGCCTGATCCATCGTCGCATTGTATGAGCTTTTGTCCCCGAATGCTGAGGGGCTAAGCCATTATGAATGGATGCAATCGATAGAGATTTTGACACGTTTTAGCGCATATGAAGGGTTCGCATTATGAATGCGTTTTAACGGCTCCGTTAATAACACAAATTAATACTTTAATTCTTCCTGAAAGGTTAATAAAACTAACTAAATGCCAGCAAAATGAACAAACACTTTTTGGGTTCATTTCAAACTCAATTGTGATACGTTATTGATCCCGAAGCTCTACCTATTTAAAATTTTTGAATGAAAACGTCTGCCATATTATAAAGTTTACTTGACATAATAATTTCATTAAATTCTACGAGTACCTGGAAAGTTCGCATAATTAAAATCAAACGAAATATTGTGCTTATTTAGAAAAGTCGCCTCTTGGCCACAAAAAAATCGATAAACCAAACCTTGTTCAATTTTTATAAAAATGTTTGTACACGGCCGAGAAATGTTAATTCTTATTTGAACTGGCCCCGTATCAGTGTTCATTTCGAAAAGCTTTCAAGTTAACTATAACTTCGAACGAGAAAATAAAATAATAGCGTTTTGCTGGACCCTGTAAGTGCTTTTATTTATTTGATTTTCAGAAAGTAGGCATCTGTTGTTGATAATGTAATGGCGGCTTTAACAATATTGAAAAGTAATTTCTCCTAATTATTATTATAGTTTATTGCGTGAAATAGATACTTTTTGCACCATAAATTATACGGTACGCTATTAGAAGAAATCTACCTTAATACCCAAACAAAACTACCATTAATTAAAAATATTATAACACCGAATCTTGTAGCAATAACAAACCGCACTTCAAAAAAAAATTAATAAACCATTAACTCGGCGAGCTAAATAATAATTAATAATAAACCAATTAGAATTTTAAGTACCGCTATGTTTCATTTTATGTCGCTTGGCAAAATGAAAACTGAAAAACGTAATTAATTTTTTTATATTTTACTGTTATAAATTTACCACTAATTTAAACAACAAAGAATATTTGTTTAACGAAACTCATAAGCGATGAGATATAGGGTGTCCTCGCCAGAACCTCCCTGCCCTTTTCAGGGCGTTTTTTTCATTTAATATAAGGAAATTTGGATGACCCCAATCAAAAGATACGGGAAAAACAATTTCGTAGTGCTTTCTCTTAGTTGTATTTGTACGGTGGCGCTAGTCTCAATTTTGACTTTCTAGATGCGATCTCCTCTCCCTCTCGCTGCAGCGATGCCGGCAATTTATGCCGTCGGTGTCGTGACGAATTCACGCGTTACAAATTTTTGGTGGAAAAATTCCTTCGGGAAAGACTATTTCTGTAACAATATTTTATTCGGAAAAAGTTCAAATTATACGTTCGTATTCAATATCTTTAACTTTATCTAACGACTTGAAAATTAAACTTTCTTTCCCGTGTTTAAGTCCCCAAGCCAGAACTTACTCATTACCAATACGAAAACACTGGGTTGACCGCTCATGCATCTAGTTTACAATTTAATGGCATTTAGCGGGATATATCACGAAAAATTAAAAATTGTTCAAGTGTAGAAAACTGAAGAAAAAAACAGTTAAAGTGCTTTTTCCGCTTTGGTTCCGCAGTATTGCAAAAACACGTTTAGCTTTAAAAGTTTTCTAAAAAAAAGTAGGATTAATTCCTAGTTTTGCTATTTCATTCCGATAGTGATAAATTTAAAAGAATTAAAAGTCCTGCCGAGGATAAGCTCATACAAAATTGCTTACCTTACGAATCTGCACCTTCAAAACTCCAAAAAAGTAATCAACGAGATTTTCTTGATAAATTGACAAGTAAAACACAAATACGTAACGACGGGAGCCTAAATCCAATCAAGGAACACTAAATTACCTGAGTGATTAAAATTGAAAATAAATGTTTGATTAAGTTTCAGGTTTAGTTTCAAGCAATACAGTTCATCAAGTTTGGTCGGATAAGTTAGGACATCTATTGCATGATAAATTTCTGTAGTTACTTGAGACCAAATTTTGATTCAACCTGTCGTGCCTTTCTCACTTATGATGAAGTTTGAGGATTTGAATATTACGATCATAAACGGAATCGGATGTTCAATTAGTGATCTCGCAGCTAATTTTCATAGCCGCCAGAAATTTTTAGTCATTTCAAGCCAACAAAATCCCCTTAATTATGTTAACATTTAAAGGAACATACGAGATGACTCCCTTTACTTATGCTAATGAAGCTTTGAAGCCAACCCTATGTAATACCCTAAATGCGTCACCTTGAAGTTATACCACGCAAATAGGGTAAATAAGGGATATGTGCAAACATATAAATAGAATTCAAATGAGAAAAACAAGTTTTAAACTTTGAATGTCTTATTTGCTGATTTGAAGTAGGATATTGAATTAAAAAAAAAAGTGCAAACCAATCCTGACGCTTCACAGCGATCTTCTTCAGTTAAGAAATCTTCAATAATTTTTAACTGCAAAGCCGACAAAGTTTTCAATAAAATAAACCAAAGCTATAAAAAAATCAACGACGACCGTAAGCTATTAAATATCTCACTATATCTTTCGAATCCTAAGTATTCCTTGAAATCCTTTTTATTGTGTTTTAAAGTAACTTTTTCACTAACGCAAACAAAGATCGTAATAACTTCAACTAAGGTTGCCTAAAAGGAGTTAGTAAAAGTCCGACATAAACTGTTTAATTTTCAGTTCCAGCACCAAACAACTCGAAAGGTTTAATCTGAAAAGCTATCAAAGTTAAAGATATATTGTGCACCGGAAAATCGTCCTTTGACCCTAAACTAACTAACTAAATCAGCTCAGTAAATCAATTGTAGTCCACAAACACCACCACAAGTCAAAATTTCAAATGCGATGTTTCTTACATAAGCAAATAACTCGGCATCCTCAAGTTGAACTGTCGGGGTGTAAAATGTGGTGTCAAGGGTCTTCTATAATAGGTTTTCTTCTCGCATTTCTAAATTTCCTGTCTCCACTTTGATTTACGCAGTGATGAAAAATTTAAATCTAAAAAGTTCAAAACAATTAAATAATTAAATTAGCAACGGTTAATAAAACACATGGATCCATTATTGTGTGTTTACAATTTTGTTATAGCCTACCTAAAAATAAGGAACGAAGGTTTTTAGGTTTCTGGTGAACTATAAGAACTGACCACGATGAGTTTATTCGTCGGAGGTAAAATGTTACTGCTGTAGCAATTCTACGAAATAAGTTGATCGAAACTGCCTTCGATGGTGATGGTTATAACTAGTACACGAAACGAAGAAGTGAGGTTTGATCAAAAACGGCTTTGGAAAGCTTTATAGTCGTAACCAAATCGAATTCGTGTTTGTCAAAAGTAAACTGGTAGTCATGGTTACTTGTTGAAAACATACCCGATATATTACAATAAATTATTGTGCAAAAGAACAGTTTACTGGTAGAAGACGAAAATGTTTAAAAATTATGCAGAAGCTGTACACTGAAAAAAATCCATTCTCACCGTTCTTGAAATTGACCCAATCATGGCAACATTCTTAAATTCAAACAAAGCATGCTCAACTTAGGACTTCAAATTACCGATTGGTTTCTGCAATATTAGTTATAAGAACGACATTCTTAAATTTTGTTTCAATTTAAGAACATTGGATGATTGGATCAATTTTAAGTACATTATTCTAGCTGGTAAGAACGTATTTTTTGCGTGAATGATATCGCTTACATTCAGACGAAACCCAAAAGAACCATGTAAAATGAAAAAGTAATTAAATTAAATAAAGCATTCTTGGTTCTTTATAACAAACCGCCACTGATTTTACACACTAAAATTTGCTCATCCTTTTGCAAAAAATAGGATTGGAGAATTCCATATGAAAAATCTAGAGCGACAAATGAGGTATAAGACTATAAAAATTACGGTGACAATTATGGGTTATTTAATACCAAAAGCTAATATAGCAAACTTATATTCGACGAGTAAAATTTCAAATTAGATTAATTTGAATTTAATTAGAAGTGTAAATGTAAGACTCTAATTTCATTTTGCAAATGTACAAATTTTATGTGTATTTTAGTATACTCGTAGAATTATATTTATGTTTTATTCTGTGTAATAACAGACTGATTTAACACATTAAAAACTTTTCCGTTATATTTATCATTTTTATAAAAAAAAATAATTACACAGTCGAGCGAAAGTAGGTTTTTCAATCTAAAATTAAACCAAATTTCTTGAATCTGCAGTTATAAATCCATTAAAGGCGAGAATCTTTTTGGGAAGAGATTGATCAAAAAAAATATGGAAACAGAAAAACTGATAGGAACGAACACCTGCACATAAACAAAATTAACGAAGAACAGTGAGCAGAGGATAACTGAGAACCCAACCACTTGCAGATTGGAGGTCTTCGACACGATTGTTGAAGTGTTGATACAAAATCAACATAACAATCCCAATCAAGAAACCATGCTTAGCTGTGCAAAATAACGAAAAAGAATTGCTTTCTAAAAAAATTTCAACCAATCAATCATATTATGGTAGAGGTGTGCAGTATCATACTTCTAAAGTAATATTCAAAAGCAATTTATGCTATGTCTGTAATATCAAGGTATTTAGTAATCAGAGAAGAATCTACAACCAACTCGGGGGAGGGAGGGGGGCTTCAGGTACAAATTCAACCCAAATCATTTACTATTCCAAAGTTTCTATGCTGAAGTCAATTTAGTTTGCTTCATAGATGCTTTGTTGTGTCCAATTTGTTTGAAATAAGTTTACAGGGAGTCATGTAACATTAATGCGCATATATAGATTAACGAGATTTTTCAAATACCATTCCCGTTGAAAATTTACATTACAAGCCTTTTAGGAAGAAGTACCACCGTATAATATACATATGACACCATAAATTCATCCGCTCCTTTTTTTGGTTAGAATGCACATCATAACTATTTAATTTAAAATAATGTGTATACACATTACAATGACCCAGCAGCCCAAGTGTACATTTTAGATGTTTTTAATGGAACTCTGTAATTTTATGTGGCACCTTATTTTTACCAATTAGCGTATCGTGGAGGTAATTTTAGCTGTAATAAAATGGAACATAAAATCGAGCGTGTTTGAACATCTTGGATTATTTAGTGCGCTTATATCCTATCGGGGTCCTCATAAAAGCAAATCTAATTATCATAAAATATTCTTAACAATAACGAGTACACTGAACTTTTTAAAATACAAAAACTTTGATAGAGAAATACTTTTCAGGATTTAACGGCGACAAAAACCGCCCAGTTCGAAAAATAGAAAGCAATCTAATCGGACAGGACAACCGCTCGGGATAATCCTCTTAATCTAGGTTTCAAAGTTGTTACCTGTATGGTTAAATACTACGACAGTCTAAAATTTAGCTGTACAGCTAAGGAGCCAATGTGTTAAATCAGATCTCTCTCTCTCTCTCTCATTAGCGTCATATTTTCCGTATTTGCTATTTGGAGTTATTTACCAAGTACATAAATATGAAGTGAAATGTATCGAGTGATACTTGAAAGCAGAGAAATCGTAAAATGAACGCTAGCACACTTTACTACCTGGATTCGACATGCGTTGAGTGGTAACCAAAGAATATAGCAATCAATGAAAACATGAACGTACTTCGCATGTAAAATACAGATTTAGTCTCTTAAGAGTAACGATTTTTCAATTATTGTCAAACGCCGGTCTTTTAACCAATTAAACTTGGTTTAAAACATTATCCACCAATTGAATTGCATTTTGACTTGACTTTTAAACCTTTCCAGTAGTAAGAGCAAGCTGGGATTGGTTTCTGTCTCAAATAATAATACTAAGTATTTTTTCTCCAGTTCAGTAACGTATGTGATTATTCCTCACATTAAATCGATCAGCTGACATCGAAGTGACAATTAGGCGATGGTCTGCTCCAACCCACAAGTTTACAATCCCCAAAAAAGTGATCTATAAATTAGTCCTCGACGTTTATAAAATGTCAATTTTTTGATAAATTATGCTTTCTCCATTTGACCTTTGCGCAAATCAAATATGTAAGTTAAGTGTAGTATAATAGGACTGCTATCAATCAAGAACTTTTAATGCGAATAACGAATTTACTACGTTAAACGCCAATCTTCATTACGAATATATGCTGGTTCAAATATTTAATCAACGATTCAAACATTCGAACTCGATCAAGTTACCGAGTTACACTAATAAAATCTAAAATTCACTTACCAGAGAGAAAAAGATCCTGTAACGCTTGCACAGCTTGGCAAAGAATCGCCCATGCTTCGCATTCGGTAAGACCAGTTGGACGGGCTTCCAAAAAATCACTAAGACTTACGCCACTCCGTACACGATTTCCACTAACAAGGCAAACCCGTGACATGCTGCAACAAATAAAAATAATTTAATAGAGTAATAAATTGGTTTATCTGTAAATTGAAATTTAAAGGTGCAAAAAAGTTAAAGCCTTAAACGGCTCAAACTAATTCTACCCCTCAGGACAGAATAATAATTATGGAGATTTAAATTTTCACAAGACGAAAAACTTATCGTTTTAATAAAAATTTAAAACCATTTCTTTTACACAAAAAATTTATTCGTGTAACTATTAAATTTACCGCTGAAGTTAATATAAATTGAAGAGGGAATTGGAGCAGCTTCAGCTTTATTTGTCAGATGATGCCAAAAAATAACTGCGAAGGTACGGCGTTAAGCAGGTTGTTTTGTTGGAATAAACAAAAAAGGAATAAAAATAGAAACCGGAAATTAAATTATATTCATATAAAAACATTTTGACACATTTTAAAATTTTGTAGGTCAAAATGTGTTTACGATGCAACTTGAGGCTAAAGAACGCCTTCCAAGTCCAGTGAACTAAATTCAAAATAAATGATAGGGACATTTTTGTTGCACCTAAACTCGAACCGGATATCTCGGTTTAGGAATCAACGCACTTAAGAATCTCATCTACCATAAATTGGATTTTTTTCCGGGATGAAAATCAAGATGTCTTTAATACAAACATGGTCATTGTATGTAAATAAGTCTTAAAAAATATTTCAACACGTTATGGTCAAATTCATAACTTGGAAATAATAATTATTAAGTTCAAAATCGCGCACGACGTAAATTAGAGGGTTGACGAGGCTCTTAACCGCCAAGCCCCAAAACAGTTGACACTACTTTTAGGCAATCAATTATTCATCCAGTAAAATAATTTACAAATACCTAATCTTTACCAATATCTGTCACATTCATCGGCGTTCAATTGATTAAATTTTAATTGAACTACTGCGTTAATTTTTAAAACAACAAATTTTGTAATGTTTATGCTGATCTAAACAAAAAATTTGATGTAATGGATAGACGAAATAATATTTTACAATAATGGAATGCAAATAAAGTAATCATACCATGTCATTTCCTATAAATTCCATATCAGAAACGACATTTTACATTTGTACATAAAGAGAAATAAATGCTAAACTTTTATTTCTGAATTACAACAAAATGAAAAGAGGATGCGTACAGGGTGTCCACTTTATAATCGATTATGTAAAACATCTGTTGCTATTTAAAAAGCTTTAATTTCATGTCGAATAAAAGCTCTACAGTTTAGAGTGAATTTCTACGTGCGATTGTTTTATCAAATATTACTCCAACAGCAAAACAATGAATGCCGAAAATCAATTGTATGCTTTGATTTCTACGCATAACAGTTTAATATGAATAGAAGCATAATTCCTACGACAACTACCTACGCCCAATTTGACTTAATTTATATATCATATTATAATAATTAAGCCAATTTATTTATTTTATGTACGAGCTTCCACTAAGAATGAAGTAACTAAACAATGGAATTGTAATTAGGTACAGGAATCAGTGAATTAAATAATCCTTACACTAATACGAGTTTATGCAACACCACAAACAGATCAATATTGCGATATATGGAGCGCCTCAGGCATTCCATGCGGACCACTCCTATTGCTCTACTTTCTGATGACAATAAAAGTTTGGCTAAATTTTCAAACAGTTGTGTTATCAACAGGGGGCGTAGCTCAGATGGTAGAGCGCTCGCTTAGCATGCGAGAGGTACCGGGATCGATGCCCGGCGCCTCCAAATTTTTGAAACATTTTTGAAAAAAAATGTTAGTACTTTCTACATTGTTTATAATGTAATAATAAGAATAACGTGCCAACGTTTCTGATGCATGAACATTTTCAACAAGGTTGAAGAAAACCTTCTGTTCGTTTACGCTATCCAAGGGACCAACTCATAGTGGAAGTGTAGTCGGGACGAATTACAAATAAAGTTGGTCATATCCTAATATTCAGAGAAAAATATTGTTTGGTGTGGACGCCCTGTACATGTCAAAGTAAATTGAAATGTAATAGTACACACAACATGAAAACTGAAGTACCGCAAATAATTAAATTACTGCATTCAAGTAAAGAGCCCCAGGCAATACAACCTGGCCCACTCGTATTACTCTAGTTTTAATTAAATATCAAAGCTGGCTTAGTGCCGAAATTCATTTTACGATAACGGGGGGCGTAGCTCAGATGGTAGAGCGCTCGCTTAGCATGCGCAAATACGCAAATACTAGACAAAGAAATCGACTTACTAACGAAAAATATTAGCAAAGCCAAAGCCGAAAATTCCAAAACGTTCACTTCGAAAAACAACAGGGACGTCTTCCCCGAAGACATCCAGTTGTTGATCAAGGAACGGAAGCGGAATCGAAAGCTTTGGCAACAGACTGCGGACTTACGATACAAAAACGTTATGCTTGACCTAAACAGACAGGCACAACGTAAAATTACTGAACATAAAAATAAACAATGGGAGGACCTTCTGTCCTCCCTAAGTCCTTCAGACAATAGTTTATGGAAATTGACGAAATTACTACGTAAGTCGTACGAACCTATCCCGGCCCTGCGGGATAATTTGCGTACGGCTATGACAGACGAACAAAAGGCGGAGCTCCTGGCTACGACTTTTAAAGACGTACATACACTACAGGACACGGACACCACTGAACAGACGCAATTAAACGAGACGTGCTTGACTTTACAAGCCAATCACACGACGTACCGACAAAACAATACAAACAATTACTGACAAACCCTCCGAAATCGCCCAGATCCTCAATTGTATCTACCATCATAGGTTATAATTTTCTTTGCACGTACGAAGTAGTAACTTAACTACCATGTACACACATAAGATGGACATGTAATATATCCTCACCGAATCAATAAATTTCAGGCAATAAACAAAAACTCATTGTGTTTATGAAAATTTCATATAGTGCAGGCTCACACTGTATTAGAGGTGGTAAGCGGGGCAATTTGCTTAGTACCCCGCGATTGTAGAGCCCCTGCAGGGTTTTGCTTATATAAATATATAAATTAAAAATTCTCGGTTTTTAGCCAAAGTTAAACTTGTCTTTCTTCCAATGCCCGATTTCTTCATTCATAGTTATCGAACTTCAGGTTAAATTGACAAAATAACCAATCAGATGATAGATTTATTTGTAGTGCTGTCGTGAAGAAATCGGGCATAAATCTAGCAAATGGGCGATTGTAAGTTCCACCGGTGGGTCAAATCCTTTTTAATCTGACATGTAAGTTCCACCGATCAGTTTTTGGTCCCCTTTTTCTGACATGTAAGTTCCACCGATGGTCAACTAAAGTTGTGGGGTCAAGGGGATAAGAGTTAAGTACGTATTTTTAATTAAGCTGAATTTATTTTTATGTTGGTATATAATATTATCTACAAATATGTCGGATCTTGTCGGAGTTGTAATAAGGCCACAATTTACGCAATAATTTTATGCATTTTGATGACCGTCCGTGCAGATTCACCCTAGCGGATCTACCTTGGGCGGGGCCAACTAGAGCAGTGTTAGTAGGAGGCAGTCGCTCCCAGAGATCTGCCGCGTCAACTTTCAAACTTTTCGAGTTGGAGCCGCTTAAGAGATGTTTTAATGAGTTTAGCACGTGTCAAAACCGCTCGAGGCCGTCAGCGCCCGGGACGGGCGCGGGCGTGTGCGGAGAGTAGGTTTTGACAGTGCAACCACCTCAGAAACGAATTCACACAAAAAGTGATTTTTGTAATAAAATTAACATCTAAAAGCAGAACAATTTTAATTACATTCCTACAATTTTTTTATTACAGACCTGTCTTTTCATTTATTTATAATTTTTTATTACAAACTTGTCTTTTTTATCTAATTATAATCCAATGTAAGTACTTTGAGTACTGGTAAGCTACCACCGGTGGAACTTACATGTTTTGCCCAGCTACATTTTGTACCACCGGTGGAACTTACATGTCGACCCTCGGTAGGTTTTCCACTAAGAGGATTAAAATTTGACCATCGGTGGAACTTACATATGTCCACCTGAAGTTCGCTAACATGAAAATAACCATGGGTGAAGAAATCGGGCATAAATGTACCAAATAATATTGAAAAAGTTTACATCACCAAATGTAATAAAATGTATACCACATAAAGTATTTACCAAACCTATGCCGGGTTTCACAAACGATTGTTAAGAAATTTAATCATTGATTAGAAAAATAATCATTGATTAAGTCGCATTTCGGTTGCAGAAAACATAGTATAATATTTAATCAGTGATTAGTTTAATCAGAGGTTAAATCTATCGTTAAGTGACTATTTAGGTTTCACAAACGATAATCAGCGCTTAAATACTCTTAACTACCCAAAATATTTAATCACCCGAAAACCAGTGATTAAAGTAACATAACAAGTGATTATAACCTAAAAAGTAATACAAGTAGGAACAATTTATAATTTCAAAAATAATAATAGTTTAAAATGCTGATAAATCGAAAAGAACAAAAAATACTGATTTTATGGACAAAATACTATTATATAAATTTAAATAGACTATAGATAGCAGCGCCAAAATTTGAATTTGGAGAAATTAGAAAAATTAATTAAAACAAAAATTTTAAAATAATTTTGGAAATTTTTAAAAATGCAAAAAAGACAAACATAGTCGACCTGAATTATAAATTGAAAACAAAAGAAAATTGAAATCAAAAAAATATCATTGGCCTATCACTTCAACTATATTTTCTTTTCTATTTTTGTGAATTTTATTAATTGTTCGTTTTTGACATAGAAAAGGCTAATAACGTAATAAAAATATATATTTGTTATTAAAACGAAATTTAAAAAATATATTTGTTATTAATCATGTTGGAATAATGATTTAAAGGGGGGGGGTTCCAAAAAACAATCAATTAGATAAAATCTAGAGCACTTTGACACGTTAAATAAAATATCTCATTGGTAGGATAGTTAAATTACCTCCCCCCCCCCCAATATATCATATTATACCCGCTTGCAATAATTTCTTTAAAAAATAAATATTTTCAGAATGCCAACATTTTCTAGGAATACCAGTCATTGAATTTATGAAAATTTTATAAAATGAATGAATTTTAGTCAACGACCGCAAATTCTTTTCGATGTACAAGGATTCAAACCAAAGTCCAAATCATTTACCATTAAAATCAAACGATTTGTTTTACGATTGGGACTACAGATTGTATTTGTTTGTTTGTTTATGTTCCTACCCGTCAAGAATGACGGTCCGTCAAGTAAACATCTGTATTTAATTTTTCTGCTGCCCCTATGATTCACACATTGCCGAACGGATCATGCGGCAACCACAACAGTCGTGGCTTGACGTGATCGCTGGTTAAGTTACAGAGTGTAAATTCACGAATTTTCAATATAAGTCGTGGATTGAAGATGCGATTCTATATTTACAAGCCAAGAAAAAATCTTGCGTGTCTAGTAAGTTTTGCGGCGAACCGACGGCGATAAAACGTTCGCAGCGAAATCTCTCAAATCCGAAAACAGGTGGGAGGGCGGGGGAGCGACTCCAACACATTATAAAATTAAAAAAAAAAGCAAATAATATTGTAGGAAAAAGAGAAAAATAAAGAAGGTTCTAATAATTCTGCCGGTATATGCAGTATTTAATTACTCTGAACGCTGTAAGTTCAGCTGAACGACTACGTCTAAATCAGCAAACGTGCGCTGCGTTCAACTGACTGTGAGTAAAATTTCGCAAAAACAGTTTGTTGGTAACTGATATGCATTTGTATTTTGTACAAACAGTAAAACCAAATATACAACAAGAAAATTAAATAGCCAAATTATAAAAATAGCCTGAGGCAGTACAACTTGATCCGCTCGTGTTGCTCTAGTTTTGCTGAAATATTAAAGCTGGCTTGACGCCGAAATATTTTAAAGATAACGGGGGGCGTAGCTCAGATGGTAGAGCGCTCGCTTAGCATGCGAGAGGTACCGGGATCGATGCCCGGCGCCTCCATTATTTTATTTTTGGAAATTGCAAAAAATTCTATCTTACACAGTACCGAAAATAACTTTTGTGTTTCTATGTCGAGCTAACGGTCTTAATTATTTGACAAAATTTGATATTAATATATTTTACATATTTATTCTAAAAATTAACAAACAGTTTAGTTTTCCGATACCCCTAGGTATTCTCAAAACTAATAAAATAATTTATTACGAGCAGGTTTACAAGTTGGATAAAAAATTAATTATTCAGTATTCAGGAAAGCACACTGAAAAGTTAATTAATATTAAATTTTGAAACAATTTTTTTATATATTATCTCACGGGAATAATAATTAGTTTTCTCAATATTAATCTACTGGAATTAGTTTTCCAATTGTCTCAAAATTACCAAAGCGATTGATATTGAATCGTCTGCAGTTCGAGGTTCAATCGAGTGGTTTAATCTATAACTTTGATCAACAATTAAGTTTATTATTTGAATTTTAACGCAATATCAATTTATTTGAGTGCGCGAAAGCAACGGTAGTGCCTCGATGGTAAATTACATAAACCTGCTGAGAGCAGATTAACCCATTACTGCATATATTTAATTGAAAAAATGAATGGTTAAAATTTTTCTTCTTGGCGATAATGGAGGAAATCGAATAAACGGGTTTACCTCTCAATTACACCTTGGTGCCATTTCCAGTCCACCCCAGTTAATTTGTATCCTCTTTCCATCATTATAATGATTTTTACGATTCAGAACTCAAAAACCTGTGGTCTGAAACTTGATAATATTGACGATCCCCGAGTTCGATAAATTCGATCAAGTAGATGGATAGAAGAGGGTTGATGTATAGTGAAGTGGTATAGCTTTATATATTTTTTTATGTTCTTTTATATATTTTATTTATGTTCGCTATTATTTTAGTTACAGGTCATGGCTGACCGTTAAAATAGTTTACATTAACTGTAAAGTATTGTAGTTATCTTATAAATAGTTTTATGCTCAATTACAACTACAATTAACGATAAACTAAATACATTTAACTCAATAAACGCGTTAATTGTAATAATTGTTCATTAAATAGGTACCTACTTTAATTATTTTGAAACAAGAACGATTACCATTTTACTGCTTTCGTTATAAGCAGAACATGTAGGAGAATAAAATTTCTCATTTCATTGAAATAAGATCGAGGTAACTTTCAGTCCCAGTTCAGTTATTAAAACAGTAATAAACGTAATAAAAATGGCATAATAACAAAAAATAAAAAGTGTAATAAACATAAAAATCACAAAAATGTATCAGTTTACTTGAAAATAACCGATAGGTCACCAAAAATTCAAAATTAACCCAGAAATATTTTTTCATACCAGCATTTTTAAAACTTTAAAAACATTATAAATTTTTTTTGTAATATGTAATCTTACTCCGCTTCAAGCCTTCTTCAAAATAAGCTTCTGGTTACCCTACTGTATCATTAGGTTACAATTTATATCCCCCCCTCTTCGTACGTCAGAGCCATAATACGTATGGATATATTTTTGTTTTTATAGCCAAAAGAAGGATGTTTTCAATTGTAAATAAGTTGATTGTTATTTCTGTTTTAGATTTACATCCAGAATTGCGGACTGTTAGATCGATAAAGTGATGCTTTAAAATAGTAAGCGAAACTTCCTTCTCTTAATTAAGAACTTCGTGAGCATTTGAAGCAAGCACCAAGCACATTCTGGTAAGCTGCTAATTTTGCTAACTGCACAACCGATATTTAAGCTTTATGTGCACTTCTAATTTTAAGTAGCTAATAGAAACATTGTAACAAAATATACATGCTGTAGTGGAAAATATTTACAAATAAATCTGTTTTGACGTTGAAGTTATTTATAAATGAATTTTCTACATGGATAATGAAATACTAGTTGCATACGGAAGGACAGAGCAGAATAAGGATTATAAACTATAACGAATTAGTTTCAAAAGTTTTGCACACCGAGAAGTACACGTTTTCAAGATTAAAAGATTTGGGGATTTGTTGATTTTGAAACGTATAAAGCAAGATTGCAATATGGAACATAATCGATCAGATAGAAAAGCTTAATGCATTTTCAACGTTGACGCTACTGCAGCTCATTACGACAATGAAATGGTCTCAGATTTCTGCATTGCTGATGATTTGAAACATAAAGCGAACCTAGGTGAAACGTGGTAACAGCAACTAGTAGTATCTCATGATGAAATCATGATTTCATCTCGGATATGCGGACGCTGTTATCTCCTCATTTTGATTAAAAAAAAAAGTTTACCAAAATCGGCGAGTGTCAGGATGTGTACTTTTATAGATTACAGATTCAAAAAGAAAGGTTCACTGAATTTATCTACTATATGAAAGATTCAAAAGATGGGCTGAGAATCAAACACGTTAAGTTTGAACATCAGCGCCGCTAAAAGGATAAGAAAAAAAAATAAACCAAAGTAGGTTGCACTTTGCTAAAGATTTCTCAATGGCAATCAAAAGTGACATGGAGAAAGTGTCAAATGCAAACATAATGCAGTACTCGAATCGACGCGACAAAAGTTTAATGATTTGCAATATCGAATCGAACTGCCGATAATAGCTGGCAAATAGAGAACGAACGAATGACATTGCATTTGAGTTTCGTAAATGCCAGTTCTTCAATTGATTTTATAAAACCTTAATAGATTCCACTGACCGACACGGTATAGCAGTAACTTCGTGCGGGTTGTGGTGCTGAAGTTATCTGCGGCATTGAGAAGGAAACAAATTTTGACAAATGTAAAGACTGACGAAAACTAAGAATACTATTGTCCTTTGGTACAGATTTAAGGAAAATCTATTAATTGCGAGATAAAAATAAAGAAATGAATACAGCAATAAAAGTGAAGGCAGTCTCGTCGTTTATTAAATTATCTGAAATTGAAAAGTCGTTTCCGTTACACACGGTTATTAGTTTCGCTCAAAACTTTCAGAAAAAAACGTCCGCAGCAGCATTTTCCGCGATTAAACTCAATCGTTTATATCAAAAGCTCGATTACGCCAGCTAATACATTTTTGTTATAATGTTGGCTATTGTCGGCCTAATTGATTACAAAGATAAGCTACACATACACCTTCATGCAATATTTTGAGAAAGCTTCTAGAAAAATATATAAAGTAATAGCCGCGTAAGTCTAAATTGATGGAAAATGAAAATAGAAAACCATTTGAGAATTCGTCGAGCTCACAAAGAGAATACAAAAGCAATTGTTTAAAATTTGATAATTTAATTCGGTTGAACGGAGAAAACGGATTGTCGTTAAAAGAACTCAAATTGTATTTAGTGCGTTACCCTCGCATTTGCCATTAATAAAGATTAGAACAGAAATGATTGACGTCATTCTCAAAAGTGACGGGTGAATTTTTTATTTGTTTAGTTGGCAACCTGATGCGCTTTACCCCAGGCATTCATAAAGCCATAAATTACAGTTACATAATAACAAAATAATTAATACATCGGTCTCCATAATTAGATAAACTAAACTGATGATTAATGATCACAATAAACCAACATTAGCAGTTGTGATATTGTTTATATCTTTTAAGCGGAAAATCTAAAAATGAAAAATTAAGGGAAAAAAACTTGCTCGGTTTGTTTCACGAGAAAGCCAGTAGTTAATCTTATAATAATTGCCTCGGGTTTTATAATTATTAAAACCGGTGTTATCGAGTCCAATTGCTCCACTTTTTGTCGTCTACCAAAAAATATCGAAATCTGATTCAAATTTACTGATAATCAGGGGGCGTAGCTCAGATGGTAGAGCGCTCGCTTAGCATGCGAGAGGTACCGGGATCGATGCCCGGCGCCTCCAATTTTTTGTGATAAAAATAGCAACTGAGTGAGATTTTTATGTTGCAGCATTAATGATTATTATTTAAATAATACTATAAATTTTAATATTAGCCACTTACACGATTTAATGTAGGGTTTGTTGCCCCAGTGCCGTACCTCTAATTTTATTATGAAAAATACAGGAACTATGACTTTCAGACTTTTACGCTGCTCTGTTAGTAATTAATTGAAAATTTATTAATTAATAAATTTAATATTTGCAACTTTACGTGATTTGTGATTTAGTAAAGCTCTAATAACTTGGCACGATGTTAACAAAATTAATTGGAATAATTTATTTACTACTAAAGTGAATACCCAATTAATAGACTCTGAAGGAAATAAATGAGTCGAAACCATTTTCTTAATTGAGCTCGTCATTAAATTAAATTTAAGTAAATAATTACACAGTGCAAACACATATAACTAAAAATAGCTAATGAAATAGCAAAATAAACATAAACGTTCGACTTTCGAGGGCTTAATTTTACAAAAAGCGATGAATATTAGCACTTCGTTATCTGGAAGCCATATAATACAAAATATGATATCCAAATTGAATTTAGGATTTCCCTGGAAACCAAACGTTTACATGGCTATTTAGCTCAGTACGGAAGATCCCTTGCCTTAGGTATCAGCTTTAATAATTCGCAAATAAAAATAAAAGACTTTTTTCTTTTATTAAAATCATGTTGGAAATTAACAGTGAGCGGAGCACCCCTGGCGATAGGCCTGGGGAGGAGAGTCCGGAAAATCAAACTGTGAATTTTCTAAAGCAATTAAGAAAGATAATATACACATCTAAAACAATTGCGGTCGGTTAACAAATTTTGGGAAAAAATGGCGTTCAATGTTCATAATATGCAATCCGACAATTAGTCCTAGGTTTTAGAGCCTAGCGACAAATCCAGAGCGACCAGAGCGACAAATCCAGAGCGACCAGGGCGACAAATCCTAGGTTTTGGAGCTAAAAATAATTTTGGATAAAGTATTTTATATTTTAATAAAACGGGGCGATGCCTACGGCATCGCACTACTTAAAAAACATCAGAACCAAAACAAAACTCGAAGGGGTGACTTTTGGCATTAGTTAGTACTATGGTTTCCCATTGTTTCTATGGTAAAATTGAGTATCTTTAAATTTGATTTTCTGAGTTATTAAAGAACCTAGTTCTTCCAACTGCCAAAGAATGACATTTACTTAATTTTAATTTGTTTATCCTGTATCAGATGCAAAACCGTAGGGAAATTTTTAGAAACATCTGGAATAGTTCAACAGCTTATGAATAGATTGCTTTATCATAAATTGGAAGGTAATATATTTTTTTTTGTGCCACCAATTCGCGATTGAAATTTATTTTCCTTCCAAGTGGTAAATCAAGTAAATGCACTACCATGGCATCGCAAAAGAAAAATCTCCGGTAATCATTGCCTTAAAAAGCATTCTTGACACTACCAACTGATGGGAAAATAAATTTGAATTCAAGAATTATATTAGTAAATCAATTTATTACGCCTTTCACTTTAATGACAATCTTTTAAACCACATCAGGTGTTTCCTAAAAACACTCATAAAATTTATGTATCTGAGTTATGCAGGGCTTATCAAAAAATGCGAATGCAAAAAAATAGATGAACGATGGAAAACGTACAATGGCGTCCAAGAGAAACTAAAAGAAGTATTGGGAGACCAAAAGAAATACAATGGCTGCAGATGGCTCAGAATGGAAAGCAGTTGAAGAAAAAGAGAGACGCATACAGCAAGAGCTTTTTAAACGACGTAGTTCTTTAAGTTTATTAAAATGTAAGCAAACTCAAATTTTTTAAGTTTTGGCCGAACCTCGCCTATTTGGGCCAAAATGTTCTTGCCCAATGTGTCCCGATTAAGCGGAATTGACTGTATTACATATTATTTAAGTTTTAATTTACTCTTCCGATTGAACGGAATCACGTCCCAAATAAGCGAAGTAATTCAAGATTATTTCCTTAGTTTAGTTTCTGTTCTTCAAGATGTCCCTAACCGGAATTGATTGCATAATAAACCAATTATTGAATTTAATTTGTCAAAGGATTATAAGGCTAAGCAATATCCCTGAAGCATCTCCTTTGCCCCGAATTAAAAATGCTTTAAAAATGATTCACGTACTAAGCTTTTTGATGGTATTAATTTTTAAAATTTTAATTTTAATATTTAAAAAATAATCTTTATCTTATCGTATCTTTAAAAAAATAAACTACAAAATTCCGCAACCGAAATATAATTGGTTACCTCTAAACCACTTGATATTGCGTGGGGATACTCCATCCAGCGAAAAATATCGCAAAACTTTCAATTGAGGAGCATCTATGAGCAATCAATTGGTCACGCAGTGGTGAAACATTAAAATCCAAAGTAACTCGTTTAATTAGCTCTCAGGTAGAACAAACAATATAGGTAAAGTAAAGAGAATTTAATGATCAATTTTTGCATATAAGTAAAATTTAGGTCGATGAAACCGAAACCGGGTAAGAGGGAAGCATCAAAAACACTAATTAGATCCTGTTTACAGAAAGCTCTTTATAAGACAAAAGATAAAAAGAAAAATGTTTTAGTTCGTCCTTTTGTTTGATTTGGCACTTGCATTAGCGTCCATAACATTGAACAAACCATTTACGTTCCACTTTGAAAAATATCTTTTAGAAATGCAAATTTTATCTAAATACTGTCAATTTATTCTGCCAATATTACGTTAAACACTTGGAGATAAAGTAAGAATTTGTAATAACGTACAATCTAAACTGTCGATCATAAATCACTTGACAAAATCGTCCAGGACTTATCTTAAAATAAGTTGAACAGCAAAAATGGCAGTGTAATATTTTCGAACGCAGGAGGCACTTTAGATGCCGGTGTAGTGGCACCAACGGCGCAAGAAAGAAATAAAGTAAACAAATAAAATAAAAATACAAAAAGTGCGAACGCAATTTTTTCAACGACATTTTAAAACTTTTAGTAAATGAAAACGACAACTTTTTAAAAATAACATTTCAGAAAGTAATGATACGCTCATTAATCTTTAATATTTTTCGGCGCGAGTACCTTTTCAAGTGTATAAACTTTAAGAAAAAAGTTACAAAATAAGCGGGCAAACTCTTTTTTTGATGTTAAATTTTTAAACCAAATAATTTAGGAAATGTTTCCAATAAACCCGGATGCGGCAATCGTCAGCAATTTCAATTAGATGTTCTGTCAGGACGACTGATGAGCACGGCCTGGGTAGGTGATGAAGCATGTGCCGGAAACGCCTACGGAGTTCTTGCACCGAATTAGCAGGAAAGTACCAAATCCTGGTTTATTTTTTTGTTTAAAGCTCTTTCAATTGTTCGAACCAAACATTATGGCACCCAATTTCCAAGTCACCACGTAACCGAATATGGATTCGCAATTAATTGCTGAAATTGCGACAGGGTTAAGTATCACACAGAAATTATTAATTGAAGATTGTGTAGGTGAATAATTTGGTCTGGAGAAGCTGCCTAATAGTTCACCTCTTGTAATTTGACAAACGTCATTTAAATTATTGGTATTAATTAAAGGACCATCTAAATTCTGCGATATAATGGTGCTAGATAAACTTTGATATTTCTCAATCAGGAAATTCAATTTGTCTTAACACTTGGCCCAAATTGACTTACGAAACTGATTAATCGAAATGGGAGAAATTAAACAAAAAATAATTATATAAACGGAAGATTTAATCAAATCAAAATATAATTTAATTGATAAATTACAGTCGCGAATCGCGATAATTGAATGAGGAAAATTTGAATTTTCATTTTTGTGTGTATTGGAAAATTTACATTGCAAATTCGCGAAATATCAATTTCGTATCAAAGCGATTAAAAAAACTTTAAATAAGAAAGGCGTAAAAAATAAAAAGTAATTCCTGTTTGCGATTTGAATGAAAAATACAACAACTTGGGATATAAAATTTCCATTTCGTTTCCCAAATTGGGTTATTTATGAAATGGGATAAGTCGATAGATTACAAATACTGGTAACATTTTTTTCGGTTCTCGCCAGTAAATAATGGGGGTTAAAAAACGGTAAATCTAAGCCAAACGTAAGTTCTCATTACGATCGACTTATCTTATACACAAAAATCCGCTTTCTGAAAAGCTGAAAATCCATCATTTGACATTAGATAGATACAAATCGAACGCTTCACATCGTAAGTAAACCGAGTTTCTCTAGAAAATATTTCAGCAGTGGATATAGAACCGGTCGAGCGGCGAAAACAAAGATTGATTCCTCCGCTAACTTGCTTCTCGCTTTATTCTTTCAATTACTCTTACCAAGGCTATGAATTTCAAAAACCGATGTTTCCAAATAATTTGCTGACCTACAATTAGTGGATGGTTGGTAAGCAACGAGGGTGGTCAATGACCACATAACTAGCATAGCGATAAATGTGCAAAGTTTTGTGATTAATTTTCCAACTCCTATTTAATGGGCCAATGCAAGATATTATGCCCTTCCAGCTTCCACACCCTCACGAATTTTAGTACAATGTAAGATTTACATTTTAATACTTGAAGTGTATTAAGGGCACAAAGATTATATTTACCTTCATGTAAATTTAATTTAACACCTACTTAACCAAAATTCTAATTACACCTAAAATAATTAAAAATTCATTTTTGGCAAAGTTAAATGTTTACATTAGTTTAATATTCTGTTTATTTTGATGTTATTATACCTAATACTGATTTGTTAACTTACAATTTAATAATATAAACTATTTATTTGCCATATGCTACACATTGGCGGCCGATAAACCCGCTTTCGCCCAATAACCCAAAATTGTGCAGTTCAAAAAAATTATTAAATATTTAAAATATTTTAAATATTTTTTCAAAGATGAAAGTTACAGCCGTCATAGTTTTAGCATTTTCAAGTAATATTTCGTTCCAGTTAAGTTGTCAAGCTTGTAAATTCTGCAGTGATCTCTAAATTTTGAAAACCATTGTTAGCCAATGTCTGTTTATAGTTTAACGCCGTTGTTTTATTCAAAATGACGCCTTTCTTCTTGATCCCATAAGGAAATCTTTGAAAACAGAATTGTGAAGAATGCCCTTTTTATGATGAAAACATTGCAGGATAACTTCAAACATTTACGAGATATTAGGGAAAAGCCATCATTTCGAATCTAATTTATGTTTGGAAGGGACGAATACCTATTTGTACCTCATATATTGCCTGCCTATAAATATTCTTATGTCATAAACATAAACAAAAATTACATAGCCAGAAAATAACGAAAATGCGCTTTAGAAAATTTGTTATAGAGTTATCTGAAAGTAAGCTATAATTAAAAAGTAAATCAAATCAACAGTTTCAAACTAAAACTGGAAATCCAACTAAAACCAAATCCTGCATTGCAAGTCCGAAGTGCAAATTTATTACTTCAAATAGAATTTACTCTCGGTAGAATGGAAACGGGCGGTTTCCTTTGAACAAGTCGGTGATTTTGCCGCTATAGTGATAAAACCAAATTTAATTACTGTAAAATTAAGGGGCTCATGTGATAATGAAAAAAATTTCATGAAGAATTGCGTTTTAATTTTTTTTTGTTTACCGCAGAATGGAACCCCTGATAATACGAACCGCCATAACAAAAAAATCACAAACTGTAATTTTCAGTCGAATAATTACCGCGATTAATTAGTAGAATGAAAATAAATTAATGACGCGGCAGACTTTATTATTACAAAGAATGAAGGAACATTTAAAGGGAAAAGAACTGCATCATCCGTGAAAATATAAAACTTCCTTCCATTGAATTCGCTCGAGATAAACTTTTGATCCTAAGGAATATGTAATTAAGCATATTTAGCATTTCCACCCTCTTAGCAAACGTCTTCCAACATAAAATTATAAGTAAAGAGTGTAATTTGTGTAAACTGTAATTAAAACATGTACTGACTATGGCTATAAACATGTAAATGATGAGTTAAAGTTAAACAAGTGCAGAATTCAAAATACGAAATAATTAAGGCTCCCACATGTACGGCAGCATCCCGCCTTGGAAAACTGAAACCATTAAAATTTTAACTGGCTAAAAATTATTCACGTCCACCATAAACGACTGAACTCTTTAAAATCACGCTTGTTCCTCTAGCTTAGAGTATGTAAAGTGAGAAAGAGAGCATTCAATTAATAATTCATGTTGTTGATTTGTTTACTTTAGTGGCAAACTAAGCTCCTTTACAAAACATATCCAAAGCTGTGGCAGGGGTAGCGTCTGCCGCATTGATATAAATGCAGATACCAGTTAAAAACATGGATCAGTCTGCATTGGAGGATGGTGAATCTCTTTAGACAACAGTGAAATTGGCCATACAATAAAATTAATTGTGATTCAGATTACTACTTGCGTCAATATCAAACTCGAAAAAAGAGCGCTACCCCTGCAATTGTTTCGTGTTAAGCTTTGGATATGTATTGTGAAGAGGATTTATCTTTATTGGTTTAAAAAACAGCAGACGTTTCACCTTTTTTGATTTATCAACAACAGTCGTTATAGCATATTTAAATTTGAATTTTTACAATTTTAATATGTACCTACGTTCTTTACTGTAAGTATGATGCCGTCAAATGCAATTTACATTAGCTAAAGTAAGGAAGTCTTGTTTTGTCTCCTCTAGACTTGTGTAAATGTCTGCGAATACCAATTATTAAACCTCAAAGTAATTTTGTGTATGGAAGGGATGATCTAAGAAACTCCGCGAAGTCGGAAATTCGAACTCTGAATAGCAAACACACGAAATTACACACAATTACAGTCAAAATACAAAAACTATGTTTCGCTCATATGGTACGAGCATGTTTTTCAAAAAATCGGTTTTAAAATTATCAGGACTTTTCCATAAACACTTTTGGAATAACTAAACTGCTCAAAGTTTTCAAAAATAAAATATACGCTTTCACCTTACTTATGGCATTGCAAAGCGAAAAATTAATCCGAAAAAACAGAGAAGATGGGGTTAAACATTACTGATGAAAAAAGGTTAGGGGGGCATTACTGAACTTCGCCACAAATTAAAGCGGTTAATTTCAGTAAAAATTCAACCTTTAATAATACTTATATGCTTTTTATCTTAATCGGTGACCACTCCAACCTCGCCGCCACTGGGTTGAGTATTGAATGCGACTTGAAACTAAGGGAAAGAAAACTGCAAAAAATTAAATGAAAAAATGTTACAAACCCATCAAAATCCGACATACTCATATTCTTACACGTAAATACAGAAGAAAAATATGTACCTAACAAATTACTTGGTGACCCTAATTTCAGAAAATTGGTTTTGTGTCTGCCATCACACAGTTGTTACACATAGTTTGCGTGCCTGACATGGCTTTATATTCTTTGTTTTAACATATTTTCCTTTTATATCCCTATAAATTAATTTTGAACAAAATCCCTATATCCGGAATTATAACAAAAACGTTATTTCGTACAATCGCAAGAAAAAATTTTAATTAAAGCATAACGGTACATAGGTACTCTAATAAAAAATAGCTAATGGAGCCAAATTAAAATAATAAACACTCATCAGACGAAAAATTAGCTTTCGCCGTAGGCATCTTCCAAAATACGCTACCATCCTGTGACGCGGTGTGTGGGCTGCGTCGCGGTGATGCTCATTTTGTTTATCTTAAAGTTGAAAGTGGTAAATTTACCTGAAACTGCGGTGTAAAATCGATCAATGAAACTTAATTCAAGCTTTCGAGTGTATCGCGTAACAATTTTTCTATAACTAAAATTACTTCTATTTGGGTCGACATAATGCGGCAATTTTTTTATAAAGTAATAGGTAAAATGTCGTTAGATCATTACGGAATTTAATCTTCGGGCAAATGTTCGGACATATGGAGTATTTTGGGTTTCTACAGTAATTACATTAATACTTTATTTTATACAGGGTGAATCGAATACCCTCTCACCGTTCAAAATTTATTTAAGTTATAGTTATGGGTACATTTGATTGAGGTGGGTAACAAAATATTTTAGCAGTTGTACTTCTGATAGTTTTCTACACATTCAGCAACTTGATCCTTTTCCCACTCATTGTCTAAACAAGCAACAACTGTGCCGCATTTATTTTTGTTACCTTTTACGCCCTAGTGCGAAAGTGATTATTTTTACAATTTTTCTAAAACTAAAATTGCTTCCATTTTTTATAAGATAAAATGTCATTAGATCATTTCGAAAGTTAAAAGCTGATTGCTTTTACGCACAAGAGCATAAAAGTCCATTTATACTCTAATTTAAAAAAATATTATTATTAATTTGCATTGGGCCATCGCTTTTACAGATAATAAATGCCAAAACCAGATAAAGCATACCACACGGTTGGTTTACGTTAGATTTGCGCAAGTGAACAGCGGAAGTAACTTCGAAATACTCATTATTTCAACATTTTGCTATTTTATTCTTTCAAAATTAACGTTTTTTAAATATTATGCAATTATGTTCGCAACTTACTCAATCAAATGCTTCTTGGGAAAAGTGATGTAATCTTAAAAACTTTCATGACAAATCACCTCGGTGGTTTGCCACTGCTTTCCAAGGAAATATGCTCAAAATATATCGAGTCTCTTGAATCGGGTATCTTGGCTTCGCAGTTGAGCATTTAAGCATAAAGCCATAACCGTTTTAAAATAACTTACATTTGCAGAAAAAATCTTTGGCAGCGTTGGACAAACTTCGCGGTTTGCGAAGTTTCTCCTTGCTTGTGGTTTGTGAACTTCTCACAAAGTAACTGTGCAAAATTTAGTTCAGAGCAGTCTAAAAGCCTATCCCGAAATGTAGGAGTACACAGGAAACTTTCAATTTGTGACAACTTGCAAAAAACAAGACAAAATGTTTCCAAAAAAAATGTTTTACAACGACAACTACCTGGAAAATTTTAATTACAAAATAGAAGTTATGCTATTCGCGATTCAAATTAATTTTTCCACAAGTTAGTGAGTATTTTGCAACTGATGGTAGGTCAGGAATATAACTTCATCTACGAAAAGTTTTCTCTTCTAGACTATATCTTTAGTTTTCCAGCGGCTGGAAAAAGTCCACTGAAAAATTCATTTTAATTGCGTATAATATTGATTTATAACATTAAATGTAATTTTATGTGTAATATTATTACTAACTGAATTGTTACGATTGGGCGGCCTGTAGACCGCACTTAAATAATTTTCAGGAAATTACCTATATAACGAATACTATATCTTAGTTTACCCTATTTGATGGATGTTGAATATTCGAGTCCTTCAAAATATCTTGGATAGATTTTTTTTTAACTCTTGAACATTGCAGAGAAATCCATATCAAGGTTCGGTTCTACTTATCCGTTGTCAGATTATCCCCAGTCTTCATATAATATTAAGTACCTGGCCGCCCAATGCGCTCCAGACGAGATTAAAAACATCACTTTTTATAGAAAACCGTCCTGTAACCCGTGAAATACATAATACAAATTCAGTTTGTGTTGATTGTTGATTAAAGCAGTAGAAAAGAATCCTCGGTGTCCCTCGCGGATTTTGACAATTTTTGGATATAAGAGATTAAAAAGCGAAAAATAAGACATCCATATGGTTTTAACAACTAAAACACAAATTTATAGGGTGTAATCACCTTCGAAAATTAGACTAACAAATTATCATATCGACGGAGAGTTTAAATTTTAAAACACTTTATTTTATAACCAATAAAAATATATTCATCGCGATCAATTTTATATTTTGGGTTTTCAACTTAATTTTGGAGAACAATTACACCCCTAAAACCGTTTTAACCGCTAAGAATATGGTTCTTCTATTTTTCGATGCTTTACCATATATCTAAATTGGCGAAGGACACCGGGAAATAGATCTATCCGGAGAATTGCTTTTTATTTTAACCAAAACAATTTCAGCGGTTTTGTATGATGTGGTTAAATTTTAATCGATAATTTTGCTTATGATTGAAACACTTATCGTAAACCTGTTACGTCAAATGGTTACAATGTAGTAGATTTTAAAATGGCTTAAGAAATTAAATGGTCAACGGTTTGAAAATTTATGGTTAAAATTGAAGTAATTTTTGTGTTTGAAAAATAGACTCGAAATTGCGATGTTTATATTTTATGACTTCCTTGTTCGTGTTTTTATAAACTAAGTAGCGAACTAAAAAAAAGCAGAACGAAGCATTATAAATTTTTTCAGCTTGAAAAGAAAAATTTTTTATTATTGACTTGAACGTGTTATAAAAATTGTTTAAAAGACTTTTTAACAATAACTTTAGTTCATTCAGAAGAAAAATATATTAAAATTAAAATTCATTTTAGTTTTCATTTCAAACAAGCATTGCGAGCTGCATCTTTTACGCCAATTGAGAGACCTCAGCTCAGAGAAAATCAGCTGATAAATTCGCCAGTTTCGATAAATTCATGATACTCTTCAAAAGTGTCTTAAAAATTTACGAAACTCGGTTATTTCTTTCCCTTTGAAAAAAAAAGTTTTTCATTTGGACCTCCTAAGTCACGGTCGAGTTGATGGTATGTTTCTGCAACAATAGGACCGCACTTTGGAATATTTTCAAATGTTGTTGTGTATTACATCATCTCTTTCCAATCTGAGACATACTTTTTTTATTTTAAAGATGTCATGGAATTTATTATACACGGAGTATCAGTTGTATGGGGTAAATCAGTCAATCGGCCGGATATACCCCTTAAAATGGCTTGCTAAATACAGAGCATTTTAATTTAAAAAAAATTTTTCTTTTATAATTTGTTATCTGATAATAGATTGCCTGCATACGTATAATAATATGAGGTGTTTAAACAGTAAAATTACACTGCGCCTCTCGAAAATATGGAGGTTAAAAGTCACATTGTGTTTCAAATATTTTGATGGTAGGGCAATGGAAGTAGTTGGCACTATTGATTCGCTTTGCATAAATTTGAATTAAAACAAACTGAAGTGTGTCAGAAAAATGTAACACGGCCAGATCCGTAGGGGTGGAAGCATTTGTAACTTTTCGACTACAACATGAAAATTAAAATAATATGGAGTGGTAGATACTACAATGCAGAAAATTTCAAATGTGACAATTGGAGCAGTACAACTGGAAGAGAATCGGAAATACATTATGCATCTGAAAAGGAACTTCTGAGAGCTATGAAAGACCCAACTTCTGATGTGAATAATATCGGAATAATACGAGAATTGTCTAATAGAACACATGTGTCAACCAAAGTGAGATTGTATGAAGGTTGATATATGGGAATAAGAAAAGGGTGCGATGGATTGTAGTCCCGATGAAAGCATCCAAATGAAAAAGCATAAATTACAAAAAATATTTGTAACGCAGATAAGCAATTATAAGTTTATGCAAATATTTTAAATTAAAATGTTTCAGCCCACGGCCGTATGTAAAGCAAACAAGTAATATCATATTTCAATTCCCGAAACTAATTATTACAAACATTTTTGTTTTAGAAATATCAAAAACTTACCAATCGACTAGACATGATCAACTGGTGCTCCCCGAACGTCCACCGATGGTACTGTAACGTAGCATTGGAGAGGTCGATCTTCTTGTTCGAGCCTTCGACCTGGCAAATAGTACACCAGGCAGGTAACCCCGATCAAAAATAGAAAGAATATGAACACGAAATCGAACATGATGAGAGAGTTCCACGTCAACAGGCGCATCACAAAGTCGAATTATGGGCGACATCCACTTCAACCATCACAAAGCACTTAAATGCAGTTTCACTCAAACCGTAATCGATACAAATTTATTTTCCAGCTTTCCTCACTTACTTTTCTAATAAATTACAAATTTTTTAACATTTCATCATAATAATAGAAGAAGTTTCGGCAAACAAAAAAATATCAAAAAGTGAATAATGAACTTGCAAAATAACAAACTTTATAAGTTCGCACTAAGCAAATTTGCGCCTCTCATCTAAAATACAGCAAAAATTTAAACAAACTTGTCAAGAATAATAAAAGTTTGATATTGTTAGCAGGACGCGCTCGACGGAATATTAAATGCAGCATAGAAATTACATCAAGGAGCAAATGAGTAATAATAATGGTAATCAATATTGTACGCGTTTTAAATAATTAAATTGCAGATATTGCTCGGAGAACAAAAAGCATTTGTTAAGAATACTTGAAAACCAAAACTAATTTTCTGAAAGCATTTTCTTGATCGAAAAATAATTAAGCCACCCTTTTTATCCTGTATTAGGACCATTAGTAGATAAATTTATAATAGCAAAAGTTTTCGTAATAAATTAAAATTGGGAGTGTTGCTTCTCATGCTGTTCTGCCAGGATTAAAGCTACCACATTCCCGTGATACATTTCATCAAGTAAAGATAAATTTATGTAAACACACTGTATCTTTGATTTCTTTACATTAATTTAATTACATAAGTTGGTAGGTACACTAAAACTTTCAAGTGCAATTCGGAAAACTGTATTATGTACAGAGTGCTACATGCAAACAACACTTATGGATTTCCCTAACCTTTTTTCTGTTATCTTAAAACTTTATTTTTGCACGAAAAGATACAATAACGTTACCAAAATGAAATATATAACTCAGCCTTTGAATTGTTTCGAAAAGCTTAAATTGTGATATAAATTTTATGCTTTCAGTCATTTTTTAAATTGTAAAATTAGAATCAACACGTTTGTTGCCCTGACGCATGTCTCATTTGACATGTCTTGCTAAATATTTTCATAAACCAGATAAAAAAGTGGAACTTTTTTTGACAAGCGATTATTTTTTATGGTATTATAATAATATTCCTAATTATCACTTATCATAAAAGACGCTAGTTCTCCAAAAAACCTTGAAGACTAAAGTTCGAAACGTCGCGTTGTTTTAATAACTGCGTTAATGTCTTGTTTTACAAAGGCGAGATAAAATTTAATTTATGACTAAAATTTACAGCAGTAAAAGTTGTAGAATTTTAATTATGGATTTATTTCACCTTAGTGAAACCGGGCATGAATTTATTTTTTATAAAGTAATGTTTGCCAATGTGTACTAATTATCACTTTGTTCAAAAATTCTATTTGAACAAATTCGAAGTGAATGTAAATAATATAGTGTATTCAATTACCGAAAATAAATAAATTAGTAGCTGTTAAAGATTGATACTAAATTTAACATTATATCATCAGAATCAAACACTTGTGCAAATTTCACAATTCGATTTGAATAAGGTATAATACTTATGACGATTACTAAATCAGAAACACGCATCCATCGTTCATCCTTGGTCGTGTAAATTTTATTTGATACTAAATTAACAGATTATCATAGCAATATAACAAGATCACTTATTTTAATTATGAATTTAAGATTGTAAACAGAAATGTATTCTTGTTAACGTGTATGTACGAAAGCTTAAGCTCGAATGCTCTTGCTTAAATCTAATATATTATGTTTTTTGTTTAAAAACTAAAATTAGTAACAAAAAAGTACCCATACATACAGTCGTTATAAAAAATTAATCTATAATAACAATGTAATTGTGTAAAATAATAACACACGTTATTGTCTTGAACGCGTTGCTATGCAATAAACAGGATAATCACCTCTTATCGAAGGATGGGAACTCTCGTTTCAAAGTAAGTGTTACTGTAATATAATTATACGCAATACTTATCTAAGCAAATGAAATGAAGTTTTTAAACTTTCAGATATTGCTTACTGCCCCTTCGGCTATTTTGAGTTGGTATCTAAACCAATCAACACGATCTCTTCTGTAGTTAAATAGTAATTTACGTGTTTTAATTACAAATATTAATAATTACCAACTGTAAACGACGATAAAAAGTAACTATTCAAAAATAACTTTTCTAACCAGAAGAGTAGCTGTACAGAAGCCTTCATCGGCGCTTATCCAACTTCCACATTACAATAAATTGTTTATTGCTAAATATTAAATTTCTTATTTCTTTATAATTTACTTTTTACCTCAGTTTTTGAACAAATTATAAGAAAATCAATTTAAAAGTATACGTTGCTGTAGAAACGACATTTTAATACCTATTAAATTATTTCAAAATATGTAAAGCGATAAATTGAATTAAATCTCGCCCCAATACATATACATTTTTTGTCAAAAAATAATTTAAGGTTCTCATCCTGATATATTATCGTAACATAAGCTAAGTTCGTTGATGCGCAAAATCCTTTGGATATATACGAAGCTTCACATTTCTATTCAGTTTATCACATTGACTCGTTTACTGTACCTTTGTTTTCTGTAAATTCGAAGTATAAATTTAAAATCACATTTTGCGAATTTTACGTTTTTTAATGGCCAAAGCATTACAAAATTGTAAACAACATTACAAGTTATAAAAAAGTCAGTATTAATTTGGTTGTATAATTAGCAAGTGGAAACTAATTTTCTCGTTTATTTGCAAATCCGGTAAATCATTTATATTCCTAAAGTATAGCAAGTAATTTCTCAAGCAATTAATTTAAAGTATGAGTTTCAAAATATTGAATTTTCGAACGAAACTTTGCAATAAAAAGTAATTTCATTAATTTTCATTTCAGCACAATAAAATTTCTCAAATTATTATATTAGATTCAATACAATTTTCCTTAATGAATTTTGCATACCTATACAAAAAGGTTAAATTTGAAATGAATCATGATTTTCCGAGCCGATTATTTCTTAAAACCATTACTTTGGTGGAGAGCAATAAATAATGAATTCATGGTGCTACCAAATATGTTAATTTCAATGTGTTTTCCTAAAATTTATGTTCAAATTTTAATATTACATCTGCTATTGAATATTTAAATAATATTCTTTCATTTCAAAAGTATTAAAATTTTGTACGTAATCAACTTCGGTAGGAAATAAACCAAACAACGCGGAAATTGAAATACCCGAAAAACTGCAAGAATGAAACGAACAGCGAATTTTTAGATGAAAGAAAAAACACAGTTGACTGTTGATTTATAGGATCCATACTTAAATATTTAAGTTTGTCTTTCAGAAAGATTATTGAAAGTATCATTGTTAAATATTCAAAATTGGAAAAGCACCGTAGATGTATCGAGGAAAACTAAACAATAACTTGAATATTGCTTAAATCATCGGTTTATCACGAGCAAGTGCAAATTTTGTTAACCTTGCGCTTTAAAATTACGGAAAACGTACAGGGATGTTCAAAATTAGGCTATTTAACTCTTCACTTGATACAATAAAAAATTTTAAAATAAACATTAACAGTAGCCATGCAACAGGTAATTAAAATTCTACAAAAAATAAAACGGAAAAGACAAAATATAGAAAGATGCTCGTGGAATGTAAGGACATGAAGAAATTTTCCGTCTTTATCGTATTTCCTGCGATATCAAATTTCCAAATTAAGTTCCTCGATCAATGCACTGTTATTGGTATTTGCTATATCAAATGTTAAAATCTTGATCTGTTATTGCAGTGAGCTTTCTCTCAATAAAATAAATTTTCTCATATTTCCTGCATTTTTCAATTGGGTTCAAGTAAAATTGATTCCATAACATCGACGCACACTCCATATTTTCAAATTTAATTTTATAGAAATGCAATTTATTATGTACCCGACAACTTTTCCAGTTTCAAATTGTAAAAATAATCCTTTATTGTTTTGGTAATAATTATTAGGCTTTTAATTTTCAAAGTTGTTAATTTACCCAAGCGAGTTACGACTGCAGTAGAAATAAACTTTGCAAGATACGAAACTAACGAGGATGATTCATTAATTCATCTGAGGTTGCAGGTTAACAATTTAAATGTTATGATCGATACAATCGAAGAATATAATTGGTAAGTCGATTTACTATAAAGAGAGAGAGGATGAATGATCTGGATGTAGATTTACGTGAAGATCTAGAAGTTTAACAAAAACGATACTAAAATCATCAAAGATCGATAGACTTACTGGGTTCTTCGATTGTACTCTAGTAAAGCGATATGTGGAAACAAATTGCGCCAGTTAATTGAATCTGTGATTTAGGTCGCACTGAAAACATGAAGGATGTTCTTCTTGATATATATTTTTTTCGCAATCATAATTTAGTTTGTCGAGTCTTTAAGTGCATACTTGAAAGTGCTTTTTTTTTAAAGCATACCATCAGCAAGATCAAATAGTGTTCGTTAGTTGAATTAATTGTGTTTGTTGATACAAATAACTTTCGGAGAGATCAATCGCTACAACAAAATTAATTTCTAAAAGCAAATTTTGCGATCTAAAAGACATTGAAAAAAAAAGTAAATTAAAATACAATTCTTAAAATGACTTCCTAATTGTTGAAAAGAAATGAAGAAAAATAGAAAGAATTAAATTTTTCCTTAAATTTGCGAATATAAAGCAGATATCCACGACTTCTCTTCATTAACCTATTTTATGATCAAAGTTCTTTTATAATTAAATTTCAAGAGCATCCTCCAGAACCGGCTTTAAAGATGATCCTGTTGATTTCATATTCCACGTCCGATACATTAGCAGCTCAACTTCGATATGGCGGATTAGTGTTGTTGATTAGCATAATCGATCCATCCATTTGACCAAATTTTTCATCAAATGCTTCGAATAAGCCAGCTTGGTTGAATTTGAGGAATTCGTGTCGACATCAGACACTAATTAATTAACACCGTCTTTATAAGGTTTCAGCAACCGGTCTAATGAAGCAATACAATAATTTTCGGTGGAGAAAAAATGAAAATATATGAAAAGCTGGTTTAAATAGTTAACTTGATAAGTTTCCTGTTACATTTGGTCTATTTACCTCAAACGCAATATCACTAATGATGTCATTTATTAGATGAAAACTTTTGAGAGGGTCAAGCATTTACTTTAAATTCAGCATTAATCTTTATGAGCAAAATCGTTTGTTTGGACTTGATTACTACCAAACAAGGGCCGACATAAAACAAAATTAATAAAACGGCAAAATTTTAAATTACCCAAGTCGGTGCACTTCAGGCTTTACAAATTATATCCACATCCCAATTATTTCAATAGTGTACGCCTAACATTAAATAAAAAATTCGTATACTCTGTAAATGTTCATTAATATTCACAACACAAGTGCAAAGTGAATGCTACCAACCGCAAAATTACCGACGTTTCAAAAAGCTCTCGAGTTTTAAAATTCGAATACATTTCTGCTCAAGACACAAGTATTTCTCATTTCAAATGAACAATATCATAAAAAATATCTTAAAATAATGAATTGAAAAATTTCATCTAAAAAATTAAATCCTACCTGTGAAATGCTGAAATGTAATGTTTTAGAAATAAAAACACCTGGGGATAGGTCTAAATAAATTGCTTAATGTGTAATTAACTAATTAGTGAAAAATGCCAACTAAAAATGTATACTGTTATCTTCGAACTTGAGTGTTACCTCATAATATATGGAATACTTGTAAGGACACTTTAAAAAATATTTTTATTCTAACAGAAATCACCTTAGAGAAGAACCAAAAGTTATTTCAAACAGTCCTGGATACAAAAGGAAACGAGAGCGACAGAGACATCTGATGAATCACGGTAAACACGTGGTGAAATACATAAAGGCAGAACGAATTCGGTGGCTGGGACACTTAATGGGAAGAAGTGAAAAGAGTTAATTAAAGCCATAGCGAGGAAAGAACGAAAAGAAGACCGAAAGTGAGATAGTAGGCCAAGTAGCCACCTCTTGTCCAAATACCCCGCACGTATCGAATACTTTTTTTATCATACGATTTTCGTGCATTTTTTATGAATAAAATCAACGCACGTCTGCGACTCGTGCCGATAAAAATAGTAAAAATGATTCACAAAAGTATCGGTGATATGTGTGATTCATAACATCGTATTTTGACTAATGGTCATTCATTAGATGCGTTCGGATATTATGTACCATCGTCCACTGGAGCGAGCATTGCAGAGATGCAAATTAATCACCCGCGATGACTAATTCGAAAAACTATCGCAAAATGGTTATTTTTCACGGGCGATAACTTTCTTCCTGCATGTCTCCAAGAGCATTTCTATTTTCTAAGCAATTTGTCAAAATTCATATGAAAAATCGAAATGAGATAGTTCGCACTTCGAATGCTTTCGCATGAAAACGGACGAATTCCTGTGGAAAATGTTACAATTCCTTTTTAATGCTACAAGAAGCAATTATTGTTTACAGATAATGGATTGGTTGAAATTAGAGATAATTATTAAGCACATTGCCTGGATAGATTCTATTATAACAAAAACAAAATATTTTAAAACAATAGTAGATTATTTAACAAGCGTGTAATGATGATTATTACACGCGAGTTGAATACTGTAATTCTCTAGGTAAATTTACCATGCCCAGAAATTCAAAAGTACGCATGGACTTTTTATAACCGTTAAACGCCTTTCGTAAAGTCTCGAGAGCCGAATCTCTCGGAGAAATTGCAATTAGACTAAAATTGGAGGTTTTGCTGATGTTATAAACAGAAGTTACTAATAGTAAAATTATAAAATCACCAAATAAGAGAAACATTCAGCCATATCAACCTCTTTGGAAATAATCGCATTAGAGACTTATAGGTATTAACTAAGTGATTTTCAAGTTGACTGCCACGGCATGGCTTTTGTTCAAGAACTAAAATTTCCTTCGCCTTTAGTTTTAGCAAAAATTATAAACATTAATTACATCAAACCAATTAATCAAATTAAACTTAACACGTAATTTTTTTTTTAGAGTTGATCGATTTGTTATGTGTTTTATTCGATTGCCTGATAGGCTGAAGCTTTTAAATCAAAATTTTTTAAGGAGTTTCCTCCAATATGTGGAATGAGCAGCAACAAGTTCCGAAGAAAAGCTCGAAATAAAAAACTTAAAATGGAAAAACGTCGATAGGGAACTTGAAATAAATTTGGTAATAGAAAAATAAATCGTGGGAGGTAAAAATGTTTCAATTTTCATTTTCAGTAAGTTTAATAATACATTTTCCGATGCACTTAATGAAAATTATCCACAGGTGTTTAATTCCTTTCCCAAATTTGCCTTCGTACAACTGATAGGAATGGTGATTGTAATACATTTGTAGCACCTGCTACAGCCTTACTTTAACATTCGTAAATCATTAAATTAATGGTTTACCTTCAGTGGAAATTACTTATAGCAGTAATTAATTTTCGACAATGTTATAGTTCACTCCATATTCGGGATAATTTAAATAATAATGAGATTGAAAATCAAAGAAGGAAACCTCATAAACGAGACTCACTCTTTTTTAACTAGATGAAAGTCTTTGAAGTCGATTCTGTCAATCTAAAAACAAATTAAGCTTATTTAACCGTTAGAGACGAGAAATTTTCGAGCAAATTAATTTCATAGAAAGCCTAATTAAATTAATAAACATGTAAGTATCTACTTATAAAAACAAAATTTAATATAGCGAATATTTTCCTCTAAATCATGAAAATCGAAATTAATCATAAATTTTGCGTCAGAAAGACCGAGTAAGGCAAGGACACTCGGTCGGAATTCAGACGTTTAAAAATATAGGTTTACAGCAAAAATGTCTAAATGAAAATTTGTATGTGTTTCGTTTTAGCACTTTTTGGAACCAAACCATTTAATCGAATCCTACTCGCTCGAGATTAAGTCTCGCAAATACATCAACTGTTGCGCAATTAAATAATTTGCCAATACAAAACGTGAAGAATTACTAATTCATGAAGTCTGGGTTTAAGCTAAGAAATTATCATTTACAGCTGAAAATAAAATGAAATTTCTCATCCGCTTAAAGTTAACAACACTAAATAGCAGTTATACTTTAGGTTTATAATGAACTCATAATTAAAACGTAAAATATTTAAAAGAATTTAGGCATAAGGAACTCGGAAGAAAATTTTCAACTGCTTGCCTAGTTATTTGAAAAATAAAAACTTTTCGTCTAAATTTCCACGCGTAAATTTTACAAATTTAACACTAATAAAAAATTAACTTTATAATTAAAGTATAAACTTCTTTATGAACATGAAACGTTTTCAACGTTTTTGCATAAAAATTTTTTTATTATTGCCTCAAGTGAAAGAAAAACGCTTTTGTAAGTTATATTACTATTGAAAACAATTCGTATTGATTACCATAACTCATTTATCTCCTGATAAAATATACTTTCGAGACTGAGATTAAAATAAAATTGGGAAATAGGGATTCTAAATTAACAACAAATTTTTTGTTAACTTACGTTATCCTTTAATAAAATAAAAAAATTGACCAGAAAATTAATTTTCCACGCACTGTGAATTCAATTAATTCGAAATTATTTGGAAAATTTTGTAAAATATAAAATAAAAATAATAATTTTCTTTATCATTTCAATTCGAGCACCGTGACGGCACCGCTAGACTGTATGGCGTCTCGACGAAACCGTGGTCGACGAGAGACTGATATAAGGGCGGCGAACTAAAACCACCCTGCATAGAATCGCAAATGCATCAGCCATCAGCAAAATAATGTTTCTGCGCTGTCTCTAATATCCTAGCAATACTTTTATTTATTAAAACACGTACTACATACACACATAATATGCATCGACGCTGTTTACCCCTTTTTTTAATTAAATTTTCAAATTTAATCTAGCTTCAGCATTGTGACAATGCCAAATTAATTTTTGAAAGTGGTCAATAGCGTTTTAAAAATGTTGATCGTCAATGCTTTTAGCAAATCGTGTTTAATGATAAAACAATTTGTAGAGGTGTCAGCTAAATTATTATAAGTATAAAATTACTTTTCAGTACTCCACAGAATGGTCCAAATTGTTCTTGAACAAATTCGAAGCTCCAATTAAAAAATTTAGACAAAACAACCGCCATAGTTAGGTAAGGATTTTTAAAAAGCAGTTAAGCTACAAGCTGCTTCTTCCGCATAAAAGCAGCTTAAGCTGCTTTAAATAAATTGTAAAAATGTAGGAGCTTCAAAGATGTTCTTTATATATCTTGACTTTTATTTGAGAAAATATGCAATACTTAGTATTGAAATTTTATATTATTTACATATTCTCGAAGGGAATTTAAAAACTCTCGTTATTGCGATCAAAAGCCTCACCAAGCTAATTACATGATTTTTATATCCCTCTCTAGAAAGGCAAGCTATTTCTGAAGCAAAACATCATTTTCCCTCTATTCGACCTATGTATTATAGTTAAGCTGCCACTCATAACCTCAAAATTAAAAAGTAAATGGTTCTTCTTGCTCGTAATTTAGAAATTGTTTTTGTAGTAATCGACGTCGAACAGCAGGGATGTGATAAAAAAAAGAGTATACAAAATTTAATAACACGTGAATCCTATATAATTTAATTACCTTGCAATAAATTGTAATCACAATTATTTAAAACAAATATTTGCATACTTAATTTGTTTTACGTTGTGAAATGTTGTGCAAATACCACGTTATTAATCGTATTTTAATATACAGGATAATGTAAAATAAAACTAAAAGCAGTATTATTGTTAGTTTTGTTTTCGGAACTTGGCTTAAACTCCACGATCCAGATTTCACTACGGTGATGTTAGTTGCGTCACGTAATTAATTGGACATCATTGATACGGAGCAAGATGGATTCTGTCTAATTAATTGCGTAGTTTAAGTAGATTAAAAAGTATTTATGAAAAACGAAAAATCAGTTTTGATCACAGAGTCTACTTACGTCTAATGCCCGATTTCTTCACTCATAGTTATCCTCAAGTTAGCGAACTTCAGGTTAAATTGACGAAATGACCAATCAGACGACAACAAAACATATAAATCAATCATTTAATTGGTTACTTTGTCAGTTTAACCCGAAGTTCGCTAACTTGAAGATAACTATGAGTGAAGAAATCGGGCACAAGAGATTAAACGACAGGACCGGCCTGAAATCTTTCTAAATGTTATGTTTGATGATGTTTTAAAACACCGAATAGTTTTATTTTATTTATTTAGCTTAAAATATACATAAATAATTTATTCTGTTTTATGTTAAAATTTATTATCAAATTTATCTTGTAAACATTATCATGTGATAAATGGAATTGTTAATCCGAGCTGTGATAACCCAAACTATCTAATAAATTCTTGTAAATAGTTAAACGATTCTTTTTTATTTGTGTTGCCAATCTATTCTACGTAGAATCCCAGCAACAACAGAAGTGGCACAGAAACGCTCCAAAGTGAAGTAAACAAATCGAGATAAGTCTTGACCCCGACCTGCATGCCACCCGAGGGTTTTATTTCTTTACAACATGTTTGCTTATAATTTGGAATATAAAATTATGCTATCTATAACCCAATTTTATTTAGGTGAAAAAATATGGACATAATGTCATATCCCTAATAGCATTATACGGTTGTCACAAACTTGTCAAGCATGTGACAATCTTGTCTAAATCTTACGTGCTATCTGGGATAGACAGACAAAAAAGGGAGTTTTGCACATAATTGTCATGTTCATTATGAATAGGTTAGCTTTGAATCATAATACGTTATTATTTAATCTGTTGAACATTTTCATTTACGTAAACATGTATTTTTCAATGAAGTTATTATGAAGTTCTCATTTCGTTCGGATCGAAGCGCCCACCTCTATATTAGCACTCAAGTACACTACTCTTGTGAGCGTTTCGAAACTGCAATCAACGCTTATAATTAACGTAAGGATACTAACATCACGTAATCTCTACTTAATTGTTGTATTCAAGATAGTTTACAGTGCAATTAAATAATCTCTTGAACTGATTCGTTCGTAAATATTTAAACCTGTCGAAATGGGTAACAACTACGAATTATACTCGAATATTTTCCTTACGTTGATTGGAAATGTTAATGCACTATCAGAAAATTTAAAAAATCAAAACTCAAAAACTATCCGACCGATTTCAGTGTAAACAGTACACAAATATGTTATATAATATGTAACCACTAGTAGATTTACCCGGCGTTAAATGAAGTTTGTAACAAATCCAAAAACTTAGGTCAGTTTGGCAACGGAATCCAGTTAAACAAAATTATATTGTTAAAACTGTCCCGATTTCACTGGATTTACTATCCAGAAAATATATTATATATTTTTTATTTTGCAACCAAGTTCATAAAAATCTGATGATGGTAAACAGTCAAAAACTCTGTATCCGAAATATAAGTTGACCGAAACCCGACTAGGCTTTGCTCCGCCTAAATAATTCACTTGACGTATTTTCATTCACTTTGATCTTTAGGCTAAAAAATCACAGTTAAAGGTAGAGAAAATAAATGGAAGAGCATTTCACGTCCAACTTGAAAGATTTGAAAAGCATTTTAGATGATTTAATATTTTTCAGTTTGAATTTCAATAAAGGTGAAAACATAAATTTTTTAATTTATTGTAAAAGTTCGAGTAAATAAAGCAGGTACGTTATCTCGTATTCACATACAATAGCAATTTCTTTAACTTTCAAGTACAGAAAATACATTTTCATTCTTTTGTAGAAAAATATGAATAAATAAAATTCCGTGCAGCAGCAAATAAAAATGCTTTTGACAAAAAATAATTTTATATAATAGAACTTAAGGATTTGGCTGAATTAAAATAAAAGCTTTATTTGGTCAAATAAAAAAATCTAATGAACTGCAATCCGGAATAGAACCCAATATCTCGGTTTTGTATGTGTTTGTAAATTGAAAGCGTAGTTTAAACGGCAAAATTAAATTTGACTTTTTAAGCGACATCAAAAGAACTAAATTGTTGAGACAATCATTACGCATGATATGGAAGGAATGAAATGAAATTTTCGTGCCAAAATGTGAAAGGATGATTATACATAATAACATTCTAAGTATAATGAAGTTAACTCTGGAATGTAAATAGACACACTTAAATTACTTAAAAAATTATGCCAGAAAGTTTGTCACAAGCGTTTTGCATATTTCGTCGGGAACAATAAAAAAAACGCGTGTATCCCACATGTTCAAATTGAAACAAAATCTCGTGTACTTAAAATTTACAAAAAAATGTACGCTTAAAAGCAATTCCACTTCCAAACTTAAAGTAAAAACGGTAAAAGCGGTATGAGAAAAAGATGTCCCTTGACAGCTTCGACGATTCCACAAAAAGTTTAAGTATTGGGAAAACTACTTATGACACGACATCCTTGATAAGATTGAACCTCCCAACTGTGGTAATTCAATCAAACAAAATAATTCGAAAAACAATAAATTGGTTCCTTTATTGTTTTTAAGAAATTTCGATTTACCTTGTCCGTTATTGATTGCCCGAAGTCAGCTTACCTGAAACAAAAGTTAAAAGTTAGTAACAAAAATACAAATTTTAATATGGCAAGGGTAGAAAACTTCAATAAAATAGATTTTTAAGTATTCTTGTTTTTAGAAACATGAACCGCAAATGTGGCAACTGTGTACTCAAAACCCCATTTTCTTGAGAACAAAAAGTTAGTAGATACAATAACATGGCGCTTTTTATCGTTGCTACTTTTAAAATCATTTTGCGCTTTTTTTTCACTGCTCAACTTATACTAACGAATTTTCACACAAATTTTTTTCAAGCTCTTGCGGCAGAATTAGAAATTTTATTATTTTTCTTGCAAGGAATTGAAATTTGAAGCTTTCCAGCATATCGATATAAAAATATAAATTTTAAATGAGAAGTAAGTACCTGTCTCAGAATTTTTGATTATACGTTACTGTCAGTATTAAAGGTTATGGATAGACCGATGTACGAGTAATAACAACATTGATATAAACGGCGTGTTTTTATTAACTGTTTGAACAGACAACTGTCGGACCAATTTTTTATAATAACTTAATGGAGCAGTATACTAATAATGGTTTCATCGATTATTTAAAATTGTTCAAATACCCAATACCGAAAAAGAGAATTGCAAAGACAATGCACCAACCTTTACCGCGACCTTTAAATCAAAACGCTGCAATAACCATTGAATCCCCCCATAAACCCAGAGTATAACCGCATTAAACAATCTGATCATATATTGCACATAAATAATCTACAAATTATTTAATGGACTTTGAGTTAAAATCAACCATTTTAATTATCTTAAAAATATGATATCGGTAGCCATGATACAATTATTATTATAAAGTTACCCAAAAATAACGAGGCGAGGCGTCGCAACTGCACTAAAAGATCAATTTAATCAAGCAAACGTGAATAACTTTAAGTTTTCCGCAAGTCAAAATTTATAATTCCTTGCTTCTTATAATTTCGTTATTATGTACAACAATGTACAAATTATTTCAACCTGTCAATCGCACAAATATTCACGCTACGATAAGTTTACACAGAGCTTAGTTAACCAATCACAAGTGGTTCCTTCGATAACTTTAACTGCAAGAAACTATGTATATTATAGACAGTAACTATAATAATGTCGGTAAATTTATGTACTAAAAATTCATGTGATGTATGTTGCAATTTAATAAAAAATACATTACACATTTTTATATTATTTTTTGTCAAGGATGTAACGGGAGTCTCTAAGGTACAGGGTATGGATTTTCTCCTTTCTGTTAGATTGAAGAACATGTAAAATTATTTCAACTGCTGTATACTATAGATTGAAACCTGCAGATTATTAGTGAAAATATTAAAAAAGCTTCATATTAAAATTCTAAAATAAGATTATGTCGATTTTAAAATATCCGGGATCAAAATTATTTTTAATTAAATGGAATTTTAATTAAAATCCAGATGTATATGTAATATGTAGGATGTATTTACGCAATATACACACATTTATGTACATAAATGACTTTTGTTTGTATGATATATGTTGTATATACGAATATTAAATATTTTTGTTACAAAAACTATCCCTACCTAGTCATTACATTCATATTATACAATTTTTTTAGTATTTCAATTATTTTTTTATTAAACGGACAAAAACATTATTTCCATTAGAGATTTCAAGTCCGCCGCGGGGTAGTAAAAGCCATATCGATCACAAAAATTATTATAATACCTATTGAGAAGTTAATCAATGGGAAAATAATCGCCCTATCGCTTCAATTTGCAGAAAATGAAATTTCCACGCAGTTTTAGCGTCCCGTTCTTTTAGTCTTGCAAGGATGTTGTAGTGGATTCGAAAATTTTCTTTGTAATTTTTGAAATTCGGTATTAAAGTTTTCCCACCCGTCCAATGTAAAATTTTGACACTGCTTGACTGGAAAATCAGGTAAAACACAGTAAATCGCGACACTTTTCATTATCGCCTTCGAGTTTGAAATGAAAAGTTTATTGAAAATATATCGATCACCTGTACAATTTTTGATTATTAACGAAAGGTTAACAACCCTTGTTTCTTTTTGAGGCCAATTATTATACATTGAAAGCCGTAAACGTGCTATGATAAATGGTTAATTCAATGGTAGCGTTTAGATTTACCCTATTATTTTAATGTAATATTTTGCAAAATAAAATAAACGAAAACCGATATTGCAAAGATATCTCTGTTGGCTAAAAATACCCACGAAAAAATTTATTTTACTATTTCAGTATCACGACGTAGGAGTTATATTTATAAACCATTAAAATAATAATGGTTTACAAAATATTAAATGTTATTACAATAATGTTGTAAACTTGTAATAATTAATATACGAAAATTGAGTGATTTGTAAGAAATATAAATGTGTAACAGGTAAAAGATGGTAGGAAAACAAAATTTGGCATCAAAACGAGATAAAAACAGTAGCGGATCTACGGAGGAGGCAATGAGAGTTCTAGCCCCCCCCCCATGGCTAAAAAATTAAAAAATTCCAAAATATTTTATGTGATGGTAATATTTCAAAATGAATGGAAAGCCGAAGAAGAAAAGTATTTACTCCCAATTATCATATTATTATTTGAACAATTAATTTGGGTATTAATCGACTTCAATCAATAAATTTCATTTATGCTTGGCATGTTGGGTTGCAAAATATACAATCGTACAAAAGAGTAGGACTTTTCCACGTCACTGTCAAATTTTTGTTTTATATTCTATATTTCTGCATTCAATTCAGTAATAATTTCTAGAAAACACCTCAATACATTAAGTGCGGCCTTAAATCCGCATAACTTGGATATTTGGTATGCGAGTGCTTTTTTCAATTGATTTTAGCAGATTCGCTGACGTAATACATTGACATACAGGAAGCACTAGAAATTGGTAAACTATGTGCGATAGATGAATAATTGGTATGATTGAAAAAGTTAAACATAATTTCTGGAATCCTACCGATAGCCAGAGAAATGAAATATTTTATTTGCACCGCATATTCATCAAAATCGATTTTAAATGGGCCCCCAAAAGTTTCAACTTTGTGTTCTAATAATAAAATGGATGGATGAATTTTCGATAATTAAAATATATAACCAACTCGTGTCTCGCCTGCCAAACATTTAGTTTTATCGACACTAATTAAATTTAAAAGAGCGTGTTACATGAGCTACTCCAGAGGAAAATTAATTAGATAGATAATTCAATAGTTCGTGACCTTTAAAATCAGAATGAAGAATTTACGAAGTTTGCAAATTTTAATCAAACGTGTCTTTTGTACAAGAATGGCCTGCGTGCATCAAATTATTAAGCAAAAAAATAGAATTTTGACTTATTTTACAAGCAAAAATTGTGTTGAAAAGATAATTTTCCGAACCTAAATATCAAACAATGTATTCTGAAGGCGTTTTCGCTTTCGGAAGGTGCGAAATTTCATAAGAAAAATTTCAATATACTTTCACCCTCTTTCATCAATGTAAATATAATATTATTTATTCATAAAACCTTACTGCAACGTTGATCTTATTAAGAAAACATGAAAAACAATGAGCATACAAAGTCTCAAACTAATTTAAAAATCAGATAATGCTGAATAAATAATCTAAAATTAACGGTGCGCTGTTCAATTTTCGTCGGCCAATCGAAACAACGCAACCACCAATACAAGACGATCACTGCAAATTACATAAATTTTCAACGCTTTTCCAATATTTTTCCGGCTTCGCGATAAAATCGCGTAAAAGGTATGTCGAGAAAATCAGCGAGGAAATTACAGAACTCCTTAATACATAATGTAATTAGTTAAAAGCGGCAAACTTGAAAGATTTAATAAAATTTTCCGGCACACTTTTCTTAGAAATAATTTTCACATAAAACAAAAGCTAAAATCGACTACCTACGTGAAGTCCACATTATTCGATTAGCGTCAGCCGTAGCTTGCAAGTCTACTAAAAGAAAATGTACTTGACGCCATCATAGATAATTGGCACTGGAAAAATGAACTTCCTCTACAAAAATTATTAAAATTGATTACCGTAAAATATGTTCGCCGCGGTTTATAAAATTGAAAAAAAATAACGCAGATAAACTTCCGATTTCTTGAGTGAAAACGGATAACTTGTAAACGAAATTACGGTTTGAAAAAAATTAGGTTAGAAAAAATTCAATTAACGTCACAATGGGTTTTTGATTTTCAAACAAACTAGACAAAATCTGATTGAAATATAATTAATACTGAATAAATTTGTAGAAGATGTATTCCGTTTGGAGACAAAAACTTGTAATTAATTTCAAATATTAACTCTTGTAAAAGCCAGCCATCTAAATTTTTTAATTATATCATTATTAATCACGTTTATAGTCTACGCTTTTTGTTTAACTTTTGAATGGTAATTTTATGTTGGAATACTAAATAATCCGTTCTGTTTTCTCATGAGATCGATGTTTTATTATAATCGGTAATAAGATTAACTTTAAGACTATCGTAATAGCGTATTTCTTTTAATTTTACAAGTTTTTATTTCTAAACTGCTTAAACGTCAACTGGGAAAAAGAATCACGGACCAAAACTCTCGCCTGTCGATGTTGGTAGCAGTGGTAATCGGAATCAAGAAACAACTGCACTTTCAGGAGCCCTGACGGCAAAAATTGCTGAAGAAAAACCCCTCCCTGTCCCAACTCTCATACGAACCGCCAGTAAATCCAAATTCCCTTTCTATGCAGGACCCACTCCAAATACAAACTAAAAAGGAACCTTTTAGGTTAGTCCTATTCTGATTCCTCATGAAGTAAAATTAATGGATCAGGTTGTTCCTGAGAAGAAACCAATGACCTCATTCTAAAGTTCAAGGCTTCCTTTACGCAAAAAACAAAAAAGGCTATCATTTTAAATTAATCGCGAGATTAAAAGACCTGTCCTGAAGTTTAAGACCGCACGATCCTGAACTATTCTATCAATTTGATATAGTAAACAGCCACCTCTTCATTTTCCAGTTCTTAATGAATAAAAACTCCTTATGCATTGAATAAAATTCCTATTATTGAAATATGCGTCATTAAATATTTGTTCTGTTAATAACGACGCCAAGAATATTTACAAAATTATCAGTGCTATCCAATACCCTAGTTATTGTTTATAAAATCATATAATAAGTGTTTTACTGGAATGGATGTTTATGAGTTTAAGAAAGAGAGCACATAGCAATAAATTAGTATGGAATAGGATACATGTAATATATTATACACAATAAGACTATACATGAGTCAAATTGTTTACTTACATATTTCTGGTTTAGTTTTTAGTTAGTCGAGTATAAGAGCTCTTAAGATGATATTCTTTTTCACTGCGTGAAATAAATTGATATCTTTCTAATTATTTTTTATTTAAACCATACCAATCAATAGGTTATGGGCCCAGACATCGCGAATTAAAATAATAGAAAGATAATTAATGATAAAATTAAATTATAAAAAAAACTCAAAACTCTAATAAGTGAAGTTTTTAATTTAATAAGTGAAGTGCATATTTTTAATTTAAACAAGTTTCTTTTATCAGTGATAGACACTAAATGAACAATGGATAAAATTAGCACAAAACGAAACATTCAGCCATTTGATGGTGAAAAGTACGGTTTTTGGAAAATGCGAATCCGTCAACTTTTTTCGGATGTGAAAGTGCTTGATGTGGTTGATTCTCCTAGACCAACGGAACAAAGGGATGCGGAAAAGTGGGATAGGAAAGAGCGAAAAGCAAAAGGCTTAATTGTCAACTACTTGGCTGATTCAATGTTAAGTATTATAACACCTTCAATCACAACGAGTGAAATTTTCAAAAATCTAGATGCGCTATATGAACGAAAATCTGCTATTGCACAAGTGTCTATTCGCAAAAGTTATTGGCTTTAAAATTACAAACTGGAACACCTCTTTATAAACATTTCGTCATGTTTGAAGAGCTAATCCAACAATTGATCGCTACTGGTGAACAAATTACTGAGTCAGATAAAGTGGCACATTTGTTGATAACAATGTCAAATGAGTATTCTGGAGTTATTACAACTCTTGAAACAATGTCACCCGAAAATCTGACACTTGCATTTGCCAAAAGTAGATTTCTGGATCATGAAGTGAAGTTAACAGAAGAAAATAAAGATACAAGTCTTAAAGTGCTCCAAGCAGAAGTGAAACAAGATAATTTTAAGGGAAATCATTTTAAAAGAGTGGTCCAAAGAAATATAATCGTTTTAATAAAAATATGCACAAGAGTAACAAAGACAAGAAATTTAAGCCGGAAAATAAATTATCAGTTAAGTGTTATTTCTGTGGTAGAAGAGGACATATACAGAAAAAGTGTATTTATTATAAAAGGTATACGGAACGAACGGCCAATGAAAAAACAAGAACACTGCAAACTGTGCAAATTTCTTCTTCAGAAAATTCTTCAGGTTTTGCATTTATGGCTGGAGACTTCCAATTAAATAACAAAGAAGAAAACAAAATAAGTTTTTTGTTAGATTCTGGTGCCTCCGACCATATAATAAACAATGCCGAATTAACAAATAATTTTGTTACACTGAAAATCCATTAAAAATATCCGTAGCAAAGAACGGAATATTTATATATGCGACAAAGAAAGGAACACTAGATGTTATCACCGATAAAGGAGTAAAAGGACAACTAGAAGATGTTTTGTACTCATCAGACGTGCCTCACAATTTATTATCTGTAACGAAGATGCAAAATTCAGGTTTCAAAATAGTCTTTGATAAAAGGAGTAGAAGTCCTGAAGTGTGGTAAGGCTGTTATGACTGGTAAGTCAATAAATAATTTAATAGCAATTAAATTTGTGGTAGACAATAATAGAAGTATAAAACAGGTTTATAATACTGTAAAGAATACTTATGAAATATGGCATCAGCGTTTGGGTCACATAAGTAAAAATAAATTTTTAGAACTTAAAAGTAAGCAAATGATAAATGATTCTGAATTAATTGTTTCTGTTTTACCGAATGATAACTTATGTGAAGCCTGTATTAAAGGTAAACAAACGAGATTGCCATTCAATAAGTGCAAAGATAAAAGTTTTATTAACAGACCTTTATTTGTAATACATTCTGACCTTTGCGGTCCGATCACTCCTTCAGCAATACAAAGTAAAAATTATTTTGCTTCATTCATAGATGAATATACTCATTACTGTGTAACATATCTGATAACATTGAAATCAGATTTATTTTCGGTATTTAAAGATTTTGTAGCGAAGAGTGAGGCTCATTTTAACTTAAAATTGTTAATCTGTATTGTGATAATGGTAGGGAATACCTATCAAATGAAATGAAGGTTTATTGTGTTGAGAAAGGGATAAGTTATCACCTGACGGTTCCACGTACCCCACAATTAAATGGTGTCGCGGAACGAATGAATCGGACCATTACCGAGAAAGCTCGGTCAATGATCGCTGGTTCCGGATTAGAAAAGGTATTTTGGGGTGATGCAGTTTTAACTGCTACATATTTAATAAATAGAACCCCGACTAGAGCATTAAACCAAAATAAAACACCATATGAATTGTGGTACAGTAAAGGCCACAATTAAAGTATTTGAAAGTTTTTGGGTCAACTGTTTATGTTCATAACAAAACTAGTAAATCTAAATTTGATGAGAAGTCATCAAAAGGAATACTGGTAGGGTATGAACATAATGGTTATAGAGTGTGGGACGTGGAGACAGAAAAATACGTCATTGTAAGAGACGTAATAGTAGACGAGTCAAATTTCTTAAACTCAAGGCCCCAAAGATATGTAAAACAGAGTAAAATTGATGTTTCTGACTGTAGTTCAAAATCAATAGACTCACAAAAATCTAGATATGTAAAACAGAGTAAAATTGATGTTTCTGACTGTAGTTCAAAATCAATAGACTCACAAAAATCTAGATATGTAAAACAGAGTAAAATTGATGTTTCTGACTGTAGTTCAAAATCAATAGACTCACAAAAATCTAGATATGTAAAACAGAGTAAAATTGATGTTTCTGACTGTAGTTCAAAATCAATAGACTCACAAAAATCTAGATATGTAAAACAGAGTAAAATTGATGTTTCTGACTGTAGTTCAAAATCAATAGACTCACAAAATCTAGATATGTAAAACAGAGTAAAATTGATGTTTCTGACTGTAGTTCAAAATCAATAGACTCACAAAAATCTAGATATGTAAAACAGAGTAAAATTGATGTTTCTGACTGTAGTTCAAAATCAATAAACTCACAAAATCTGATAGTGATAAATCAGAAAAACTGAATAGTGAAAATTCAGACAAACATATCAAAGTTGATGACTTAGAGTCAAAATCAATTAAGGATGGGGATAAATCAATTCAAAAGAGACCCTATCTGAGCCTCGAAGGAGTGAGGGATTAAAAGCGTAAACATATTTCTTACAATGAAAATGAAATAGTAGACGATTATATAATGTGTGCACAATCAATCATTTGTAAAGTTCCTACATCTTACCAAGAAATTAAATTTAGTAATGATAGGGATAAATGGAAAATTAAAGAAGAAATTTATATGAGGGTTCCTGAGGGAGTAAAATGTAAAGAGAATTATGTTTGTAAACTAAATAAAGCCTTGTATGGTCTCAAACAAGCAGCGCGTTGTTGGTTCGAAGAATTTGAGAAGGCTCTTAAAGCAAAAGGTTTTAAAAATTCTCCTGTAGATAGATGCATTTACATTTTGAATAAAGGAAATATTTTGAAAAATATTTATGTACTATTGTATGTAGATGATTTAATGATTGCTACAGCAGACATTAAAGCTTTGATTGATTTGAAAAACTATTTAATGAGTCATTTTGACATGATTGACTTAAATGAAATAAAATTATTTTTGGGGATTAGAGTTACGCGTAAAGATAATAAAATTATACTTGACCAAAGTGCTTACATTGAGACAATTCTAACAAAATTTAATATGAGTGAGTGTAAACCTGTGAAGGCACCACTTGAAGTTAAATTAGATTATGAAGCTCTTAATTCAGATGAAGAGTATGATGCGCCGTGTCGAAATCTCATTGGTTGCCTGATGTATGTTATGGTGTGTACTAGACCAGATTTAAGTACATCTATAAATATTTTAAGTAGATATACAAATAAAAATAATAAAGAATTATGGGAATGTCTGAAAAGAGTGCTAAGGTATTTAAAAGGCTCAAAAGACATAAAATTAACGTACATCAAAGGCAACTATAATGATATTTTGACAGGTTATGTAGACTCAAGTTGGGGAGAAGATGATATTTTAAGTAAACGTAAAAGTACAACGGGTTATGTATTCAAACTTTTTGAACGTTGTACAATATGCTGGAATACAAGAAAACAAAGTTCTGTAGCAGGCTCTGCAACAGAGGCTGAGTATATGGCTTTGTATGAAGCAGTAAAAGAAGCTTTGTTTTTAAAATCATTAGTTTCTAGTATAGATTTAATAATTTCAAAAGAAATAATTATTTATGAAGATAATACTGGCTGTATTAGTATTGCTAATAATCCAGCTAGTCATAAACGATCCAAGCATATAGACATAAAATATCATTTCTCCCGAGAGCAAATTGAGAAAATGTAATAATACTAAAACATATTTCAACAGGTCAGCAATTAGCAGATATTTTTACAAAACCTTTATCAGGGCCAAGGTTTGTAGAACTGAGAGCTGGACTGGGATTGGAATAATAGATCAAGTTTGATGTCTCACTTAAATTTAAGAAAATAATTTAATTGATTGTTATTATCAAATAGATATTAAGATTTATGTTTGAAATTATGTTTAAAGAGAGTGACTGTGACATTGTTTTTTCCTGGGTTTTTCAAATGTCAAATACAACTAGTGTTGGGTCTTATGTATTTCCCAGAAGGCATGAAAAAGGAATATCTAAATTAACTTATAGTTATATTCATATTATAAAATATATAATTATAATCGTATTATAATACTTATGTTATTGTTAAGTTATGTATTCTAAAATTATTGATGGTATTTGGGATACCCTGATGTAATTTTGAGGGGGCGTATTGAAATATGCGTCATTAAATATTTGTTCTGTTAATAACGACGCCAAGAATATTTACAAAATTATCAGTGCTATCCAATACCCTAGTTATTGTTTATAAAATCATATAATAAGTGTTTTACTGGAATGGATGTTTATGAGTTTAAGAAAGAGAGCACAAAGCAATAAATTAGTATGGAATAGGATACATGTAATATATTATACACAATAAGACTATACATGAGTCAAATTGTTTACTTACATATTTCTGGTTTAGTTTTTAGTTAGTCGAGTATAAGAGCTCTTAAGATGATATTCTTTTTCACTGCGTGAAATAAATTGATATCTTTCTAATTATTTTTATTTAAACCATACCAATCAATACCTATAAACTTAAATCTTCTCCTCCAAATATTAAAAATGCCAAAGGATTTGCCAGGTGACCAAACACTACTCGGTCACTGAATATTGTGGACAACCCTCAATGGAATACGTTACGCAAAAATAAAACAAGAGCTGTAACCATTGAGTTCCACGAGAAGTTAATAGAAAAAATCTAATCCTAGAACCTAATTGTTACCAATCCTCAGTCAATATCAACTCCTTTTCTACCCAGGTCCCATCCCAGCGGCTCCCTCCATCAAATCCGTTTTCAAACAAACAAAAGCTTTTCCTCCAAACATATTTACCTCTTTCTGAAGTAATTATCTCTGCAGGTCACATAACAGTCGCATTGCTCACGACTAAAAACATAAGTTCGATTTTACTTGGAATATACGACGTTTCATCTTCCCCAGATGTTAGAGAACGACTCCAGACCTGCATCGAGTAGTAGATGCAGAAGACGAAAAACTCTGCTAGACGAAAATTTTAACTGTGGATTGAAAATTATATCCAAAGAAGAGTTCTCTGGAGGGCAAAATTATCCTTCAGCAGAAGCAACGGCTCCAACGGAGCCTCAATCAAATCCTAAGGTTTTCACAAAACAAAATTGTGGTTTGGAAGATATGTCATCTCAAACCACATAACTAAGTGCAATAAGTTTGTTCAAGCAAGGACTCGTTAAGTTTTATGCTAACTGCAGATTTCCGTGTAGACGGACAACTTTGTGAACAACGACTTGGGGGGTAAATGATAAACCGGAGTGGGGTAGGGGAAGCGATTTACAAATTACTCCCTAAAAGATTTACTTATGTAACACCTGTCGTTTTTAGTTACGTAGGTCGATATTTTTTAATTTAAAAAAGAAAGATAATATGAAAAAAGGTTAGAAGTATAATTTCTTATTTATTTTAATAATTCAAAGTGAAAATTTAATAAATTCTTAAATAAAATTAATTTACTTTGCAGTTTAGTTATTTTTTGTGTTTAACGGTAGGGTGCAGCAGTTTTATTTAAAAAATTACAAGTAGTTTGTTGGTTGTACTGGACGTAGTTTTCTAGTTTCAAATTATCCACCCCACCCGCCCCTTATCAAAACAAAAACATTCTAAAACTTGTATTATACTCCAGTCTATAAATGCGTCTATTAATAGTCAACTTTATTTGAATCGACCCCGGTCGACCCTATTAATGTCGCTTTTAGGTTGATTATGTATTAAATCGAGGAAAATAATTTAGTTTCGTTTTCACTTGTCTAAAGTATGGCAGCCTACGAATCACGTTTTCTGGACCATTAACATTATTTATAAAACGTGCATCAGGTTAGAACTCGAGAAGCTTAGAACCTTTAGCTTGTTTGCGGTGCTTTTGTTGTGAGTTATCAAAGTTTGAAGCCTAAAGAAATCGCTTCAATTTACAACTTTCCACGCTCATTTACATTTAAGGGGGCCGAGTTTCTTGGATATATCGAGGTTTTATGAAATTAATATTATAACTTTGCAATTTCAGAAACTATTCAAAGAAAAGGTTCCTATTAACAGCAGGTAAAAGATATCGTATCCAAAGCTTAACACGCAGCTATGCAGAGATAGCGAAACATATTATAATCCAACTAGGAGCCGCTGATAATAATTATTTCAACATGAAAAGTTTAGTGCCAGATACCGGGTGCCCGATTATTATAATTGGCGATTGTTACGAAAGTTACGAAATCCCAAATGGTATTAATAAAACCGTTTAAAATAAATGAACAATATTATTTAATTATTTCGTGAATAATACAGAACCCTCTTAAATTATTTCATTTGAAAATTTAATTTGGTTAAAACAAAAACCTTTAAACTTGACTAAGATGGACGTTATATGGAGAATTTTGTTAGGGGTTGCTCTAGATGGAATTTGTTACTTCCACAAGTGTAATTTTACTTCGTTTACATAGAAATTTAAATATTTATTTAGAATGCTATTGCTGCAATCCTTTGAAAAGAAAATATTTTTCTTAAATTAGAAAACCCGAGTTAATTGCATCGTTATATCCAATGAACTAATTTAATTCAGCGTCATTGGCGGAACAATAAAGCGGAAGTAGAAAACATTTTCTTAATAAACTTGATTTTATAATTTATTAAATCACCTCCGCGATTTGCTAAACTTAATTAACATTTTATAAACCTGCATAAATCGAGACCTAACATTTGTCTTACAAAATTACAAATATTTCATCGGGGACACAAAAATATTTGTAAGGGTTGCCCGAATAAATCACACCGTCTGACGATGTCAAAAGGTAGTAACTACTATAAAAATTAAAATTACTAAATCATCTGGGCTAAGAAATTTTTGATGGAATCCTCCTTGGCAAATTAATTAATAGCGAACAAATTTGAATGGCTTTTGTGTTAAACCTCGTTCAAAAACGGATTGTTTATGTAAATTTTATTTAAAATTCGTTTAAAATAAACATTTTGTCAAGCAAAATTACATATTTGTAAACATTTAAAATAATACAAAAAAGAACTTAACCCATTTTTAAGCAATATCGCACAATTATGCAAAGTGGATATTGAATTTCCATAAAATCTGGCTATGAAATATGCCCATCGACAACTTCATGTCGAAAACGTGCTCATTTTCAATCAGTATAAAATTAACATTAATAACATGAACAAAAAAGCAATTTCCACTTAACGATTAAAAGTGAGAACAATCAGAAACGTATTTTTCCGCATTTACAAAAAAAATGCGTTAGTTTATTATGTAAAAGACAAAAACCGAAATAAAACACAAAACAAAGAAACACATTTTCATTCTTTCGCGTTGTTACATCAAGAGAGTTCAGACAATGGTCAAGTAAACGTTTCAGGTGCCGCATTTAAAGGTTCGATAAGACTTATACGGCCCTTGGGTAACAAGTTTCCCACCAAAGGCTGTAAAAACAAATACGGCCGTATCAAAAAGGCAAACACAAAAAATTTATCTTCTAAGGGATGGTCAGAGCACAAATGCGATTTTAATTCATTAGCCTGACCCATTTGCAATAAAAAAATTAATCGATTTATCAGGTAGGCAATTTAAATAAATATTTATTCAGACTTAAAGTGGGTGGGAAATCGGGTGATTTTAATTTCCCCAAGTGTACAGATGGCTTTTGCAAGTTTAGAATTACATGTGCTCATCTCAAATACACTGCAATGGTTAAACCAATCATTTGCTTTGCTAATTCTAGTATAATTCTCTTATGTTTGTATTTTGTTAATAAGTAGAAGTGTTGACATACACGAATACGATTGCGGTTGAGCGCGTGTCATGTGGATAAATTGAAAACTGACGTTAGTTACGCTTCAAGATTTTCTTCTGGAAATTATACAGATGACTGAAAACCTGATGGATAAGAATGTTTCATAACTTTTTCCTCTCAACGCTTGGGACGTATATCACTGCAATGTAATAAATTCTATAAAAAAAAGTAATATTGCAAAATATGCAAGGCAAGCAAGCACGTGAGATTTCATTTGGAGAACATTACTATAGCCAGGTTTGACAGTCCAGTTTCCTTGCTAACCCCAACTCTCCAGCATTTCGGAATCTATTTTTAATTAATTTAAAAACTTTTGAGTTTTTTCGCGCTTTAATATAATCACCTGGCGCCCATTAAGATCTAAAAATAGAGTATGGGTGTTGTCAAAGCGACAGAAGTAAGTAAGAAGAAGATAGAGAGAATTAGTCAAGATGGATTAGTGAAAAAGTTTTCTGAGTGATTTGCACAATTTCTTGCCTGCCATGTAAGTGAATGGCGTGATTAAAGAGTATGTTCGTACTATGTAGTTACTAGTTGTTATCGTAAACTTCGAAAAATTTTCAACAAAATAATTTAATGACTATAAATTACGTCGATTCAGCTCAAAACATTAAAATTTTCCGAAGTAAACACTCACACATGAAGTGTAAGCTTGAAAGTTTTAAGAAATGGATGGAAAACTTATAAATCAGCAACTTTTTCATTTCTTAAAAACTGGAGCTTTTAAATTTATCGGCAGCAATTAATCCTTACAAAGTATAGCAATATTAAAATTTTAAATGTTTTTGTTTTCGGGATTATCGAAAAAAAAATTTGCAAAATATCCTACACCAATTTTACAGCTTTTGAAATAACATACAAAAAATTAACGACTTATTTTTTGCTGCAAAACAGAACAGAAGAACTAAAAATCGACTCGTCGTAGTTTATTTATTACTGGAAGTTTGCTACCACTGAATATTATAAAAAAGATCGAGTTTTCCCGTTATGTTTTATTTCAAAACAGAATAAATTATAAATGGAAATTTTTGCGAGATCGCTACAAGTTGAAAAGCTCTGTAGATATGTAACTTTTCATTCAATTTCAGTTTCATCAGGATCAAACGGATCAAGGTATGACCAGGGGAAGCTATGCATGGTTGATCAGGTGTAAATAAATCTGTAAAATAAATAAATAAATCTTCTTTCTTCAATTTTGGTTTTAAAAAATCTAACCCCACTTTATCGGTAACCAAGAGAATTTTTACGAAAACTTTGACAAGTTTTCCATCACGCCATTCTTCATCGTTATAATAAACCGATAGAACTTTACATCAATTATTATTATTATGACATTGAGTAAAGAACAAGGGTCATATAGAGTGAGCTTGTTAGTTGTCACTATAATTTCCAATTAAGGAATTAAAGTGAAAATCCAATATACCTAATAGTTTCAGTAGGGATTACTAGGCTTATGTAGTACAAATAAAAACACTAATGGAATATAAATTTGATAAGAAGGAATTAGGGAGTTGGAGAGAAATAGTTTGCTCTACTTAATTTCAAATGAACTGAGTTGGTTCAAACACCATAAAAAGAGTTGAAGAAGAACGCTGAAAGTTACCAAGTTTCCCCACTGTATTATATTTAAATTCGCAGTTTTCTAATGTCGTCCGGAAGTGGAAATGGTTTCGCACAGATAAACTTAGCTATGTATTTTAAAATTAATTTTTTTGTCAGTTTAAAGTAGAAGGAGGCTTCAGGAGCGAACTAGTACCAAAACTTTGGTACCTGCCACCGATCGCCTGTCGTGTGCGGGACACCTTAAACTGACGAAAAAAATTAATTTTAAAATAGCAATTTATCCGCGCGAAATCACTTCCGTTGCTAACTTCGACGACATCGATTTCTATTATAAATCATCCTGCGTCATCTGTATAATTTGTGATAAGCAACTCTTCGTAAACGATTTTTCTTTATTAAGTGAATTTTGCAAGGAGTAGATTAATTTAATAGCTGACACATTTTGTACAAACACGCAATCAAGACAAAATCAATTTATCAAATAAAATTGATATGCTAATTTTTAAATTTCTCCGCTTTTTTACTACTACTATTCTTAATTTTCATCAAACAAGAATAATTAAATTAAGTGGCATATTTTACGAAATTAACTAATTCATTTTTCGAGTACTTAGTGCTACTAAAACATTTAAATGAGCCAAATTTAGCTTTTAAAAATTATTTTAATACGTAGCTCATTTAGAAAAATTCAATAACATTTTTTTCGCTTTTTACGTAAAATGTAATGTAACGAGAAATGTTTGGAGATATTTGGAGAAATAATTAATTGCGCCAAGAACGGCGAGTTATTAAAATTTAATAAAATTCTTTAACTTTACATAGCAACGCATTGGGCAAATCGAGCAGTAAAATCCAACTAATTACACGAAATTGTACGTTAATTTTGTTGACTATATATTCAGCAATAACCACTTCCCTATTCAATTAATTTCTTGAACCATTTCATGTCATAAATTACAAATAATGTTTTCCAAAATAGTTAGTTTTACGAGCTACCAGCTTCATAACTTAATTTTGAAAATTCATAGCATCATGTTACATTGTTTAAATCGTTTCACAGTTAAATTTATGTTAAAACTAATGGAAGTTAAAATGACTTTGACTTTTTATAAAAAAAATTTGGAGGTGCCGGGCATCGATCCCGGTACCTCTCGCATGCTAAGCGAGCGCTCTACCATCTGAGCTACACCCCCTGTTGTATACAATCCGAAAATTGATCCACGCACTGTTCAAAATATCGAAAACTAGATCACCTTTCACCAAAAAGTAAGATTAGCTTGTACACCAATGGTATGTATTTGCGTTCAATTATTACACAAAACAAACTTGTATTTTAAGAAACTCCCCTTATTTTTCGTTCTACCATACAATTTTTTTTTCTGTACCAAATTTTCGTTAGAATAAATTGTTGGGTAAAAAAGTTGCAGATTAAGAAACTTAACGTTAACTTTTGAATAACTTCAATTTCAAGTTATGCTTGGCCGAAAGGAAAATTTTGTTTCATTTACGCGGATGAAGTTAATTGGCGCATTTTTAAAGTTTAGTAAAATTTGAAGACACGAACTGCGTCGAGAAACTTAAAATGTAGTCCTGTTAGGAATAGTTCGTCCCCTGTGACGTTTATGCGATGAACTTTGATCTTTCCCATGTCTGGACTAAGGAATTACATTAAAGGTTACCGCGAATACGACGTCAAGTAGTTGATTTTGCAATATCCGTCGATAAAATCGGATATTAGAATTCCAATTGCAATTTTATACATTTCGAATGACGACTTCTGCACTGAACCACCTAATAGAGCAACTGCAAATAAATAATTAACAAGTTGGAATGGAAAATAATTAATAAAAATTATTGTAAATTCTAATTCAGAACAAGGACCACAATCTACTGCATTGATTCCAAATACCAAATTCATATTGGTTGAATTTCATATTAGATAATATAATATATATTCTAATTACGGATTTACCTTTGTACTCCTTGCACATAGTTCTGAAATTTAATCTAAAAATAACTTCACGTATAGCATACTTAATTAAAAAACTTCTCTTACAAAATTAATTGCCACTTTTAATAATTTTTCAAGCAAGTAATGAAGATCTGAAAAATATAAACATGAATGTCTTACAGAATGTTTGAATAAGCTCAGTGTTTTTAAACCAAATTAAAAACACACACCGAAAAGTAGAACAAAAATGTTAGTGTAGTAGGTACCTACTTTACAGTTAATATTGGTAGTATAATTTATATTTTAAGATCTGGGATAAACCCAGCCTAGATTCACTTATAACTCAATTGTAGTTACTTCCCTACTAAATGTAAAGGACTAACAGGATTTCAAAGAATCTTCCAAAAGAAGTTTCCCGCGTTTTTCAGGTTTTCCTTCATTAAAATTGATCATTTTTCCTAACTTTTCAAAACTTGGCAAACAAAAATCAAATATGGATTAATTATTATACCAAAAATAGTCGAATTAAACAAAACAGCAAAATTATTTAACCAAACAGTTGCATTTTTGGACAAAGTAGTAACTTTTTTTCTATAAAACAGTTGAATAATTAGAACCACACAGCAGAATAATTGAACAAACAGCTGAATTTATTAATTAAAGCAGCTGAATTATTTAAACAGAACCGTTGCACTTTTATTATTTTGATATTAGCTTATTTCATAAAACAGTCGAAGTGTTGAATCAAGAATAATTGAATTGTTTAACAAAAAAATAAATGAATTATTAAACAAAAACAATGAAATTATTAAACTAAAAATAATTGCATTGTTGAACAAACCAGTTGAATTACTGAATCAAACAGCTGAACTATGTATCTAATAAAACAGCTAAGTTATTGAACAAATATGAAGGATAATTGAATTGTCAAAAAAACAAGTGAATTATTGAACCAAAAAATTTGTTTGTGAACAAATATTGAATTAATGACAATTAAATTGTTGAATCAAAAACAATTAAATTATTAAACTAAAAACGATTGAATTATAAATCAAAATCAATTTATCAAAAAGATATTTGAATTGTTGAACGAAATAGCTGAATTATTGAACAAAACAGATGTATAGTTGAATCAAAGATAATTGAATTGTTGAACTAAAAACAATTGAATTATTCAACCAAAGACAATTATATTACCAAATCAAAAATAATTGAAATACTGAACAAAGCAGTTGAATGATTGAATGAAACAACTGAATTTGCAAACTGAAGAATTATTGAATAAATATGAAAGATAATTGAATTGTCGAACAAAAAACTAGTGAATTATTAAACCAAAAACAATTTATTAAATTATGAAACTAAAAATAATTGAATTGGTAAACAAACAAGTTGAATTATTGAACCACACAACTAAGTAAATTAATGATAAAACAGCTAAATTAGTGAACAAATGTTGAATCAATGACAATTAAATTGTTGAGCCAAAAACAATTAAATTGTTAAACTAAAAACGATTAAATTATTAAACCAAAATCAATTTATCAAATAATAAATATTTGAACGAAACAGCCGAACTATAGAATAAAACAGTTGAATTGTTTAATCAAAGATAATTAAATTGTTGAACTAAAAACAATTGAATTATTCAACCAAAACAATCATCATCATCATCATCAATTGCACGTGTAAGACCGCGGTCCGTTACGTCACTCATAATTGATCTTGTTTTTGACAAAACAATTATACTACCAAAATAAAAATAATTGAAATACTGAACAAAGCAGTTGAGTTATTAAATGAAACAACTGAATTATCAAACAAAACAGCTGAATTATCGAATAAAACAGCTGAATTACTGAACAAATATGAAGGATAATTGAATTGTCGAACAAAAAACTAGTGAATTATTAAACCAATTAAATTATGAAACTAAAAATAATTGAATTCGTAAACAAACTACAGTCCTCACAATATGAAAAGCCCGGTGTAATTTTCAGGTAATATTTGCTTGTAATTCTTTTTATTTGAGGGGTGGGGATTTTTGTATAAGGTACATAATCTTCAAACACTTTAGTTGTTATTGAGTGTCTGCAAGTTTTATATTTTGAATTATTTATAGCATAATTGTGTGAAAATGCCAAAAGCGGCAATTTGACCAAATTAGAAAAGGAAACAATTTTAACTTTACGAAATGAAAATAAAAGTTTTACGTATATTAGCAAAAAGTAGGGTGCAATAGAGGTTCGGTAAGCCGTTTTTACAAAATTTGATAAAACCAGCGTTACAAAGCCACTTGCAAAGGACGACCGCCACGGAAGACTACGCCAGCTCAGGGCCGCGTTCTTCGTCGATTGTTAACGAAAAATCGCTTAAAACCTGCCGACAGCTAAGAGATAAAGTAAAGGATTAAATTGGTGTAAATTCAAGGGTAAATACTATCGCAAATCGGTTAAATGAATTTGATTTAAGAGCTTATTCGCCTATTAAAAACCAATTCGAACCAAAGCAATGACAAAAATGACTGGAATTTGCAAAAAATACGCCAATTGGACTGCAGAAGATTAGAGTTGTGTAATATTTTGCGTTGAGTCAAAATTTTACTATGCGGTTTCGGTGGCAAGCAATATGTACGGCGCTATAAAATGAAAAATTAAGTGAACGGTGTACAATTAAAATAATACGTGGCAGAATCGGTTTAATGGTCTGGGAATATTTTTCCCAACACGGATTAGGAAAATTACAAATTACAAAAGAAACCCTTATTGCCGACAGGTACATTAACATTTTGAAAAAAAATTTAGGACCATCTGTTTTACAATTATACGCAGATATTGAGGAATGGATTATTTAGCAAGACAAAGCACCTTGTCATACGGCTAAAAAGTATGGCATATTTTTTAAATAATTTTTTTTGAAAATTCCGAATTATTTTATGTTTCTTATACATATTTAAAACAATTTATTGCAAAATATTTAACTATTAACTTGTTTATGTGTTACAGGTAAATGAATACTTTTACGTAACGATATTTTTACACTGGATTGCTGTGGAAACTCCCTGATTTTAACCCTATAAAAATTTATGGGTCATAATAAAAGACATGTTGTTAATACAACACCAAAGAATGTGTTAGAGCTAGAGCAGTCTTTAAATTTTGCCTGGAACAATAATTTAACACCAGAATACCTGACGCGCTTAACGTCATCAATGCCTAATCGTTTACCAGATGTAATAAAGCCAGAGGGCCATACAAAATATTAATACCTTTATTTGTGTACCTTTATTAATGGTGCATATAAATTTTTTAATAATAAATTTTTTAACATCAAATTATGCAAATTTATTGTAATCGCCATAATTCGAAAAACATGAATTTTGCTTCATGAATTCAATTTTAAAGTTTTATAAATTTATTTCATAAATTTTGTTAATATTATACATTATTATTGTTAATATAATAATAAATATTTAAAGAATTCAAATTACACATGAAAAATTTAACACATCAGGAAATAAAAGACCGATTAATTTAAATTTCGCGACCGGGCTTTTCATATTGTGAGGACTGTAGTTGAATTATTGAACCACACAACGAAATAAATTAAAAAAACACCTAAATTAATGAACAAATGTTGAATCAATGACAATTAAATCGTTCAACCTAAAACAATTAAATTATTAAACTAAAAACGATTGAATTATCAAAAATCGATTTAACCTATAAAAAATACTTGAATTGTTGAATCAAAGATAATTGAATTGTTGAACTAAAAACAATTGCATTATTCAACCAAAAACAATTATATTACTAAAAATTGAGATCGTAACCATTAGTTGAATTGTTGAACCAAACAGCTGAATTGTTGACAAAACAGTTGAATGTATTAAACAAAACAGTTGAACAAAATAATCGCATTGTTGTACCAAAAACGACCCAATAATTAAACGAACACCTATAAAATTATCAAATCAAAAATATTTGAATTGTTTGAATGTGCATTTAATGATTGAACTAAATAACTGATTTATTGAACAAAACAACTAAATTATTAAATCAAAAAGATTTGAATTGTTAAACAAAGTAACTGAATTATTAAACTAAACGGTCGAATTATTGAACAAAAGTTGAATTATTAAAGGAAAAATAATTGAAATACTAAATTATTGTACCAACAGCTGAATTGATTAAACAAATCAGTTCAATTATTAAACAAAACAGTTGAATAATTGAACGAAATAGTTGCATTTTTTAACAAAACTTGCAATATGAAACCAAAAGCGACTGAATTATATTAATTTAAAAATAATTGAATTAGTAAACCAAAAGCAACTAAATTTTCAAACTCAAAATATTTAAATTGTTGAATAATCCAGTTAATTATTGAACCAAATTCAAATTAGATTTTGAAAATTGTTTGCCAATAAAATTGTGTGCAAATAAAAAAGTTTAAAAAAAACTTTAAATAAGAAGATAAACAAAAATTTTAAATTTTAATAATGTCGAGTTGAGAAATTGATTTATTAAAAGTTGGCAAAAAACAGCAAAACTTCAAAATACGCCAGTTGCAAAAGGCCAGCAATGAATGCAGACGAGAAGCTGTGTTGGTTTAGTAAAGACATTTTTAAAAATAAGTTTAAAGTTGAATAAATAAAAATTAGAAAGCTCAAGTTGAATAAATAAATGGTGTTAAAATAAATAATTTAAATAATTGGATTTAAGGGTTAATGAATGGCGCGACTGCGATTTACTAAAAAGTTTTGCAAAGATTTACAGTATTTTATGAATGGAGCAAAGTGTACGAAAAAGAAAATGGAACAAAATGATAAAATGAACATTTTTAAGCGGCCAGCAACACTGATTTTGAAGAAGCAAATATCTGGAATTCAACAGCTACCGGAAATCAACAAACAAATACGGTAAAATTTTAAAAACATAATAACAAACTTTTATTAAATAAAAAAAAATACATTCACAAAATTTTAAAATTAAAACAACAGTAGTCACATCAACTTATAAAATTTAGTTGATGATGATTGTGAAAATTCATTTTTATAATTTGAAAGGGGGTAATTTTAAGATTGATTTTATTTTGGAAACTGTAAGATTTTTGGTTCGACTTGGGCACAAAATTTGGAAATATTTCGGGAGGCCTAGATCCTGCAGTGAAAAAACTTGATTGCATGGGGATGATGATTGTTCCAAATCTTTAAGAGTTTAATAACCACTTTTCACGAATCGCGTACAACATAATTATCATCTAATTTTACGTCGAGCAATCAAAAATCTGAAATCAATGAAATTGTGTGTAAAATTGTAGCATTTTTCATTACATTTCCCGGAGGCAACAAAAGCTGTTTTAATAATTTGAAACAATTTTGCACACTAAATTATAGACAATTTCTGCGCAGAAACGAGTTTAGAACTTTGCGCAGTGCGTACTTCGTTCTGTGTAGAAACAATCGACAATAGGTTTCGTTTTGCATCCTTAGTGTTATTCATAGCCATCGTGTTAGCCCGTAGAGTAACGTTTAGAGTCGATCCGTTTCGATGGTTACGAATAACACTTGGAATACATAGAATAGGCTTTAATTTAGTACAAAAACTTGTTTCAAATATCAAAGCTACCGAAGTCATGAGTCCATCAGACATTTGTTGAACATAACATGTTTTCTGCAATTAAATTTCGACCAATTACATGCCTTAATCGACATTAGCGCCGTAAGTCCGTAAAAGGATGTCGGGAAGTGTTTATACTGGGTAAGTAGCTATCAAAAGCGAAACTGTGCAACGCGTGGATATTATAATAATAATAATAACATTTATTGTATTAGCAGTTTACAACAACAATATAAGTATATCTATATATGTATATAAAGAACAATACAAAAGGTCAAATACATGGAAAATTCATGATTATAAATTTAACCTGGATTTAGAATTTAGAGAAGTCGATAAGGGTGTTCAAAGCTCCACCTAGTAACTCTTCCTTAAATTTCTTCTTGAAGCCTATCGCCGATAGATTCCAATACTCCGTCGGGATGTTGTTGAGTAAATAGGCCGACAAGTACGAGAACGATTCTTCATACTTGGCTGTCCTGTGTTGTTGGATGTTGTATTTTCATGTCTAAAATTTTTTCCATGGATATCACGCCTCAATTGCAACTTATTATGAAGATAAGTAGGTTCCCTAGTTGTCTTTACTTTAAGTAAAGATGTACAAAAGTGCATAGTTCTTCTTTCACCCAGTTTTAAAATTTCTAATTTTTTATAAGTTGGCGTTATGTGCTCTTTATAATTTAACCCTGTGGCAAAGCGTATAGCACAGTTTTGAATTTTTTGCAGTTTATACTTATTTTCATGTGTTATGCAGGGTCCGTAGGTAGTGCTACCATAATTCAAGTGGCTAGTGACCAACGACTCCACCAGCATGAGTTTAACATCTCTTGGAAGAAGTTCTTTGAAAGCATTTAGTTGCCTCAACGAGCTATAGGCCTTTCTGGAAATAGAAGAAATGTGTTCACTAAATTTCAGAGATTTATCCATCATTATTCCCAAATTTTTTACCATGTGGGTTCTTTGTAGTAAGATGTTTTGTAGGTATAAATCGATATCACTTTCCAAGTTTGGCCCAAATTCCATGACCTGGGTTTTAGTTGGGTTTATTTTTAGGCTGTTGTTTTTTGTCCATTGCTCGATTTTACAGAGGTCACTTTGGATTTTTTCTTGAGCTGCTTTCTTTTCGCTTATTGGATAGCTGTATATTATTTGTATGTCATCTGCAAATTTATACATCTTGCAGAAGCGTGTAATCTTTGCTAAATCTGCTGTATATATTAAGAAGAGGCTCGGTCCGAGAATGGACCCTTGCGGTACCCCTGAGCTTAGTTTCTTCTTACAAGACACATTATCCAGATCCAGTCTAACATACTGTAGGCGTCCCACCAAATAGCTTTGTAGCCAATCATGTATGCTTCCTCGAAAGCCATACCAGTGTAATTTAGCCAACAGGCACTCCAGGTTAACACTATCAAACGCTTTTGACATGTCGAGGAGTACCATGGTGGTGTGCTGTTTTTGTCGATTGCGTTGATTATATCGTCAGTAATTGATGCCAGCAACGTACTAGTACTGTGGTTTTTCTAAAACCTGATTGTTCGGGCGGTATGATCTTATTATCCGTTAAAACTTGGCCATTTGTGTTATAAGTACAGACTCCGTTATTTTCAGTAGTATCGATGAAATCGATATAGGTCGCAAATCTTGAATTGATTCTACAGTTTTATTTTTGGTATTGGCTTAATTTGACTTATTTTCCATTCATCTGGTACTTGACCTATTTTGTATGAATGGTTTATCAGGTGCACAAGGGCTGAACTATCCATGGAATAATCAACTGCAACATTAATCCTGATATACCGTCAGAGCCTTCTAGATGTGGTTTTGTTTTAATATTATTATACCGAGTTCATCTTCTTCCACAGGGATAAACACAAATTGGGAGTCATTTCCTTCTGTTCTCCAATCTTTCATGTATAGTGGGCTTGGAGGGATGTGTGGGATAGAATCGATGAAGTGGTTGTTTATCATGTTAGGATCACAGAGATTTTTGGTATATTTCGATTGTTTGATTTGTTTGTCACATTCAATTGATTTACTTTAGCCCATAATTGTTTACTGTTGTTCCCAATAGTTCTAAACGATTCCGCATAAAAATGTTTTTTTGCTTGGATTTGTTATTATAATATGTGCGCTTAATGCAATATATTTTTCTGTCACCTTCACTTTGTGTTTTTGTATTTCAGAAAAGCGCGTCGTTTATCTTCTCTCAAATTGCACAGTGTTTGATCAAACCATTCTTGTTTACGTGGTTTCTTATCTGATAGTAAGATTTTCTTTTGTGGGGCATGTTTGTTATAGAGGAGAAGAATATTTTCTTTAAAATTTTAGCTTTAGCATTTATATCAGTAGCTTGGTATAGGTCACTCCAATTAATGTTCACCGCATCATTTCGAAGTGCATCAAGGTCCAATTTTTGAAGTTCCTGTATTTACGGTACATTGTGTATTTTGTAATTGAGGTCACCAATTCACAAAATATTAGATTATGATCAGCAATGGTGCTTTCCAATACTCCACTGCTATTTATTCCAAGTTCCTCATTAACTATTATAATATCGATTAAGGTTGAAGACGTCTCTGTTGTTCTTGTTGGATCTAAAATTAATTGTCTACAGCTATGGATGTGTAAAATTTCCTTTAACTGTTTTGCCTCAGGATAATCCTTTAATAGATTTACGTTGAAATCACCCATAATAATAAAATCGTTGAAACCATTTACTGCAAAGAAAGAGAGAATGTCATCAATGATTTGAATATTCATTGCGCCGAGTTAGGTTGCCTATATATAATTGCCACTACCAAACTTCGACCGTTTACAGTTAATTTCAAGATTAGATATTCGACTTCAGGATAATCATCATTTGGGAGATCTATGACTGTGTGAGGAATTGAATCTTTGAGGTAAGCTGCTACTCCGCCAGCTCTACTACTTCGATCTTTTCTTATTAGATTATAACCCTTAATATTAAAGCTATTATCCAAATTGGATGGGCTAAGCCATGATTCGCTAACACCAATTATTGAGTACTCATAGGTTGTAATGAGGTTTAAAATTTTTCAAAATTCTTTGGTAACGATCTAACATTGATGTGGCATAATTTAAACAAATCTTTTCGTGTTGTATTACTTACTTGAGTGTTTTTGTGGATTCCTTTTCTGCAATTTGTAGCGTTTTATCAACTTCAACTACAGGTTTTAATTGAGGATTGCTTTGATGGTTTTCTTGATGTATTTCTTTGCAAATTTTTATAACGTTATGATTTTTTACATTAATTTTTCTGCAAGGTCCGGGTAACTCCTCGAAAAAACTGAAACTTTTTTACAATAACACCTGTCGGCCATGTCTCGGGTTGGTAAACTAAGTTCGACAATCGTCCATCGAAACCTACTTTAAATGATTTGTTTGTGCTTGTATTTTTCTCATGCTTCTGTATCTCCTCGACCTTAAAATTATAATTCGGGTATTTAGTGGTTAGATAATTAACGATACCTGTTGTACTTGTATTTACACTCAGTCGACCTACGTACAACCACTGGTATGATGCAGCAGCCTCGAAACTATCATTTTCATTCCCTTCGCTTGGTGCTGTACCTCTTGTTGCCTTTCCTCTGTATTTTTTGTGGTTTCTAACCCTAGTCCATTCATTGTTTTCGTAGGCATTATTGATACCTTCTACCACTTCTTCTAGTGTAATTTTATTTGTTAGTTGTTGCGCGTTATCAACGTTTTTTTTTGGTTCCTGTGTTTCTTTGATTATCGTTTGTTTTGTATTTACATCTTCTTCGTGCTTTTCATTCGGTTTAGAAACTTGCTTTTCGATCGGTATAGCAGGTTTCTGGTGTTTTTTCTTGTTTACGAAAGGTTTTAAGGCCACGTTCACATCGATCGCGGTAATTTTTCTAGCAGCAGTTTATTATTTAAAGATTTTTCGTCGATTAGGTCTTGCATCAGCTTAATTTGCTGGCTTTGCATGCATATGAGTTCGCTGTGATCGCAATTCACCACAATTGGCGCACGTGTAATTTCATTCTTACATTTTGTCGCTATCCACTCTTGCAAAATTTTATTATCTTGATGTTTAGTTGTGAGTTTCCACTCACCATTATTTCTATCAATTCATCCTTGAGTAGTTTTTCAGTTCGTTGATTAATTTGGTTTCTTCCATTTTTATTGTTTATTATGTATTATATTAGAATTTGTAGGTTGGTAGTTGTACCTAACCTCAACACGTCTGCACGCCTTCACTGTCACAAGTACTTCTCTCAAAAAAAAAAAAAAAAAATTATGTTAGGCGTCTAATACTCTCGTGTCTTTACAAGTTTCTAGATAAGATAGAGAAACGCATATTGGGAGCACTCAATTTATATTGATAAAAAAAAATTATAATATTATGTAATCAACCCGAGATTCGTTGATACACACAAAAACTTTAATTTAATTTTTCCTTTTGCGCTTGTTTTATTTCCATGTTATTAAACTAACAAGCCATAAGATTCTCCAATAGGCCAACTACTTAAACCCACAATTAAGGGATTGTTATTTAAGGCATTAACCACATTAACAGAGCTAAGCTCGTTAGAAAGCTTCTAACGAGAACAAAAAGATTGCATTTTTACACAAAAGAGTGCGAAAATGTAAAAAATCTCATATAAATTGCAGTAGTACTTAATTTTCAAAATGATCCATAGATATGAAAATCATGTTGCAGCCATCCAAGCATTACGTGAGAATAAATACCGGTACATGCCTGCCCATGTCGATGAAGCATGATAATTGTTGTTAACAATGCTATCACGCATATGTATCGTTTAATTAAAGCTGCAATAGATTAATATAAAAGTCCAATTGCAAAAACTTGCAAACATTTAAAACTAAAACTACAAGTTTAAATTAAAATGGGAAATTTATAACGCAAACGAGATTCTACAAATTTGTTAAGAAATAAAAAAACGTAGAATGTATTCCTTCGCATTATTATTCTCCAACAAAGGTTTGTTAATGGATGAGTCCACCCACACCGATCTTGTAATTAAAAGGGTCTAATGAATTGAAAACTAACATCCTTGTCGAAGCTCTGCCCACAATTCGATAACAACGGCTCCAAATACAGGTTATCAATTCGGCAATGCGATTTCAAGATGAATAAAATAAATTGTGTGGTTGGTTGTGATAATTTTAGCATAGATACTTTTGTTGTGCCCTTAGTCGTTTGTCACGCTTTGTGTGATTCACATCGCCGCTATTAATGGATAACTTGGTTTAATTTCCGAGTTAAAATTAAAAATTCTAATAATTTATGATCGCTTATTTTTTTGTCTCTGCATATAACTGCAAGAGCGAGTGTGTTAGGGAAGTGCATAACTGTTATAAAGTAGTTAATAATAACTCATAGGTATGACTCATGGCCACGTTTTCGGTGGTTATCAAACTACCGTGAGTATAAACCTATCGATAAAGTGATCATTCTGTCAAGGATGATAATAAATCTAGCTGCCAGAACAACGAAATGGCTTAATGGCAAAATGTGTGTAATCTTGAGCTGATCTGTCGGCACAGACTTACACTTACAAATCAGTAGTAAGTAACGACTAACTTGTAATTCTGTCTGACAGGTATATCCAGAATGTAAGAATAGCTTATCCGAAACGTTTTTTTTACAAAACAAAATTTTTTGAACGAATTTTTAAAAAAATTTGCTAAAATAACGAAACAATTTGGCGGTTTTTATTTTTCCAATGCTTTAAGATTTAGCATTGCTAATTTTTATCCAGACAAAAATTTCAACTGGAAATAGCAACACAATTTTACACTAAGTTTTCATATTATTTAAATCTTAGCAAATATTAATAATTTTAAAATTACTGCAAAAAACGCACGAATAAATTTGAATAATTCGAAACTTGCATTACAATTATATGCATTTAATTTTACGTTATAAAGCATCCAAACTGAAAGAAAGCTAATGCAAACTTATAATGTCTTAGTTTTGTAATTAAATTTCTCTATCGTACAGTTTTTCAAGTGCGGGTATGGAGTCGGAAAATTTCTTGAAGTGTTTTTGGGGTACCCTGAGAGATTTTAGCGGTATCGGCTTTTTATATCTTACATAAACGACATAAGTCCACCAAAATAACAATTCCGTTCATTTTATAGAGCCAACGACATTTTCCAAATAATAAAGAACATTCGGCGACTATCTCAACGACGTTCTAATTGTTTAGTATAATCGTTGACACATAAAGGGTTTATTTGTAGTTTAAACTAAAATTGTATAAATAAATGGCAACAAAGTAGCAACTTGCTTTAATTATTATGATGAAGGAAGTCTCCTCTAAACATTAACTTTCCTCGAGTTGTATGATGCAACAAGACAAACTTCCTAAATTAAACACAGTGATTTGTCTTCATAACTGGACGAGGAAAAATTTTCTATGAAGCCTGAGCAGTAGAAATAATTTTGAATCTCACTTGGGAAATGGGAGTTTCTCGCTAAACTGGTTCGGCTTTTATAAATTCTTAATTTTTATATAATCAACCCCACAAGGGTTGAAAGTTTCATTGGTGCAACTAAGTTTTCACGGTTTCTTAAAATATTTATGCATTTATTAAGAGCATGCGAGGATTCCATAATTGTCTACTGTTTTATAAACCGCATTGTTACATTTATTCTTTAGAACAAATTATTGCTTTTCACAAACCCACTATCCCTTTATTTTCGTCTTCTCTAGGGTAAAGAAATCGTGAATTATGTTTCTAATTTAGTAGCGCCACGAGCACTGCCTGAATAGTTTTTCGTGATGAAAGCTTTCGTGGATAATTTTTGATATAATGTCAGTTTGTGCGATGGCGAAGGGGAAATTGAAGTTCATGCGAATATCGAATTTTATCAAATTTAGTCAATTTGTGATGGATATTAAAATAATTTTAATCGTCCAAATCGATCAACGAAATTTGAAACGAAAGCAGAGACGGATTCGCCTAAAATTACATAAAAGCCTCGTCGGTGTTTCATTTTAAAGAATTTCTAGAGCGAATTTTCACTCCTCTGTCATTCCTCTCCTGTAAACAACAAATGTTTAGCCTGAAAAATTCGCGAATAAAGAAAACGCAATTAAAAGTACTTGTAGTGCGTGTAATGTGAAAGCTTGACACTTATTGCTTGTGTAAGAGTTTTGTTAAAAGTACAATTGGATATTGTTCGTTGCAGATCGTAATAAATACCACGAACATGAAGTTTGGAAAAAACGGAATTTATCGGCCACTTTGTCTTATTAAATTGTTACTAGACTCAAATGAAATTATCGATAACCTATATCAGAGTGAAGAGTGAGCGTGCGATGAAAATCGAACTAGGAATTAATTTACTTGGTATCCATCTATGTAACGTTATGTATTATCAAGTTAATGTGCTTACATAGTTGAAGTGTTTGTTTATAGTATCACGGTGCATGTTTCATGTTACCAAATAGTTTAATAGTTACAATACTTGCAGGAAGCGTTCCTCTTCCAAATGGATAATGTTCCTAAAAGGACAAATTGTTTGCATCAAAATGCAATAAACCAGCTTTCATTTCGTGCAAATCTTCCAAATTCTTGAAAAACAATCTAATATTTGCAAGTACGTGCTGCGATATTAAATATCCTCGAGTGATTTTCTTTACCAAAGTGGTAAGTTTAAGTGCATTTTATGTAAGCTTCAGTTTTCAACTTAATCATATGAAAAACGACACTTCCATCTCGAAGCTCAGAACTAACACTTGCAAGTTTCAAATAAAATTCAAGTAACTCCAGTGCAGCATCGATCGCAGAAAAATTCATTCTCATCTAAATGATAACAAAATGTGCCAAATGAAATGTTGAAGTGCTTCATATTTTTTAGGTAAGAAAACATCACCGTAAGTACTACAGAAGGTTCCTTCCGGAAGACTGTTTATCAAACTATCTCTTACATCTGTGCGATAACTTCGCCCTCCACTTTACAGACGAAAAAACAACTCAATCTAATTCCTGGCTTCCAAAATGTTTTAATTTGAAATTTTTTTTATGGATTTCCCGAGCGAGAAGAAGGCCATTAAGACGTTATCTTTCCGCTCCATTTGATATCGAAAATTGAACGATTTGTTAAGTGATTCATACATTGAATTTTTAATATTCAAATTTCTTATTGCTTTTTAATAGACCTTCCATCGACACGCGTTAATTACGAAATCAAAAGCTTGTTTCAAAAGAGCGCTGTAAGAAAAATCGATGTTGCAGGTTGGCGATATTAAACGAAACTGCGGTTTTGTTGAGTATTTTTTATTTATAGCCACTTTCTAACACTTTTGTCATTTACGTTTTCCACCTAATGGAATTCAGAATCGTAAAAGAATTCAAACCATTCACATACTAGAGCGAGAAAGGTATCGAACTGTAGAAATGGCATCTGTCGTTTACGACGTCGTTTTTGAAGTTAAGATTTCTGAGAGTTATGAGTTATTTACGGTGAAAGCAAAATTTAGATTTTACTCAAAATTGAATCAACATTAAATTTTAGCTTTATTGCAAGTATAAACAGGCTTATTGCTGATAACTCTTTGTTTTTCTTTAGTTTTAGCGAGAAAACGTACCACGCATTGTGGTGAAGAAGCTGATTCATTGAACTAATCAATTCTTTGTTAGGATTAGAGTCGAAATAGCGGAAGATTGTGGATTACTAACAGACTATAAAAATAGGATATCAAAGGGATATCCTTGGTCGCTTTGCTAAACGTAACAGAAAAAAAATTATCTAAATTAAATACACCATTATTTATAAAGAATAATTACAACTGTGAGAACGGCACTGGTCTATCATACTTGAATAGTAGAGCAAAACTTATACAAGATATATTTTAGGGTTTTGACGTCGTTTTATTCCAATTCTGCATCGATTATATTTGGCTCAAGTGTAATTCACCGTCCCCAAACTGCGATTTTTCTCTCACTATTACCCCTATCTTGAACTCATTCGAAGGAAATACGTAGGATCGCAGATGTGAAGTCTTTCAAAATTATGAAAGATATCACAGTAGTGAAAAAAACTGCCTCGGTATTGGAAAACAAAACATTAAATGTTTAAAAATTATGCAGAAATTTTACGATTTTCTCAGGGTTTCACAGGTATTTTTCAGAACCAGGAGATCTGAGATCTCCGCTGTCGGGATAAATTTTTTTAATGAACTCCATGCAGGTATCCTCCAAACAGTGCACGACTTGAATTTGACAATATGATCGAATGCAGCTGCAATGTACACGAAACGAAGCGAAGCTCGAATTTACATTGGCAAGACTCGTATTTTTAAGTAAGCACTAAAAGGCCAAATTAAGTTGTGGGACCTGGAAAAAGCTCATTTCACACAGGAAAAATGAAATATGTGGTTCGGGAATCGCAGATTAACAGATAGTCATATAATTTTACTGTAAAAACCACTTATCAAACTTGAAATGTTGTTTTCTCGAAACTACATTTTTCAAAACTCTATACACGATACTTCTTTATGAAGGGTTCTTTAAATGAAAAAACAGATACACAAATAACAAACATTTAACCGACAATCGGATTAACGTACATATCATCTGCGACAAGTGACTAAAGACAAAGCTGCAGAGTTCTTTTTACTCGTTCGTAAGGAAAGATTATATATTACAATTTTGCAAGATCCGATATCCGTGACTCGGATAATCGGGGTTTTATTATTTTACTGACGATAGAATAATCGTGTACTAAATGAGAATTATCAATATTAATGCGCATTCCCGATCAAACTATTTACAGCCCAGTAAGCTGTTAATGTCGCGATCTTGTAATTTCTAATATTATCCATCTTAACTACGCGGTAAAACTGAAGTATCCCAGCTTATGAGTTAATATATTGGTTTATCAGATGAAACCAACATTAAAAACTCGTTAGCTTGCTATCGACGTATAAACTAAGTAAAGCATGAAGCATACATAATAAGATCCTTTAAAATATGTTGCGAAAAAGTTGTAACATAAAATATTCAAAACACTTTTGCCCTGAAGTAGCAGCACATTTTGCATCAAAACACGTGTTAATGTAAAATATAAATTTAATATTCGCATTGGGTCACTTCCTTAATTATAAAAGTAAAAAGAATCTGAAAAAAAAATTGGCGTCGTGGCGTCGCAATTAAAATCATCAATTATGAAGCATCCTGTGTCTAAAAAGTATATATGTCATTATGTTTCTTCCAATTTATGCATACGCTTTGTGATTGAACAAGCAGACTGCTGTAATGAATAGAATTTGTTTAGAAATTCACAAGCTATTCACTTTAAGCATTAAAAGTAAGTAATAATTTTAAAGTTTTCCCTACTACAATATTCCATTTTCACGATTTTGATTTTCCTCGTTATAATAGAACCAGGTTGAACTAAACCCTAATTTATATAGACTATGAAGATTGAATCAGTTCGTCCCCATAACTCAATTATTATTAAACCTTAATGCGATACCGAGATGGACAGATTAAACCATCATAATAGACCTTCCTATCGTGCCTTTCAGCTTGTTCCTCATGAAATTTTAATTTAACCGTTACATCAACAATTCATACAAAAATTCGTTCGTTTCCGAAATCTTATCTAAATTAATCTTTTTAAAAATAAAATATACCGGATGATCAAAGAGAAATCACGACATTTCTCACATTTACATCGACGCAACTTGCTCGGAGTCACTGATCGACTGCTGTTATTCTATTCTCAAGCGTAAAACACGCGGTATTATTATTATTTTCTATATAAACATTTAGGAATCTAACGGAACGGAGCAAATTGGATTGTCAAAAGTCGTTTCACATATTACATATCAAGGTAGGTGTAGTTATTTTATGTAAAATAGGTAGGCAATGCGTATAAGCTGACAATTTCTACGACTTCCTAAACCATTTACGTCAGGAGTAATAGGATTACGAATTTGAACTCCCCAGTTCGTTTGTTTATAGATTTCCATTTAGTGTGTGTTCGGTATCTGTAGCCTTGTAAGCTTGCAGAAGCTTGTACTTCATCACAATATAATACTTGCATGGTAATGTAATTTTCAATATTTCAATAACTAAATCAGTTTGTAAAGTCACAAAAAATAAAACGTTCAATTTGAACGGTGGTGTGTGAATGTCAATAATAGGTAAGACGTACTATGTAGGTTGAACGGCAGGGGGGGGGGTACTCTTTGAGAGACGAATTACAATTTCGGCTATGTATACAGCACATTAGTGTACACCTGGGTAACCAAAGTTATAAATAATATTTTCTCTACTATTAACATAATCGATAAGTCCTAAAATAATGATTACTATTATACCTCTTGCAGTTCCTCTCGAATTAACCTATGCGAATCCGCCTTGTTGGGAAAATAGCAGTTAGTAAACCTTTGCGCTAACGCGTGTAAACGAAAAGTTTAATGAACATTAAACTAATAATAATATATTTTAATAATGTTAGGCTCAAGTCCAATTTAAGAACGCAATTATAATTTTAATAGGCATCTTTGTTTGACAACAGCTTTGATCTTATCAAATAGAAAAACATGTTATTCCCTTGATGTCTCTGACGAACAAATACAAATTCTAAAGATTTAGTATGAAAACCAAATAAATGATCCTTCTTTCATTTGAAACTGTTGAGCGATTCAAATGCTTGAGTGGCAGTAAGGAAACCCTAAGAATCGTCATTTATAATACAAAGAGTTTTGTTATATAAAACGCTGAAATATTAAATAGGTGGTAGAATGAACCATTCAAAATTTATTTGTTCGTAAAACTACTCGTGTAATTAGTACGCATAAAATATTCGTGTGCATCATTTCCAATACCCAGTGGTGTGGTGAACACGTCCATTGGTAGGCTAGGGAGCGAGAAACCGCGGTTCAGTCCCTAGCCGCGGCAGCTATTGAACAAGACGAGTCGATAAACTGCTTGATCAAAAACTTCCACCTTGTATATAGTGTAAATATGTACATAATTGTAAGTATCATACATATCAACAAAATGCAACCCCTTTTTGTAAAATAAAAATTAATTCGGTTAGTTAAAATATAATTTGTAGAAAAGTCTTTCTTGCACCCGGCGTGTAAAATTTATTATTACCTTACTTTTACGACTTATATACATCGTATTTGCTTGAAAAACCTTCGTTCTTTACAAATCCCTGATTATCCCAACACATCTACGGCAAAATAAATGTGCTCGTGTCCTAAAGAAAACCAACTAGAAAAAAATTAGGTAGAATTTTTTGTTTCCATTTGGATAAGTAACAGGGTGACTGGCCTTTTAATTTATCACTACACAAAGTTAAAAATAAAGTAAACAACGGTTTTTGCGTGACTACAATTTTTCAAGTACCTACTACCTACTTATCCAATTTTTACTTTTCTTTTCTTTTTGTTTTAGATGCGAAATTATGGTAAAACATAAACGTAACGTTGGAAAATCCGAACCAAAAACGATCGCCAATCCTTCGAGTGTTAATACAGCTGACGAAATTGACTCCGACGAAGAACAAAATATTGGAAATTGGTTTTGGCATGGCGATGGAGTCGAGTTTATGAGATTTTTTGTTATCATAAACTCGCTGGTCGTTTTCCTGATGATGAGTTGGCCACAAATTAAAATAACGCTGGACGAAGCTTATTACTACTACAGGGAGTACTTTCATCCAGAGAAGTAGAATGTTTGCTCTGGCTGTGCGAGGGTTAATTTTTCTACCCATTATGTTGTGGTATTCGTTCACAGTTTTCAATTTAATAGATAAACATTTTTACGAAAAGTATGACGGACATCTCAAGCACGAGATTAAGGAAAAGGAGAAAAGTGGAACAGCAACTGGTGGCTTGGTGTGTAAACGAAGAGCAGAAATGAAGGATGATTTGACGATGGGTGGTGTTGCAACAAGGATGAAAGACGTGTGCCCGCTTCCACAAAAAAACATTTTTACGTAATCACAATATTGTTCAAGTTAATCGACTCGTTTAATCTTGCAGTTTTAAGAGTTTTAATTTTGTTGAAGAGAAAACGTAAAAAATATCGTGTTCGGTGTGAAATAGCAAATTTTCTAGATGGTTTAAAGTGTAATTTATGTTATTTAGTCAAGAAACGTATGTTACTTCAATAAACTGTCTATCTGTCCGAAAGGGGAATGTAAAAAATGCGAGATGTCTACTGACCTGAAACTTCAGCACAGGAATCTCGCCAAAATGAAAAACGTCGAAAGAAAAATCCACCCCTTTTAAGTTAATCTAATATAATTTTTTTAAAGTTAACCGACATAAACTTAAATTAAATGCCATTTGTTTGAAAGGGCTGTTAGAAAAGAATTAAATATACAGAATTTTAATGCAATGTTTTTAAGGAATGTTAAGAATGTTTTCTGTCTAAAATAGTATGCATATTTCATAAAAATGTTAATCGTGGACGAAGTATCATAAAAATATTGAAAATTATATCATATTTTTTGTTGATTTAGTTGTTATGAAAAACAAATTCATTGCTATTTTCCATTTTGCCCATTACTATATTATAATATAAAAACTCGTCGATACAATAGCTAAACCACGGGAGGGGAGTTCATCACTACCATTACAGGATTATCTCGTAAGATATAAAAATAATCTGAAAATCCGTTGAACAGTTCATTAGAATCTGCACAAAATAAATTGAACTTAATCAAGTTTAAAGCATTAGGAAGTACTACAACTTTGGGGTAAGATTTATTAATATACAGGATAATTAATAATTAACATGTTCTTCTTGTATTTCCTAGTGATAAATTTTAGTTAAAAATTATATACTTAATACATTAATTACCTCTCTGGATATCTTTCCTATTATAATGCTGAAATAATTTAAATCACCTAACAACAGTACTGCAACATTAATATTAAAAAATCAATCATTTTTTTTTTGCATCATTTGTGCAATGGAGCCTTTTAAAAGTATATATTGCAAAAATTGCTCTAAAGAGAACTATTGCCCAATGCTTTGGATTCAGACAAAATTTGGTAAAATAAAGTGCACATACATCGAATAGCCTAAATTTATTTCTCTTACCGTCATGCTCATTTAGTGATTTCAAAATTCCCCCTATCAGTGCGGCCTATCGGCCGCACAATCTTGACAATCTAACTATAAATTAATGAATTAAAAAATCATTTCTAAATAATCAAAAATTAAAATTGCGTTCTTCCTTGTTTTATAGTTTTATATTCATTCAGTTTCGCCTAGGGCATCGTCAGACTGAGCATATCTAAATATAAAAATATCTCTTTTCATAATAATACATTCATTTTACAGTACAAATTAAAGATATATAAAGTAAGGTTTTAAAAATTTTATGAAAAATTTTAAATTGTTTGTTACATAAAATAAAAAAAAAGAATGTAGGTAGTATTATAAAAAAAGATTTTATATTTAAACATGTTTAGTTCGCTTTAGGCAAAATCGGTCACTAAATGAAAATAAAATTATACAAGGAGAAACGTAATTTTAACTTTAAATTATTTAAAAATACAAACGGTTGTAACTGAACAAATTAAAAGAAAATAAAAAATCATCGATTGCTACTATTCAATGTGTTTATTAATTAAAGCTTCATTAGGCGTAAAGCTCTTCGACGCAGGTTATTTTACTAAAATTTTAATCTCTGTTATCGCACAACTATGTCCAAGAGCTCAGATAAACTGTGCGATTCGTTCAAGCAAATAAATCAGTGCGTTTTCCTGGCTTGTGCTAAACAGCACATTTCCGTTTAGACCCAACGATTAACTCTCTAAAAACAAGTTTTTTGAGTGTCTAAAAAATTAATTCATATAAACACGTGGAAAAATTCTAACAACTAAACAATGTGTTCACACAAAATAAAAGAAAATATGTACTCTATCCAATTTGTTTAATTAAATACTTCATGGGATTACCGGCACCCGGAAAGTTTATTTTTTCCGTCTTTCAAACAGGCTTAATTTAGCCATTTCTATTCACATCAAGTACTTCCAGGATTGCACATTGCAACGTATGATGCCCTGCAAAATATTTTCGCATTGATTGGCTTCCTTTAAATTCTATATTCAGCCAATATTGCCTTGTGATGTTCAATACGATTCCAACTCAAATAAAATAATTCCGCCTTATTTGGCAGTATAGAAAGTTTAAAAATCTTATTCAGTCAATAAATTCTCCAACTTACATCAAACTTTGATAATACTTAAGAAAATGGGAACGAAAGTAAATATTGAAACAAAATTCTTTTTCAAAAAATTGTTTATAACTTCTAAACAAATGCAGAACATTTTCTCCATCAACCATTATTGCTGTAGATGTTGGAAACTAACTTCACAGCGACTGAATCACTCTTTCAAAATTAATAACGAAAAAATTATCCCTATAAATCCTACCACACTATTTTCATAAGATTCTATTGGAAAATTTCGTGCCACACGCAACTATAGAATTTTTTTTTATAGAGCTGGAGGAAAAATGCTCCATTAAGTTCAATAGAAGGTACTCAAAAATCGTTTACAGTTCCTGAATGAAATGTTGTTCGGGATATTCCTTGGTAAATTTTCCAGACGATGCTTTTATGGTGTACAACAACGAAAACGTATTACCCACTTATTTTTCATGCTTTCACTTTCAGTAAAATATATTATTGCTAATTGTGAAAATGGGGAAAATTTGAAGGGGCTAGTAAAATTGACTGACCCAACCAAGCTTTGGGATCTTTTAATATTAGACTACTTTCCGTTCTAGGAGTAGATAAGTAGGATAATATATACGCTGGTTCATTCAGTGTTCATCGCCCGTAGATCATTATAATTTAAAAAAAAACCGTTTCCTCGTATATATTATTAACAAAACCAACATCAAATTAAAAGTACATAAAGGTAAATGATTATAAAATACACTGTAATTAAAATATTTATGTTATTTAACAAGCGAGGGCGAACCGATATCAACATTTTTAAGCATCGGCTCTCTGCAACACAAATTATTTGATTACTATTATCTAGAATAAAAAATAAAACAGTGCCATAGGCGATTCTTTAAATAAATCATTAACAAACTGTACTTTAATACATTTTGTGTCTCAAAAAAGTTTAAGAAATTAGTAGCTGTCATTTTAAAAATTTACTTTTGAAATAGAAAAATGCTCTTTAAGTGTACTTCAAGGTCACTTGATTACATTCTGTCATCTAAAATTGATGCTTATATAATTTTATTATTTATAGCTCGGTCAAAGAAGCAACTGTTTTGAGTTTGATTGTGTTAGATAATCGAGGTCAGATTAGATTGGGTCTGTTCAATTAGGTAATTCAAAATTGATGTTTACCCAATTTTAAACCTTTAACTTAATCAAAAAACCTTTTATTGAATTTTAAAATCATCTAAGCAAGATTGTATTGACTTGATTCAATTACATCATTCCAGATTAAATAATCAAAGCATGACGGTAGGAACTAAAGGAAAATTGGTTAGAGAGAAAATCCTCGGGAAAATCTTTGCAAATTTGGAAAGCCAAAAATATAATACACTATGACATTTAATCCTTAACCAAAAATTTGCTAAAATGTAAACTAAATTATTTAACTTGACTATTGACTAAATTATGTATTATACTCGATTCCATGAGCTTTTTTAATATTCTTTTTTTGAATAGTAAAAATTGCATTGATAACTTTTTGAAATTATAAGACTTCAAATTCGGAATCAGAACTAGGCAGGGTACGAGACTAACCAAAAATGTGTACATCAAATTTGCATTTACAATAATTTGCAAAAAATTGCAAAGATTTGCAAATAATTTCAAAAATTGCAAATAATTTCAAAATTTGCAAACAATTGCAAAATTTGCAAACATTTGCAAAAATTTACACAGATAGTTCCAAACAATAAGAGACATTTCCAAAGATTTACAGTCATTTGCAAAAATTTACAGGTATTTGCAAAAATTTACAGGCATTTGGAAAAATTTACACACATTTGCAAAATTTACACAAATATTTGCAAACAATTTCAGACATTTACAGCCATTTGCAACGATTTACAGGCATTTACAGACATTTACAAAAATTTACAAGCAATTGCAAAAATTTACACACATTTGCAAAATTTGCAACATTTGCAAAAATGTACACAAATCTTTGCAAACAATTTCAGACATTTACAGCCATTTGCAACGATTTACAGGCATTTACAGACATTTACAAAATTTACAAGCATTTGCAAAATTTGCAACATTTGCAAAATTTACACAAATATTTGCAAACAATTTCAGACATTTACAGCCATTTGCAAAGATTTACAGGCATTTACAGACTTTTACCAAAAATTTACAAGCAATTGCATAAATTTACACACGTTTGCAAAATTTGCAACATTTGCAAAAATGTACACAAATCTTTGCAAACAATTTCAGACATTTACAGCCATTTGCAACGATTTACAGGCATTTACAGACTTTTACCAAAAATTTACACACATTTGCAAAATTTCCAAACAATTCTAGAAATTTGCAAACAATTGCAAATCGTTTACAAAATTATGTACACCAAATATACCAGGTGGTCAACCCCTCGATAGAAATGGTATAAAATTATGAAAAAGAACATAAATAGAAATATTATAAACTATGATGATTCCAAAAATGTTCACGTTTAGGCATTAAAAAATCAAAAATTGAAATACGTATCCATGATAGGCTAAATTTGAACCTCAATTTTTTGCAATTTTACCAAAAATCATGTAGTTGCGTTTATCAAACCCATTTTCGGCACCCTGCGCTCCGCTCTGCTCCAGGCGCTACATGCGGTTTTGATAAGCGCTTTATTTACTAAAAACATCTCCCCAAGACAATTCAACTCAAAAAAGTGTGATTACATTCCACTCGTATTAACGTTCTCTAACTAATTCTAAAATTTTTTGTAAAATCAACACAAGCGAAGACTTCGTGTAATCGTACTTGACCCTCAGAACTTTTTTCTTTCTTGAGCTTTCTCCTTTGCAACGTTAATTCCAATAATGTAATATAATGTTTAGGGGCTGGACCCCTTAAGTATTTGGCATGTGAAAGGAAATGAAAAATAATAGATTCTAATGAAAAAAATATTCATTTTTTTGACATAAACACGTTTTTCTCAAAACAGCATTTATCAAATCGGTGAGCAGAATAATTCTGCAAACACTTCTTTTTTACATAATCGCGGGATCCCTAATCGAAGAATTTTATATTTTCTTATCTAGTTTTTGTTATTCACAAAATAAACGTTTCTTTTTAGGTAAAAATTGAGTTTTCAGTTTTAATGTCCTCCATTTTGCTTTTCCTTTTTCTCCCACATCAGGGAGATCCATCCCCTTCCTAGTAGCACACTTTGCCGAGCAGGGTCGTTCTAAGGGGACATTTTTAGTTTGACAAACGCAACCACTGCAAATCTCGAATCCACCCTAAAATCTAAAATCAATAATCAGACGAATAGGCGAAGAGACGGTCAATGGTCAGCTGTTAACGTAAGGCGCCCCGGTGCGAATCCGGGTAGAGGCTCACTTTGTATGGCCGTCTCCGTGCTTCTGAAGGCACGTAAAGATGGTGGTCCTCCTATGTTAATAAATTGTCATCATTAACAATATAAAATAGGGTAACAGGCACTCAGAGGTCAACCTAGCAAGCTACTTCAGATATAAAACAAATAATATGCTCAGAGGTTACTTTTGGTAAAACACAGGTCGCAGATCCAACGTACAAAGTAATAAAGATTATTGTTGCCCCCCCCCCTGAAAAAAAGAAGTTAAATCCATTTTTGCAAAACAATTCTGTTTTTCATTTATTTTAATCCATTAATCCCCGCCCCCAATTGCAAATTTCTGGGTGCGCACTTGCATTGAGGGGTTCCGACTTGGTCATGCTTGCTGATTTTATAATCGTGTTTATTCAAATATCAGCAGAGAAATTGAGAAAAATATTACTATGAGATTCGCCATTATTTTTTTCGGGGATCAAAGCTCAAAACTTTTCTGAGAAGGCTTTCACTTAATTCAAACTTAATTTACTTTCTGTTCAATATTTTATTGAAATAAAGGTTTTACTGACAATTGGAAAAAAAATTACTTATCTGTTAAATTCCTAAATAATCAATTCGCAATCACTACTCATTGTATTTCGTAACAAATCGAAAATCAGCCCCGGCAACTATAATTAAGTCCAAATAATAAATGTCAGTAAAATTTCTGAATTATTATTAAATCAGACATATAAAATTAGGTATTATAAATCACAATTTACGTCTCCATTTTACATCAAAATTCAAGTGTCTTCTTAAACATTTATTAACAGACCTGCAGTAGAAATTCTGACCCCTTCCATAGGCAGATATCGTAACTGGTTGGATTATTAGATCAAATTCAGATCAATATTCTCATAAATCTTTAGATAACGGGCGCTCAAATTTTTTTTCAATATTCATTAGAAGAGTAACAATATAACAAAATTCTGATTATCCGAGTCTCGGTTATCCGATTCACTTAAAAAAATTCCCGTATTATAAGATTGAATATTATGGGTGCTTAGTAGTTTATCATCGTGAAAATCCTCCATTGATTTTAGTTGATACATACAAGGTTGTTTTGTTGTAAAAAGCTGTCACCTTGGGTACGAGAAGTTTTTCAATTGTTTTTTTGTTTAAACCACAAGTTGTTTCGTTATATTCTGATGAATTTGAACAAAAATCGCATACGGCGCTATTTTCTTCTCTTATTATTTTTCCGCATAAAACGCTGTTTTGTAAATTGTGTTTCATTATTTTCCCCTTACCAATCTAGTAATGCTTCGCTTTGCCGAATAATATCTACAAGTGGAGCTCTTCAAATTCTCTCCAGCACAAATTGAATGCCTGAATTTAGGTTATGGGTCCCAGATCAATAGCAGTTGAGTTTATAACTTCAAACTTCCCTTCAGAAGAGCTGATATTTATAAACTCTGATCTGAATTGAAAAAGTGCTACATTGTCGGATTTCTCTGTGATACCCTGTATAAGAGTCAGCACTAAGGGAATTTATTTCGATTTCAACATTTTGAACAGAGAAAATATAGAAAATTTAAACGGTATGAAATAACGGTTATTTCCGGTTGAAAAATTTAGCAAAAAAATTTCAAGATTCAAATTAAACAAGTTTTGCTACCTTTCATTGAACTTGACCTAGCTGATTTGCCTAGAGCAAATTAAGTCGTTCGAGTTTGCTTGCACTTTTCGAATACATCGATCATTAATTGAACCTTTTCTTCTTGCAAAATTGCGTTATTCGTAATTTGGTAAAACCAAAAATTACCTTAGATGGTGTAAACGAGGAAACACAACAAACAGAAATAGTCAGCGTTACGTCAACTTTTGTTTGTTTCGCAAAAACTTAATTTGAAAGACGCAGAAACTCGGCAATTATGTACCATTATTGTATAAACAAACAACTTGTTGTTTGCAACAAAAGCGAATAAAAAAACATCATAAATATTAATAGGGATTACCATCATTGTCGCAAATTATTCAAACGAAATCTACCTACTAAGGTTCCAACAGTGCACCCTTATTGCGCATTAAGACGCAAGAAAATCAAAATTTTTAATATTTTACCCCCAGAATCGAGAGTTGCAAAATTTTGAAAACTAAACGAAAAACAATAAAGTCATCGTTCATTCATAACAACCAAAATTTCTTACCTTTAAATCCTGTTTGTGAGGTTATGACAAATAATAAAAATGTTTCCACAACATTACACGTAATCCATGAAAATTTGAAGACACCCGCTCCGCGCACTTAATTTAGTATTTTATTATAAGCGAAAATTAAAGTTCACTAACATAAAAACACAATAATTATACTAAACAATAACACAAAAATAATTTTAAATGCAGTAACAGTACTTTACTCTCATTGGCCAGTATTCTGTAACAGGTGTTTATTATTCTGACACAGGTTAACACTTGCCGCGCCATCTCTACGCAGGAATTTTATGACGATAATTTCTGGTAGTTTCCTACTATTTTTGCATCAATTGATTTTTTACCATTGAATTATAATTTTTTCTACGGTGGACTCATGATACAATAGCAGGTTATTATTCATCATTGGATTAATTTTGCAGTGCACTGCCCTGCACCTCGTGTGAAAATTTTGATTTCCTTACACTTATACCAGTGCCGGCGTTAGTAAATATTGTTAGAGAGGAAAATTGAAATTAATGTTCAATGTTGAACAGAATGTTAAATATTTACAAATTATGCAGACACTTGATTCTCTATGGTAAAAACGGTGGTGTATTTCATACTTCCTCCCTTAGACTTTTCCAGTTTTTATATCTTTCATTTTATGTTATTTAGTAAAAGTCACTCCGCCAGTACAAACGCATAATACCCTTTTCTTTTCGGTCGGGGTTGTTAAAATAGGGTAGCTGCATACTTTCTTCATGAATTTTCAAAAATTACACAAAGAACTAGAAAAAATTAATTAATCTTACTATGAATTTTGTCTGAATTGGTGTATTTTAACAAATTACTACTACTTTTCTTTGATTTTTCAGCTAACAACTTTTTTAAATCCAAAATAAAAATAATAATTTATTTTCTAAAATAAGGAGATCTGTCGGGAAATAAAAAAGAAGGCAGATAAAAACTACCCATTGATATTTCCAACATTTCTTCAAAATTTTCTTAAAACTTCCAATACGTTACCAATTTTTTTTAATGTTCTGTGATTTTACTTTTAATCTATCTTAAACTACTTCACATTATTCACTATTGCTGGCGCTGGTGTGGGTATAATAATGCTATACCGGAAAAGAGACCAAAATGTTACCACTCTTAATATTTTTGGAAGTTTGGCGCAAAACACTCATAGCCCCACTACTACACACGTGGGGAGGTCTCTATATTTTAATGTTTTAAATTTTGTTTCTCTCTTTTTTTACGTGCCATATTGGTCTTTCCGATGCAGAATGATTCAAATGAGACATTTTCAATGAGAAAAAACCAAGGGGTCAACTGCTAGAGGAAATCGTGTAGAATTAACTTCACACTTCACGAACATCATCATAATTCTTCGTACTTCATATAATTCAGCAGTAATTCACGGGACTTCACGTACTTCGTCAGTAATTCACCGCACTTCATCAATAATTCACGGTACTTCACCTACTTCATCGATACTTCGTCGGTATTTCAGAGACTTACCAAGATTCCAAACTTTGTGCACTGGAGGGTGTTCCACACCCCCCAGACCCCCCGGATTGGGTAGTTTATTTTTTATCAGAGGTAAACTGAAAATCTTCCGATGCAGAGATCTACCCCCTCTTCCAGGAGGTACGGAATTTATAATTACGCACTTTATAATTAATTGTCAGGTTACTAATTAAACACATTTATTTGGCCATAGCTAATTTTAATAAACTTGAGATATGCCGAAATGTTTAATTCACTTTTAATAAAAATAAATTATGTAAACCGGGGGGTCTGGGGTGTGGAACACCCTCCAGTGCCTCTGCAACGGGAGATAAACTATTCAATCCGGGGGTCTAGGGAGTATGGAACGCCTTTCAGTGCCGGTGCTATGGGAGATTTTCAGTATACTTCTGATATAAAATAAACTGTTTAATCTTCAGATTAAACATCTTAGAGATCTTCAGTTTACTTTTCAGACCCCCGGTTTAACTAATTTATTTTTATTAATTAAAGCGCAAAGCGAAAATAAATTATGTACAATCATGCACAAACGATTATTAATAGTTATTTATGTATCTAGGGCATTATGATGATGTTTATGTTCGAGGGCAACCAGTTTAAAGGTCGAGGGCCGCTAGCTGAGAGCTTTAAACTGGTTGCCAGAGCATAAACATCGAGTAATGCCCGTGATGCATACAACGTTTTATATTGCACTGCATTCGAATTTGAGTACATTTAAAAAAATTTGAATTTGATTTTGCTAAATTTCCTAGTTTGCGTTGGATTGTATCCATGACGATTTGTTTATTTTATTGTTTATAAAAAATAGTGATAGAGTTTTATTGAGAATGGACGAAGAAATTCCGAAAATATACTAGAACGAGCCGATAAAGCTAATGAGAACTTGTTACCCAGAAAATCTCGTCTGCAGTATGATAAGGAATATCACAACTTTGAGAAATGGATGCTAAAAAATAACTTACAATTTACGAACGTCAGTGAAACAGTCCTAATGGGCTATTTTCAAGAATTGGTATTTATTTTGTACATTTTTTAATAATTTTAACAAGTCTGCGTCCTTGCGTCGGAGTCATTCAGCCCAAATTCACTATGGTCAAAATTTTCTATGCTACGGTCGACATTGCTAGTCTACACGAAAATTAATATAAAAAATTATAGTAGATTAGAAAAATTTTTGAAGCAACTTTCTAAAGGGTATCTACCAAAAAAGTCTAAAATTTTGACACGAGAAGATGTGCTAAAATTTATGAAAGAGGCTCCAGAAGACATTTTTCTTCTAGAAAAGGTTTTAAGGTAGTAGATTGTGGCATTACTGAAAATAACTATTATGTTAAACACAGGTTATTATGGTGATGGGGATTTTTGGTGGCCTAAGAAGGGACGAACTCGTGAAGTTAAATGTAGATGACAGAGGTGCGGTTGTGGTGGTAACAATTCAAGATACAAAAACTGGGGGCCCAAGAGCCGTTTAATTGGTACTGGCAATGGTGAAGCTGGAACTTCCCGAGACACTGGAATGTCCGGCGAAAATGGAATTGTCTCTAAAACTGATGCCTCTAACCTGAACGTTTCTTCAGTTCAACATAGTTTAGATTTAGGAAATTGTTCAATTAGTGGTTCGACATTTACAAATTGTACTTTTAATTTCAAATAAAATTGTAAACTTTTTTGAATTTTATAATATAACTGCGAATGAGAGGGCATAATAAGCGGGCATTATGATTCATAATGCCCTAGAGTATTATAGCCTATTTAATATATCTCGTTGTCAAGGTAAAAAAGACAAATAATGATTCAGTGCAATATAAAATTATTTTAAAATTGGGAGGGGAGCCCGTCTTTGGTTTTGAAAATATCAAAACCAAACTTAATATTTCCTATTTTTATATTGAGACTTAGAACTAATTTGATTTTGGTTCAAATTGGTAAACAAAAAATAGTTTTTTCTTTTTATTATTTAGAAGTATGATAAAGTCATGGACCTAGTCAGTTTCAATTTTTTTCTCTCAATTCTTCATATTTTACACAAATAATTTAATTTTTTTTTATTATGTTAAATTCGCAATAAATAACGAAATGCTGTAATTTATTATTATTTTATCACTTTCAATAACTTACAAACATTTTAAATTAATTTATAGAATTTACTTACTCAAATGTGTATTATAACCACTGCATGAAGTTGGCAGCCCCGGCAGAGATGTTCTCCGTCATTTTAGATCATTTTACTGCACTCCAGATGCCACTTCATTCGCAGAAGTTCTCTTTTCGAAACAAAGTTACCTTCCTATTTCTCGAAAACCATCTACTGTATAGCCTTCTTCCGACTTCCAAGTTTAACCCATCTAAAGCTTCTTTAATAAACTGTGAACTAATATAAATTAAATAATAGCGGGAATGGCGGTCGTTTACCTAGCAGTTAGATCAATCGACTACTGATGCCAAGGCACCCGGTTCGAACCCGGGAAGAGTATACATAAGAAAGTTTTCTTTTTGACTCTGTGATAATCTCCGTGCTTAGCAGGGCACGTAAAGCCGACGGTCTCTCTGCTTTGATTCATCTATAGAGTGAAAATCTTTTTGGGATTTACTCTTGGAAAATCTTGGAACTTCGGGCCAGATGACATGGTGGGCTACCCAATGGCTCCGGCAGTACTTGGCATTTTGACTCATCCTTCCGGTGAACATCAACATGCTGCATTTGAATACACAGGAGAGGTATTAAGTTTGCTGTGATCACTGATGAAATTATGGGATGGGAATCGTTTGTAACCTCTGCCGTTCTTAAAAGTGCTAGCCGGATGGCGAGGTCAAGTGACCGCCTCACAGCTGTCGATGTTGGGATGCGAGATTTGGGAGTGAGTAAAAGAAGAAGTACAATTTCACAAAATCACAAAATAGGACGCATTTTGCCAAACTCCTGTCTAGATCTTTAATTTTAATATTGAAGTGTGTTTTACTCTAACATTTCCGTACATCCTTGATTGTGCAAGCCGATCCCTCGAATTATTTAGAGATGGAAATTTTTGTGCGCGAGTTACGCTTCCTACCGTTACGTATCAACATTTATTTTGTTTCATCACGTTTCAACGAGAACATTTTTATAAAGAAATAGTCGGAAAGGAAGAAAGGGATGTGAAAATAAAAACAAAATATGAGAGGGTCACACACCAAACCATCACTGACGTTTTGAAATTTTTAGAGATGTTGATTTTTCAAAATATTTATCAGAGGTATTATATTATACATAAACAGAGGACGAACTTATTCATATATGCGACAGAGAGATAACTGAAATTGCATCCAATTATATAATCAAGTTAAGTAGATCTTAAATTAGCCCACGTACTTATCACTAAATTTTGTTACTTACGGTGTTTGTAATACTGAAAGTTTATTTCCAGTTATAACTTTTTAATGTGACATGTATTCTGGTTTAGCCACCCTTAAAAGGGGTAGCATTCATGTGCAAAGGGCTGCTAAAGTTGTTAACGGTAAGCGCTAATTCTTTTCAATCCGCACGATTTTTAGCATTTGTATAATAATTTTCGTTGGATAAATACCAAATTGCAATCATAATAATAATTTAGGTAATGAAGTGGCATTAATTAACTATAACAGAAAATACAAGTGCGGAAAATTTCAATTAGTCAAAATTAAACCCCGAAAATTACGACCAATAAAACTTACATTAAATGAAACATTAACTACGGCAGTGGCTTGGTGCGTTCGCTGATTGAGTTGTAGGGCAGAAATTATGTGTTCGAGTTTCTTAGCTTGGCTCTTCTGTGAACATTGGATTTAACGATAAGACATTATTGATCAACCGTGTTTCGATTTAAAAAATCTCCTCAGTTAGACTCGACAAATGCATTAAAAGATTTGCTTCGTTAATAAATTTTCTATTTTTAGAGCAAATTGGATCGCGTCAAGTTTTAGCAGTGTTCGTAATTACTGGATTTGTGTTATGTGGTATCGTGGAGCAAAGTGCTTCGGTAGCTTTAAGAGCCAACAGTACATCCAGTATAACAGCCGAAGAATTTGCAGAGTATGTAGAAAATACAAGTTATATCACAAGTTATTGCCAACCTGACAATCGAAATAACAGCAAGAGAGGAAATGTGGTTCGTTCCATTCCACATATTGAGGTAAGAATCGTCGAGTGCTACAGAATTTTAAAGACACAATGACGCAGACTGAACGCTAAGAATTCAGTTAAGGCAGGAATTAAATAATCAGCAATGTTTAGGTTAAGGTAATTATATGTAAGAAACAAAAATCTATGGAGAGGTCCAAAGTTCAGCGGGATTGAAATTATTTTATTGAAAAAACTAACAAATATCGTGTTTAATACTTGTCAGAATTGAAAAGCAAATTTAGACTTTGCAGAAAACGGCAATTAACTTTTTTATTATGATTTCCTGGGTTCCCGTCGGTTTCCTGGGTCGATGAATTATTATCATTGCCAGAAAAATAAAAACAAGGCAAAAAATGAATCGCGATTTGCTTGCATTTATTAGTAATTAAGACAGTAGGTAACTTTGTGCATCATAGAGCACGCGATTTTGATCTTTTTGTTTTGTAGTAGTGAGAAATAAGTTTTTTAAAAATATTAAAATGTGATTGTAGTTTGATTTTTGAAGGCAACACCTTGATTATGTGCATCCTTCAAGAATTTTCTGCTAAAAACTTTTATCTCTGGTGAATCTAGACGATATTTTAATACATAATAATAAATTTTTCACACTCCGCTATTGTTCCATTTCTAAGAGCAAATGTTAACATGGTTGATACAATCAGAACATTTTCGAAATATACTTTCGTTCTAAAAGAATCTGAGTATCTTACAATTAATCAGGTAAATTAATGACAAAATAGCAGAAATTTTTGACCTTAAAATTGTAATTTTAAATTTAATAGTCATTAATTAAATTGTACTTTACATACGTAATTGTACGCTTAATAAGTAATTTTACATTTCTTAATCTATTGTAAAGCAACTATTTTAAATTACATACTTAACATAGCCAGATACTAACAGATGTATTACTAATTACGTAAAAATTAAGCTTACTCGCAATAGTAAAGCAATTTTAAAAATATGCAAATTAACGTGTACATAAGTATATATTTAAGATTTAATAACCAAAATTACTTTGTTAGTACAACTGCAATTAATCGATCAGAAATATAATGGGCATACAGTACACGATATGGTGCGCGTGGAAATACTTAACATGTTGCAATTTTTATTTATAGATTCCTATGACTAGAACAGATCAAACAGAGTCGGTCCTTCGAGAAGCTTTCATGTGGGGCACCCTTATGTCACCTTTAGCTGCGAGTCGAATTGCCGCACGCGTTGGAGCCGAAAGACTTTTTGGTATAAGCGTTTTAGGTGCAGCTTCAGTAGCAGTTATGGTACCAGCAGCTTGGTTGACTCCTTACCACGTCTGCATTCGAATCGTACAAGGAATTTTTATGGTACCAGCAATGAGATTAATTTTGAAAATTGTAAAAATATGTAATTCGAAATTTTTAGGGTGCAACGTGGCCTGCTGCTCACATGTTAGCAGTGACGTGGTTTAAGCCCAAGCACATCAGTGGATTTGTCTCTATGTACACAGGTAAAACTTTCCACCTTCTCAGACAAAAATTTGGTTAATGAAATTTTAGCTGTTAACTTGGGTTATGCAATCGTCGGAATTTTGGGAACCCGCTTGGTTCAATTTTTGGGACGTGATTTTTTGAGCTACGCCATTTGTTTGTCCTCCTGTCTGTGGTACTTTCTGTGGTGGAGGTTTGTAGAAGAATCTCTTAATCCGAATCGACCGAAACGTGACGTAATAATTTCACGTTATCAAAGTTAAATGTTAAAAGTAAACTTACAGGAACATAAAATGTTACCTTGGCGGCAACTGTTACTTTCACGTCCAGCTTGGGCTTGCGGTATCGCCGTTGTTGGAAGTCAGTGGGCGGACGCTACATTAATGCTGGGGGTCACAAAATATTTGAAGTTGGTTTACGGATTTAGCATCGAATATGTAAGGATTATATTGAAACTGTGGGTAGTAAATCATTAATTACGCTTTTAGGATGACGTTTTAGCATCGCTACCCCACGTTGGTCACTTCTTCGCCTCTTTAACTTTTGGAATAGTGGTCGATCACGTTCGAGAATCTAGGGTGGTATCAACAACCACCGCAAGAAAACTATTTGTCTACATATGTAAGATTTATGCTACGAATGAACTTCCTTCAAATATTTCGTAATGCTTTTAGCCCACTTTCTTCCCGCTGCGCTTATGTTTGTGCTGGGGTACACTGGGTGCGATCCTGCAGCTCCGGCCGCTTTATACACAGCCGCTTTGGCTCTAACTGGAGCAACTCCAGCGGGCGCTTACTCAAGTGCAGCAGACATAGCTCCAAACTTTGCTGGAACAGTTTTTGGATTATGTCAAACAATAGGCGCCGCCGGCTTATTGGCAGCGAATTATGCAGTCTCAGAAGGATTGCACGGATCGGTAAGACTTCAAAATCAATCAATAACTTATCATTTGCATGTATATAAATTTTAGTTTGCTGGGTGGTGGCGTTTAGTTTTTGGAGTATCATCTGCAGTTTTGCTAACCACCGCGACATTTTTTATGGCTTTGGTAGTGGATCAGTGCAATATTGGAACGCACCAGGAGATTACATCCCAGAACCGGAGCCAGTTGAAGAACCATCTCGATTAGACCCCGTTCCAGAATAACACAACAAAAATTAAACAATTCAGATTTAAGAAATAATTTAATGAATATTCATAAAGCGATTATTATAAAAAAAATGCACAACAAAAATGACACAGTTTTAGTTTCCCACAAATTGTATTCAGTTCTTTGGCAACATTATGAAACACTTATGTAATTAGAACGCTCATTATCATAACAATTATTTTTTCTCAAATAAAACATGACACAATAAATAGACTATTTACAACAATAAAATTGAATGACGATGAATAATTAAAAAAATAAAATTTCAATAACTTATGTTGCGAGCAACTTGCTCGGAGTAACTTATACAGCTATGTACAAAAAATACACCACAAATAATAATTTTTGGTTAGTCATGGTTATAATAAAAAATTAAGACCTAAACTTCTCCAATGATTTGTACATTCCTAATTCCGGTCTTCTTGATGGTTTGTTCCGCAGGGGTAGAATCTTCTACTGCGTTATCGTTGAGTTCCAATGGTAGCGCCGGATTGATCGCCAGCTGCAGCATTCTCAGTAGCAACATTTCGCGTATTTGGGTAGGTAAGTAATTTTGGTCTTGTTGTTCCTCTGGTGGAGGATTAGATGGTAGCAAGCGAGCCACCCTCTTTGAGGGCTGGTAGGAAGAAGGTACGTAACTTACAGATTGTTGTTCGTACAGATCGTCGTTTTCTCGCATTGGTTGTCTTACATAATACGCTGGTTGACTAAGTTGCATCTGAGGTTCCGTCGCGTAAGCGTTTTGTCTTGACACTTGTTGAGGAAGGAATGTGACGGGACCATTTTGACTCAGTTCTTGAGGACGCCTCATCATTAAAGGTTCTGGAGTAGTATACGATCGATGACGACGCAAGCTCATTAGTTCACGTTGACGCTCAGCATTTATCAACGCATTCGCTTTTTCCAAGCGCATTTGTCGCGTAATTAAATACTCGATTAGTTTTTGGAAATCGTGGGTGCTGACAGGTGGTTTTATACTTTCAATATCGTTGGGTTCATCTTTTTGTACTTGTGCTGGTGTAAACAACGGATACGATGTGGGATGCGCAATTTGCTGCTGTCGAATGGGTCGAACGTAACCGTTTTCATCTAGCTGCACAGGAATCGACCTGAGCACTTGCGGTCTTTGAATATAAATTGGATCCGAACTCGACGCTATCTCTTGGCGTTGAACTGGATTGGGGGTAGAACTGGTTGGTTTGTAATATTGATCGCTACCGACGTAATATTGGGGCTGATTTTCTTGCGTGGCAACTTGATTGTAAGGAACCAAAACGACTCCCCCATGGAACGGATGTCTCACTTGAACTAACTGTTGTTGCTGTTGTTGTTGCTGCTGAATATGTTGCTGTTGAATTTGCTGTTGTTGAAGTTGTTGTTGATTTACTCGCACGTTATGCTGAATAGGAGTGGGCATGCTGGAAGCACTTACTGCTGCTTCAGTTGTGGTCGATTCTTGAATGTACTCAGTGGTTGGAATATAATTGGCCACCCTGTTATAATTACTACCAACATAAATTGGCGTTGGATGCTCCACAACAGGTTTAATGGTGGACGATATTCTAGATCGGCCAGTGGTTGTAAACAAAGGTCGAGGTGTGGCCGTTGAAATTGAAGAACTATAAACATCGTTCGAGTCCTCTCCGACGCCTTGGTTCAAATTTGCAATATGTTTTCGTGGATCAAAAGCCAATGGGTTTTCAGGATTCAGTTGCCTTCTCAATATGTTACTTCGGAGTTTTTGAGCTTCTGGTTTAACAGCAGAAGAATCGGTTTCGATCAAGGATTGTTTGATTGGTACGGTTCTTCTGATAGGTACTTCGGTTGGACGTTTTGAAATAACTTCAGGTCTTAAAATCTGACCTTCGGATTTTTGGTTTTGAACATTGGAACGTATTAAAGATCGAGGTGTGTAGATGAGAGTTGAGGGGGCGGAAGTTGCGTAAACCACATTTGATGGCGCACTGGTCGTACTTTTCGAACCGATATCCGTCGTTCTGACGTAATCTCCATAATTTGGTTTATTTGTCCGTTTGGGTGTTACGCTCGATTGGGTTGTGCTGGAGGACTGATGATTTCTAGCAATGTCTTCAATAACGGAAGGACTTGTAGGTGTGGATGGGTTGTAAAGAAGTATGCTCGCTCCATTTGGATGGGTTTTGTTTGTTTTTGGAATTCGTTGTACTACTGTGGGGTTTCTACAAAAGCGTTTGTAAGATTATTAGTCGTATACGATATCCTTTTGATATCCCCACTATCGTCCAAATAACCATAAGTACCTTTAATGTTTCCCAAAACATCTCTACTCTCAATTTTAAATGACCCATCGTCGGCTTCGTACCCTATCGTGTAAGAACCATCATCGTTAATTTTTTTGATAGTTTTTATAATTTCCAATTGACCGTCTTTGGCTTCGGCTGCTGTCAGATCGTCCTTTTCGGTTGCATTTAGCCTTTGGGAGATTACATAGTGACAGTGCAATAAAATGACAATCCAGGAAATTCTCTGTAAATAAGAGAAATTTAGTGATGTAACTGTAGCACGACAAATTTAAGGTCTAATAACTTTTAAAAAAATTGTCGGAAGTAAATTAAATGGATGCGATTATAATACTTCTTGACAAGTGAAAATTTGAATTATTATCATGTGCAGTGAGCGTTATAAAAAAGAACTGTACCTTAGTGTGCGTCATTTTAGATCCATCAAGTTTCACATATAATTCACCTACTGAAGCGGGTGCTCTTCAAAGGTTTGCTATATAACCGTGCTTGGGAAAATATTATGCAAAAGCTCGGAAGAGATGGAGACGACCTTGACGCCCGCGTCCAAACCATTTAAGCATTTTAGATCCAGTGAAAGTACAATGTGAGTTATGAATTGCTCCGTCGGTTGTTACCATATTTTCGCACGATTTTACAAGTGCATTGTTTTGAATTGTTAAAGTGTTACTTCATTTGGCCGCAGTTTTAAAAAATGTTTTCATTCCTTAATTTGCGTTATTTTTCTTCCACGACACAATAAGCATACGTTTGTTCTTTTCCTTCCAACTTTAAGCAATTAGGTTTAATGCATTTTTATATTTATTTAAATAATTACATCTTGTGTTTACATATATGACATATTAGTATTGTTTAAATTATCGTAAAACATTGCTTTCATAGAAATTTCTTTGAGAAAGCGTGCACGGTTTGTTATCTCAAAATTTTCTCAGAAGCACTAAAACGCAATTTAGACTCGAAAATATGTCAGGAGGTATAATTTTTATTTGGACAAAGACTTCTCCAACATTAAGTTAAATTATTTACTAATTTGGATGGGCTTAATTGGTGATCCCACCCATTATTATTATATCTAATAATTATGGTCTGCCGTTCTTCAAAGTATGAAGCACAGGGACGGATTCCTAAAAAATGTTATTTGAAATTTGTTACGATTAAGAGATAAATTTTGCTTGAACGGCTTGATAAAATTATGTCTGCGGCTTGTAATGGGAATTGAAAGCAAATTTTTAATTAGCGAAAGATTGCACCAACTTCGAGGTTTATCTACACGTTCGAATATGTAAGAATTACATTTAAACTTAATCGTCTACTCCAGTAAACCTACCTGTAATTTTTATTTAGTGCATTGGTGAAAATCGACGAAGGAAAAGAATTTATCAAGAGTTTGTAAAAAGTAAAAAAAAATTTCGCTGTTGCGACATAATCAAAATTGTACGATAACACCGCAATTTTAACATCAAAGGTCCAAATAATTAATTACGCAGGTGTACAAAAAACTGATGGTAGCAAAAGGTACTTGAAACGTAGAACTTAGAAATTTGCTCGAAAAAAAAAATGTGTGTACCCCTTAAGGGTCAGTTGTTAACAGAAGTTAATCCTCGGATCACGGTGATCCGTGGAAGAATTTCTGTAATTAGTTGCTTTTTAAATTCTCAACCAATCACCAAACTTGATCCACGGATCAACGTGCTTCGAGGATTAACCTATGTTATACAACTGGCTCTAAGATGTTATCAAAAATTTGTTGGTTCTTTGGTTCTTTATGTGTGAAACCATAGAGCTAACCATCAATAAACAAAAACTTTGCATTAATTTGAATTTTAAAATAATTAAAACTAATGTAACAATACAATTGAAATTGTAATGTTACATTACCATTATCAATAAAAACAAAGTCACGGGGACATTCTCCAATTTGGTATTAATCAGCCGAGGGTCTCAGTGCTGAATCCTGTCTTGAGAGAAAGAAGCTCTATTGTATCCGGTAGTGGATTGAAATAGGCTGGTTACTGATGGAAACTGGAGAAACAAGATAAATGGGAGTTTTATTTAATATGGGCTTTTGGACCTTTAAATCGTCGGAGAGTTTACAGTGGTCAGAAGTCAGAACCTTGGTAACCGTCACCTTTTGAACTCCTATCTGAGGTCAGGAGCACTGTTTTTGGAAAATTTTTCACCTGGGCGTGGCCGTTTAGTTTTTCTCCCTTTTACCAGTTGAAACTTCCTTTCACCGCAAACTTTTTGTTTGCAATCCTCTTGGTATTGGTGACTTAGTGGTCAAAATCCTACATGTCGTCGATTTGTTCGCGAATGAAGTTGTCCATTTATTGGCTGGAAGTGGTTTAGAATTGAAATCCAGAAAATACAACATTTTGTAAAACTTTCTGAATTTTCTTCAAAATAATTACTAAGTGGGTATTATGGATTGTGTGGTATTGGTACAACTTTTGTTTAGTTATAATAAAAATTGAAATCTAGAGTATTATATTAGGTAATCCATAAACGCAGTGATAAAAAAACCTTTTCTCTCATTATTAGTTCGTATTGTTAGATTTTCCCAATGTACCATGTTATTATTGCATAAATGCAAATCAATTTGATGTGCACAGTAGTAAAGCATGTGAGCGTAGATGATGGCATGAAATTGCCGAAAATATTATAAAATAATTAATCGCTATAAAATAATTTCAAAACAAACCGGATCGTAACCTTCTGCCACAAAAATTGCATTAGAAAAGAATTGAAGATATATTCACACATTATTCATTATTATGAACGTCAGGAAGTTCCGCTATTTTTTCTTTAGCAGAGTTAGGTAAAGGCATAGAAAAGAAAATTTGCTGTTATATCATAGCACTACAATGCGAAATTTTAATTTTTTGCCATAAAATTTAATTTATTGCACATTCAAAGTTAATAACGTAGAATTGAATGGTTTCGTCTTAATTGGCTTATAACGAACTCGTATTAACTTTTATAATTTATAACGAAATCGTTTCTTTGACTGCAGCTGGCACTTACACAGTGAGACGTAAAGTTTGGAACAAAATTTTGAATTTTTTTAAACGTTTCTCTTTTTTTTAAGCTGTAATATCATCAGCAATTTTTTTAAATGGCAACCCTTATTTTTCTTTACAAATTTGGATAGAGCACAGTTTTTCTAATTTTTCGGTTTTCTTTTCCTTTAAATTTAATTTACACGGTTTTCAGTTGGTTTTCTTACAGAGAGTTTTTTGTTTGGGAATTATTTTATATTGAACGTAGAAAATTATAATTATGTTGTGTAATATTGAATTTAATTGCCATAGGAAGCTAAGTGGGCGTTCTATGATTCTAATAACAATTGAATTATTACTCCTATAAATTTAACTGAATATGCTTGGTGCAGCACGAATGACATTAAAGTTGCCTAACTTTAACAAATTTTTTGTAACAATGCGAAAATGTCATCGCCTTTTTTACATACTTATCTTTTTTACATCACAGTTTGAATTTGTGAGAGTGTTTAATAGGTAAACCAAATAAATATCAACGTAAAACTTTAAGTTGAAAAAAAAATTGGTTAAAATAATGTGTAACAGATTTGCCAATTTAATAAATTATTTTTACTATGCTTGGTGGCTTAGTGGATAACACTGGGCAACACATGCGAATGTTTCGAGGTTCGAATCCTGTTCATAATAAAACTTTTTTAACAAAAAAAAAACTAGCCGAGTGCGCAACGGTTCGACCGTCGTAATTTATTTACCAAATCCTTGGAACTTGAAATCTAAAATTTATTTCCAGTGTAATATAGCAGTAGAAAAATTCTCGCAGACAGAAAATAAAATTTCTTCAGAACAAGAGAGCTGGAAACTTGAAATCTAAAATTTATTTCTAGTGTAATATAGTAGTAGAAAGAGTCTCGCAGACAGAAAATATAATTTAAAAATAAGAGAGCTTGGAACTTGAAATCCTAAATTATAAAATTGTATATTATAGTATAAGGAGCCAGTATGAAAAAGCAAATGAATAAAAACAGCACACACAATACTTCGTGTTATATTCCCAACGAAATCGCAAAAAAACTGATTCTAAAGCATTCGTTAACAAACGATTCCAATTCTATTAAGAAATTCTTTAAGTTTGAAACTGCGTTCTACGATTATTTAGACAATCACGTATTTAAAAGCAAAGGTAGCCTGCGAAAGTGCAAGTTGTATGACTTTACTTTGCATGTCCATAGGCTAGAGCCGTCTTTACGAAACTTCGTTGGCGATTTAGAAAAGCGTTACCAAGATTGGTTGAAGTATAAAGATACGATGCCAATTTCTGGTGCGGCAATAATATCTGAAGATACTTCGCATGTCGTGATGGTTCAATCTGCTGGTTGCAATAAGCCTTGGGGTTTTCCGAAAGGTAAATTAGACATAAATGAAGATCCCATTGAGTGTGCCATTCGAGAAGTCAAAGAGGAAATCGGTTTTGATATAAAAGATCGAATAAAAAAAGATTATTATATCGACAACTCTGCCTCTACATTTAAGAAATCCTTCCGTTTGTACATAATCGAAGGTATTCCAATGAACACTAAATTTACTAATCAGTGTAAAGGCGAAATTGGAGCAATCGAATGGAAAGCTATAGATGAACTTATGAGTAAAGACGGAAAAATTAAACTGAACGCATCTAGTAGATCGTTAATTGATGAATTCAAGAATGTAAAAGAGAAAATTATAACCTCAAAAAAGCTTGATTAATTGTTCCGAGTTGAAGTTAAACTGAAATGTTTAAATAACAGTAGTCTATCTTACGATTCAAGTAACATTAATTAATTTTTTTTTAAATTTTTAAATTTTTTAGAAGGGCAACTACCCTGTCTTAATAACCCCGACCGATAACAGAAAGAAGTATTATGCGTTTTACCATTACCTTTACATTTGCTTATTTCTTTTATAACTTTTTACTGCATCAACCGATTTCTATGCGGTTTTCACTATATGAAAGTAGATAATATTGGCCACGAGATGGTAAGGTGATATAATACAAAACTTTGAGATTTAACCGCCATTTTGATCTGCCATATAACACTTATTAAAAAATGGTCTTTTTAAAGTGTTTATTTGTTTTCCTGTAATTCTTTAATGCGTCTGCCGACGCATCTTTAGTCCGACAATGATTTGGAAATTATTTTAAAGTATAACTAGAGACTTTTATATAAAATTTCGATTTCTTCAAAATTTATTGGTATATTTAAGAGTTTGCCGAGTACTTCTGTAAATTTTAAAGTTTTTAGATAGTCTCGAAGCGGCCAACCTATTTTTGGATGTTGTTGAATGTAGTAGGTGACTTAAACGCCCGAATAGGAAAGCAGAAGGAACAAATGAAGTAATGGGACAGTTCGGTGAAGAGACTCGTAACAAAAATGGAGAAAGATTGAGTGATTGATTGGTGCGTGGTAAATAACGTGGTAATTCGTAATTCTCTATATAAACACAAGGAAGTACATAAATACACAAGAGAGGAACCAAGCAGAAAAGAAAAATCTATTATAGACTATATAATACCTGAGAACCTGAAACACCAAAGCAATAATTCGGATTACAAAATATAATTATGTACATGTAAAAAAGGAACCTACTAATTAACAATCACATAAATGCAATACTCTAAATTTTGAGATGGTTTGCTGCTGAGCAGAAACGAAAACCTTGATTTTCCAAAGTTTCAATTTTTTTTAATCCCGTACAAACGCCCTTGATTAGTTTATGATATTGCTCCCCTCACAAATTATAGTTACAAATTTTTAGAAAAATACCGCACAATGTCAACGTTAATATAGCCCGTAGTCAGTGGGGCAATTTTTACTGCGCCCTCCTCTTCTTCTTCATGTGGTTTTAACTTGGCCGAAGCCAAGATGAATTCGGCGGTGTCCGATTCCACCGATGGTCAAGGGTTTTATAATCCCACATGACGATTCCACCGGTGCTATCGGGCAGGTAGACTGGTCAGAAATGTAATCTTTTAATTTTTAAGCCTATAAGCCCTTAAGTAGATAAGATATATACAGGGTGGCGTATGAATCGTAGGGAGGTGGATCAAAAACCTTATTAGAGAAACCATAAAAAGTAGCGATTTTTTCCACAATGCCACTTTCGACCTAATTAAAATTCTATTTTTCAGAGTTTATACCAAATGGGTATACAGGGTCGATGTAAACTCCGCAAATTGGGCAGGTAAAAAAAAAGCTGTAAACTCCGCTCCGACCAAAAATGTGGTCAGTAATCCCACATGTAAACTCCGCAAAAGTTGGGGAAGGTATGAGCGGAGTTTACATTCGAGGGACAAAGGGATTTATTTAAGGAGGGATAAATGAGTAAACATACATTTAATAACGAAATTTAAAACAAAGGATCATTTGTCAAACTTTTTAAGGGCTTTCTATCTAGGTACATTAGACACAATTACCAAATAGATAAAATTTAAAAAAGTTATAAAAAAAATTTATTTAAATTAACAGTAACCTACCGACAGATCCTTTCTTTAATAACGAATCTAACTTTTAACGCCGATCTACATTAAACAAAATTATGCTATAGATAATTAAAACTTTATTAAAAACAAAATTTAACATAAAAAGTCATTGGCGTCGAAAGGAATGTTTTAAAGGGGGAATTTATTTATTTACAGACGGGGTACCATAGAAGGAAACTGCTCTTACAAAATCTAATCGCAATATTTCTTTGTTGTGGTACTTTAGTAACTGTTTGTTAACAATATTTTGTCTATTTTAGAAATACTGTTTTGTGGGGTGGTTTTCCAATACTGTTTAAAGCAACGTAAACTTTGTTTTGTTCTTGTGTAAGAGCATGTAGAAACTGGTAGATATTGGGATGAGGAGAATTAAAATTAAGTTTAAATGCGGCATGAAATGATTCACAGCAGTTAGTTGTAGATATCAAATCAGCAGATGGCTTAGCCCATACTCTGGGAGGAAACACAGCTTGTTCGCTCACATAATAAGTAAACAAATAATTGCAGAACTTATCAAGATTTGAATTGATGGGTTTGATTTGAATTAAATCATTGTAGGTTTCAAAACGTCTTCCGCTTTTAAAAATTTCAAACCGAAACAATATCGCAACCATTTACCGACTTCAGAATGTACATCTGTATAATCTAAAGCCAATCCGTTTTTTTGGAGAGCACGGTACCACGCTTGTCCAAGATGAAACCTACAACCTTCAACAGATGCTTCAGGCCATTGCTTTGCACATGCATTTCTCATGGCCATTTCGAAATCCGTAACTATTCTATTTATTTGTAATAGTTGGAATATGTCGAAAATACTTCCATCAATCACGGAGCTAGCTCCAAGAGTGCATATTTCTTTGAAACAGTTTTCATACGTCGCTTGTTTTTTATCTGGCAACAAACAGAAAACGAGTGGTATATAATGACCATTAAAAGTCCATGAATCGTAAACAATTGAGTGAAATATTTTGCACAATAATCAAATGTACCATCCATATAGATTGCTTCTGCTACCGCCAAAGCACTTAAATTTGTTACACATGAAAGTATTACTAGATGGAAATTAGAATCGTTTACAAGAAGAAAATTTTCACCTCGATCAGTTTTAATTTCCATATCTGTAAGCTTGTCGTGGAATTCTTCAATATTTTTTGGAATAGTACCGATACTTTTACGTCTTTCATTGTAAGCATTCCGTTTGGCATAATTTAAATCTTGCTTTCGTAAATATCCAGTGGAAGAAGGTCGTTCGCTTAAACACTTTTTTACCATTTCATCAGGCCTCTGTGATGGGTCTTCTAATATTTTGTCTTTCATTTGAACAGAGAATTGTTGCCTATGCAAATGCTGCTGTTCGTATGATGCATGCGTATGTAGTTCGTGAACAGAAGTAATTTGCAAATCGGGGCTTTCTCCCAAGACTTTAATAAACGCCAAACATTTCTTATTACAGCACCGCCATTTTTGTTCACCTGTCTTCAATAAACGCTCCATATAATATTTGTTTAATTTATAAATAATCAGCGGCTTTCCTCGTTGACCTTTAGTAAATGTAATTTCAGCCATTTCTAGAGGTTCTTTGTTATCAGTAATTAGGTTGTTTGCGCTTTTACAATGATTCGAATATTTTGGTGATTTGGATGAAATTATTGTTTATATAGTAAAATTATTAATTGGTACATTTGTGATTGCTTAAGCTGGCAGATCTCAGGATCAACTCCCCAGTACACCCGATAAAATTAAGAGCATACTTTGAAAATAAAACGACAATAAATTTTCACTCATAAAATCATAAAAAAGTGAAAATAGTGAATAATTTCCCAACAACTGAATAAAAGGGTATGATTTTCGAAAAAGTTTATTTGTGGCAACCCTGTATTAGTAATTTAATAAAGCTATCTTTACCCTGCGATAATCGTAATCTCCTGCTTACGATATAAGTAGGTATAAGTCGGTTGCCTATTGTTAAATGAGTGCGAGCGGAGTTTACATTCTGGATTAGTGTCGACCTTTTGCTCGGAGCGGAGTTTACATGTCTTGGAGCGGAGTTTACATAAAAGCTGACGAGTAAAGATTTCAAAATTATAAATTTTTATTACTACCATAGCAATGGTGACTAAAAATGTCATGTTACCATGGCAACGGCCAAGTTGATCTGTCGAAATCTTTATTTCACTAAAAACGAATTAAATTGTACATTTTCATTTTTTTTGAGAATGATGGCATAAACTAGGGATGTTTCATACTCCTCAGACTGCAGGAAGAATTCCATACTCTCCTAAATTCCATTTTCTTGGAATGAGTGCAAAATAAGAATAATAATAAATTAGTATGTCGTAGTTAGATTTTTTCAGAGGTACTTCGGGGGTCTATTACAAAAATAGTTTATTTAGAAAGGGGGGAAGTACGTACGTACATATTTCCAATGTCCTATATTTACGTGGATGTTAAAAGGAAACGAAACGAATAAAATGCATGTACATATTGCTATGTTTCAAAATATTAAAGATGGAATTTATGCAACTTGAAACACTGACTATTTTTCTTATCTTTCACCTTTTTTGATTTTGATTTCCACGGCTCCAGCTCTTCGAAAATAACTTGCATGAGACTATTTGATTTGTTTAACCTTTCCTTGGGGTAATTAAAACCCTATTTTTTAAATTCTTAACAAAAGTAAAACATTTTATAATTTTCGATTGGTGTACAATTAATTGTAATCATAATCCAAATAAATAATTTTAGAAAATCTAAGCATTTTAGTTTATATTTTTGTAGATTTGACATCACAACATTAAAAAAATTTAATGAGTAAGTAATTATTAAATAAGCCACGCTATCGATAGGCTGTGGTTATGGTCAATTTTAATTTTCATAGATACAGGAGTTCCACATTTTGTATTTAAGTATTTTTTATTATGACTGTTAAGCCCCCATTATTTGGCTGCACTTTTTATGTTTTGCTATTATTTCTAATGCCAATGCACCAAAAAGGGCTTTCCTTTTTCTGGTCATTATATTTTATCGCTGTACAATTACTTATTTATTTAATAATATCTAATTTGCCAATATTGTGCGGCCTGAAGGCCGCACTCAAGCGAATAATTCTGGATTTACTTTATATATTATTTGCATTAAAGACGAATATAGAGATAAATTGAGGCTATTAAAGCATGACAAATAAACAATAGTTAATTGTGACCACAGGTCCGTAGCCATGATTTCATTTCGAGGGGGCACTTGTAAAAATTTCCCAACTTGAAAATACCTACACCTATTTTTTTTCAAAATTCAAATTTTTTGCTTTCAAAAAGAATTTTTAATGCCAATCCACCCAAAAGGCTTATATGTTCAAGATGTGCAGTGCAAGCGGTTTTTAATCGACAGGCAGAGACCGGCTCCGTAGAAAATAGACGAAGAAGTGATAGAAAACGGGTAACAACCCTCATATGCAAGATTGTATTTCACAGAGAATGCCGTTAAAAAATCGTCATAAGACATCGAAAGATTTAATGAAAGATAAAATGATTTAATGGGCAATATTTTAATTTCGTTGTCTAATGGCTGTCTAATTTAGCTTCAGCAGTTAAGAAGTTAAACACATTGCAAATCGTGGATAGAGCGCAGGGCATAAGCGTCAACAGGTAGCGTATCTACAGAAAAATTACAGATACAACACTTATGATCTACTATAAACTATGTGTGATCATTTATGATACCGAAAAACTGTCAAGCCTGCCCAGCAGGAGTAACTTTGGACCAGAAAACATGACGCAATACCATGACCCTTTCTCAGGCTCAAAAATTTCTGAAGCTTATTTGTACTTTTTTGGTTTAATATTACTTTTATATTCTGGCAAAGAAAAGGATTCTTCTGATGAAGCATCTTGCCATCCAATTACTTTTCTTCTCTAAACATTATCTTACTTGATGGACACTTACTACGTCGAGTAGAGTAAATGCTGATCCTTTATAAATAGGCAATTTTGCGAACTCCTAGTCAAAATAAAAAAAAGATTTGTACTTTTAAAGACGTTTAATCGAATAATGCAGTCCACTACCTTGTGGAGTTTCTTAACCTACAGGCCTACCACCCCACAATCTTTTCCTAAAAGTGGAGCTGTTGCGGAATGTCAACCCTTTTACAGGAACGGAATCGATTACTTATCTTATCCATTACTTCCTGGCTTATCTGATTACCATTTTGGCATCTCACCTACATTATGTACATTCTGGGTTTGCTTTTAGTTTCCCACAAAATTGCATTAAGAATATTAAAGCTTTTATTAGTTAAATTAACAGAGATCACCTATGAAACTCAATATTGGCCATACGGCATCTAGCTGTGGTGTTTCACCGATGACAAATCATCAATAAGGATTTACAATTTGCTACTGTGAATAGAAAATCGTCATCTCATTGAGTGCTAGCTTAAACATCTTATAAGGTGCTTCTGAAGTGAAGAAACTACTGCTCTAAAAACTGTTAAAATTTCAATTATAAGATAAAACTAATAGCTTTTCAGAAATTCCATATTTGTTAGGGCCAACGTTTTTCCAGGTATATTCCGTCTAACACTCTTCGAATATTTTGTTTGAGTTCATAAACCTTCTCTTTCACATAGCTATGCAGAAGAAAGTCTGAAAGTGTGAGAGGCATATCAATAGATCAGCCTACCATTTCGGGAAATCAGACGATCTCTGAACTACCACTGCAGAGAAGCAATGGTATTGGCACTTCTATGGCAAGTAGTGCCGTCTTGTTGAAAGTAAACGTCCACATTTTCCAGTTCAAGCTACAGAAAGTTGTTTATCATCTTTCGATAAAATGCAACATGAATTTGTAATTATTAACAATTAATTTTTGATGTCAATTCAATTCGTCGTAAATTCAAATCCTAGTGTCAAAATTTAAACACCCTTCAAGAATAGAAGAGAATTTCACTGGATTCTTTATCCTTAAATTTCCTTATCCTTATTTGAGTTAAAAGTAATTAAAATAATTAACACATCATATTCCTTACATAAGCCTGTACGTGTGTAAGCCCAAACAATAATTTCTCTCCGGATAGGGTAACATAATTATTGTAATAGAAAGAAAGTTGAGAAGGAAAACGTTTTCGAAAGTCTATAATTAATTAAATTAATAATTATTAAATTTTCATTGTCGTACCTATCCTGAGATCATCATAATTGAAAGATAATAATTTAACATACTTTTATTAAATTGTGCAAAATAAAATCGCAAGCTTCATACAAAATAATATTAAAATCAGTTAATAAAACAATCTTATCTTAACAATAAAGTTGATCATTTTTATGTATTTACAATTTAAATAACATAAATAGATTAGTGCTCAAAGGGTACAAATAACAGCACATAGTAGATATTATTTGGCAATTCGAGAAAATTAAGGCACATTCTTACGTTTTAAAAATATATAAAGATTATAGACCAAAGTCGACTGATTTTTCACGTTGAAGGCGCATGCATTACAATAAAGGAAATTTGATACAATTTCTGCACGACCTTGTGACTAACAAGAATTCCTGGTCGTGTCCTAGAAAGTGTTTGGCTGATTAATAAAAACTTCTATTTGAAAAGTATAATCGCTTTACGCCAATTACACCACAATTTTGTAAAATTTTGCCTGCATATTAGTTATGATGTTGTGTAAGATGGGCGTGACGATTTTGCTCACGTTCTAATATCGAAGCACACGGACTTTCACTGAAGGAACCGCTAAGGTCGATCCGTTTACCTTCACACTAATTTTTTTGTCGACGAAGTCTTAATTTTTTTTTTTATTTAAGTCCACATTCCACATTTTTGCAATAATAAAAGTTTACAAATATTTTAACATCACAATTTATTTACACTATTAATAGTAGCTTAAACCCTGACCTCTCAGGAAGTCTTCTAGAACGCCTCCACCGACCAAACCGTGCGGTTGTTGGAACGAAGCCGGTTGGACGTAGTAATATTGTTGTTGCTGTTGTTGCTGTGGTTGCGGAGCTGGATTTGAAGGTTGTTGGTATGCCTGAAGCTTGAGCGATTGTGATTTCAATTTTTGTTGCCTCTGTTGTTGCTGTTGTGCAAATAATTGAGCGGAATTTTGGAATTGCAAATCGGTTTGTTGTTGCTGATACAACGTTTGTGTTGATGGTTGCGGTTTTAAACTTCGGTACAATGGATTGCTTGGTCGTTGATATTGTGGGATAAGTTGTTGCGGTTGTGGTTGGTGAACGTATGGTTGAATGTTATGATTAAACGTAAAATCTCCTTCGGTTTGGGGTAAAGTTTGATAGAGTTGGGTGTTGTAGAGACCTGTTGATGGATCGAAAACCAATTCTGACGAGTATACTTGCCCTGATGGATTTGGTGCGGCCGTCGACGATGATATTTTCGGTAACTTGGGTGTGGTTTTTGGAACGGGGCTAGGTGACTGTGAAAGTACGCTATTATCATGTTGGAACCTCTGGAATTCAGATTCAAAATCAAGATTACCACGTGTTATTGATAGGGGTACGGGGGAGACAGTGGACGGAAGGAATGAGGGTCGTGGGGTTACCGATATTTGTTTTGTGTACAAAGAGGATGGTCTGGGTGTTACAGCTACTTGCAACAATTGAGGTCTGTATGTTGTTGCTGGTAGTTCGGTTTGGGTTGTGGGTACAGTTAAAGGTCGCGGTGTTATGTTTATTGGACTAGCGCTTTGTTTGTAAATTATTGATGTAGGAGTTGTTGCCGATAACAGTCTGGGTCGTTGGAAACTATGTGCCAAACCTTCGGATACCTGTTGTGGCTGATGTTGGTATTGTGGTCGCGTTATGTATTGTGGACGCACAGTGTACGACTAAAAATGTTTAAAAATTAAAATTAAACACAAGTAGAAATGATGATAATGTGAAATGAACGACGGTTCCTCATCCATGTAAAGTTAAAATAGTAAGTATGTATTAGAGAAGTCGATGAAAGAATCTTGAAGTGTAAGTAAAGAGTAAAGAAATTAGGATATTAGTCACTTGATGGAACTGATTTGTTAATCAATTACAAATTACACCACCAACACTCTTTACTTACTTGAACTGGCTGTTGTCTCAATACTTGCTCTGGTTCAGGTTGAACTTCCTCATCTTGTTGATAATCGTTTTGGAAAAAGGTAACGGCAGGTTTAGCTGGTAAAGGTCTTAAAGGTCTTACGGGTTTGGAAGGATAGTTGGCTGGTAAATTTTCGGGTTCGTTACTTTCTTCTTCTGGAAGATCTTCTTCTTCTTTAGGTGCATTTGGATCGCATGGATTACCGGAAACGTAGGTAAATTCTCGTTTATTACCGTCTGGATCTACGTAACCATATTTTCCTCTTACAACGCAATCGGTTCCTCGGGTTTCTTCTTTGAAACTACCATCGGCTGCTTCGTAACCGAAAGTGAAAGAACCATCATCGTTTACTTTGTTATAATTTCGGATTGTTTGAACTGGTGGGGCTTTTGGGGTTTCCTTTGCCCTACCAGGCTTTATTTGGTTTTGCGAAATTCTTGCTTGGGGTTGGACGTAGTTGTTTTGGGAAGCTCTAGGGGCTGCCGTTGGCTGACCATAGAGGCCGTTGTATTGATCAGCCGAGACGTAAACTACTCCACCTCTTTGTTGAGCATCTTCTCTGGGCTCAGCAGCGGCGTAATATTGGATCGACTCTTCTTCTTGTTCTTCTGCTACCTGGTGCACTGGAACTCTACGTGCTTCTATATTATCGATTATCGCTATTCCACATAGGACAAATAACCATATCTAAAAAATATACGATTTAGTGTCATGATAAATTTTCATTTAATTACCACTTAAATTTAATTGGAGCAATTATTTCTTAAGCGAAATTAAAAGTTTTTGCTTGGAATTGCAACAGCAACCGACAGTTTAATCGTTGCAATTGTCATATTTTCACTACAATGAGAATTTTATAGAAATGTAAACAAAGTAAAACATTTATTTTGCCTGTTAAAAGAAATAATGAACGTAATTACGATTTCCGTATTAAAAATAGAAAAAGTATAACAAAGGTAAGTGCTAACTAAATAATATGCAATTTTTTTTGCAATATGTAAATCGAGCTTTCTCTAACTGTTTTTGATTATCCCGATAAAAAATTTATTTGTACGGTGATGTTCTTCGGCCATTCCTACGAAGACGTACATAGCTGATTCTTAACTTGAAAATGTTAATCGAATGCATGGTAGTTTTTGACAGACTTTGAATTTTAAGGATCATGCGTCCAAAGAATGCAAAATAATGCATTTTTCTAATTAGTTGTTTATATACCGAGCGTCTCGTTAAATTTGATTTATTTTATTGCTGTAAAACTGGAACAAATTGTTATTAATCGTAAAGTTTAATGGGCAAAATATTAAAATATTAGACTTTTCTTGAATTTTTTTCCACTTGACTAATTAATTACCTTGAACTTTTAATGCACAAACTGGATGTATAATTGTTACATATTTGCTTTTTAGTTGAGTCGTAATTTAAAATTTGCATGGAAAGGTTAATAAAAGTTTTTTCCAAGTTTGGCTGATCATATGCTCGACTGGACAGCTATTTCATGTTCTAATGTTGCAAACGCTGTTAAGTCGAGTAAATATTGTTGCTACACTCGGAACCCGTAGGCCGTGCACGACTAGTGAGTGTAGACATCTATTATCTATGGAATATCGAAATCACCACACCCATCTGAAACCCACTTGAAATGCTTAATGGGGAAATGTCCGTAGCAATTTTCTTATACACACATAAATTGGTGCACCGGTGCACAAACAAAGTAAAAGGAAGCTCATTTAATTTGAAGCATTAAGTGGTGGGTGAGGTACTTGTTTTTACTTTCAATACGATATTGAACAGAATCATCATGGGCAAACATTGAAAAATAAAATTAGCGATTTGGCCATGGGATGTACATATCTAAACATCTCATCAAGACTAATAGGAAATCATTAACGCCGATAAAAAGCCAAGTAAGGTAGCTCCCCGGCTAAACTAACATTTGCAACATTTTCAAGTGCTCTAAATTAATTTAGTTCACCAGAGAACGTATTTTTAGGCAACAAGTGGAAGATATGTTGGCGTCCGTAATTAATTGATTTGGCATTTGCATAAAATAATTAAGTTTCGTACAACATGGTTTAATCATTCGATCAAGGAAATTTACCTTCTTTTTTTTAAATTTATTAGCCACTTTAGGACATACGAAATCTAAATCATCGGTTATACTTGAAGAGCCAATAAATCGTGTGTCTCAAAAATTGCGGGTTGTACATGGTAATTTCTTGCATCACCGATTCAAAATATCAAAAAAACGCGGATGTGTATTACTTGATCAACGATGTATTTAATTAGTTTAATTTATTGGAAACTCTTACTAGTTTAACGTGTACGCGTTTGGAATAAACAAATAAATCTAGTTTCCATAGGAAGTTAATGTTCAATACTGAGAAAGTTGATTGCTTAAGTTTTTTATGAGAAATACGAAAACTAGGAAAATGTTTGACACCATTCGATTACATTCTATTTAAACTACTTTTACACACAAGAAAAAGTTATTGTAATGGTTTCGTTTAGCATATACGCGCCGAAGAACGAACACTCACTTAAGGGTTCAACTTCCTTAATTAACGAATCGTCCTTTAAAATTAAAATTCTTTCACGTGTGACCCTCCCCGATTTGAAACAATGCCGGGCGTCAAGAAATTATCTTTGTAGGTTTTTCGCACCTCAAATTTTTGAGTGGGTTTGATTTATAAAGTAAATATATCATGAGTAGCATTCGTGATATTATAAAAACATGTAGTATGTTTGTAAGAACCAATCAAATTAAGGTTATCATACTTTTTCTCTCTCGTGCACTTCAATTTGATTGGTTGTTGAATATTACTGTTATTCTTCCCGAAACAAAATCGCAGCATTGGGGCACAATAATACAGTTGACCTTTTGAGCCGTTCCTCTAATGCTAATGGAAAAGTTATTGGCGTAATAAACTGAATTTCAATAAATTAGCAGTCCTACTGTGTAAATTATCGATTGCAATTTAATTTCTTCTTTATGATTGTGAAATTACATCCGCAACTAATTTAGGAGGCGTTATTATTATTACCACGCTTTGTAGTAAACCGGTTGAATAATTTAAAGAGTATAATTTGCAGATCAATAGGTGATTAGGTGAAGGTCGACTTGGAATTATAACATCGTGAGGGCGTACTGAATTTTATTCAACAAATTCATTGCCTGGTTACAAAAAGATAAAAATCGTTTTTCAACTGTCAAGGTAATTTTCAGCAGCTTATTAGTATCACGAACAATCTACTGTTGCCAAATACAAATTTATTGTGTATCCGGAATGTGATAAAATTAATTAATTACTTGAAATAATTATAGACTTCTCAAAACTCCGGATCTTAAAAGTCGTAATAAAATTTTATGCTTTGCTTTTATCATTCATTAATTCGAATTGCTTCATTAAATTATATGTAATTTTTCAAATTTTTTCAGAACCAAGTTGAACGTACTTTACTCTTTTAATTACGCAATTTTACTTAATTAAAACATTAAACATACCTTGACACTATAAAGAATAAAAATTTTCATTCTGAAACTTGAAATTGCTTCATAATTTAATGTTGCTTTGAACTCGGCTATTTTCTAACACGATTTTGTTTTTAGTGCCCACTTCCTGAATTGCGGCTCTAAATACGTACTTCTTATATAATTTACACTAATTGATGTGATTTAACCTTTTTTGCGGATTATCTACACCATGACACGTTGGAAATCGAGAGTAACCCACATTTTGCTTGGAGACTTCAACGATAGATAAGCGACGAAACCGGAAATAAACCATCAAATATGTAAGTTAATCTTGTTTTGCTGAGGCAAAATTAAGTAATAAAGGATAATTTCACAGCTACACAGTAACCTTTAATTTAATATTGTAAAATCATAGATTTTTTCAACGAAATTTAATCTCTTGCGGATATGGTTGGATACGTAAATTTAATATTTAACAAAAAATGTCAATCGAAAATGCGGCCATATTTTTGAAACTTATTCTTTTTCATTTACTTGTTAATTTAATTTTTTATTAGGGTTTACAACATCTTCATAGCCAGAGATAGTTCATATTCAAAAATGCTGAAAGGTTCGGGGGTGGAACAGCCCCTCAGTATATCTTATAGTTCCAAAAACATCTAAACAAGCATCATAAAGCTCCTGCATGATTTTTAAATATTCAGCGTTTTACTTCCTCCCAGTACTGTTCACCCTATCTATCGGCCATTTTTTTTACACCATTTTGTAACGGAAAGATGGAGATAGTCAAACGTTTCATTCTCAATACCAGGGAATTGCATAGATCGACGATTTATGAAATTAATTTTCAACAAAAATTAGTTTAAGATTAAGTTTCAGCTTATCTGTGCTAGGTCGTTGCCATAGTAACGTAAAATGTTTAGTCACTATTGTGGTCAAATTGCTTAAGGGTGGGCTTTGGATGTATTTCACTAGAAAATGCTTATCTCAAAAACGGCTGGACGGATTGGCTTAAAATTTTAGATCAGCATAGGGAGCGAAATAAGCTATTTGAAACTTTTGTAATTTACAAAATACCTATTTTATGTCGAAATATGTAGTTTTACAAACTTTTGCATAAAAACTTGTTAAATCGACATAAAACACAAATTTTTAAAATATCAAATTAGCTTATATTGTATTCCCTAATGCGTTTCATATATTATAATTTGAAAATTTTATGCCGATCCGTTCAGATGTTTTTGAGATGAGTATTTTCTAGCAAAAAGCCCAACTTTACCAACAAAAATCCTTGGTAACTTTGAAAAACAAAAATAAGACGAGTACGCAGCTTAAATTGACACCAACCGAAGGTTTGGAGGGTATTTTTATATTTTGATCTTCGAATCAGTCGTCCTAATTACGTAACAGGAATGATGAGTATTTCTTATGATTCCCCCTCCCCCTTCTAGTCTCTACAAGTTTAAGCAGCGTTATTTCGCTAATAAATTATTATTTCTAATTTAAACGTTCCAAATTTAATTTGAAAAAATTACTTTTAGAAACAACGGGGGGCTACATTAAAGTTCAAACAAAAGTTTTGTATATAATCATTTTCAAACAAACTAAAACGGTGTCATAACGCTTTTGGATAATTTTTAAATAATTAATGTTCTGACTCAGATTTCCACACCCATATTCTTTCATATCCTATCAGACCCACCCCAGATCTCTACACAGTTTAATTTTTTTTTTATCAGAAATTGAATATTTCAGCACATTTGCTTGACCGGTGGTATAATGATTAATGACGTGACATTTTTAGTCATTATTGGGGTTGAATAAACGAGAATCTTGGATAATTTGAAAAATTTTCAAATTAGCTTTCCAGCAAGTGACAGCAGGTGGATATCGAATCTACGACCTTATATATTTTCTTTGAATAAGTGCAAAATGAGAATAATACAGCTGAAAATTTGAAAATAATACTGAAAAATACTTTTACGGACGAGGGGTATCGTAATACCTCCTAGCTGTACTAAAGTTATAATGAAAAAATTTTGTATTTCATTATTCTCGAAAAACCAAAGCCCTCCTCCCTTCCGTGAAAACCCTGGCTGCATACCGTACGCGACCTGCTACATTAACCATGGTAAGTGCATGATGGTTAAGATAAATTGAGTGTCGCGGTTTCTCATATAAAAGTGTTTTAATTTCGCTTAATTATTGTTGGAATAAACGTATTGTGTGGCGCAAACTTCATAATTGCTCGTAGATTACCCAAGTACGCAAATTTTCGTGAGATTTTTGCTGTATTATTAATGTTCGTTGCGTATCTTGAAAACCACCTTTGAAGTTATTAATGAGCCGTTTTTCTTATATTACATTGCTTACGTTTCTTCGTGAGAATATTCGCTATTATCCGACATTGTTCAATTCAAATCGAACTACTGACCTTTTGAATTGCAACTGCACATATAAGTTAGGTAATTCTTGTCAGTAAGGTTTTATAATCTCGATTTATGTATTTCCATATAATTAATTAATTTCAAGAAAACGTTTGTTTGCCATTCAAGTTTTGTATAATTAAAAAAAAACCAAAATTCTGGTGATTTAAGCAAACTTGAGCAACTTTACGAGAACAAAGCTTCCAGGGCCGTGCGAACTTAGGGGTTAGTCGGAGACTGACCCCCTCGTTTGGACGACCTTTCCGCATGTCATCGGTAAGTCCATCAAGGACCGTCCTTTCACTTCTGTATGAAGAAGGGCAAATCGATTCCATCAAACGTTAAATCCATACGATTAGGAAAATGAAGGTCACCTACTCTTTGTTTGATCCTAACCTAACTTTTCAGTTTCTCATTGCTCACAATGCAACCTGTACCATTCAAATAACAACACTTGGTACACTTTCTTCTATGAATACGTTTATCAGATCTCGTTTTCAAGAAAACTGTTACATGACTCAATTTAAAAACCTTTCTAAAAGGTTACATGCTGTAACTGCGCTGGAGTATCTGCGTACGTGGTCTAAGAAAATAAATTTATTATTCACGTTCTTCTTGTAACTTTTAATGCAAAATAAATCTTATTAATTTAATATTGCAATATAAACAAATCGTTTAATTTAATTAATAATTTAAAATGCGAGAAATTGCAAAAAAAATTAACAGGTTTACCTTCCAAATGAAAATTTTGTTACGCAGTAAACGGCTTAGATTTGATGACTACAATCAATCATTTTAAAAGTTGTGGTATGCAATATTTGCAAATTAAAAAAAATTTTACCCAACAAATCGTGATAGAACAATAACAGTTAAATTCCATATTTATTTTGATTAATTAAACAACTTTAACTTGTAATTTTGCAGATAGAAAGTAAAAAAGCGAAATATTGAATTGTTTTTTTTTAGCTTGTTTGCTTTTAGGCAAAAAAGTTAATTGGGTGTTAATAATCATGTAAGTTTCTTTAAATTACCGAAACTAAGCACCTTGTTAATGCAAAAAAATTAATGTAATATTTTGTTTTAAGAAAGCGCAGTGCGTGCATCGCTGCACGTTAATCGTCCTTAAAAGCATTTTTGCTATGCACGTAAATTTTCTACATGACAAATTTTGAAAGTAAAAGTTTAAACATATCATACAAAATTTTGTTCTTGGCCAAGGATCTGTACGGTAAATTTTATCCATATCATAATCCATTGAACACGAAAAGTGGCCGATACAAAAAACTTAAAAAACGTTGCAAGCGCAGTTGCGTGACAATGTACTTTCCTTGTGTACATAATATCTCTATTTCTAAAGAAATCGATCTACCACGATTACATAAAGTTTCGGAATTAGCTTTTGTGTGTACTTTTAAACTGTAAAAATCGCCCGGCAAGTAAATCGTTACATAAGGCACGATACTTCTAAAGGCATTGTTTAACTTTTATGGTTCTGATTTTAAAGAGAGCAGAAATTTTTATAATAAATACATATTTGAGATAATAGTCATATAAACAAATATCAGGAACTTGCCCTGCTTATATAACGCAATCAAATAGTACGCCTATACGTAGCCCATGTCGTCTGTAGGGTACCTTAACGTTGACTTTTGATAAGCGCGTTCTACGAGTAATTAAGAACGTGCAGTCCCCCGAATCAGAGGCTAATAACGAGGATGGTTTATTGATAAGAATTGAATTGCTGTAAAGTGCTACACGAATTTCAACTAATTAGCCTCTTTAATCTTAATCTTTCCAATTCGGAACTAATCAGTATACACATTTCATGTGATATGTTTTAACCACAATTAAATGAGCTGTCAGGAAGCCCTCTTTCGCAAGGTCGTTAATTAATTTAAGTTAATTAGATCGGTGTAATTGGAATCTGGGTAAACTTGGCAACCTTCACATATTTAAGATGTTTTCTAATTATAGCCTCTTTCTGTTTGAATTTATTCGACATCAACAAAACTGAAATTGACAAATGTGGAAACATCGAGAATGTATCTGCACAAGAATGCTGCAATTCATTCCAGAGTCGAATACTATAATTTTGCTATGTAAAAAAATCATTTTAGATTATGCTGTTTAATTTCTGATTGTATAAAATTTTTTTTGCCATTTTTGTGTAACAATCAGCTGTGTTTTTCGAGTAGAGAGCCATTCTGTAGATATAACAAAGATGTCGATTTTAAGGACATCAGATCTTTGGTACTCCACTCCAAAATTATGCTCTTTAAGGTAAATGTTTATTGTAAACTTGCAGAATGATTTCGGGATTACGGGATTATTTACTATTTAGTAATAATTCGATGGTTAGTTTATTCTTTTGTACCACTCTGTACTGTGAATTTTAAGCTAAAATTGGTACTCTTAACGCCTCTGCGTTTAGTAGGTTATTCTCTAGTCGAATGTTAACGAAGAGGTCAACTTTGTTTAACTTTTGATTGAAAAACGTCAAATCATTATTTTTTAGTGCTTTTTCTTCTTTATACAGAGATTCATAATTGCGATTAGCAGGTAATTTTTTTTAATAATGATTTTCTAGTGTTGCACACGCTAGCGTTGATCCTCAGCTTTTCGCACAAACTGTGATCATTTACTATCTTTGTAATCCGGTTAGATAATTTTAATTTTATGTGTTTATGTCTCGACTGCTAATTGAAGCTCTATATGCATTTTATGACGTCAGGGGCCATGAGGCATAATTTTTAATATTTGTCAAGTTTTATTAAGGTAAGCAGCTTTCTTCGAAATTTAATTTGAGTTGAGAACTTAATTAACAAACCTTGAAATCCTTAATAAATACCTTAAATCATTCACGTGTTGTTTTGAGAGATTATAACCCCAACTGATCTGTGTATGATGTCTCTTTTAAATTAAATAATAAATTAAGATTTTTACTTCTTTGTTAGATTACATTTTGAAAAATATGTTTTAAACAAAAAAAGGCTCACTTTTAAGTTAAAATATAAGCTATATCTTTTTGTGTGGCCTTCTTGGCAATCTAACTTTTGGTAGATGAAATGGTTTCGATTGTGTGATCTAAAATATGGTGATAGAATCGGTCATTAACCTTACTGTATAATCGGTTTCGGTGTTATCCAAAGAGATTTACTGTCATCAGATGCACATTGACAATGCAATAATATAATACAAACAGGACCACAACATCTTGTACGATTTTCACACGGACCGAATTTTTTTAATTTTATCAATTTTTGGAAAAATTAAATTTTTGAAATTCTAACATTCGTAAATTTGTTTCTTGACAATTTAATTATTAATATAATCACACAATAGTCTAAATTTATATGTCTATCTGTCTGTAAAGCACATATTATAAAGGGAATTCGAAATTATTTCTTTGGGTGCGGTCTTCACGCCGCACAACCTTGGCATTCCAGTTAATGTATTATGCAATAAAGTGCAACTAAGATGACCGCAATTCTCTAGAGCTAGACAGATATTTTTCTGGTTTGAAAAGTTGTCGTTATATCCTCTCAACTAATGAAGTCTGCAGGTGATTATTTATTATTTTATACATAAGTATAAAATAAATCACGAGGGATTTTAATAATTCAGGTCAACTTTACAATCAACATATTAATAAATATGCTGTTTATGTGCTGCAAATGCTGTACAATGAAATAAAATAACAGAAAACAGCAAAAATCCGTTTAAGGTAAATTTTGTAGAAATTAAAGGTGAAAATCTAGTAAAAATAAAAAGTGCAGCTGTATAATCTATTCCATGGAAAATAAAATTGATTCCGGCTCCAGGATCCTCCAGTTATACAACCTTAGTGTGTAATCAATTTTGTATTCGTAGCTCTCTTTTACATCTCAATTGTTCGAGAACAATAATTATTGCTGTGATGCAATAATAAAGTAAAGTAAATTTCAAATCCGACATTTCATCCAATATTTTGTAACTTTTTTTATTGAATCTACGTAATTGAGTGCCATTAAGGAGCACTTCCTTTGCTATGTCGATTATTGTTTTGTCATCCTGTCAACTGCTCGTTCTTTTCATAAATTCCGAATTGCTTTAGATTGCAATTATAAAATATATAGTTGGCTGTTGTAGATCCTGCTTTAAGGTCATCGAAGGATACGCGTAAAAGCGTTTAAAAAAAATTAAGTAAAAGATTTCTAACGTTCAATACAGCTTCCGAATTAATTTTGTAATGTTTATACGCAATTATGGAAAAGTTGTTAATTATGTAAGTAAAAGTAACCGGCCAATCGCAGATGGTTATTTATTAAAAATCGAAGAAATCCGGTGAAAATAATTGATGAAAGTAATTATCATTAAACCCCCGATATTGAAAATCAAGCCTAAAATTGTATTGCAATATTTTAAAACCTTCACACATATTTAGCACTTCCTAGTGTTTGTTAAATTTCCACGAGATAACAACAATTTCGAAATTTAAGTAAAAACGTTAACATTATATTCAACGAAAAATTTTGTAATATGTAATAATTTTAGGCTCATCAAATTTATAATAAACAATTGATGTGAACAAAAATCACTGCGAATGTAATTAATTATTAACTTATTTGCTTATTATGTATGATATAATGTGAGAAACAATGCGATTTTATAATACACACATACAACAATAAATAATAATTTTATTATTGTTTTTTGAAAACTTTCAAATTTTGTCACTTAATTAACAAAATTTTAGTAATAAACCTGGATTTTTCATTTAATTTGCTTTACGTAATTTAAACACCGAATCGAGGTAAATTGTTATAATTACAAGTTTACTTAAAATAATTACATATTTAAATAAATAATTGATATTTAATTATTGCGAATCAGGTTAACGTAGCCGTGTGATAAGCTAAACCCGATAGCATTTTTGGTTTCAATAAGTGAAATTATTTTAATTAATTAGACTATAATAATAATCGATGGTAATAAAGATTAATAACAATCTTGAATGAACCAGGAAAAAATTAATTTGCTAATTAAATATACACAAACAAATCAGCTAAATAGAAATTATTAACTTTCTAACATTTTAAGGAAAGAAATTTAAAAAATTAGTCATGCTATGATAGAAACGCAGTAAATTCCTATTAAATAATAATCAGTTCAATTTTTATAATTAATTGATCGGTTTATTACATCATAAAAATTTTGCACCATTAAATCGCGTACAAATTAAAAAAAAATTCTGATTAATTCCAGCCTTGTATGTCCTTCTGTTCTTCATAAATTACAATTGCAAGTAAGAGAAATTGCAGGTTAAATGTAATAATAAATAATATAAAGAGGTCAAGTTGTAATTTTTTTTTTTTGATTTTTAATTAAGCTAATTTCTAAGCAGATGAAAATGGATTTGTAGGAAAGTCGTCGGAGAGAAAACTTTCCCTTAAATAAAATTTAAAAAAATAAACTTACAGTAACTTTTAGATTCATTTTGAAAAATTTATCCAATTTGGCACTAACTGGAACTAATTTTTTAACACTTTTAATTTTACAATTTCAGACAGTCACTAAATTGTTAGTAAGTGGTAATAAACAAATGTATTTGAGACGTCAGTTGCACTACTCTTTATAACCTGTGTACCTCTTAAGAAGGGGAACTCTGAAGCTGAAGAAATTGTTAATATTAATGTACCGTGTTTGGATAGTTGCTCTGAACACAAGGAATTCTAATACATTGTTTATAATCTTAAGAAATTTTTAAGTGTTTATTACACTTAAATTAAAAATTGCTGCACATTACGTAATTAACTCAATTTTTTTTATATTCAAATTTGCTATTAAAATGTAACGGTGAAGTCTTGAAAGATATGGGAAAATGTTGTAATTGATGATATTTGTTTTTAATAAAAATCAAGGTAAAAAATTTTAATTAACCTTAAGTATATTAGAGTGAAAGTGAAATACATAGAACACTAATGAAAGTGAAAAATTAGTCGGTGGCAAAGATGATATTATATTTATTGCCTATCGAGTTTTGCAATAATAAACGAGCGATTGACAAAATTAATGTTTTTGCGTTACACCAAAATACTCAGAGTATTAGATAATTTTTAAAAAGTGGTTCTGCGGGATTAATTTATTCCATTCGGTTTTCTTATCTCTCCATTCCAGAACTATTGAGCACTTAGCGCTTTGTGATAAATTTCTATAGCCCAGCTTCATCATTCCATACAATGCTGTTGACATTGTCACGACAGCCTACATCATCATCATTCATGATGGTATCTTTTCAATTTATTTGTCAACACGCTTTTTATTCGTAAAACCAGAAGCTCTGATGTATTCAAATTTAATTCTTTAAATTCAGAAAGTTTGTTTGCTTTAAAAATTTATTTGAAATAATTAATTAGTGATACAAAATTTTACGGTGGCGTTTAGTTCCAAAATTGGAAAGAACTGCTGTAGCAGGAAGCCCCCAGTGCAATGTACAAGCTCAGATTATACAAATTCTCATGTACGCAGTAAAGGTGATAGATTGATACTTTCATGGAATTAGACGAGACATTAAATTATTATCTTTATTTGACTAGGTCCAACGACGGAATTCCACCAAGTTCTAGGTTGGGATGGACTAAGACAAAGAAACATTCACAACATTTTTGGTTAATAAAATCGGATCCAAGTTTTATTTGTAACCAAACGATTTTGTGTACTAGAAACAAATACAGTAAATTAAAAAAAAAAATCTTCGCAGGTTGATATTCAATCCTCGCGACCTTTAAAGCCATTGTTAACTTAGTTAGTTACAATTAGAAAAAGTACAAAAGTCACGGTTGTGCTGACCTTGATGTCCGGGTGTGGACTACTCTCTCCTTAATTTACGTATTCGACACCCAAGGTGCTGGTATATCAAAATTATTTTATATGTGCCGAAGATAAAAGAAAAAGGAAGCGTCTGCCTTCGTATTACTTAGTAACGGCCTAGGACAACTGGGCGCAGCTGACCGAATTAGGCGAAGATCAACTAGGCGCGAACTCAATTTGCCTAGTTAATTATTTTATTTTATATCTTTTAAACTATTGGATGATGAAGCAGATTAGCTCCAATTGAAGATTAATAATTTTAATTTCTGAAAACGGTTTTCAAATCAATAGAACTGTCGGTCTCTCGAGGAGTAAATCTCTCAAAACTGCTTGTTGGTATCTCAAGAAAGTTGGCAGGCGAGAGAATGTGTTTGTAACCATATTTTGTTGTTAAAGGTGGAAATTAACACAGAGGAACCGTCGGCTTTACGTGTCTTCCAAAGTAAAAAATTTAAACACGGTCCGAATTCGAACAGGATTAGCTAACTACCAGGCCAATGACCGTTAATTTTAAATTTCAATTAAATATTCAGTTAATGGCATTTTCATTTAATTAATTTACGATTACTCTACAATTTAAACCCAATTACAGAACAGCTGTTAATACGTACAATATAACATAATTATACATTATTATACAAATAGCATAGGTTATACGTAAATAGATACCTACTAGACTTACCTATCTGGGAAACTCTCCAAAAGAAATCTTAGTAAATCAAGTAATTTTATTTAATTTTTTTTTAAACTCCAATGTGCTTCTCTTGAGAAAAAATTATATAGGTATAATATAGTGCAAAAAGAATAGCCTTTTAGCAATGAGGGATTTTGACAGAGAACTATTTACTATATTGTAAATATAAAATATGATCACTTTCAAATCCACCTTGCTTTATAGTTAGTTTTGGTATCAAAAACCAGTTGGAATAGCAACTCGCCAACCACAAACTCTTTCTTTGTCTGATTTCTGTAACCCACCTTACATTTGGATTATTAAAAGTTTGTGTCGAAGTAATTTCCAAAAGGATCATATACTAGAGGGTCAGAACTGCCAAAACAACATTTTTCTACTAGTAAACATAAGAGTTAGTTGCAAAATTCTGATCTCTGTAACCCAATATGTGAACTCAAAAAATGTTGGCGATTGATTATGATGTTAAATCAGGATTTATTTACAATAGACCAATCAACGAACTCAATAGCCTATGCAGCATTTCTTAAACATATATCCTTTTGGTTTCCTCGTCAAAAGTAGTTTTGAATCATTCAAAGCATTTTATCTCAGAATGGACAGTGACAGCTTGATATAATAAAGACTGCGTCAAGTAGACATGCAATCATGGATTTCCACGAAAGCGTAACCTTGTCTGTGTTTATAAATACTGTACTTGTTCAATCCTACAAAATCGTTCCTCGTTACGAGTTTTAAACACAAAAGATAAAATTAAAGTAAATAGTTAGAAAAACAAATTGTAGGTCAAGAAGTATACAAAAATGCACTAATAAAAATGTTGTCTGCTTCATAGCCCATGTCAAATTTTTGTACCGTTTTTCACAAAAATTCAGTTCACTAAACTGAAGATATAGACTGTGGAACTACATTTTTTAAGTTGCTTTTTATTCTTTTGTGCGATTTACAATTTAATTTAAAAAATTAAGAAACGAAAGTGAAATGCAAGATGGATCAGTGAAGATTTTCACTGACTTTTCTCAGTACTAACACTAATGAGATAATTATCTTTTGCAGTTAACTTTAGAAGTTTAATCAATGAAAATCTATATTTTATTATATAACACTTGATTTTCATTGGTTAGTTTGCACTACTTTAAGATTTAATGAAATGGCCAGAATCGCCCAATTAGTATACGGACGAAAAGCAGTTGGGTGCTGCTTCCAAACTTAAAGAAGAGTATTTTAAGTATTTGATCCTCGCGGCTGCCTACACAGGTTGAGGATTTTATTTGCAGCGTTAGTTATAACTTTTGTACATTTCTATCAGGAAGTACTTTAATATAAAAATTTTTAAATTAAAAATGGATACGATAAGAGTCACTTAAAAATTTAACAGCTGCATGTTGTTTAGACAGTTTTAATTGCAAGTTCATTGTTAACAATGCACTAATATATAATTTTTCTTAATTAATTTCTCAATCTGCTTTTAAAATTTTGCAATTAAGGAAACTCTTACTTTCATTGTTCTAATGTACACATTTCAATTGATGTGATATTTTTGTTAAAGAAATTTTTATATAACTTTAATTAGTTCCTATCAGAAGAGATTTTTTTTATAAATATTTATATAGCAGAGTATATAACTTTCAAGTGGATAATTTTTTTCGTAACGAGCAGCAATGTTCTGATTTTATTTATTCGCAACAATAGAAGCGCTCATGTTGGCTGTCAATATTGCAATTAAAGTCTGACAACACAATTAAAAATATTTTTGCGTTTATTTATAAAAATATGTCAATTACAAAACTGCTTACAAAATATTGCAGATTAAATCGAAGTAATACAAGTGATTGATATGCACCAACACTTCACTAGAACAAGTTTAAACAATTGTGAATTTTAAACATACAATTATTGGTGCTGCATGCTTAACAATGCATGAAATCCTTCCTTAGATTTACTTTTTGTGTGCAATTTCTTCTAAAAATATTGCTACAGCATCGGTGCCCAAAACAGAAAACGTAAATAACCTGCATTATCCTAATTTTCTCAAAATATTGAAGAAAAAGTGTGACAAACTTTTTCACCCGAGGGATAAACAATTTAAGTTAGGTAATTTCACATTTCAAAAAACGGAATTATATTTGCATACAATTATTTAGGCACAATAACAAACGAGAATGTGGAGGACTTCGAAAGTGAAAGTACTTCATGCCTTAAAGACAATTTCTATTTAAAATAAATTATAATTATTAAAAATAATACACCGTATTTAAAGTTTGCTACAAATTTTTACATAATCGAGTTAAGGTTTCTGTAATATTTTTCTTGTTTATCATAACTTGTTTTAGTCCAATGTTGTATTATTGATTTATAGCAGCAAAGTTTATTAATTCAAATTACGATCGGATGTCGTTTATAAAAAATCAAATGCCAAAAATTTGACCATAATATATTATGAAATTTTTTAGATTATTATTATTATTTGCGTCCTTAAGCTATTGCAAAATACCAAATATTTTTGAGATTAACTTAACAAATTTGTGTCTGCTGCGGAAATATACGGGGTGTGTTCGTGTTGTTTTTAAAACTTGACTGCTAAATTGCTATTGCATAATGGTAAACAATACAAATGGTAAACTTTCCATGCACGTAGCGAGTTGCCCTAAATGACCAATGCGTTGCATTAAAATTTGGAACCTGAATACAAAATTCGTGACCCACGTCATTAATTTGACAAGTTATATTTTAACACTTATTTCTATAAAAGTGTTATGTGCCGGCTAACGAAAGTGAAACTCATTTTACTTTCTAACTTGATTCAAGTTTCAAAAATTATCTTAATTATCTAATTTGATTAGATTGGGTATTTTAGAGACTCAAACTGTCGTTAACCGAATACTTACTAACACTACTGCTTTGCCGAAGCAAAAGTTTGACCTTATTTGGGATTTTACCTTTTGACCTTCCCCAAAGTGCTACATTCCGATTTTGTAAATGTTGTACTAATAAGTAATAACAATAAGTATTCTAGATCGCCCCACACATTCCCTCTCACTATGCAATCGTAAATGTAATACTTGTATTCAATTTTTGATTGCAATCTCATTTCAAGGTATGCCATGAGTATCATGAACGACGCGACGACTGTTTTACGGATTACAAAATTTACTTGTAGCAAATTTATTGCTTCAATCGTCTAATACGATTCGTTAAGCGAATGCCAGAACCAAACATGTTCTAATCCAACGTTATCATCCGAACGAATCGGATTTATTTTTTACCTTGGATGTTACTAATTTAATCAGTCCTTGTGAATTATGACTTGGTAGGTTTGCTAAATAAAAAATGTTGGTATCATACAGTAATGTAGGCATAGGGCTTTGAGCACCCACAACCATTATTTAAAAGTTCCAAGAAAAAATATTTTTTATACTTCTGTATTTCGATCCCCCCTGGCTGGTTAACTGGGGTTTGGTTACGCCACCGGTATCATAACAATTACCAATATTTTCGTGACTGTTCCATTTTTTACTCGGTAACTTAATTTTTCTGCAAATTAAAATTGCGATTGCGTATCAAAATTACCAAATGAATAATACGTTTGGGACGTGATATTTTTATTCAAAAGGAATGTCGCCAAGGTCATTCCGTAATTTGTACTGATGAAAACCATTTGAACATGAAACCTTAACCTTAAAACATCTGGCAGAAACATTTTGGGTACCTGTGATTTTAAAGTTTGACAATTTTCATGATTAAGCCCACGTTAAACTATAGATTCTATTATGCTCATCACGCATACACCATACATAGCAGAAAAGATAGACATTATGGGGTGAAATAGTAGTTTTACAAAACCACGGTTGTGAAGTAGACAATCCAAAATCTTCAGTCAAAAATCGCAGATTATGTTGCAAGCGCAGTGAGGATTTTTAAATAATGTGTGTATTTGGAATAATTTTAGTGTTGTGGTTTTAAAGGAAAGACAGCAAGAGATGGTAGTGTGATCTCTCTGCAGTTCTCTTCTACCTTCCAGAAGTTTTGGCAACATTAGGTTTAGCAACTATGTCTCGATAGTTTTCTTCCAAGTTTCTTCTGGGTATATGATCAAAACATTAGGGGTATGCCGAGTTAATATTCTGCAATAGTCAAAACTTGATGTAGAGATTTTCAAGAATAGACTTCTTTGTACGATGTTCAATGCACGTTATTTTTCAGCTTTTTCTGCTGCAAATGACTATAGCAATAAATCAAAAGCTGTAAATGGAATATAAGTTAACGTTTATTGGGTCAGAAATCGTTGATCTTGATTTATTTCATTTGCATTAATTTCTACTAATTGAACTTGGCATGTCTTTGAATATGTTGCTGCATTTTGTGCTCCAATGAAAGTTAAATTTTATGAACTGTGAATTTGAATATTGTTGATGTTTTTAATCTATTTTGTTCTTGTTGTAAGCGCATCAAGGGAGACTTTTACACAGTTTTTACGCGGTACGTACTTAAGGTTTTGTCACCCCACAGAAGTTTTTAGCAATAAATTAGATCCCATTACAATGTCAATGATTAAGATTATCGCTTGTAGCCGATTATAATCAGATTATCCGATTATCCATAAAAATTATTATATAAGTGAAACAGTGGTTTAATTTTTGTTAATTAGAAATTTTCAAACATTGAAAATGGAAAACATAATTGCGAACGTAGACGATATCACTTTCGATATTGAAATGCAACTGGAAGACCAAAATTACGCATTGCCATTGCTATTTCCAAAAATGGACAAAGGAGATGCAGAAATCTGTAAGTACTTTTCGCTACCGACAGGATGCAAACGAAAAGAATTGTGTCCTTTCAGGCACACACGCAATGATGCCACTGTGGTGTGCAAACATTGGTTGAAAGGTTTGTGCAAGAAAGGCGAAGGGTGCGAGTTTTTGCACATGTATAATTTAGAAAAGATGCCGGAATGTTTCTTTTTCTCTACTTATAAAATTTGTAATAATGAAAATTGCAACTTTCAGCACACTAATCGGGAAGAAAAAATTAAAGAATGCGCGTGGTACAACAGAGGGTTCTGTAGAAATGGTCCCTATTGCAAGCGGAGGCATGTAAAAAAGACCATGTGCAGAAATTATTTAACAGGATTTTGCCCACTTGGCCCAAAGTGTAAGAATGGTCATCCGAGGCACAGATTACCTGTACCTTCTGAAGCGCAAAATAAGAAGAAACCTGACACGACGACAGTATTTACGTGTAGTTTTTGTGGCAATAATGGTCATGTTGTTTCTCATTGTTTTAAAATGAAAAATGCTACAAATATTTCGATCGTGCCACAAAATGCAGCTTCAAATAATATAAAATTTAAAACTTTGGCCGAAGTTACTTGTTTTAAATGTGGCGAAAAGGGACATTACGCCAACAAGTGCACTGGTCGTGTTGAAATTTTAGCTCAACCACAAAATATGTAGTAAATAAATTTATATTAATAATAAATATTTGAAAGTAATTTACTTGTTAAATTTTTATAATTTTGAAAATAAAGTTGTGAAATTTGCTAAAAAAAAGTATGTTTTGTATAAAATTGGTATAGATTTGCTTCCTCCAATCTACCTTAAGGGCCTAACAACCAGAAGAGGTGATTGCCACAACCGGGAATTGAGAAGCAACCAGTGCTTGTCAACTCCGATACACAGAACGTCTAAATTTCAAGGATCATTCCAATTCACGGCGTGTACCATCTATAACAGACACCTGGAACTGTTCCTGAAATCAAAAACCAAGTCCACTTTTAAATCAAATTTAGTGGAACTTCTTCAGAAAGGCCAATGATCTTTCCCTGTTATCTTAGGTATCTGTCGAAAACCAGCTTTGCTGAACAGTTAGCTTTACTTTAGTTACTAATTATGTTTGTTGTAATTAATCTACTGATGTAATAAATTATTATTATTATTATTATAAACCGAAAACTTCGGTACGCCACTACGTGAGAGGTTTAATTTGTTCTGCACCAAAATTTATTGTTGAAACCTCCAGAATACAGAATGAGCAGGGTGGGCAAAATTAAAATACATGCATTTGAAATACATTTTGTATTTCAAATACAAATTAAAATGTATTTTGTATCTTCGTATTGTATTTCATATTTTTATTATGTATTTCAAATACGTAAAGACAAAATACTTTTTGGGGAAAACAAATGCAACTTATTTTAATGCAGAATTGGAAGTATTGTCATTTTGAACGACTAATGTCGATGCTTCTCAATTTTGACAATTACCAACATTAATTTTTACTTTTAATTAAATTAGTACACTTTTATTAAGTTTAATACAAGTTTGTGTTCTTCTGTATCTGTGGAAAGATTATTTTCTTCTGCTAGGTTAATTCATTCTCCAACAAGGAAAACATTGAGCCACAATTTTGAAACGCTTCTATTTTTGAAAGGAAATCATTTATTTAAAAAAGAGATTACACACTAAACTGGATATTATTTATAATATTTGATTTTTCCAAATTTTTAAAAATTTTAAAAATATGTATTTGAAATACAATAATAATAATCTTGAATTTTGTATTGGAAATATTGCATTTGTACTTTAAATGCTGTATATTGTATTTTAAATGCTGTATATTGTATTTTGTATTTAAAATATTGTATTTTGTATTTAAAATACTGTATCTTGTATTTCAAATACAAATTCTAAATGTATTTTGTAATTTGTATTTCAATTACATAAATGTATTTTGTAATTTCTATTTCAAATACATTTTGTAATTTGTATTTCAAATACATTTTGTCATGTACTTTGCGCACCCCTGCTTATAGGTAGTGTTCCTGCTGAAATAGAGGTTCGTGAACTGTTTTCGGATGTACTGATGATTGGAGATGATATAACGTACAATCCAAAAACCAGTAAGTCGAGTTACTCAAAAATTGAGTTAATAGGTAACTGGATTACTGAAGAATTCGACTGAACATGAAAAAATTAGGTTTAACATTTTCAGCTGGCTGGAACCGAGTGAAGAATATCTTTTAACAATGCCCCGGTGGGGTGCAATGAATTCCTGAAGGGTAACCCTAGAGAGAGCACTAAGACCTGATTATAGTGTATCCACCAAATTTAAGAATAGAAACAATGTAGTCTAAACGCTTTGTGGGACGAGTTTGCAAGAGGCGGCGGTTACTTCACCTTTTCCAATAATACCATGTTTTCTTTAGTCTTTCTTCTTCTACTTTCGGCTAGGTATAACTTTGTATGCCCAGATCTATAGATCTGTTTTATAACAGTAGCATCGGTGATTCTCCGAAGCCACTGTCAATATCATTTTCTGTACGAAAATAATAAAATCTATTCCTACGTACTGGGTCCCGGTCCTGGGCTACATTCTACCTCCGTCATCCTCATACGAATATTGCATGCCTTGCTTTGATTTTGATTTACCTATATTATGGTAAGTGAGGGTAAGATTTTAAATTTTTAGTAATCTAGAGGGTACAAAGTGTACCATCTATCTGTGTGTATTCCCTGAAGTGCGGCCTTCAGGCCGCACAACCTTAACAATGTAGTGTTATAATAATTAAATTATTTAGAAATAATATTTTGCCTTTGGTAAAAATGAAAAAATTCAATTTGCTTTAAATTGGTAACTTCCTCTCGGCGAGACTTATCAAAAATGCAAATGAACCAAATTTGAGTTTGGTGAGTGCGGATTAAAACTGGGTTACGGTCAGAATCTGGAACAGTAATTATCGCAAAGTGGTATTACCAAATTATTTTGATAGTCACGTTTATGTCATCGAAAGTTAGATGCGAAATATGGTTTGATCAATCTTGCATGGTTATTAGTCATGGGTCAGACAAATATGGTTTTTCGTCTGTTTACCCTAATTTCTTGTTTTTACTATTCATCCCTCTCATGATGAACTTTCTCGATCAAAAGAAAAAGTGACATTTTAATTGCATTGGGTACTTTCTACCACACCGACACTATCCTGTTATTAAATTTAAACTAATTAATGTTTTATTAGCCTACAAAAGTACGGCAACTATACAATGAAAAAGCTAAGAACCATGCACACACGTAATAATTCATACAATTATAGAAACAACAACAAGGTTTCTCCTTAGCAAAACTATACCAAATCAATACCAACACTGTTAAATAATTATGAATAATGCTTTGTGGATTTCACAACACAATACATTAAATAAAATTAAGTATCAACTTTTTATAATGTAAAGTTCAAGTTCGAACGTTATGAAAAATGAGCACCACTTCAAATTTTAATTATAATCAAATGCTCACAAACCTTGCATTTTGTAAATAAAACTACGCCTTCCAATAATCACGTAACTCTATGTGTAATACAACGGCAAACATACAGGGTACTCCAACATTTACTGGAGTAACGGCAATTTTGACGTTTTACAAAAATTTTGTGAGTAATATTCGTGATGGCGTGCACCATGGATAACGACCTTACCAGAAATAACGGATTTCCTCGTTAATTAATTAAATAATTTTAAAATTTCATTGTGTTTTATTTTAGTAACAAACAATAAATTCGTTTTCTATAATTTGCCTACAGCTGTTAATTTTTTAACCTTTAATAACGATTTTTTAACGATATACCCATTAGAAAAATTGATTGGCAATTAAAGTCGTTCTCAAAACGGCAAAATACCTCAAATAGTTTTTGAAAACAATAATTATAAATGTAGAACTTACACATTATTTACCAAATTAAAAAGTGGTACAGGGTGTGGCAATGTTTAATGTCATTGTCGTCCCTGTGACCAAATTTTTGGTTATTTATGCTCTCCTTAGCATCAGTTCCCTGAGAAAATTTAATAATTGCATTTAACCAAAGTAAAATTTTAATTATTTGTTTGCTTATGTGTACACATCAACAAAAGTCTACTTATGCAATCCAAAAGAACCGTTACGCGTAACAAATTATATTATCAAAAAGGCGATACATTTTTGGTATCACAAATATTTAACTTGGTTATTATGAAATTGAGTTTTATCCCATTAGTGTATGTATGAATTGAATGGACACAACTTTCTTCTACATTCAAGTAACAAACACAATAATTAAAATAATTTTATAAAATACAAAACGTTCTTTACAGACGACCTTCACAAATATCATAAGAAAACTTTTACGTTAAGGTTACAATAAATAACGTAATTTTCTTATCCATCACGATTTTCGATCAATTTAGCGCTCCGATAATTTACCCATTACAATTTTTGATCCAACAAAACAAAATGAGTTTTAATAATTTCATCATAAATCATTAACAATACATTTCCTAATCGTGAAAATATTTTGTCCTCCGGTTATAAAAAAAAATTTCAGAATTAGTCGATAGGAAGTCAAGGTTTAATTAGCATGCAAAAATATTAATTTATGCAAATGCTTAAACACCGCACCACACCCACCTTAATTTCTTTTTTTGTTAAAATCCATCAAAAATATCGTTCTCAGGATAAAGCGATCAACTTGTAAATGTTAACAATATAAATAGTTATTTTTATTATAGAGCAAGGCAAGGCGTAGCCGAATCTAAATAATTAAGATTTGGACTTTTAACTTAATTATGATACATTTAATGGATAGGACATTAAACTTTAATTTGAAAAGGTTAGCTTACTTTTTCCAAGCCGCTTTTTGAAAGCACAAGCTCAGAGACAATGCAATTCACTTTTTGTACAATCATCCAATAACTGATTGAATTTACTTGTAAAATAATTAAGACTTCCCACAGTGCTTACGAAAAAGGATATAAATCCGGATCTGTCCATTATAACAATACAAGTCACTTTACCAACCAAGATCGTTTTGGTGTAAAATGATAAACAGCTTTTAATATTGTCTTTGCAAAAGCAACAACACCCATTGAAATGTCAAAATATTAAAACCCATTCATATTAGAAGTCTAGCAAAAATTTAGCACGTGTCGTGGGAAAAAATTGCACCAACTTTTAATGTTGCAATTACTTTATTTAATATGTATGAATGTTTATGTATAAGGTGCATATTTATATCGATTTTCAAATGGTATACGCCTTGTTATGTAATGTATTATTTATTTCACATTCTCCTGATAGTAATTCAATCGATAATTACTTATAATATATATTAATATGAACTTTCAATAATTGAAAAACAAAACTTATTTTTCTTTTTGTGGCGCGACTAAACTTATACCCGTGGTAATTTTAAACCGTAAGTAAAAGTTTATAGAAATAGAAATTAATTTAGTCTAGTATACTGCAGTTATGATCGTTTTTAATTTGGCATACAATTTATTGTCAATCAGGCACGCGAAAGTAATAAACTAAAAAACCGGAGACCTGATTCCTGACGGACTAAGAATGAATGCAGAACTGTTAGTTTCGTTATTTACTTCCTGATGTCACCTCGTAAATTGATTTTTATTGTGTAATTTTATTACATACTGAAGATCCGCTAATCCTTTCCCTGCGACATGATTACCGAATCATTTTCGACCCGTCAGCTTAGTCCTGTGGAAAATGCAGAAAAACTGTTGCCGATCCTGTTATGCGCTCTTATTAGTTTTATAAACTTTTGGATCCGGGAGGAAATAATAAAAATACTAATAGGTTTAACTCAGTGGTTTAGATAGACTTCCTGGCTTTTTAGTTTGAATTTTTTACGCTTAATGGACAGAGTAATTTATAGGATAGCAAGCAAGTAATTTATTGTATTGGATAATAGCATTTAGATCCCTCAGTTTTTTTTAAATCTTACCTAAGATAAGCCAGACAGAGGAAAAACAATAATTATATTTAATAGAAAAATTTGGTGCAGAAAACCAAAAATTATGCAGTCTTTAGGTTTCACAGAAAATTTTCTTTAAAGTCATTCTAGTAATGTAAATAACAATTAAACATAATTTTTTTCTTAATTATTAAGTTTAGGAATCCACGGCAGTTTAATATTTTTTGAAGGGATCCATGGTGACGAAAATGTAAAATTTCCGTTAAACACAAATTTTAATTTTCAAAATTATTTAAACTAACGCAAATTATTTTTATTCCATTTGTTAAAATTTTCATATTTACTTGTATTATGCACAAGTCGATTAATCTCTCTGGGTCCACCGCAATTTTCGTAAATTTCGCATTATCAATAATTAAACAAGGTGAAAATCGAATCACCGCAGTTCTTCGGTTTTTGGTTTAAATATAAGTAATTTTTAGGTTAGTAGATCTTTAATTAATCTGATTAGGTTACAATTAGATTATCAGATACGGTATTTTGAAGCAATCTGGTTTGAAAAGCATTGAAAAATAAAAGATAAACATTAGAAAATCGGGTAAGGCGAAAAAATGACGTCGCGATGCGTAAAACAGAAATGCTGAAGCCAATAGACTTTTAGAAAAAAAACATCAAGTGGAAATGGAATTGTACGTAGGAAATGTAAACAAAAATAGACAAAAGTCGGAATCTCTGGATATACGGAGCTAACTGATTAACGACGATGAAGATTATATCATATCCCATTAAAATTGTTTTTTGTGTTCTTTAAAAATAGAAATACAGTATTCTTTAATTTTATTTTTGTTTGTCTTTTCTGAATCTTGTTAATCCATTCCGACCGTCCGATTACATTATATAACCAGTGGTATAACAGAAATTTACCTTCGGATCATACTGATCCGTGATTCAAGCTTGGTGATTAGTTGGTAATTAATCACAAATTCAATAATAATCATTCCTACTCAAAAATTAGCGACCAACCTGAAAACTTTACTTTGGCCAACTCCGTAGTAAAATCTAAAGCTTCTACTCTTTATCGCTTAAAGCAGTCTTTGTTACCAAATACAAATTTAATAATAAATATAAACAAATTTCTGCAAACTCGGTCCACTTACAATTAACATACAAAGTTAAGCAATATATTATTAATTAACTAGATTACCAAGGTTGTGCGGCCTGAAGGCCGCACTTAGGTGAATAATTGTTTAATTCACTTTCGGGAAAATAAAAAATAGAACCACCAAATTCTATTATTTCTCCATTTGGAAAATCATTATCTAACTATAGAAAGGTGTGCACGATAATAAATTAGCTAATTGTTATTAGTAGTTGTTGTAATTATTACTGTTTATTCAATTGGGAACTGATGAGTGATACCATGCATGGATTAACGAGATTCTGACATAAACTTCTCTCTCGAGTTTAATTTTCGTCAAGTTTTGAAAAGCTGCACATTAAATGGTGTGTTTTCTGGATTATGCATTATTTATAGGAAACATCGATAAATAACCTGCGGATATTTGTATTTTCTGAGTCACCGTGTTCAGTTTTTAATCTTTCATTGCCATCGTATTTTATCTCATTATGGTAATTTGAAAGTTCAATTTATTTCCGTTCAGGATGTAGTGATTTTTTCTTATTCGGTATTAGATTTGTGACGTCAGATGCCATATAGTCTCTTGTTTCATGTTTTTTTTCTTAAAAGCTGGTAATTTTGAGTCGCTTCAGGAATATGCCAGTTTTAGACCCAAATGATTCTTTCTGGTAGAGCATTAACTTGAGTAGAAAACCCGAAAATTAATATAAAGTTTTTAGAATGTATCAGCGGAACTAACGGCGCTAATATTTGGATGTAGAAATTTTCATTTATAGTTATCATTACCTACCTTTTTGTTTTTTGGGATTGTGAAGGTTACAGAGCTTTGAATGTGACATTTCCAGCAGAGATAACTTAGAAAATTTCTATAAAATTAGATCAAGTTATTTTCTAGCAGTGTGCGGCGATAAAGACGTATGGCTCTCTTGAAAGCATTTAATAAAGTTCTCTACAAGGCGTCAAAATGTCATCGATAATCGTTAGATAAGAATGATTACGTCTACGTCAACGTAATATAAAAGATCTGCTTTTTTATTATTATTATGGTTAAACAACATTCCATTAATAAAATTGCATAAAATCCTTTAGATATTTTGTTAAATTTGTAAAAAGTTTATTTCTTGTTGGATTCAAATAATATACCCTTAATACCGATTTGCATAAAAATAAAATTGTTTAATTCTTGTAGGACTTTCTAAAAAATAAAAAATCCTTATAAATTGAGATAGAGGATTGAAAATTGAATACTATTTTTTAATTATTTGGAACCGAATTGCGAGGCGCTCAATGAAAATTAGTTCAGACGTCCAAGGAGCACCAATATGTATTTTATCTTATCAAAATTTTTACAAACTTTCTAAGTGAAATTTTTAAATTAATAATAAATAATCTTGGCATTTAAGCTTACTAGCGACACTGTCGTCTGTGATTTTTGAATTATGGAAATTAATTACTTGACAAATTTGCGAATCGATAAATTGGTTTGTTATCCATTATAATTAATTTTCTTGGTATAGGTCAAGTTTCCTTTAAAACAAAAATTTACCGGTGACCTTACAACAAAATGAAAAATATAAGTTTAATGCAATAAGAGGATGCAAATTAAGCACCGGAAGATATTTTTAAATTTAAAAAATTATGCATTTCCTTCTAAAAATCATATAATTTATTGTATTCATTTACGATGGTAGACTTGACTGTTGATAGATTTGTTTTCTACATACCATTCACTCTGGTTGCCTATACCGATGCAAACTTTAAAAAAAGTAGATTTCTACCTTTTTTTGGCTCCAAAATTTGAAACCGTGTTTATCGTTCCGAAGTCTGCGGTGCATTAGCCATAGTTTGCCTCAATTTAAATCATGAATTATTGGAGCACTTTCAACTTATCCGTCGTAACTTATGCAAAATTTTGTATTTTGTTTGGATTACTAAAATAAGCAATAGGATATACAGGACGTCCGGTTTTCAGAGGTCACCTTAACTGCATATTCCTTGACCTAAAACGATTAAGTTCATGTAAAGATGTTTTGATTTAATGGTTAAGGTGAATATAAGATTTACTGGTAAAATTTTGCTACCCTCCATTTGGAGTGATTTGATTTGGATAGCCAATTTAAGTAGGATTTTTATTAACTGAGCGAACAAAAAGAAAATTTTGTCCTTCATCGGCTATCCTCACCGACCTCTGCCGTTTAATACAGGCAGTATAATCTAATTCTATGCTAGAAAAAATTGCAATTTAACAACGTTAGATCTTTGGACTCGCCAAGGATAGTTGGCGCCCGGATGCAAGTTTTATGTGGTCACCAAAGAGTATCAAGGTAAACAAAACTTATGACGAATAATGTGGTCATACACATCAACATGCTGTCAAAATTCAGCAATATTTTCTCGATTCGTAGCGAAAGAATTTTAATACTTGGGTGCATCTTCAGTCTTGGGACTTTAAAAAGCCCTGCCCGTAATAAAGCAACAAAAGGGTATTGATGTGCTTCCTAAACCATCATGTACATATTTGCTAACCAACTAATAAAATGAACTACCCTCCATACAGAATTGAACTGGAAATCAATGTAAAACCTATAGTTGCAAAAAATTTGGTGTAGTGCGTAGGGAGTTAGACTTCCGTACCCCCAAACTCTCCGGTTTGTTCAAATAGTATATGGGCTGCGTGCTTTCTATTACTTTGGGAAAACATAAATAAGGTTGGTTTGCTTTCCACTTACTGACTTACAGCTGGTAGGTGGTTCTCATTTCACTTTTGATAAAAAAATCGTAGACCGAGAGGTTGGGGAGTCTAGAATACTCCCAATGTCCCAGTAACTGGGAGCAGAGCATTAAATGATACCACATCAGTCTTCTTGAGAATAATGACGTTATAAAAATTTATTAAATAAACTTAGGGGGAATGGCTTGATGAAGAAAATTAAAATCACATTTTCAAATAAATTATGCCGATTATTAAGCAGCAAATATGTATTTTGATATCTCTTTGAGCAACTGCAACGCTCTATTTCTGCAAGAAAAAAATTATTGAAAACAGAACTCCGTTACATAATATTATTTATTTACATTTACAGTCTATTTAAGTCAAAGTAAAAAATTACAATTTCACTAAAAAGTGTATAGTACAAAAATTATTCATTGACTAATTTAAACACAGTTCAGTGATTAAAGCTTAAGACACTTCTATCGAACACCTAAATAAAAACAAAGTTTCAGAAAATAAGTGCAAAAAAATTATCTCTTCGGTTGAAAAAATAATTTTGATTTTATTTTCCGAAGTGTTTCAAAAATTTTAACAACAATTCATTCCTAGAGAGTCTTAATCATCACAATTATTTTATAAGTAGTAAAATTTACAAGTTGAATATCAACTTTATGTTGTATGACTTGAGGAATAGTTGAGCTTAAGAATTGTATTACAACTAAATTTTGTTTAATAATATCCAAAACTAATATCATGTAAAGCGGGTGCTCCGTCGGGTAGAGCGTAGTCTTTAGCGAGTTGGTCTAAAATGCCTCCACCGCTCCCACTTTGTCTGGTGACGGGGGCTGGACGTGGAGCCGGAGCATATTGTTGAGGAATTGGTGCTTGTCTTGCAAATTGAACAGGTTCTGGTCGTGGTGCAGGTTGGAACGATCGTACTGGTGCTGGCCTTGGTGCAGGTTCTGCATAGGCTTCTTCTTCTTGAATTGGGGCTGGTTCGAACGAGAACTTTTGGGGTGGTGGACGTTGAGGTTGGGGTTGGAAGCTTCGGACAGGTTGTGGATGTTGTCTGGGTTGTGGTGCGTATTCAATATCGGTGGTTAATGAAGCTCCTGCAAACGATTGTCTTTGTGGTGCTGGAGCTGGGCTTCTTTGAGGTGCGGGGCCAAATTGAGCGGGAGCTGAGAAACTGTCAAATTGTTGTTGTTGTGGTTGAGGACGTGGTTTATATTTGGGTTGAGGTCTGGGTGCTGGTTCTGCTTGATATTGGTATTGGTCTTGATAGGCTAAGTTCAACGAACCGTCCTTTAGGGTGGTTTCGTCTACTAAGGTTGGGGGAGCGACTGTAATTCCTTCACCGTGAGGTTCGAATCCATACTTGGTCGCTCCATATTCAACCACTCGGAGTTTACCAACATCATCTACGAAACCGTACTTTCCTTTGACTTCTCCAGTTGGAAGTTTGGTTTCGATTTTAAAAGTTCCATCGGCACTTTCGTAACCGTATGTGTATGAGCCGTCTTCATTATGTCTGAAAGTATCAAATTGTTTTACATGGAATGAGTACAAAGAACAAAGTTGATTCATGAAGGTCGAACGAGAAGTGGGTGTTCTTGAGATTAATGAAATATTATATGCAGATAATTTTTACAATAATACAAGTCGTGACATTTTAAAAAGAATAAATTGCAAAAAGTTGTTTTACCTATTAATTTGTTTCAAAATGGCTACTGGGGTTGGTTTTGGTGCAGCTGGTCCTGAAAATCCTGGTCGAATTCGGGCGGGTGCTGCTCTTGGTCTTGGATCATCGTCATAATCGAAGTCTTGAGCTGCGGCAGCAGCTACCAGAGCAATCACCAATAACTGAAAAAAAAAATGAAAATAACCAAACTGGAAACGTCGTCGGTTGAATTTAATTGAATTCTAATTAATTGATTTGAATTTTTCAAAGATTCATTGAATAAATTATGTTCAGGAAACAAACTGTTCTGGGCGTGGAGTACCTTCAGTGATAAAAAGTGCAATTGCACATAGCGAAAAAATTAAACTTAAACTAATTCAAGGTTACCTATAAATAAAAGTCGATTTCACCTTATTTTTTGTGTTATAATTATTGTTAAGTAACGTTTAGTGGGTTTTTAAGTCAACGAAAGTAAAATTAAGTATACGTAAATCTTGTTTGAAAAAAACTGGTGTAAAGTCGAACCACGCCTACACTGGATATTTTCATATTCCGTTATATTGTCTCCAAAGACTTTCTAATTACCATTACTTGATATATATTTTTATGAAATAAATTACAGCATAAATTGGTAACATATTAATTAATAGAGTACAATTATATATAATTTTTTAAACAGAAAGCAAAGTTCAAGTGGATCGGCTTGCAAATTCCTATCAGCTTTCGTTCTTCTTCAAACAAAAAAAATTCTAAAAAGTAGTTGTAAAAACGAAAGTGGTGTCTTGCGTGCAATACAAATAAGGAGAAAATCGAACTGATAAAGACCGTCTAATTATATAATCAAGGTTATTTTCTGATACAATGGATAAATTAAATTTGAAACTCCCCAAACTCAAACCGTAACAAAAAATAACAAAAGGGATGCAGAGAGTCGCTTGCATAATTAAAAAAAAAATATTACAAGTCAAAAATTACTTACAATTTTGAGTAGCATTATGGTTCTTGTAAGAAGGCACAAAACTGGAGACTCGCGGGGGTTTAATTATCACTTATATATAAGCTTAAAATGTCAGTAGAAGTAGGGGCAAGGTCCTATAATCAACCAAAGCCCCGTGGTTCCTGGTCTCCACGTAACTTATAAGACTATGATTGCCAAGAAACCTTTCACCGTTTTATTATGTATATTGTGTATTTTTGTAAATGATACAGTTTCATGATTTTTCACATAGATTACTTCATTAAATGCAAAAAAGGAATAATTAAAAGAAATGATAAAAATTAGCATGCTGGTTATTTTGCGTGCAGATCCTCACATTGACCTATACCTTCGGGCCAAGTTTGGCGAGCTTGGAAGATTACACATGCGAAGATTCAATGTCAAGCAGTTCGTTTTATAGTTTATTTTTAGCAACACTACATTGCAAATGTGCTGATCTTCCACCATAAGAAAAACGATTTCGTTGTCCAAATATGCATCTTCGGCAGTTTGGAAGCCTATTTTTCCTATCAAAAATCTAAAGTACAATTTCCAGCATGATGGAATCCAAAAATGTATTGTGAATTCGCCCACTTTGTTTTCGCAAAAGTAACAATGGAGAGAATTTAAAAGTGCATTTCATATTTGCATAAAATCGGCAACTTTTTGGTATGCAAATCACCAGGTTGTTAATAAGTTCGATAGTTTATATTTTGTAACAATGGAAATTTTTGAGTTAGTACTTAGAATTATATAGTAGGAAACGCCTTTATTATCGTGCAATTTTTTAAACCACATTGCAGACTGCACGATTTTAATATGCATGAGGTTGAGTTTTGAAAAGTTTAAAAGTGAACAAAATGTAAAAGGTGAATTTAGAAGCAATCAAATTGTAATTATTAGTAATTCCCGCTCAGCTTCTTTTGTTTCCGAGCTGCCGATGATGATTATAGTGATAGAACCGAAACCGGTCTGATCTATTTTACATAAATAATTTTTTGTTAATTAATTATTTATATTTCTAACTTTTTATTTACTTTCGTTAATTAAAATATTGATTTTTAATTATAAAAAATTACCCACCTATGGTTAGTTAACATTCTGGTGCAACTTTCGTGCATACCTTAGAATTTTGAAATTAATAATTTATTGTATAAAATATACATAAAGAAAAATTAATATATTAAGGAATATTTGATTTTATTTGTTGGGTAGGTGTATATTTATGGACTCTTAAATTGTGGTAAGTTATTGTAATGGTAATTTTTAATAAAAAATGTAAACATTGTAAATTGGAAAAAAATTTAAATTACACAATTTTACATGATGCGATTAAAATTCCTACGAGTAAAATGGCACCTGTGATTGCAGTACACGCAATAATTGTAAATTATTACCAAAGATTTAATGATTACGGATCGGTCTTTTTATAATATCAGAATGAGGTGGGCTATGCTTATCTAAGATGAGCCAATATTAACATAGAGGAAGGAACTACGCCAACAAAGCCAAACAACTAAAGCTCTTGCAATATTTTGTCCTGCAAATGAGGTCATTAAAACATAAGTGCTCTCACCTACCCATGAAAGCGACACACGGATAACAAGTAAAGTGAAGAAAACGTACCACCGATGTGGTCTACAGGAAGATATGGCAAACCACTAGCGTAAGATGATGAGAAACCATAGAACACCTAAAACCAAAACTTGCAATGAAATGTGGTAGAACAATAAGCCAGAGAGCTACTCCTGCAAGCCAAGATAGACGAAAGGTGCACGACACAAGTCCTAGTGATGGCGAAGATCCGAATTGGTTTGTCTAGTGCCTCTCAAGTTCACAAACACTACAAATATTGGGGTACTGATCATAGCTCGCACATGTGCAACCAAAGGACCGATCCAACAAATATTGGAACTACTGCAAAAAAAGAGCCCAAAAATGCGGCAAAGCACTATTCTCTTAGTTGAAGTGTGTCCTTGTACACAAAAATTGAAAAAAATAAGGCCCTAAAGGATGAAAAGAAAAAGAAAATGAAAAGAAGGAACCAAACATGCAAACAGTTCCTGATTCTCAACTAATTTACGTTAGCTGGAATTCTCCTAACGGATTAGGTTATTTCAAGTGAACTGTTCTTCTTCGAATGCCACTTACCGATCCATTAGCGGCTGTCTCTCCTACATCTGTGGTGTGCATTCGAGGTTTCATCACATACGCAGGAGACCTACTGTTCAACGTGGTATCCAAACCACTACAAATGTAAAACACTGCATTTTGAGAATGTTTTATCGAGAAGATTGATTACCCTTCGGTGATTTTCAAATGTCTTGAGAGGAGAGAGACTTTCAGAATTAAGTTCTTACTTTGGCCGAAATCAAATTAGCATGATATTGCTGTTTTGAATGAATGGAACTTCCAGATTATAATATAAATTTCTATGGATAAAAGCTTCAACTCCAAATTTAAAAATAAGCAATTTTTTTATTGGCTTTGGATCTCATTCACGTCGTTTATTGGGCGCAAACCGCTACGGAACTTCCATTTATCTACAATGCCAAGATGTGCAACTTATTTTTTAGTTCACCCATCCGCATCCAAAATTGTCAAAATGTTACCGAAATTCCAAACAAGTTCCAAACGAAAGCACTAGACTTGGGTGTGAATTATATAAAAATTGCATAATTACAATTTCGGCACACTTACGAGATGTGAATAATTTGTTTTACTTTTCTTTTTTTCACCATAAAGGGTATCCAACTTACACACCAATTAAAATTTAATTCTTGATTTAAGCAACCGATAGTAAAAGAGGGACCACGCCATTACGTATGTAGAAATTAATTACCACCTTATCAATTTTTAATCTAATTGTCATTTCAATTGTAATTTTCCCTTAAAAAAAGAGCAACAAAACAAACTTTGTAAAGAATATTTACTAGCGATTATCATCAAGGTTGTGTGGAATTTCGAAAAATTAAATTAGACAGAGGTTGATCTCGGAAGGTCGAATTTTATTTGATACTTAACTACTACAGTAGCGCTTGGCTATACAAATTAATTTTAAAATTTTTACATAATTTATGCATTATGAGTTGAAAAAATTAATAAACGAATGTCATCCAGGCATTAATCTTCTCTATCAATTGATTGAACTAATAGAAAAGAGGTCAACAAATTATTTCTAATTAATATTATTTTGTAATTAGCAATTCTAATTCGAAATGGATAATTGTACCGTAATAATTGATCAAGGTTTTGTTTGTGACTCCACCCATCTAGGAAACCATACCCATGATAGATATAGCAATATGATATTTGCATCACAAATTCCATGCCTCTGTTGTGTTACAACTTACACTTTCTATACAGGTGGTTAATTTTGTCAGGAATTTAGTTCATTGGCACCGCATTTTTTTGTTACGCTAAACTTGGCAAATTAGTAAAATAACAAAATTGTATAAGAGATTGTATAATAAGTGGCTGGGTTACAATAATATGTACACTTACAAATTTAAGACTAGGAAACGTAGGCTTAACAGAATATTTTAAAAATTGAATAATACACCTAATTTTATCTTTTATAATTTACTGTGTATGAACCTAGGTTTGGGTCTACGATGGTAGCAGGTCCAGCCGCATATGGACCATTATATCTTGGCGTGTAGCTGGGTTGAGGGTTGTAATAAGCCGGAGCAGGTTGTGCAGCTTGTGGTTGTGGTTGGTTGTTTGAAATGAAATCGTCGAAACTGAATTTGGATACTGGTCTGTAGGCAGCAGGTTGCTGATAAGTTTGTTGTTGGTAGGCCGGTTGTTGGTACTGCTGTTGCTGGGGTTGAGGTTGAGGTTGATAGTATGATTGGGCCGGTTGGGCCGGTTGTTGATTGAATTGATGTCTGAACAACGGTTGTCGTGCGGGTTGAGCTGTTTGTGCGTATTTATCGTCTTTGTAATATACCGAAGGATCTTCTCGGTATTGCCCATCGTCTTCTTCGTTTGGCGCCAGAGGACGGGCTTGATAGTTGTTGCTGTTGAGAGTTGGAGGAGCAACGTTGATTTCGTTGCCTTGTGGTTCGAAACCACGTTTACTTGCGCCGTATTCAATTTCTCTTAGTTTACCAGAATCATCGACATACCCATACTTGCCATACACTTCTCCGGTTGGATATTTTGATTCAATTTTGTACGTACCATCGGCAGCTTCGTAACCGTAACTGTAGGATCCATCTTCGTTGTGTTTGTTGATTTGTTTTAAAATTGGAACCGGCGTTGAGTATTGCTGGGCAAGTGCCGATGAAAAGAAAGCCAAACAAAAAATCTAAAAAAAAAAATTAATTAAGTTGTTATACCGGAAGTTGTTTACATTAAATTAGGTTTTTTATTTGCTATGTAAATTACACGTAAATTAATGCTAATTTAAATTTTAAACTAATGAAGAGCACCTCATCACTTTTGAATTATTTCTTAACCTGATTTCGTGATTAAAAAGATTAGTAAAAAAAATTGTTACTCACATAGTACTTCATATTGTGCACTTATAATCGCCAAATGTGGTAAAGTAAGCAGCCGCACCTATAGGTAACCAAAGCTTATATAGTTTTATCCCCACAATGCAAGGTTAGCTGAAGAATTAAAATTATTCCTTTCCGTCTGTGCAATACTTTATAATTTGGTATAATTTACAGGTAAACTTCTCAACAGCGATGTAGTTGATTAAAATATGCACAAATCCAAATTTTGAACTTAATAGACACCAAGGTAAACCTGGTAAGTATAACATCCATTAAAGCTTGAAAAAATTTTTAGGTCGAAACAGACGTAACGATAATAATTGATTAATAATAGAAAATTACTTTCCACAGTTTATATATCATTATTTAATTAATTCAAATAGGTCATCGATACAAAATGTTTCCCGAAGATGAAATTTATTGAAAGACAATACAAATTATAGTAAATAATGAGAAAATATAAAGATCTCGTAAATTAAAAGGTTTCTACATTTTAATGGAATTTTCATAGGTATGCAAATTCAATATCAAGGCTGTATTTATTGCATAGTAATGGAATCCAATTTATTGCTAAAAAACTTCTGGGTGTGACAAAATCTTAAGTGCGTATTAATCGATTTAAATTATAAATCAAATAATGGTCCAGATCATATTAATAGCTTAACTGAAATGTTCAAGTTTAAATACATGCAAATTGAAAAATGAAAGTTTAATCGGGGGGAAAAATAGTTCCGGCGCGAGGTCTAAGAACCCAGTTTTAATCGAATAACTAACGTGGATAGGGATGAATTCGACCCTTGATTCTAAAATTGATGTAAAGGAAAAATTAAACTTTTCACGCAGTGGCGTGCCGTGGTTTTCGGGTCAGAGGGGTCGTAGCATCATTATGGCAACAGAGCTGTATTAATTTCATATTAAACATAATTTGCCGTACTGAAACCGGGTCTACTCTGACCCATAACTTACATTTTTGTAAATATGTACAGGAATTATTTAAATTAAATTTCCGTTTATTTTTTGAAAAAAAATAATATTTATGTGTTGAATTTCAAAATATAATTTTTTGAAGCAAGGTATTCGGGTCATCACTGATGCGATGTAGTATACAAATGTTAATATTTAGATTGTTTATATCTTTGTGTATAAAATAAAAATAAGTTAAAAGCAAGATAAGTGAAGTGCAGTGCACTTGTTGGCGTAATGTCCCTTTTCGCCACATTTAAAACAAGTAACTTCAGCCAAAGTTTTAAATTGTATATTATTTGAAGCTGCATTTTGTGGCACGATCGAAATATTTGTAGCATTTTTCATTTTAAAACAATGAGAAACAACATGACCATTATTTCCACAAAAACTACACGTAAATACTGTCGTCGTGTCAGGTTTCTTCTTATTCTGCGTTTCAGAAGGTACAGGTAAGTTGTGCCTCGGATGACCATTCTTACACTTTGGCCCAAGTGGGCAAAACCCGGTTAAATAATTCCGGCACAAGGTCTTCTTTACATGCCTCCCCTTGCAATAGGGACCATTTCTACAGAACCCTCTGTTGTACCACGCGCATTCTTTAATTTTTTCTTCTCGATTACTGTGCTGAAAGTTGCAATTTTCCTTATTACAAATCTTGTATTTAGAGAAAAAGAAACATTCCGGCACCTTTCCTAAATTATACCTGTGCAAAAACTCGCACCCTTCGCCTTTCTTGCACAATCCTTTCAACCAATGTTTGCACACCATAGTGCCATCATTACGTGTATGCCTGAAAGGACACAATTCTTTTTTTGCATCCCGTCGGTAGCGAAAAGTACCTACAGATTTTTACATCTCCTTTGTCCTATTTTGGAAATAGCAATGGCATTGCGTACTTCTGGTCTTCCAGTTCCATTTCAATGTCGAAGGTGATTTCGTTGACGTTGGCAATTGCGTTCTCCATTTTAAATATTTGTAAATTTCTAATTAATAAAAATTAAACTATTGTTTCATTTATATAATAATTTTTATGGCGAATAAACGGCTAATCTCGTTATAACTGGATTATCGCTTACCGTCTTACTCCCTTGTAATATAATATACTATTAAAATCACTTTATGTAAATTACTGTGTTGTAACGAAACTTCTCTGTTTTTTTAAGTTGAAATTTAAGTAATACATTTTTTTGTTAAATGACCACTTGAAATGCGATTACTATTACCCAACATAATAATATTTTGATCTGTAGAACCTTTAAGATGAATGCGGTTTACTTTCAATTTCGGAAGCAAATTCTTGCTTGCATAAGAAAAACTAATAATTTTAAAACCACAAAAAATTATTCTAATTATAGCTTGCATAGTAAATAGTTGTAATGAAAAATGATGACTTCGTCAGAATTGTTCGTAGCTGCGTTTTGAAACACTTGATTACTTGATAGTTCATCAGCTTAATTGTTCTTAAATAAACTTCTTGTTCTTGTGAAGGTTACGTTTACAACAACTCAATTAAGAGTTTAAAACATCCGCATTTGATTCAGAATTAGAACCCTACATCGTAAAAAACAGTTCTGGGGTGAAAGCGCCATGGTCATACCTGGCTTCTTTGATATTTGCGGGCACCTTTAGAAGAAACATTAATTTTTCACCGTGTACAGTTTCCATCCACATATTTTGTTGAAGACAAAACAATGCAGTGACTGTTATCACACCCTACAAATGAGTAATTTATTGTAAACCTTGACCATATAAATTTGTATTAATAGATTGTTGACAACTAAAATTCTTCCAAGGTAATTTTTGTTTTTGCATTAAAATTAGATTTTCTGAGAAATATTCAAATCAATTTTCTCTTGTATTTTTTGTATCTCAATCACAGAGAGAGGGGACGTATTTTGACAAACTTTTAGTGCAATTTATTATTGGTAAAAAAATTTATATATTGCACCCAAGGTGCCACATAGCCTTGTTACGCCTCTGCTGTCATTGATATCATTGGAAGTTCGCACTAAATAATTTTTTTAAGACTACCGAGTAGAATACGAATATACAAAATTAATAAAAGTAATTTCCTGCAATTAAACTACACATATCGATAAAATTTAACCTTAAATATCCTTTTTGTCTCTAAAGGTAAATTATATTGAGATGATAAATATTAAAGAATGTCGTTCAGTTATGTACTTGGGTTGTGTCTGGGTGTGCCCCATTTTGTCCTCGGAAGGCATCTCATAGCGTAAATGACACAAATGATATTGACAAATTTTTTTGTGGAAGTAAGTACATTACGTGGGGGTCGTTGAAGGAAGCTGATTTTCCCGGAGAACATCTTGATTATTCTTACTACATTTTTTCTCTCTACTTTAACTATTGCATCAAAACTTTCAGTGTGAATTTCGAGCAGGCTTAAGATTTTGAGAAATAGGGGGCTTGGTAAGCTACAACAATCAAAATTTTAAATTATAAAACTTTTTTTCGTAGTCTCTTCAGGGGTAGGGATGATTATATTATATTTAATTTTTGAGAGAAGAGAAGTTATTTGGTTATTTCAGTTATAAAAATAATGAAAAATATACTTGGCAACAGCATTATTTTAATGGTGTTTAATACGCTGGTTTGGAGGTGATCATGATTTTTACCCCCCTCACCTTATCCATGCAATCGTCTTTGTCTTCGAATATAACCTGAAAGTACTAAATAAGGTAGTACATCATTTTGTTGTATATCTTCAAATTCATCTGTGAGGCTTGTCCTTGAAGAATGGGGAAAGGAGTAGAAGAATAAAAGAAAATATATAAAATTTGATTTTCAGATTGTCAAACCACTTTTAAATTATAGAATTATACCCCATTAAGTATGTTCGTTGCAAAATACCATAAAATCATATTTATTTAAATAATAAAAACGTCACAAAAATTATTAAATTGCTAATTTTCAAAAGTTTTAGTTTTTTGTTACCTCCTGTATATTGTGTTATTTATTTTTTGATTGTTACCATCTACCACACCACGCTGGTATGTAATATTATCGACAGCTCGGTAAGATATGTTGCATAAGCTGGAAACTATAAAATTAATTATTGTAAATAAGCAAAAGAAATTTAATTTTTGAATTTTTTTTTTAGTTCAGATTGAAAAATCCTCTGTTCACTATTTTTAAAATAGTAATTTTCTTTAAAAAAACTCATTTTTACATAAATTTTCAAAATTTTATTTAAATATTTTTTTCTTACCATCAAAAACATTCTTTTCATGTTGGAATTTCTACTTGAATGTTATCTGAGAAATCAAAACCGATTCTTTGAGAATTATCAGAATTAAATTTCATTTTGTATGCTTGATGGTTATCGGAATATCAACAAAATGTTATTGTTTTTTATTATCGAGTATCAATGCCTAAAATTTGCTTTGATGGTACTTCCAAGTAATAGAATAAACAAAACTGCATCGTGAATTTTGATTTTGTTATAATTTTTGAAATTATATTTTAAGAATTCTGGGTATCCGCAATTGTTCTTGTATACGACAAACATTTAAATCTAATACAAAATCAGCGAATTTCGTTAGGATTATTTTTTTGGGAATTTTGTCTATGCTTCAAAAAAACAAAATTATAATAGATTCAACAATCGCTTCTTTTACACCTGAAAAAGGTTTTTCTGTTCTTCTGACTGGAAAATATATACCAACTAAAGGTAAATTTAATTTGAATCGCGAATTGAGTTTATTGATTAGTTAATTGTGAACTAATCTTAATATTTTAATCAACGAGTTACTGAGGATGCACACCTTTATATTGCATCGGTGCAAATGCAAGTTTATGCTGCTTCTTTCTTTTCTTTTCTTTTATATTACCTGATTGTTGCCACTGTAAACGATGTTTTTCCAAATTCGATAAGAACCCCTCGTGGCTGTTTCAGAAACATTTAGTGCGGTTTTAAAGATCGCGAACAGATGATGAATGGCGTGTCGTGATTTTTTAAGAAAATATCTAAAAGAAAATAATACAAATTTGAAGATTTGTACATTCTTTCTTTACACTTATTGTGTCGAACAAATAAAAAACATTCGTTCTTGGTAATTATTCGTTAATTGGTTTTATACACTCGCTTTTGTACCCACCCTTTAGCTCGAAGACAAACGGAGTTTTTTTTAACTTTTTCTTCACAGCTCCTTTATTAAAATCTGGTCTCTTCAATATGGGTGTGGATGTCCTAACTTCCTAGACCCTACCCAGTTCGTCTTATTCCAGGCAATACAAACTGAATCACCTTGGATCTGGTACGTCTGACGGATGGTCAAGGTTCAGATCAAGGAATATCATTTTCAGAATATTCTCACACAAAATTGTCTACATTGACATTGTTTCCCAGTGTAAATGACAAAGTCGTTGATTCATCACTTGGAATATCGCTCGATTGTAGCTATGCGTTGTAATCGATTTAACAAAATTATTTACCTTTTAAACCTGTTCAAAGAATCGTTATTACTTATTAAATCTCAACAGGTGCATGAAGAAGGTCAATTAGGTTGTCATAAATTGTTCACCATGATAGGAATTCAATCAACTCAACACGCACCTAATTATCTTCAATACGCGAAATGTAGAAGAGTAATTACAACCGATAAATCGATCGTTTAATTTTGCATTGTAAATTTTATCTGATTACAAACTTGTTTTAGCTTACGAAACATAAATAAAAATCATACCAAAATAAATGCTCACAAAAAGTTCTTTATTGTTACCAGTTTGTTCCTGGCGCCAAATCACGCTACTACTTCATCATTTCTTGAATATTAAACCTCTTTTTCTTATCTTGATTATATAAAATGAGAATATAAATCATAATCTTTGCTCTTACATTCAAGTGACAAAATTGTTTTCATTTTTTCGCTTTTTATGTAACACAGGAATTTTTAGTATTCATCCCACCGCACCATGGCACCACGGGTTAGCCAACTAGGTTTCTATTTTGGAAGTTACAAGAGCACATTATAATTTTTTATAACTTTAAGGTAACTGTACTAGTAAATTTTTGTAATAGTTCATCGCACTTCAAATAAATGCAAAATTAAGAACTGATATCGCCAATGAATTAACGACGAGCATGAATGGATTAACAATTACTGTCAGATCAGAGAAGAGTTCAAGCGAGATTTCTGTTATAAAAAGTATAAAAACAAGTACTTTCCTTGGCATTTTTCGCTCAATTTCCTATCTGTTTTGATCTGGCAATCCAATCTGAAGTGTACAGTGTGCACCTGAAGATAGCAATAGTGAAACCGATTCTAAAATAAAGTTGATCTAATCCATTTTATTACCGAAGGTGCTATCTCTGCTATCGTAGCTTCGTGTTAAACTTTGAATATATATTTTGAAAGAAATATCAGTCTTTTGCCTATTTTAATTTAGTTTTTAATACTTATAGTTATGAGTTTTTCAGAATAAACCTACTTTTAATATTATTTATTGTTAAATGTACATTAACCGGCCACTTAAAATCAGTAGGCAATTACCTCCTACATTTTGATAAACGTTGACATGAGAACAGTAGTTTGTGCACCCACAAAATAGTTTCCATAAAGTTTTTTGTTTCGATTTATAGGTCAACCGCTTATTTTTCTTTTGGCAATAATTGTTATGGATGTAAATATTGATTTACTATAACGTTATATTCACATAAACCTTAATTTATTAGATCAATTCCGTGTCCAGTTGAATTAAAATTTGACATTTAAACTTGTTTGTTAATTTTAAATAATAGAGCTGAAAATTTAATTAAAATATGTAAATTCGTTTACTAAAAAATGATGTAAATTTGGCTATTAAAAAATTTATTGCTGTTAAATACGTTGTATTTTGGTAGGTATGTACCTAAGCAATTGTTAAGAAAATGATTTACGATTATTCCGTCAAGATTTTATTAGAATGACGCAAAAATAAAATTGTTGTGCGAGACAGAGAATTTCAAACAAGCTTACAGAGGTAAGCGCATCAAAATATTGTGGTTGCCCGTTCAGCTGTGGAAGCTTATGGGGAGCAGTTGACATGAGTTCTAATCGTGAGCATAGCATAATCTAGCTTTTTTGGATACCCACAAGGTTGTCTTGTTTAATTTTTGTTGTGTTTCTTTTGCTTTTGCAATTAATTTCAAGCTATAAAACTTTAATAACAATATGTCAAGATATTAAAAATTTGATTATGGTCGTTAACTGATTAGTAGGAGCCTGACACTAAAGCAGCCGATTCAAATCCGGGATAAAATTAACATGCTTGTCCCCGCCTCAGTCCTTCGGAAATGCTTGTGAAGCCACCGGTCTCCTTGGGGCGATAATTGCCTAGACCAACAGTGAAACAGGGCCCAAATGTTGAAAACCAGGCTTATGACCAATATTAATAATAGCCAAGATTAAAATTTAAATTATTTAAAATAAAATTAAAAAATAAAACCTAGGCTTCCATAAACAACTTTTGCATTTTCTATTTGACATGATAATGCTGACAATAAATTTTTATATTTAGTATATTTTCCTAAGAAACATTTCGATTATCAAAATTTTATTTAGACTCATTATATCTCAATCGTTTATCTAACCAAACAAGCGCCCAAAACGTAAAACAATCATTAAGCTCTGATAGTAGGCGAAGATTGTGAGTTTACTTAGCATGCACTTATGGTAAAATGTAGACCCAAATTGAAGACAAGAATACCAATTCAAATTAAATTGGTAACATTTTAATAAAAATTTCAAGATGCAATCCTACTTTAGCAAAAACCTGTTCGATACCACACAACTGGGATATGCAACAAATCTTCCACTATGAACACCTTACTCTGCTATGGGAAGATTTCTATCAGAAAATACTTCCAAAAACGAATGGCCTTAACCTTTAAACTCAACTGTCATATTTAATAAATTCTACATCGAAAAATGATAAGTTCTGATTGGCGGGTTTTCTTCATACAAATATATATACAACATTTGAAATCGGTACTATATATTTCTGTATTTTACAAAATAATTTTTTTTGGATTATAGCCACATTGTTGGACGCTTTTTGGCTTATTTTCTAGGCAGGGGAAATTCCCTTTTTTTGTGTTCTGCTTTTATTTGGTGTATTTGCAGTCTAGACTCTCTTGCTTAATTTGCCACACTAATCTATCTTTTCTGCCGTGGGACATCTTTTTTCAGTTCTCTACTTTCATTGCCTTCAAGTCTGCGATGCCTCTTCTTGTCATTTCGGATCTAGGTTTTCCTAGCAGTCTCTCAACGTCCGCCTTCTACTTAACTTAAGAGTTTAATTGCTTTTTCCTTTTAGGTTTTTATTATTATTAATAATAATAATTATTTTTACTTATTTATAGCGTTTACATTCTAAGAATATTGTTTATCCCAGCGGGATTTACAAATCCGTTTAAAAAGGGGAGGATTAGCCCCATTAAATTTTGCACATTCTCTTCTTTCTTTTTTTTCTTTCTTCTGTCCATCCCATCTGCCTTTGTCTTTGCCTTTATTCTTAGGTGTGCCAGTCTTCCGTCTATAGCCTTTACTCTGTTTACCATTTTTCTTATTACCACAAATCTAGTGTTATATCTTCCTTGCTCTTGTTCACCTGAGTAAAACCCAGTGCAATTTTTTCTGTTTATCTTGCCTTCACCCGTTCATCTCAATTTCTGTAGTGCCGCTATGTCTACTCTGTATGTCATCAATTCGTGTTTAACTCCTGTTACTTTTCCAGGTCCCAGCAACATTCTTACGTTCCATGTACCTACCCTCATCGTGCTTTGTTTTCTATTTCTTGTTAATATTATATTGTCTGATTCGGTTTTCCTTTTGAATTGCCTTGTGGTCCTCTTTATCTCCGGGATCATAATTGGAGTTTCTGGTTGAGACATTCCGTCCACTCCGACCTTCTCCATCAGTTTTTTGTTGGGTCTCTTGTTTACATTGTTTTATTCTGTTTATCGTCTGTTTCTGATTTTAGTTTCAAACATCCGTCTTTCTTATCCCACACGTACATTTTATCCTGATTGTATACATCTTCTGATAACCAAACATTACTCTTTCTCTGTTTTTATTGTTTCCTTAGCTGCATTCTATATTCTCTCTCTTGACTGGTCATGTCACTTTCTATATAATTTTTGGTGCCTTTTAGTTGGTTTTTGTTATTCATTGCCATCATTTTTTGCTTGAAGTCTCTCAGTTTTGCTAATACTACTCAATTATCTTCTATTTTCCTAATTTTGAAAGCATCTACCACATCCCTTTGTATTTGCATTTCTTCATTTGGGAATTCCTCGACTTTGTTACGTGTAACTGTTCCGCTGTTAGGAAGATTCCTAATATTAACGATGTTGCACAATTTCCCTTTTTTCATTTCTTTCGAGTTGGGTTTCTAGTTTTCTCCATCTAATTCTTCTAATTCTTTATTTTTTTTATCTAAATCTTTATATTTTTACTTCTCTGATGTTTTCCTTGATCTTTCGGTTGTTTTTAAAGCCTTTGTTTACCTCCCCGTAAGGTTCATTAGCATTTTTTTCAGCTCCTCCATATCAAAACGTTAGTTCGAATGTACTTGTATTAATTTGGCACTATCTTTTATTGGTGTTTTCGCTTCTCAGTTTTTCTTCTCTTGCTCTTTTAATGTATTCCTTGACAGATGATTAGGAGTTTGAGTTCTTTAGAGTGGGTTCTTGTTAAGTTTCTCGCAGTTGGAAAAATTTTGTGATACAATTTTCTGCCTTATTCCTTCTTTTATACCTTTCACGATTCTATTTCTATTTGCATATAACACAAGTACCCGACTCAACGCTTCGAAAGTATCTTCTTCTTCTTCACGTTCCGATCCATTACCGGATGTTGACGATCATTATTTTCTTTGCTGTAGACCGGAATAGTCCTGTTGTGGTTGTCGAAAACCACGTTTTTTAAATTTTTAGCCACGTTATTTTTTCTCCCAGGTCCCCTTTTTCCGTACACCTTTCCTGGAGTATCAGTTGTAACAATCCGTAACGCTTCTCATTCCTCATGATATGACCAAAATACTCCAATTTTCTTCTTTTGACAATGTTCATGAGTTCTTTTCGTTCTAATACCTCTCTGTTCGTCATGTGTGCAGTCCATGTGATTCTCAACATGCGCCTGTATAGCCACATTTCGAATGATTTAAGTTTCTTATTGGAGGTCTCTGTCACTGTCACTGGATTCCACGCCATAAAGGACTACTGAAAAGACATAACAGAGAAGGAGTCTGATTCTCGGAGGTATCTATGTTATATTTATTTTAAAGTGTTCGTGTTTGGTTTCTGTTATATTAGTACGCTGCAACAATTTCCCTATCTATTCCAGGTTGACACCATACAAAATTGTGAACCTGGATTCACCTATAAATTTACTTATCTTGTCCGCTTTAATCCCGTACAAACAAATCCTTAAATACTTCTACCCACTTTGTATACAAATTTCAGGCCTCCATTGTTCGTTTCTGTCGCTTCAGAGCTCAGATTCCTCTTTCTTTCGTCTTAAATTCACAAAACCAGATCATCTCGTTATATACAGACCCGAATCCTTGCAATGCCAATACTAACTTGCCAAAAATCACTCTTGTTTTTGATCATAGTACATTTTGCTTCTGGGAAATTTGCTACCAAAACAGTTCGTCATCACATTGGTCTGTTTGTAAATTTATATGATTGCGGTTTTGCTTTCAAATTAGGTTTGGTTTATTGTTTCTTGATTTTGATTATTTGCCTTTTTTAGTGTTTTGTTACTTTAATCCTTACTTATTAAGGATGTCAATTCCGGTCGCATACTAAAACTGTTAAAAAAGTGACAATTGAAACATAAATTGAATAATAAAGGAGATAAAAATTTTAATTAATCTATTTTCAATAAGAAAGCGCGACGATATTAACTAAACAATATTTATTCGCAAAAGTTAGTTTGTTTGGTTTCCATGTGTGGTTCCCAGCATGCTTTTAGGAAAGAATACCAGATATTCTACAGGCAATAAACACAGCTAGAAAAAGCAAACAGAAAAGTGCAGATCTTTTTATAATAATAGCAAAATATTGCTGCGATTGCCGCGAAAATCCTTCTAAATTTTTTTAAGTTTTGTAACGCAAGTTCAAATAAAAGATTTAGTTCGTAACAAAGAATTGAATAACTTAAAACAATTCGATTCTAATATTTTTCCCATTTCCAGGTGCAACATTGTTGTAACCAAACTGTTCCCACCATCCACTGTTCTTCATAATTTATTCATTTTCAAATTTCCGATCTCTTCACTTTACGATCACTTTAAATCTCCCTATTTTTATTTAACTTTGATTATTTTTAAATTTAATTTTTTAAAGTTGGTTCGGTCAAGTTAGGTTAGGTTAGAGGTGGTTTGATTAGATTAGGCTAATCCTCATTCTGTAGCTGATGGGCCGAAATGTGTAATAAAGCGAAATAAAGTAGATTTAAAATTTATTTATTGTTTAGTTAAATGGAAAATTTAAGAAAAAATAATAAAAAGAAAAGTAAAAATTACCATAACAACAAAGAAAGAACGAGAACAATTCTAAAAAAAAGTCTCTAAGTCACGAGCTTTCGTCTTCAGAGCATAATGCAAGACTATGTCGTTATACATAAATAACCGTTTCTTTCAATGATTTTCAAGTTTAGGAATATCCATTAATTACGTAAGGACAATTTTTTAAATTTTCGGCTCCTTTTCTCTTCTATGTAAGATTTCGTAAGATTTTGGTACACTCCCTCCCTGTCCTTCCATAAGATTGAAATTTGTAACCATCTTTTTTGCCCGCCCCCCTCACCCAGGATTTGAAATTTATTAAAAGAAATTTCTATTAAATACATATTTTTTTAAAAAGTTTAAAATTTATTTATTTTATAAAATGAAAAGAAATGCAAAACTTAAATATTGATTTAACATAAAAAAATTAATAAATATTTATATTTACCGATATGTGTGCTCCATGTGGGAATTCCATTCAGAATATCCAGAGCCATTCCGATATCAAAATCATCTAAGGAAATCAGAAACCATGGTTAATGTCGTGTTTTGGTTTTCCACAACTTCAATTTCTACTGTCCACTCGACATCTTCTGCTCGTTTGCCAACCATATGTAAGGAGCACTTAGCACCCGAGGTGCCCGAGGTGCTAAGTGCCCCCCCCCCACACACACACTTAAAAAGCTTACAGAATTAATAATGAACGGTCTCTTATTTTCACTCATTACAAGTGAAAAAAGCAAGAAATTCAGGAGTCAGTTTTCCATTTTACTAACTTTGCAGCTGATTTTAGTTCCCAACCATTGAATGTTGGAAAATTTCCAAAAGTAGCCCTGGGCAATAAATTACTAAAATGTAATTTCAATCTTAATGGTAAAGAGGAAACTTTTGGTTCCATAAAAATTTAATTTACCCACTTGTGGATACGTCATTATTTTGTTTTACTTATTAACCCCATTACTAATACGTACACTAATCAGGTTTTTCCACGTTATTTGCTCATAAACTTGGAAAATGAAGAAGGATTAATGATTCACCCATAAAATAAAATCAATTGCATCGACTTATTGATTAAAAAATCGAACCATTTAGCTTAGGTTAGATTTGCACTAACTAATTTGAAGAAGTTAAAAAGAAAACTTATTTGTTTCTATTAGACAATAAAATTGTAATTAAAGGCGTGGGCGGTGAAGGGTGCATCAAGTGGCGCTAGACCGGAGCAAGCGGCCCAGAGTTTGATCCGGGCTGCAGTATGGTCGCGAAGCCGCAATCAGTGGCTCGCGAAGTTTGTAAGGACGTAGTCAACGAGTGAGTGAGTGCAGGATGATGTGAAGTCGCCGCAGACATGTGCGCCTGTTTTATATCCTTGCTGCTCATTTTCGTAAGTAATTTTCGGAAAAACTTTTATCGTATAAAATTGTTTCCGTTCAAAATTTAAACTAATTTAATTTTTTTTTACAATTTACACTGTATTGATATTTGAGATTAGCTTGAAAGTTATTATGACGGCCGTAATAGTAAAAGTATGAATAATATTATTTGTTTTTATAATCATTGCAATTGCATGGATAATTATTATAAAAAAAATAATAGAAATAAATTCAATTCTACTGTCATGTATTAATAGGTTTTTATAAGGTTTTTGATTTTTTTTCCATTAAAATTTTTGTAATAATAATTATTGCTACATATTACAATACTTTACTTAACCGCTTTACAAGTTACATTATAGAAACGCGACAAACCGTTGAATGTAAATTTATTGAAATTAGAAGGTAAAGTTGTTAGTTTATTATTAGCAATATTTTATCTTGCAAAGCTAGTGAGTGGCTTTTTAAATTTTTTCTCAATTATTAATTAGCGGAAAAACGTGCTGCCCCTCGTGGAATCAAAATTCAACAAATTGACGGTCGCCGCTGGACGCTTTAAATAATAAATTTGTTTAAATTAATATTTATGTTGCCTACTGTGGTAACATCTAATAACACTTTGCGTAATTATTTTCTCCTCAAGAAACCATAAATCTCTTCCAAAACTAGATATGTGTTAGATTTGTGTTCTTGTAGTGAAATTATAACGTAAGCATAAAGGTCGGATTGTGTTTCCTCACGCGAGCTACTTTAAATTATATCAGATTTTTTTGAATAATTTTGTCAACGGCCACTGCTTGGGGATCCTCTCGATTCCTCGGCCAATTGTTGGAAACCATCGAAAATAACAACGTCGTCACTCTTTCAATGACAATTAAATTAATTTGATGGTATCGGTTTCTGAATTCAAACCAATCTGATTACACAAACTCTTTGATGTGTTTCGACGATGACTAAATAAAAGAAACTCTTGAATGCTTGAGAAAGAATGCCGTTGATGCTGCAGATCATAATCAAACTTGGTGTTAACAAAGCAGCTAGAAGTTCGGGATAAACAATTATTGGTTTCGTCTTCGGTTAACAAGAGGCGTTGTTTGTAATTGTGTATTATAAAATTACCCTATCTATAAATATCTACGAAAATATTTGTACGAAAGATAATAATACGAAGGCTTTTATACGAATTAACATATATATTTGTATGATTAATTAATTATTTATTTATATTAATAAAGATTGGTAGTAGGAAAAGTTAAACACGATATTTTTTGAGATTAAATGAAATTAAACATATTCATACGACGGTAATTTATCCGTTACATTCTTACATGCAATATTCGTTTTGTCTATAAACCTCTTTTTATAGTTCTTTTTCTGATGTAAATAGTATCTGCCAATGTTTTTTTATAAGTGTAGTAATCGATAAATGCGTGTACAAATTTATAATTTTTAAATAGTTTTGATGCCGGGGTAACAAAAAGTAAACATTAAAAGGGCATTAGAGTTTTTAAATAAAAAAATTAAAATTTATTAAAAAATATTCAAAAATGTAATTTATTTTTTTAAAGTGCAGGATCGCAGCAAAATGATCATCAAAATTTTCTTTTTGACAGTAAAAACACAAATTTGAAAATCACTTTATTTGGGAAAATTTTAGTGAATCTTTTCGATTTTTTGAAAAATGCGGATTTACGAGATAAAAAATTCAAATAGCCGATGTACACGAAATCCATTGGGACAAAATTACAGCTATTTAAAAGTTGAATTTTAAAAAAGTTTAGTTCTAATGGTTTTTGATGTCTTTCTCCAGTGACATTAAATTTTTAAATTCGATTTATTCGCATTTCGAATAAATTACATTACATACACTTCGTATTTCTATTTTTAAATCTCGGCAAATTTACTTTAGTAAAAAAACTTTAATATTAAATATTTGCAAGTATTTAATTAGTTACATCATTTTTACGTGAAATTCGGCCATGTTGAAGTCGCCATTTTGTAGTATTACTTCTTAACTTTAGAGTATTGATAATAATAATTGGTAATTATGAATTTCACAGTGCTGTGATATTTGAACTTTTCAATTTAAATTTAAAAATTAATATTGTTAAGTGTTTTTGAAAGTTAACTTCATTTTTATTTTAAATTCGGCCATTTTAAAGCTGTCATTTTGTATCTTTTATCTTTAACGTCAGAATAATAATAAAAAAAACCATTGGAATACAGTATTTGAAGTGCAATAATAAATATTTATTAGTATTCAATGTAATTTGTATAATTTTTATCTTAAATTTGATCATTTTGAAGTCGCCATTTTGTATATTTAGTTTTTAACTTGAGGATAATAATTCGCTAGCACAAAATCTGCAGTGGTATAATATATGCACGTTAACTTGTGTTTAATTTGTGTTAAATGCTTATTGAAAGTTACGTGATTTTTAGTTTAAACTCGGCCATTTTAAAACCGCCATTTTTTATTTTTAGCTTTGAATATCAAAATAATAATTGTAGACCGAAAAAACCTTTAAATTGCAATATCTGAAATGCAGTATTAAATATTTAATGAAATTTACTTATTGTTATCTTAAATTCGCCCATTTTGAAGTCGCCGTTTTGTATTTTTAGTGTTTTACTTACAAATAATAAATTTAATATTGTCTTCAATTCAGCAATTTTGTATTTTTTATCTTCAACATCAGAATAATAATCGATGCCCATTAGAAAAAGCCTTTGACTACAATATTTGAAGTGTAATAATACATTTCTTTTAAATTGATAACAACAAAATTTGGAGTGCTGTAGCATTTAAATTTAAATACTCTTAAGTATTAATTGAAAGTTTTATAACTTTTATCTTAAATATGCCATTTTAAAGCCGTCATATTGTATTTTTTAATTTTTAAAATCAAAATAATAATTGATGGCCATAAAACCCTTCAGCTACCGTACTTTAAATAGAATATTAAATGATTATTACCATTCAATGAAATTTGCATAATTTTTATCTTAAATTTGTTCATATTGAAATTGCCATTTTGTATTTTTAAATTTTTCACTTTAGAAAAATAATCGATAACCACAATACTCGCAGTTTTCTATAATATTTAAACTTTAATTTTAATTACTGTTACATATGTATTTATTGAAATTTGCTTGATTTTTATCTTAAATTCGGCCATTCTAAAGCCGCCATTTTGTATTTAGAGCTTTTAATGTCAGAATAATAATTGATGATCAAAACGTGTTTGGACTGAAATATTTGTAGTGTAATATTAGGTAAATATTTGATAGTATTTAATGATTCATCTTAAATTCGACCAGTTTGAAGTCGCCATTTTGTATTTTTAGATTTTAACTTTAGAATGATAATTTACAGGCACATGCAGTGCTACGATATTTGAACGTTAAAATTAAAATAATATTGTTCAGTTTTTATTGAAAGTTGTGTAATTTTTTCTTCAATTCGGCAATTTTGAAATCGCCATTTTGAATTTTTAGTTTTTAAGTTAAGAAAAATTATTGATGACTACAAAATCCGCCCTGCTATGATATTTGAACTTCAAATTTAGATACTGTTAAGTGGTTATTGAAAGTAGAGGGAATTTTATCTAAATTAGATTATTTTGAATTTTTTATCTTGAACGTTAAAATAAAAATTGAGGATTAGAAAACCCATTGTACTACAATATTTGAAGTGCCATATTAAATATTTAAAACGCAATGATTTTTATCTTAAATTTGACTAATTTGAGCGGCCATATTCAATTTATTAACTTTAACGTTTAACTTTTAACAAATTTTGAATAATTTTTATCTTAAATTCGCCCATTTTAAAATTTGCCATTTTGTACTGTAAGTATGCAATATTTTGTATTATTAAATATTTTTTAAATATATTTAAATTAGCAATATTACAAGTTGTAATAAAATGAAAATTAAAGACAATATTGCAAATTTTAATTCTTAAATTATATTTTCAAAAGTTAATAATCATATTTATTGTTGATATTAAGATATTATTCTAACTTAAAATTTCAATATATTTAAGTGCTTTTAAAATTTCCATGATTTTTATCTTAAATTCAGCTACTTGAAGCCGTCATTTTATATTTCAGTGTTGTTACTTCAGAATCGATTATTTCTGACCTCGAAAATCTCAGAAAATTATTTTCAAAACAATATTACCGATATTTGTCGATTTATTACAGTTTCAAAATACTTTTAAATACAAATCTTTTTTTATTTTTATTTGCTACTTTTTATATTTTTGCAAATAGCAATGCATTTGAAGTGAAAAGCAAAGAAAATATCGAGAGCAACATTTATTAGTGTTCGAGATATGAATGCCTTCTCCAAACATCCTAATTTTCATATAAAAATTGAGGCAATGTTATAATTTTTTTTATTTATTGCAAAATATTGCCTTAAAATTAAAATAAAAAAGAAGTATAAAAATAAATACAAATAAAAGAATAAATGACCCAGGTAGAGATTCTAACAATTACATTTAAATTTAGATTTCCAATGTTTTAAATTTGATGTAATCTTTTAAAATGGAGTTTTCCGTATATATGTATATCATATATAAATAAATAAATAATTAAATAAGAACTGGAAGGTTACAATTAGAAATGGTAATTTACTACCATCAAGCTAACACGTAATGTTCTGTATTACTTTTAAATCAACAATTAATTAGGAAATTATATTAATCTTTATAATGAGTAATATATGCTCATGACGCGGTTTAGATTCCACGTTAAGCTATGGTCTCACATTGTATTTCAAAATCTAACACTTATTTCATAAATTCCTTCCAAAAAATACTTTTTTTAGAAATCTACCTTTAGATAAACTAAAGATAAGTTTTTTGGTCAAAACTGTTTCAATATATTATCTTTCTTGGCTTGAGTGAGAATAGTAATAATCTAGCAATAATTTATCATTGATGTTCCGTTCAGAATCACATATTGTTTGTCAATAATTTATTATAAGGCTTTGGTAATGGACATTCCACACGTGGGAAGCATACTTTTGGATATATCACCTTATATCACAATTGGCTTATAAGAAACTGCGTATTACATAAGAACAAGAAATATACAAAATACAAATTAAAACACTGCAATCGGCTTTGACATTGATTACCCACTTGAAATAAGAAGTATACACGTCGGCGGGGGGGGGGTGAGTTTTCTGTTCGAGTTAATCAATTTTGCTAGTGCAAAAAATTTGCAGTTCTAGAATTTATGTTCTAATGGCTGTCGAGAATTGACTAATAAGATTCAACGATATTTAATTTTAAGGTTATAAAAGGCACAACAATACAATGTATAACCATGCACAAATTGAGCTCATATTTGGTTCTTAATGTGCAGAATTAACGTTATGGTGATATATTTAATTTATTGGCATTTAAAAATGCAGGTATAGCTATTTTGTTGCCTTTTATGTTTCAACAAATGGACAATAAAACTGGATGGTAGCATATTATCATAAACTCCTGAACATAACATCTTATACCTACAGTAAAAGAGTTTAATGCGAACAAAAAAATTATTAAATATGTATGTGCAATCACTTAAATATTTAATTTGTTGCTATTATTCAACAAACAAAGAGACCATTAGTTCTAGGCGAATACGCTTTTACCTTGCTCGTGGTTAAACAATGTGTATGTAATTTTGTTCTACACTTTGATTGAAATCTTTATACACCGTCTGTGTACTCGTGCTGGTACCGTATTTTTGGATTACGGCGAAATAGTACCCAAAATCAAACTGTGGCATGGATTTTGGGTTCGATTTTATGATTATTAGAAAGAATACACTTTCTTCAATCCAAATGTCATGTCGTTACCCTTAAACGGTATTTTTATGTTCCTAGTCGGCTAGCGATGCTCCCATGATATTGAGACCATTAAAAGGCTATAAATTAAGAAAATCTAAGGTGTGAATGGACGAAATGTTAAATATTCCGTTACATTCTGAAGAAAGCTTTTCAAATTTACAAGCATCACAGATAATAATAAAATAAAAAATCTTGAAATGGGCATTGTTCCTCTGGCAGGTGCATCAGAACATTAATGCAATTGACACCTTTTGACCCAGTTTTTCGGCCCGTGGACGAAAAAATTGTTGATCTTTGGTATCAGCATCAACGCGAAGACATTACTGTTACTGAAACTGTCATCCGTTGTGAAGATTTTAATAAAATGTTTGCATATCTAACTTTTTTTTTGCAAAAACGTAACTGTAATCTCGAGACGATCAACCGTTCAATATTGGTGTTAGTTTCATTTAAAATTCATACCGCATAATCAATTAGCTTGCGGTGTTTTGTCAGTTGTATAATAAATTATCGGCTGAAGTATATTAACAATTTTGTAACTGTAATCCATATACTTAGAACCATTCAATTGAAAAGTGTAAATCCATTATAATTCGTCAACTATGAAATGAATCGAAAGTATTTTCAGTTCTATTAGGAACGGTATAATTATTAATACTTGTACAAAGTGTCAAGGACAATAGTTGACATTTCTTTCTTGCAAAGTGCACTATGCACCTGGTTGCACACTATCCATTATGACTTGGAACAATTTTTTAACGAAGCCATTAGATAATGATGATTTATCATGCAGTATAATGCATTTTTATGACCTTCATCCAAGATTTTTTAATCGTTTGCCTAGGTCAGATAATAAGCTTTCATAAATGCTACAGTTCAACGTGGAATATGATCCACGGTCCAAGAGTATCGGAGCACCTGAGAATCGAACCTGTGGCCCTAACGGTAGGATCACTCCATTCATCTAGCCGTGCAAAACTAAAACAGTTGTAAATTTTTTAAATTCCATTTTGTACTTACAGTTGAACAACCTTTTTTGTCAAAATTCAAATTTAAACTGCTAATTTATCATTTTTTAATGTAAATCGGCTAAAAATTGTTCGCTCGTGTCTCCGTTAGAGCTTAGCGCCACACTGACCCAACGGATTATGTTAAATTTAAATTTTTTTTAAATCAAAGAATTAATTAATGAAAATACTGCAAAGTTAATAGCTAACATTTAAGAACATCCAACAGGATGTATATCAAAATCCTTCAGGTGTAATTAGCATTGTTGTTCATTACGCTTAATACTTTTATGGCAATGAATTAATTTTCAAGATTTTTAAATATTTTTTAATATAAATAATTAATTACATTTACAAGAAATAGCGATAACTACGAACAACAATTGAGTTCGACCATCAGTACTCTGATATCAAGGATTTAATAAATCTTTTTCCTCAAGAAAAATTGTGACGCCGTCATTGTTTTTACAGAAATTTTGGTTTTAAACACAAATTTGATTAATTTCATTTGTGGATAAATTAATAGCAAAAAAGGATCGTGTAGGCTTGGATTAATGCAGTATTTTTAATTATTTTCTTTTTTTTTACCACATTTTAATAAAAACATAGAAATTCATTCTTATCCAAGAAAGTACTTATTATTTAATTAATACTAAAATATTGAATATTTTAATGTTGCAATTAATTTAGTGAAAAGAATAACATTTTAGAGTACTTACAAGGCGACCCCACAGATGAACGCCCCCCTATTTCGGTGAACTTCTTTTATCAATCAAGGTAAAGCCTAAATTTAGAGCTACGTGTCTGGGCATTTGATCCAATGCGGTTTAATTTCTAGAAATGTTTTTTAATTCCTTGTGGGATTATTGTCCTCAAGTTCGTCTTTGGTAACTTTACATCCGCGATTAAAGGAAGTACTTTGGTCTCTAGTTGTATTACTTATTTACTATTAAATATTACAAAAGTACAACAAAAAATTAATAATCAAATGCTAAAATAATTATTATTTATAGAATTTATTATTCAAATGTCACCTGCAATTACAATAATTATTAACATCGAGACAATACTATTTAGTGCAGTTGCAAAATTGTGCAAAGCGGAACCTAACTTCCAATCCAAATTTTTGTTGTGGTTAGTAAGCATTAAAATAAAAAATAAAATTTTCGTATCCGGGTGAAGCAATAATTGCTCCAGTTTCACCATTAATTAGCCATTGGTATGTTTGTAGATGTTACCACTGTACGACGCAATTAAACTTTGATCTTTTCGATCTACAATTCTGCATCGTAGGTGGTTTACAAACTTTCGTGAGTTCTTATAAATTTAAATATCAAACAACAGAAATAGGTCGACAACAATAACAAATATGAACCTACATTTGCACCGCTACATAGGGTATAATTGAAAATTACAAAAGCAAAAGTGTCGACCTTTAAGGATCCAGAGTAAAACCCTAGGGTCAACCGCTAGAGGAAATCGTATACAATTAATTGTACACTTCAAGTACTTCATCATAATTCACCATACTTCATCGTACTTTATATACTTCAGCAGTAATTCATCGTACTTCATCAATAATTCACGGTACTTCACATCGATACTTCATTGTATTTCACGTACTTCATCGGTATTTCAGAGACTTCACATGTTAAAAATATTACCGATTTCACAAAACATAATGGTAACTATATGTGTCGTTTGTGTTCGTCACACATTTCGAAAACGTAACGGGCACAAGCAGGGAACAATTTTCTAAGAAATCTAGTTTTATAAAAAGCCATTTCTTTTTTTTAAATATAAAATTTCTTAAATTTCTGTTGTGAAACTAAGTTTATTATAATATCTTGCCAATAAAACCAACTGCGTTCGTTTACCTTAATTAAATTTTTGAAAACCTCATTTGAAATGTTATTAAAATTGTGAAAAAAATCATCATAATTTTGAATCATTTTGATTTTGAATTTTGAAGCACTGGATGGCTTACACACCCCCTCAACCCGCCCGGTTTGCGCAGTTTAATCACAAGTTTATTAAATATTTTAGCATATTTACTTGGCGGTTGCTATGATAACGTGACATTTTTTGTCGTTATTGCGATACGATGAAGTTTTTCAAAATTAGAAACGATCAAACAGATAAATAGCATAACCCCCCTTCCAAGGATATGCCATAATTTTTTTAAAAAACTAAAACGGTAGCAGAGAGTTTTTACTAAATTTTCACACCTTTAACATGTTGCCTGCATTGTAATATTTGGGTACTGAATGATGTTTCACTACCCCAGACCCCCGGATTCAGAAGTTTATTTTTTATCAAAAGTAAACTAAGGATTTTACGTTGCGGACGCACTGGAGGGTGTTCCACACCCCCCAGACCCCCCGGATTGAGTAGTTTATTTTTATCAGATGGTGTCCCCCCCCAGAACCCCAGTTTAACTAATTTATTTTATTAACAGTGAAATAAATATTTAAGCATATCTCAAGTTTGTTAAAATTATCTATGGCCTAGCAAATGTGTTTAATTCATACCCTGAAAATTAATTATAAACTGCATAATCAAAGGGTACGAAATATCATTTTCATGATTGTTTTCCATTTTAAAAAACTTCTTCGTATCGCAATAAATGACCATAAAAATGTCACGTTACTATAGTAACGGCCAAGAGAATATTCTGACATCTCCAAATTACTTGTGATAAAGATAAATTGCCCAAACCGGGGGGTCTGGGGTGTGAAACACCCTCCAGTGCACAAATTTTGGAATCCAAAACATAAAATGTTTATAAATGATCTTCGAAGCTTCACCAAACCCCTTTAGCTTTTTTGAAAATAATGACATACCCTGGAAGGATTTTCATAATCCCCCAGAACTCCAGGTCTATGATGTTTACATTTATAAGAAATTAATAAATTCATTTATATTCCGTTTCTAGCAACTTTTCGCAATACTGTTTAAAAATTTCACGTTACCATAGCAACAGTCAAACAGATATGCTGAAATCTTTAATTCACTTCTGATAAATTAAACCGTTCAAACCGGGGGGTCTGGGGGTGTGGAACACCCTCCAGAGCCCAAATAGTGGAATTGAGGTAGATACGAATATAAAAACAATTTTATCAAGTTTATATATTAAGATTTTGTTTAGCGTTTAGATTTAGCGTTTTGACCAACGCTACTACGTCAAAACTCCGATTCACCTAAAAAGTGTATTTTTTCTGAAATTTGTTGACCAACCACAAATTTTAATTTTTTATTTGTTAATTTATTACACCCTAATCTTTCATAATTCGTTGTAAAAACCGAGATTATGGAATCTTTTTAAAAAGACTTTAATTTCGAAGAGCAGGGTTACAGTTCAAACAAGGTGGAACTCGGATGACCGCAGTTCTTAGGCTTCTATACAGCTACCTTTTGGTTTACAATTATATAATATTTTGTAATTATTTTTAATTTAAATTTATAATTTTTCTTTATCTGCACGATCATCAGATTATCTTAATTTTTTTAGTTGGTAACTAAAATTTTCTATATAAGAAATTGATTTGCATTTTGTAAGTGTTATTTTTACGTTTTACGTAATTTTTACTTTCACTCTTTCGCACCTTTAATTGGTTAGTTCATTTATTACCAACCCAAAAAAAAGTGTAAGATGAATAAAATAATCTCATAAACAATTGAAAAAGCGTCCACAACTCTGTGTGTTTGATCTCAATTAATTATTTTGAATCTTGTTAATCCATTCACGCGTTTGTTCATCTACCCACAAAAAAAGGAAAATTTAGTGACAAAAGGTTTTTTTGTCACTAATTTAGTGACTTTGAATTATGCGGACGGACGGACGGACGGACGGACGGACAGACGGACGGACAGACGGACAGACGGACGGACAGACGGACGGACGGACACGAAGCCAGATCATAAGGCTTCTTTCTATACTATGTATAGAAGCCTAAAAAGCCAATGACATCTATGATACACGTTGACCGTAGCGCATGCGCATAAGCTAGGTTCAACTTCATGTAATTCACCAAAAATTTACTAGCTTGATGATATTTCACTTGTACCTCAATATACTTCACGTACTTCACGCGTATTTCGCCTACTTCACAAGTACTTCATGTATTTCACCAGTACTTCATGTACTTCGCAAGTACTTTATGTATTTCACAAGTACTTCATATGAGATTTCATGTACCTCACGAGATGTGTACGAAAAACTTCACCCCTCGGTAAAACCTTACCTTGAGAGTTAACGTTTCTTTTCATGTTTCCAGTTTACACAGCTTCAAATAAGGGGTTGTCGATCAGTTAATCTAAAAATCTGCATTATTTGGATTTATTCCTAATTAATAACAACGGAACTACGATCAATACAATAAAAATTTTAACTCGTAAATCAACTTTTGGGTTCAGTTTTAGGTTTGCTAGAATGGTAGATAATATTTATGATCGAAAGTCAAGTTTAGTTTTATAGTTTCCATTAGCATAAGAATATACCATGCATGTCATCGAAAATTGTATTTAAAGTATTTTAACAATGTGTAGAATTTAGAAGAGATTAATTGCGTCATTAATTACGTTTTATAATGGTAGAGGTAATTTTTATTGTATTACAAAAAATACTTTGCAGACCTCCGGCATGGATGTCAAAATTGAAGTATTCTATGGCCGAATTTGGAAATTAAAATTTTCTGCCCATTAATTTGTATATTGAAAACCAATTTGGTGATGGCTTTACGGGCAAATTTGTAATTTCGACAGAGAACCACACAAGAAGATTTCTTGAAACTTCTTATCAGTACAAGGCTAAAGAACCTTGGCGCCTCATCAAACAAAACTTGGAGGAATGAGTGAAATTTCAAATACTCGATTTTGTTCAAAAATCTATCTCGTTGCGGCCATATATAGAATTTTAATGTTGAATGGCAAATCGTAGGCCTGGGGAACTATTGAATAATTCAAAAAACGTTGATAGTAATGTAACCAGCCTACATAAACTTGAACTACAATGTTGTTTCATTGCGAATGTTTATAGCTCACCTGAGAATTTTCATTCAGTTTTATGTTGACGTATTAATATCGAAAATTTAAGGTCAATTTTATAAGAACAATGATAAAATGGTGAAATTGCTGCATTTGTGATGGATGCAATTATGTGTTTAGCCTTCTAATCTAGGTGTGTCTATGTGACATCTATCGACTTGAGAATTGTAACAAATCTACTTGTTACATTATTTACGATACCCGATGGCATTTATTATTTAAATTTTTGTTAATGCTATTGTAATAATTATAAAAGCGGTGAGTTTTGAAAAACGTTTGCTACGACGCGCGACGACCCCCTCCCCCCCCGGCAAAACTGAAGTTTATCAGATTTTGAAAAATCATGTATGTTCTCATGATAGTCACTTGCGTGTTGTGTGCAACTTCAAGATCAAACGATTAAATTAAAAATTTAAGGTCAAGTAAAAGAACGCACCCACGAAACAAACCGCCCGCCCATTGAAGGAATGTTACAGTTCCGTCCCGGATTATGATTTGTCGTGGTTTAATATTAGCAAATATAACACATTAAAAACCCATTAGACAAAATCAAAAATTTAAAAAAAAAATTGTTTATGTGAACTAATTTAAAGCACCCATCATTGATATTGTCGAACTTAATCAATTTATGAGATCGACGATTAAAAGTGTTTGCATAGCATTAATTTAGGAAATTAAAACGGGAGTGTTATATTTGTTAATAATTTTAAATAATTTATTGCTTAGTTAAAATTGCACCTCGATAAAAAATTTGATATTTACACTTTGCCGTGGATTTTTGTTCAATTACAGCTACGTAATAAAATTAGCAATTTAATTGCAACTAAATTTCGTCCTAGAAATCGTTAATTAATTTATTGAAATTTTGTAAAACCGATCTAAATATTTGTTCATCAACAGCAAATTTCTTTCTTTCTGCTCCAACTCTGTCCTCGGATGCCAGCAAACCAACCACGACAATTATCTGATTTTCCACTTCGTTTACCACAATATAGAATTCCAATATTCCGGTTTCATCATTAGCGCAAGACTCTCAAGTTATCTTCAATTACCACTCACCGTGCGCATGATTAGACAAACGAATTAACACTGCACAGATAATTTTTTTACCCGGGAGGAAAGTTTGTCGAGTCACGATTAATCACGAAACATCAAATATTTTAGGTTCGAAAACTTGTGCAATTAACCAAATTAAGTAATTTGTAAGAATTTCTCAGTGTCACAATGTTATGCTTTACGACTGCGTTACAAATTATTTACAAATTTTTGGAATTTAAAAAAGTGCGTTTTTCGCTCTTCCATGTTCTGAACTTGAGCCAACCTGAGATTTATTGCTACACGAATTTTTTCAACAAATTAATATTCAAAAACAATTATTATCATAGCCAAGTGTATAATTACCATAAATTGTTTTGGCGATTACGTAGTCTTGCTATATTAATTTGACTATAAAATTTATAAAGTGTCAACTCACTTTATTGTAATATCGATATCTAATAAATTTATTAGTGCCAATATTAATTATATGATATAAAATTGTATCACCTTGTAAAAACTTGACTAATTGACCTTGATATTTTCTGATACAAAATTCTTTTAAATTTTAAAAATTATTTTTTATCTCTACCATTTAATTACACCGTGACTTTATTTATAAATTATTCCTGTTTAATTAAATCTGTCGTTTAATACAACAATTCCTGACGGAGAACAATAAAATTCTAATGTGTGCAGTAATAATAAAAGAGTAATAAAGTTTATTAGTTTAAGAACCAAAAGTTATTCATATAGCGTAAAAATTACCAATAATAATAATTTTGTATACGACAGACGCGGTCAGAAAATTGGTCGGGGATCGAACCCGTGACTACGACAACGTAGCAGTTGAATTTTCAGCTAATACTACGATCGGTTGACTTTGGTATAAAACAATTGAAGTCATAATTTCTAATACTTGATTTCTTCACCCAGAGATATCTCTTAGATAAATTTACGAAGTAACCAATCAGAGGGCAGCAAAACAAAACAATCAGAAATGTGATTGGCTAACTTCATTAATTTATCTTATAGATAGATTATCTAAGAGATATTTCTAGGTGAGGAAATCAGGAATAAATAAAAAAAAGGGTTGATGAGGCTCTCAATTTTTTTAAATTTTTACTCAAATTTTAAAAGTTGTGACAATTAAGATGCAGACTGCTCGTTAATCGTAGTCAAAAAAGCTGTTTACCTAGAATACGCCTTATTTTAGCGAAATTCTAATATTAATTTATCGAGTCAAGTCAGTTCACTTGATAACCTACGGTACTTTTCATGAATGAATATTACATGATCCTTTTTGAAAATAATTTCATTGGCTGGTTTTCAAGGGCAGACTGGGAAAAATTTCTAGTTTTTTTTTCATTCAATTGAATTCTGATAAAAGTAGATTATATAATATATGCACTGAGGGTACTGGGGTATAGAACATCCCCGAGTGATCTAATATCGGAAGACAGAACATTAAATATTTAAAAATGATTCAGAGACTTTATGATACCGCTCTATTAGTCTTGGCGTACCCCCCAGACCTCTCGGTATCCATCTTTAATTTAAATATTTAATAAAAACTTGTCATCAAATCAATTGAAAGGTTTTTCATCCCAAATATGTCACCGCTGTCCTATGAGATGGCGCTGTACACGCTTATCGGCGTAGCACCTTCTCTCAGAACAAAGATGGCATATTTGGGATGCACAGCACTGTTTAACGTTCGCTTATCGAAGCTACGCTTCCAACGTATTGATCACTTTGCCAATTCTTATTTTACTACTTTAATGGGGTTAGGGTGTATTGGACGCTCAAATAATTGTTACGATAAACAGAGTATTCTAGAAAGTCAGTCCTTTTCCATACAATTTTGACTCCCCATTCACCGTTGCTCATAGTTATCAAAAGAGACGTTGGTGTAAAAAATCCAGTACAATTAAATTTGATTTTTTTCATCCACAAACATCATGGGTAACCATTTGAGCGGTGAAATTCAAATCAATTCACTTCACAGGTGGCTTTAAAATTTGAAACTTATGTAGTTGCTTACCCACGTACATGTTTCATTCTATTTCAGATTCAGTTGTATTTCCTGTTATAGTTTAAATGCTATAAAATAATTTCCCACGCATTTTATTAATTTCTTCCAGTTTTTCTTAGTGACAAATTTAAAATAGCTCCCGTGAACTCATTTTTGGGTTTGAAAATTTTCAAATTTGCCTTCGAAAGAAATTTCTTCAGCTGAAGCGGATCTTGTAGAACTGCACGACAATGGATGAAAAAATTCTTGCCGCACCTTGTACAATAACAAATGGGCATCTGTTTGGAAATAATAGCCCCGACAAGAATTTCTACGTCCGCTACTACCAAAGCTCTTTCTTGGATGACTAACATCCCAGATAATATCAAAGATAAAAATCACTGTGTTCTTAAGAATGCAGTAGGTTTCAAGATCCCAGAGACATTTTTTCCATTAGAAAGATGAGTATTTTGAAACATATCCCAAATGAGCCAGAAGTTCGTTCAATCTAGCAATCCAGTTTCTTAACCTAGGCTAATAATTTTCGACTAAGCCCAATGAAGTTAATTTTTTACCATATCGTGGAAGAAGACAATATTACGCTTTTTTCCGTGTTACCAAAATTAAGTAACCTTGCATTTCTTTTGGTAAGCATCGAGTTTCATCCATTTAATCGTAACAATACCTAACTAAAAGCATTAATTTGTTAGTAAAACTCTTGTAATATGTAAAAGTTGTTTTTGCATAACGGTTTCGTTTTAGATTTTTCTTGGCAATCATATATGACCTTGTCTAATCAACTTAAGTAATACAATGACTATGGTATTTTTTCCAATGTAAATTACGAGACCGTCTGAACTTGACTACAAATTTAAAACTAATTTACATTAACAAAAAAAATATTGATCACACCGAATTAAGCAAATGCGTTAATCTTCCGAAATTCTTCATCTTGTGACTCATTTTACTCATTTTTGAACTTTCCAAACAAACATCTTTCTTAAAAATTTTATTAAGTTCCACGACCCCAATAAAGATTAAAATCGAATTATTTTGTGGTCAATAAACGTATTTATTTTTTTCCCCTCAAATTATATGCACATATTTGGCAAGAGAGAACAACAAACCTGAACTTTATTTTAGGATACCCATAATTATTTATATTCCGATATTGTATTCATGAGTCATCTTCGGATAGGTATTTGACCCTAGAAAAGCGAAGCAATTTTTTATTAATTCGATCTACGCGATTCCAGTTTAAAATAAAATAAAAAATTAAGAGGTTATGTTTTTTAATTAATAAATTAACAGGTTCTATTGTAGCCTTTAATAATATTTCCGTTGTCTTTTGAAGCCAAAAACTAGTTCCTTTGGCATTTATATTGGGCTGATAAAAAAAGTACTTAAAATACAAGGTTTTAATTTATTATCAGCGATAACTTAATTTGAAACCAATTGGATCTAATAACTTCGCACTATAATAAATAACTGTCGATATGTGCCTATAGATTTATGTTTTATGATATATAATTATTGGGCACGATCAACCATATTGACGAATTAAACTTTTTTTACATATTATACTAAATCATAATCAAAAGCAAACGGAGTAATAACAAAATTTATGATATGCAGGAACACCCTTTATATAAACAAACGATATTTCTTTGCGCAAAGGGCGATCCTTCTACCTTTACCAGCGTCGAGAACCAGGATATTGTGTCGTAGGTGATTGCTTGTTTTCTAGACGAAGTAAATATTCTAGAGAAATGTTGGCCCTATTTGTGGGACAGTTAACAATTCCGCTTTAACAACCTTCAAGAGTCTACAATAACCTTTCTTCCAAATTATCAGGTCTTCCTGGGGTTTTTGGAAGTTTTTATCAAACCAATTTAGCACTGAGGAAAATAATGTAATTCACCGTAGGCGAATTAGATCTTCACGATCTAGATTTGACTGAGACGATGGTTTTGCGTCACGTAAATTAATATTTAACAACGAAAGATGCGATGTATGTCGTCGATAAAATTTGTAAAAATACGAGTACCGAGTGTTTCAAAATATATGAACATATTTAAACGAAATTTTAAATGTAAAAAATTATATTAAATTTAATATTGTCTTCGGGTAATCTCATCAACATTTTGGGGTAATTTGATTAAAATTGTTGTGTGGTAACATTTTACCTAAGGGTACAATTAAGAAAACAAAGATTCTTTGTATTGTGTCCATTATAAAATTTAAATAAAAGTTAAATCTTTGATAATTTTTTTTCTTCAATTTTGTTTCAAAAATCTTCTTAATCAAACGATTTATTGTACAGAAATAATCACCGTGATTTAATCTTTTGAAGTTGTTTTCTAAAAATAGAATTAGCACAAAATGAGAAAGTAAATCAAAAAATTAAATATAGAAATCCAAAAAATACAAAACTAAAGCGTTGGTTACATTGGAATGCAGTTTTTGAAATTTAAGAGCTACAAAATATTTTGTCATCAGATAATAATAAAAAAACTACAATTGAATTTTTTTTGCAGTTGACATTTTAATGGGAACAATAATAAATATTAAAAATTACTATTTTGAGTTTGGTTATGGCGATATTTAATGCGGAATCAAAATTTGAAGGTCACGAATCACATTATATATCTCACAATGGAAGCTCAATTTTCATAATTATTATTACTTTGCTATTTATTTTGAAATTGATTTCCTTGATCATTAACAATTATTAATTTTTTTTATTAAAATATCTGCCGTAATTTATGCTAAAGATAATTTAAGACCCCCCTCTCAACAGGGTACACGGCAGACTGCAAAAAATATTCCCAATTTTGCATATTAAAAAATTAAATCTTTTCTGGTTTTATACCTATGAACATTAATTAATTACCGTAAAATTAATTTCATTAACATAGCATCGCAATTCTGCTTTGGTTCATTAAATTGTGGCTTGAAAATAATTGATAAATGATAATGTTGACTAATGAAACAGCTATAAATAAAAGTGAACTAGAATTTTGCAACTTCGATTCGTTTCAACATTACATTGCCATACAAATTAAATCTAAAAAAATTATTGTATTTAATTACAAATTGGGTACCAAGTGAAAAATATTATAGGTTTTCTTCCGCGGAGGAGTCCCTCTTCCACAGGGTCTGCGCCGCCACTGTTGCAGTCGCTTAAATGTCTCATTATGCAGTTCTGCTCCCACAATAATTTTATTTCAGTTTTATATTTTTATACCTTGTTACGAAATTAAAGTAACGGTAAACTTATGCGGCAGACTAATTTTGAATTATGTGCTTTCTACTAATTACTTGCAAATTAGTGTTACGCTTACCTCTAAAAGTGCAATAATCACCAAGGTCAAGTTTCAAAACGCACTTAATTTTAATTAAATTAGAAGATACTAAAACTAATGAAGTTATGTCGTCAATAATTAGTAATTAATTTAAAAAATTTGTTACAAAAATAATTAGCGGAAAGCTGCGGTTGAAATCTTATGGCAAACCACCCCCTATTCGTTTACTCATCTTGGCACAGCTTGCCCAGTGCACGTTGTTTGGCACCCCAAAAGGAGGGAAAAAATTATACTTATGACACATACCAGAGGCGTCGATAAAAGTAGCCCCTGTGATATTTTTAAAATACTTTAACCTCAAATCAATTTTTTCCGGATCCGCCCTTGCTCTGTCATTTTTAAAAAAATTATAAATTAATAACAATAATTTAAACTAAATTTAAGCTTACATTTATTTCCGTTAAATATTTTAATTGATTATTACGATTTACTTCCAAGATTAATGGGAAGCTGTTGGCTAAATTAAATTGATTAATAATTAATAAAATATGTGCGCCTTAATTAAGACATTATGCTAGTAGGTGATAATTAAAAAATAACTACTAAGTAATAATTACAGCCGAACCCATAATTTTAAAATTTTTGTGAGAAGCTGTATGTATGCAGTGGCGTACTCGTAATGATGTAGGCAAAAAGTTGACTCTGATCTTTTAGAAACGTTTCATGCACCGAAGATTTGGAGTAAAACAGTTTTTCTTATTTTGGCAGTCTTTGGTTGTTCCTCTTGTGACCCATCTAAGAGGAAAAAGTGTAGGTGGTGGTATTTGACTTGGGGAGACTACAGTACTATTGCAATGACATAATAACAATGACATTTTTTTAAACTTATCGTTGTAAAATAACATTTATTAATGTAATATAATATTTACCCTTGGTTAATAATGGAGGGAGGGGGACCATTCATTGGCATATATAATATAATTTAATACTTTGCTTATTTTCCGAAAATATTCCTCAACCCCCAGGAAATTAGATGTATGACGGCCTCTGGCACCGGTTAGATTTGAACAAGGTCAATTAAAAAAAAATTAATTTAACCGAAGAACTGGAGATTCCACGAGTGGATTAACTAGATTTGCATTGCTCTTACGTACTTTCTAGAGAATCGACAGCCAAATGAGACCACATCTGCTTCTATCTATATTTCTATTTAATTCTACACTGTACCTTCGTAGCTAAGAGAAACCTAGGGGCCCATAACCCCCATTCCACCGAAATCCACTGGTTTGCTGAACATACAAATACTTCGTGGTTATGAAAAATAGAATTAAAGTTGTTCTAAAAAAATTCAATTCAAATATGATTAAGATCTGGCAAGAATATTAGTTTTTCGATAAACTGAAGCAAAATCGTAAAGTTTCTGCATAATTTCGTATTCTCAGACCTCCCGGTTTACGCAGTTAATTAATTTTTGAAGTGAATTGAAGATTTCATTCACGAACAATAGAAAAATTTTCATAATTTTGAAAAACTTCCTCGACCAACTTCTTAGCAAGTAACAGCTTCTAATGAATTCAAAATAAAAGAACCTGGAAAAACCAGAGAGCCTGGAGCTTTTCTCTTGAAAAAATAATTGTGCAATTAAAAACACGAAAATTATAATAAGATCAAATATTTAAATTGACTCTAAATAAAAATGTATACCTGCTGGGCTTAGGTAACTTGATATATTTATTGCCAAAACTTTCCTAGTTTTAAATTAAAAAAATTTAAATAAAAATGTTTAGTCTCCATAAATGCGAAATTCCCAACGCCTCCTCAAGTTCAAGTCCATGACATAACTTGGACAACAATTTTGACCGTGTGTTAATTAGAATGACCTGGCAGGATTTCAAAATTGTGATTCTTTCTACAAATATGCGGTTTACGTGTACCACGCCATGTAGGAATGTAGGTACATCTTACATAAACTTTTGTATAGTTTTCCAGTAGGTCAAGTTCTGTTTGAAGATATGATCTATGAAAAAAAAACTTTTAAATTAGAAACAGTTATTATTATTATTATTTTATAATAACGGATGTGCCATTAGCGTCGGTAGCAACAGAAAACAAGAAAGAAGGACGACGAGTTTGTTTTACTTGTCCGATTCTTTGTTATACACTATTACGTTACATCAGCTTGCTCTTGTAAATATATGACCACGCCTTGTATTACTTGCTGTAATTATTATGTTGCACCCCCCACACTGAAATGTAGATTAATTTTGTGATATAGTAAACGTGGTTCACCTGGGCGGTTTTATATTTCAATTTTGTTTTATTTTTCCACATAAAAGTCAACAACTACATGCACTTCGTTAAATTGCAAGTTTACCGATGGTAATTTCATAAATCAGTATCGCTGGACGAGCCTTGATTTTGAAAACGCAAAAAATGCTAAACGTTTCGTCGCATGAAATGACACCATCGGGCACTTACGCTAAAAGCTTTTCGTTTCTCTCGCTCGAAATTTTTTATTTTATTCAGAAGGTTAATTGAGGAACCTAAACCTTTAATTTTCTAATTAAAGTGTCTACGGTTGAAAAAGTATAATAGATTTGTTACAATTCAAGGATCAAAATAAGGAGTTGATCACGATGATCACGAATTAGGAAATTTTGAGTTAATTGGATTGTGTTACAAAAATGCAGAACGACAAGAATGTGTAGACAATTAATTTATTGCTTATTTGGCCAAAAGGCAAGGACGACCAATGAACTTTATTATAATCCTCGTTTTTTGAAATACGAAATCACCGTATCCAGTAAGTTATGGCTGTAACAAATTATTATTTCAATAATTTCACTTTTATTGCATAAAATGTGGTTTTCTTTTATGCTTGACATGTTCATTGTACGGTGGGTTCTATAAATAGACACAAAAAATGAATGCAAAAGGAGTAGGTACATTAAACATAGCTGAAAGGTTTAAAGTATCACAATGTTGTGAATTGTAAACTGTCTCGTATAGCAGACGACGTAAGACGCACGGACGTGCACTGAACTGACAACCACGGCGCCAACCAATTAATGGATCAAGGCTTGGAACTCGGCATTGAACGGCCTTCACGACTTTTGAACTTCTGGTAGTGAAGAGGGCAAACTATTTCTCTCAATTTGTATTTACAAGATCGCTTCGATTACAAAATCATTAAGGGGCGATTTTATCTTCCACGAGGTTTATGTATTCGGGAAATTTATCGACTTGTTGACTACCACAAGCTTTCCTACCGATTTTGCTATTTTTAGACATTATTAATTAACTTTTTCCAGTGCAAAGAATGCATAAAATTGAACATTCCATTTTGTACGAATAAAAACTTCCAGAGACTTCAACGATAGATCGAGCGGCGAACCTTCAAATTAATTTTGATTATTGCAATTTAAATGTAATTAATTAATTTTATATGTCAATTTCTAATATTTCATACAATTTTTTATTTTTATCAATTAATTTTGTGATCAGGGCCGCGTCAGCCGTAACCAAATGGTTCAAAACCATGGACAAACTAATTAGGAGAGTTAATCGTTTTGTTGATTTAATTTTCTTAATTTGTATTTTTTATTTAAAATGTTAAAAATCAAAGCTCTTTTTTTATAACATTTTTGTGTTATTTTCCAAAGTAGAAAATTCCTACGAGGTCACCCAGGACAGCCGGGCGCTAGAGTTACTACTGACTTCCTGCGCGGTTGCCTTGTGTAATATTTTCACGTCATGGTGATCGTATACGTGGCAAAGAGCCCCATAATGGGAAATTTTAGCCAAAATGTAACATTAAACCATCACATGAATCTGTCCATCATCATAATCTACTTTAGATGTCATGGCAAATAAAATTGTATATTTTGATTTTTCCAAAAAAAATATTATCTTAAAAATGTCCGAGTTAAAAATGTGTTATTCAGAAAACTCTTCTTGAGCTATTGATTCGTGGTAAGCATAGGATATGCATTGTGAAAGACGCATATATCTTATTGTTAGATAGTTATTAAATATAAAATTAACTTAAATTATCATCAGCAAGGAAGGACGATAAGTCTTGCTGACAAAAAGTGGGTAATTTAAAAATAGTTCAAATAAGCTGGAGGATCTGTCAACAACATAAAATAAAAGATTTAAGGCGGGGGGGATCAGGGGTTATGGAATATCCCCTAGTACATTTCATAATTAAAATTATTTATATTATTAACCTTTGAAATTAATATTAATTCAAATTTTCATAATTCTTAAAAAAATTAAAACGGTAACATTAAGCTTCTGTATAATTTTTAAACCTTTCATTTTCTGCCTGAGTGGGTATAACATATGCTCCTTGACAAGATTTATTATTGATTTATAAATCAAAGAATAAATTATAATTTAAAAATGATATATTATGTATTAGTTCTATTTTTCCAAATAATCAATGCTTAATTGATGAATAAGTCAAAAATGCTCGCGATTTCTCTAAATATCTGAAATGATTGAAAAGCAAACATAGTTGAGGTGATAGGCCAATGAAATCTAACAAGTAGATACCTTTTCACAACATACTACCAACATAAACATTCAAAAGCAGAGTCGCATTCAGCAACATCGTAAAAGATCAGAAAAAAAACAGCAAACACAAATTATAATTTCTACAATTTACTGGATGATCTAGGTTTCGTTCTTATCTACAAAGTGGAATTGAATTTCTCAGACTTAGATTGATAAAGGAAATACAAAATTTACTTATCACCTTTTGCAAGTAGATTTTGTATTTTCTTTATCAATTTTTTATTATTATAATTTGTGTTTGCTATTTTTTTTTCATTCGACGATGTTGCTGAATGCGACTCTGCTTTTTGAAGTTTACGTTGGTAGTGTGTGAAAAGGTATCTACTTGTTAGATTTCATTGGTCTATCACCTCAACTATATTTTCTTCTCAATTTATAATTCAGGTCGACTATGTTTGTCTTTTTGTGCATTTCTAAAAATTTCCAAAATTATTTTAAAAATGTTTGTTTTAATTAATTTTTTTAATTTCTCCAAATTTAAATTTTGGCGTTGCTATCTATCTGAAATGATATTTTATATTTTCTAAAAGCTATAGTTTTTATTTTATATAGATATTTACATTCTTCCCGTCTCATACTTTATGGCTACTAGGAAATCGTGATTTTCATAGCAATAAAGAACTCAGCAGTACAGAATAAATTTCCGTATAACAAACCTACACTGCATATAGAATTTGTATGAAAATCTCATTTTATGTATTTAGACCAATTGGACTTGTACATTTTTTGCTTGTCCACCAATAAAATCCTGATTATTTCAAAACACGGAAGCGTTGGTGATTTCCGGAATTCATCATCATCACTAATAATTCCAGATGATGGAAATTTCTAAACAATAATAATATTCCGCCACAGACTAGTCGTTCGATAATATAGGATTTATTATCCAAATCTCTCCATTAAAGCTAGCTGATTAATTTATTGTAAATCTTAGATTTATTAGCGGTAGACTAACATGTGATTTAGTAGTTGAGGAAAGTGAGCTTCTCACTGCGAGTTATTTCTCACTAAGAGTTATTTCATGAGAGCGAAAAATAATATTCACTTGATAAAATTTACAAAAAACGGAAGCTGAGATAAAAAAAATTAAGGTAACTGATATTTAAATAACTATGGGAATCAATTTGCTAAGCTAAAAAATAATTAAATTGAAGAAAATCAATCATAAAGAATAATTAATTTCGTAAAAATAAGATTTTAATTTACTTTACAAGGCAAAATATAAATGGGATGATTATGACCGCATGTGCTTCATGCCGGAATGTTTGTAATGTAACAAAATTTAAATCAATTTATTTAAAATAAACTATAAATGCTTGCATATATGAAAAAGACTGCAACCTCAGTTTGTGAATGTGTTTTTTGCGTCACAAAGTACCTACTACATATTATATACCCATTTTTATAATGACCATTAGGTAGAAGCCTAACAGGTTATGAGCCCAGGCTAAAAATTTCCATTTTTATTTAAAACAAATAACGTGAGGAGATTTCAACGACAGATAAACCGAGGAACTTAAAATATCCTGTTTTAGTTTTTAATTTGTTATATTTAAACCGAGACATAATTAAGATTTTTTACTTTATTTAATTTATTATTATCTGTTGCAATTTTAGATAATGTTAATTAATCCTTAACTTCCGCTTGCATTCTCTTCAGTTTGTCCAGCTCCTTTAAAGGTCTCTTGTGGTTTTTCAAGTTTTTTGATTTATTTATTTGTATTCCTGCGCTGTTGTTTGTATTATTTTTATATTAGCTCATTGGCGCACCCTCGTAAATCATCTTTTTGAGACTTTTTTACACGAAAACAATTTAATTGTTATTGAACGATACGAGCTATTGTGTGGTCAGTTTTTTAATGGCTTTACTTTCTTGGCTTTTTATAATAAGAATGTTCGAATTCAAGGATAATTGAATAAAAATTAAAAATTCTATTTAAATTACGTGTTATAAGAACATTGGTAGTTAATTATGGATCGATCGATATAACTACAACTGTAATTTTCTAAATCAACAATTGGAACGACACGAGATGGGCGAGCAGGTTTCCAGACACCATGTACCTGCCTATCGTTTTAACGACACTTTCAGGATTTAACAATCATAATTAGTTCTATGTAAACGTTTAAAATTTTTCTTTTATAAAAATATCACTAATTGTGATAGGTTGTAGTATGTTACAATGTTTAATCGAGTAATTTTTATGAAAAATATAGCAAGGTCGTTAACTTACGTCATAATACATTCGTATTAATTTTGAAAGTTGTACTAGCCAATTTTTGTCTAACAGAATTTGTAAACTTTATTGTTTTTGCATTAAAACTTAGTCATATGGGGCAGAGGGGGAAGACTTACACTGAAAGAAAAATCTTTGTAAAATTACAGTAGGTAGCTGTTGCGATAGGTCATTTAATAATACCAAACATTAATATAGTAAAACCATTCACCGTATAATATTTCAAATTAAATTAATTCAAACTTTTTATTTAATTAATTAAAGGTGATGAGCAAATATATGCTAGTATATTACGAATTTTATGTAATATTTACATTTTATTCTGTAATATTTTTTTTCTTGTAATGGTTCCGTCATAAGAGAACATCAGATTTTAATAGTTCTTACTTATATTATAAAGTTACCTGTTCTGTGTACGAGGGTAACGAGATTTCATACTCTTATATTTTGGCATACATACGCTGTTGCTTTGGGATCAATACCGGCATATCCATTGATTACTTTTATTATTCTAGAATCATAAATGACACTAGCGCTCAGAAGTACTTTTTAGGGTTATTTTTTAATCACAATACAAACATAAAAATATACATTTTTTAAGACTTGACTTTGAATAAAATCTACTGCGAAGGACCAGTCTATGTAAAAAAGTTAGGATCAGAGGCATATTCTTAGAGAAAGTGTTTTCAAAGAATTTAAATCCCTAGAAAAGGAATTTTTAAATTTCGCAAAAGTTAAAAACCTAATTTTTGGCCGAAGCCAGGCATAAATGCTGTATTTGGAAAATTTAAATCATGAATGATTTCCGTTGTCTTTCAACATTGTATTCGAAGCAAACAAGATTTAAGATAAATGTTGTGTCTCTAAAAACGAACATATCAAGGGTTTCTCTTCTAAGTTTTAATAAAAAAGAATTTTTTGCTTTTAATGATAATTTTAGCCACAAATCTGTGTACCTATTTTTTGTGTTTGTATTTTTTGTTTTTGGGTGTTTTAAAAATTAATTAGAAGAGAGTTATGGGCAGCCTATATGCTAGCTGCCCCTTTGAAGAATTTTTGATTAAAAATGGACTAAAATGCTTAGATACTGCATTCTTGCGCATCTTCTGTTGTCGTTTGTACAGAGAGGCAGTGAGAGAGAAAAATGTAGGTGTGCATCAGAGAATTTAGAAGAGAGATGTGCAAATTTTGAGTTTTAGTCTAAAATAACCTGTATCTTCATTGCCTCAACGTGGGGCGAACGAGGGATGTTCTGTCTCAACATTAAAAAATATACAAAATATACAACATTTACCTCTCGACCTTACGCCTGGATGTCTACGACTAAATTTGGGTCAACCACCTTTACAACCAGCATACCATCCCTTACCTCTCAGAACCTGATCCCTAAATAGACAAAGCTAACTGCTTCGTGAAATAAATCCACAAACAAGTACGAAATAGCTATTACAATAATTATTAAAATCAAAACTATTTGGTGACGAATGAACGGGTTAATCGGATCCTCGCCTGCATTTGCTGCACTTTAAGGTAAATGAAAAAAATTAAACTTGCTTATGTAATTTGCACGTAAACAAAGCTATCTTCATACATTTAAATGTCATGCAACCCACGGCAATAATATTATATTCAGCTCGGGGAATTCGCGAAAGAATGTTATCAACAGGTCTACCTTTTGACCCCACATTTCTGAATCCACGATTTTCGTGTACTCTTGAGTATATAAATCACGGTAAATATTTTATTTATTTATTATTGAAAAAAGAGTCTCGGCACAATAAATTATCCATTCGAAGTTCGAAGTAATACGGTGAGCGAAGCGAAGCCTAAAAATAAATTTAAATTTAAAAGTTCAAAAATACGTGGTGTCAGGTGGTCGCCGATCTTATATAGTGATTTTGTATCCTTTTCACTTTCGATATAGTAAAACGAGTTCTTGGCACACATTCTTTTCAGTTTGGATGAATAGAAGGTGTTGTCTAAAATTTTTGATATCAACGCCCCATTAAGTAGGTACCCATTTATTTCGCACAATTGCAAACCTTCCTTCAAAATCTCACGGCAAAATTCCACGAACCACCATTAGATCTTCTAATAATTATAGCCAAAAGTATCTATGGGATGAACTTTCCATTGTATTAGGTCCATATCCACGTCCCTGCGTGATAAATAAAATGAGATTGTTGTGTAGGTATGATTTTCTGATTAAATCCAAGGTCGCGTTTGCAAACCTTTTTGTTAAATAACAACTTGCGCAAAATTTAAAATACCTGATTTCTATTTGCAACAAATTGTTTACTTTTGTTCACAATATTATTCCCATAAATCGTTGTTATTGGAGGAGATCTGACAGAAATTTTATGTTTTCAACAAAAACAACCTTGTTTCTTGTTCGCAGTGCTCACGCCTTGCACTTACCTGGTTTTTAACGTACTCTCACTGTTGTTATCGACGGTGTAATTAACATATCGATTATCGATAATAAGAAATATTACCGCGATTGAAAAGTCGCGTAACCTTTCCAGTGAGTTTCCTTAAAATGAATTTCCTACTCCTCACATCGTATCCGAATTGGTCGAAATTAGGTCGAACCGTTATGGCTATCCAATTTGCACAATTAATTTACTTAATTTAACGGTTTGTCTATATTTAAATGCGGTGTCGAAAAAACCGATCTTCTAAAATTGGATTTGGTTTAAAATTGCCGTGGTAGAAATCGCGTTTGGTGTGACCTTGCAAGGCCAAACATGTATTTACATGGTATTATTTAAATGATTAGATAATTTTCACTTATAAAAACAAATATTTGAGAGCTTTCATCTGAATTTCCAATTAATTACATATCTCGCGGATGACTGCTTCGTTGGTAATTTATACCTGTTAATATTATTTACATACAATTTGCATTTTTATAAGATTAGATGGACTAGAAAGAAAAGCATCTCAAGGAATTATTTAAATTAGAATCAAGGAATTTGAGTTATTAGTCGTAATGATGGCTTAATTTATTTGATGTTTATGGTTTATTTATTAAGATCACCTACTAATTATATAATTCAAATATTTCACTCTTTGATTTTATTCTCGTATTACGTACATATTTCAATAGCAGAAGCTGTTTTACAAAATCCAGCCGTAAGAATTAAGGCGTAGTGACTTATACTGTTACAGGCAATTCATTTTTCTAAACAAGATTTAATAAATAATGAAGCTTTTGTTAAAAACCAAATCTCAGGGAGTAGCCCCCTTTAAACAGATTTCTATTTTCGAATGGCTATATCTCCGAAACTATTGATTTTTTAGTGTCAATAGGTCATTACTTTTAAAATTCTTGCGAAATTATCTACAAATTTTTGGTTAAAATGAAAGATTTTCGAGTTATGGAGTAAATTAAACAAATAAATGCTAAAGAATTCGCAATTTCATTTTTTGTTTGACAACAAATCCCAAACGAAACGAAAAGAACAAAGAATGTTTTCTATGCGAGAAAAGAATAATACAAAGGGCAAAAAAAAATTTGCAATTCGATTTTCAATAATTCGTAAGGTAAAAAATTTTGAAAAAATTAAGCGTGGTTTAGATGAATAACTGAAAAATAATGAGTCACATCGATGATCATGGTCAGGGTTGGAGGAATTAACGCAGTCTATTCCTAATTTATATTGAAGTGATACATCTAAACTTGATGATATTCGTTGTGGGATGTCTGACATTTAATGTATTTGTGTAAAGTGCAGCAAAAAACAAGCATCATAAATGCAGATAATTTGAGGGTTTGATATTAATTCAGAAAAACTCTTGAACTGGCGCAGTCTAATCCGAATTTTTCATTCAAGTTCATCAAAAGTTGATTGTTTTCAAAAACAGTATTGTTTTAAAAATATTTTACCATAAAAGAATCAAACAATTAGAAGTTTTTGTATTGTCATCGTGTAAATTATAAAAGTATTGTTTTCGATATGGTCCACTGAAGCTTTCCATTTCATTTCAAGATATTTTTAAAAGTAACATATACAAAGAGAGAATCGAATCGAATTCGTTTCTTGATGACAGCACAAAGTAACGATCAACTACATCTGTGTGTACAGAAAACAATAAACGTAATTGTTGTACACTTAAAAATTCTAACAAATGGAAAAGATATTCGATTGTAAAAGGGTTGTACTCACCGTACAAATATTCAACATTGTTTGCAAATTGTCGAGGTATTTCATGCGTTGCTTTATAATATATGGTACCATATACGTATACTGATTGAGCAAAAATTTTATTGAACAACCAACTGTCAAATTAAAACGATCTTCGACGCCGGCATCCTTTGATGTCTTTTAGAATTACTAAATTTTTAGGAGTGGTTCCTCTTTCTTGGCCAAACGGGGTCATATCTTCTCTGGCTAGCGTGTCTTCTGATGGAAAAAACGATTTACAAGTATTAAAAACAGTTTTCCATTGAGGACCCCACCATAGACTGATCCTATATCTTTGGAAGATGCACAATGCTACGACTTAATTCTTACAGCTGACTTCTGCTGAGTTCTACATACTTTTAGTTATTCGTACGAAATGCCTTCGTTTTCATAATTTAAATCGTTGGCCTAAAGATCCAAACCCAAGTTTAACCAACTACAAGAGCGGTTTCCGGGTTTACATAAGTCCGGCCGAATTGCCAAAGCGTCAAGGCCAAAAAGTAAAGAAACAATTGTTCGTGAACATATTATCGAATAGCTCTGTTCATTTTTAATCAATTACACGAGAAAAATTTGTTGTGATGAAGTATCCTGATGTGTAAATTGTGCGATACGTTGTACTACAATAGACACTATTAACACTTAACAAGTGAAGTGTTGTTTGCTAAACAATGGAATGTTGTTGCATCAAAGATTGTTGCTGAGATAGTCTGCATTCAATGAGAGTGACATCCAATGGCTGAGGGCAAACGTGTTGAAGGTACGACGACCTACGCTTTTACATTTTTTGCACATAAAGCACCCAGGTTCAATAAAACGTTTCGTATTTATGACCCTAATCGTATATTTATCTCCTAGTCTGCTTATCTTTAATTCTTCGAATCAGAGAATTGCCTATCCAATAGTTGAATACTCCCACTCGTGCAAAACAATTATTATTGCAAAACGTTTTCTTTTTTTATACCATCAAGGTCGTTGGCTTATCTTGTTATCAAATTAAACACGTATCTCATATTGCACTGGTTTTGCGATTATATAAAGCGTTGTTGGGCCAAAGTAATTACCAATCGTTTTATGTAATCCGTCGAGACAGATTCATTTGTTTACGTATGTAGAAATGTATTTTTCACAACGTGTGCGTAACAATTACTCATTAGTCAAGTCCAAAATTGGTAGTTCTCCGGTGGGACCTCCTTCTTCACTTCGAAATTCGAATTCTTTCAGTTCGACCCTGTTTATGAGGTGTCACTCCAACTATTTATAGATTCTGGCATCTAATTTTCTGCATCGTGGTCGTACTATTAACCTAAATAAATAATTTAATATCACAGAGTAAATGGGTAAAAGTATGGCATTAAGTAAATGGAAAATTGGACATGGTGGCATTACCTGGCAATTTTGTACAATTAAACGAAAGAAGTTTTAAATTAAATGAAAATGATGTAATAAATTTGATATTTAAATTACATGCAACAATTATTAGTGCAAGAGATTTACTTTCTTATTTTTGTATTTATATATTTCACTTATATTATTTGTTTTGCAGGTTTCCTTTTCAACGACAAGAATGGGCACCGAAGGCCTGCCATTATCTCGGTGGGAGCGCGGTAACCATCAAGATATCATTGCAGGAGCTGATTTTCTGTCCATCTTAATGGATTCGCCAGCGGAACGACAAGCTTATAAGGATTTGACAACCCAAACTCCTCCGTCAGTTTATCGTTTCAACGATGTCAATGATAATAGGATAAGAAATACGCGTTTCGTTCGTCGTTCGACAGTCATAGCAGAACCAAATGCATACACCGAAAATCCAAGTCATCTTCCTCGATCAACTAAATTAGCAAATACGTCTAGTGAAAATTTGAAATCAAATGGTAGTCTCGTCATATCTGTACAAGTGTCGTCTTCCGAAGGAAACTCCCGAATTAACAAAGTATCGCACGAAATCAAAACGAGTAGTAGTACAACTCAACTGTATATTTCGTCGAGCACATCTCCTTCTACCCCGACAATACTGGATCAAATCGCAGTTTCTTCCGAAGAGCATCCAAGCTTGATAGCGCAAGTTAATAAAGATTCCTTTAGTGTAGACGAAACCGATCCTATAACCAGAAATAGAGATTCGCTCGATTACATGAACGAATTTCCCGCCAACGTTTTGCCCATCACCAATTTGCCAATTTCTCAAACTCCAGGAACCATTCAGCCGTTCCAGCATCAGTCCGTTGTCTACCACGATAACCCAAACGAACCAATACGCGGAAGATCTGTTTCGTATAGTGCCGTCATTCAGACACTTCCAAATCAACCAATTATAGATAACTTCGGTCCAGGAATTCAAAACGAACGGCGGGACAGACATTACGAAGTTAAAGATGTGCCAAAGCAAAACAATTTCGATTACGTTAAGAAGCATCAAAACGACAGTTCGAGTCGGAGTGGTAATAAGCAGGAAGGATTGGAGGAGTTTTATTACGTGCCAACAAGTGCTGCAGCTGAGAGTACAAACTATTTTGCCACCAGTAAGTACACCCCTTCGCTATATCCAACGACGGCCACCACGCTCGATAAAAAGACGACTATTTGGCACGACGATTCCAAGCTAAATACTGAGCACACGGAAAAAAATTGGGAAGTGTCCGAAAAACAGTACGAACCACCCGAGGCAACGTATTCTACGATAACAAAAAATCCAAACCATAAATTTGTTCCGGTAGTATACGGTAAACCAGAACAAAATTACGAAATCGATGAGACTGTTAGTGTTATGAGTAATGGTAGAGCTCACGGTGTGCAATCGACTAATTCAATTCAATTATCTACACCAATAAATCAAGTTAACATTAGTGAATTGAATCATAAACCTAACGATAGTCAAAAAGTTGGTTATGTGGTCGAGGGTCGAAATTATAGAAAATATCGTGTGGAAGAACGAACTTCTGACGGTTTTATAGTGGGTGAATATGGGGTTGTGAGTCACGACGACGGGACACTTCGTGGTGTAAGATACACTGCCGATAGCACCATTAATCCGAGAGTTATATACGACGCACTAATGAAATTTTTATCGTTATGATTTTATTGTTATGTAATATTATTTTTTAAATGGTGCTAAAACATTTTGTACTGATTAATTAATATCTACGCAGTTCCTTCCCAATACTCCACTCGATATAGGCTTTTATTATCGGGTGTGAGTGTTTTCTAACTGTGTACTGTACGACTGTATTCTGCATTGCCAAAATTGGTGAAAATTTTCAGATTTTCATAATAATTGGTTGACGGGTTGGTAACCACTGCCGAATATCACTTATTTTGTGCAACCCTCGTACAGTACTCACGTTAACGGACCCTTAAATTAAAAATAAGGCCATATTATTGAATTTTTTTTGAAGAAAATTTTGTGAATATTTTTAAGTATAATTAAAATTAAGAATATTGACAAATTGCTCAGACTTCTAATTATTTAATTAAGTTAATGTAATTAGCAACTTCGAATGTTTTAGTATTTAATATCTACGAGTATTACCTATTAATATTTTTGTAAGTTTTAAAATAAAAATTGTAAAACTTGTATATTTTTAAATTTTTTAATTTCTTGAGTAATGGATGCGGTCACACCTTTTCTGTTACCAAAACGATTTATATTGGAAAGGTACCTAATGTCTGTTGTACTCACGCAGACAATAATCATTAATCATGTTTTTGGTAGTACAAGTACAATCTAATTGATTGGGCAATTTACATAATAACAAATTTAGATGTCAGCTAGTCATTTTAAAAAATAATTTTTTAAAATTAACAGTTTCTTTCTTAATATTTCTCAGCTGTTCAACTATTTTGACATGTAAATAATAATAATGCATTAATTTTGGACTCGGATAATAAAACTGGTATTATTCGTAGAAGTCAAGGTCCTAAAGTACATAATAACATTGTTGTTGTTCTTAAAATGTTGGTCCTCATTCGTCGAATGCAAGACAAAGACAATTAACCAATAATTTGCTCGATGTGAATGCTCATGATCTTTTTGCAGTAGTTATTTCCTATTTACACACAATATCAAAATAAAGGGATTATGACACTCCATCTCCCTTGACCACAGGTCTGGACGATATGGGACACTTTTCAATTTCAAATCATTCAGAAGCTTTATGATAATGCTTTAGTTTTCTTGAGAATGATGAGACATACTGGAAGGTATTGCATCGGTTTTCAAATCACTGGAAGCTTCATAGCATCGGAAAAACTTGTCTGGTATCGATATAAGTTTGCAAATTTTTCTTTTACAATTAAAGAGTGAAAATGGGGTTTAAGACCACTCCTCCCCCATCTATTGGAGTATTTTCTTCAAATAAATCCTCATATAAGCCGAAAAATCTTTAGGATATAAAATGTTCTCGCTCCAGTGTTTATGAAGATTTTTTCTAGGTTGAAAATATAAAAATATTCAATTAGGTATTTATTTTATTGGTTTAATTAAAAAATGGTTAATTTCGAGGGTACATAGCCCCATGCCTCTTTTCCCTCCTAATATGCTAGCACAACAACAGGATTTGTTTATAAAATTTTTTTTTTATTTTTTCATCTGATGGATTCTGGTATGGGTTTTAATCCCTTCAGTTTTATCAAGAATTTGTAGATTGAAATTTTTCTTTTCGTCAATATTTTCCTCCAGCGGTGTCATTGTTTTATTTCAAGGAAGGGGGCATTTTTTGAAAATAACCAAAATAGTGAAAAATACAAAAGTATTTAATAAAGCCAAATATAATGATTTGGAGAGAACCATAAAATCTTTTGCCACTTTGCAATGGTATTGACTCGTATTAATCAGATACCATAAACTAAAAGTTTCACATTCCAATAAATTGAAATTCGTAAAATTTCTTGCAAATTCATCAAAAATCGAAAAACTGTAACTGTCAGATTTAAAATGTTGATACCTAAACTATTTTTATGCTAAATTATATTGCGCGTGTAATTATGGTTATTTTTGAAATGGACCCATAGAAAATTGGGTATGTCTACGCCATCATTTTCCCAGAGAATAAACACAAAATCTTCTCAGCTGATAGCATTTCATATCTTCCAATCCTCGCGGTTTGTATAATTTTCAGCTGCGTATTTTTTGTTATTATAATTCTTACTTGGATTCATTCGAGAAAAATACAGTTTTAGAAACCTTGGGGGGGGGGAGGATTTATACTTCTGTAAATTGTTAAAAAAAATTTCCCATTTGACTTTATACTTTCTGACTGGAAAGTATTCCTAAACTATTTCAAATAAACTGACGGATTTGACAACAAGATGAAATGAAAGATAGAAACTAGGGGTCAGGGGGGAATATGAAATAGCTCATGTGTATGTAATTATTACCGCAGGAAAACTCGAAAGTATCATAAAGCTTTTGCCAAGGTTTTTAAACATTGAAATGTTCTGTTTTCAGAAAATTAACTTTTTCATTAAGTCAAAACAGGCAACTAAAGTTAAAGAAGAAAAGCTTCTGCTTAATAAAATTTATAATTTGGAAATTATTATTTAAAATTGAAATATCTATTTTCTAATAAATCAAAAAAATATTAGTGTTATTTGCACCAAAAAACGTCAAAGTTCAATATATTTGACGATTGTATCTGACCCTTCAACTATTTTTTGGATTAAATTAATAAATTGTAAACATTTAACGCTGCCACTGATAAAAATTAGCATTAACGTGATCCATGATTAATTTGAAATGTTGCATGGAATGTCATAACTAATATTTATAATAAATTAATTTTAATTTTGTAACATCATAAATTTCTGTTAAATGGATATTTATTTTAATTTCTGGACAATTACACAACAAAGTTACAGTTATAAGAAACTTCTAATGCATAATTACCCGAAAGAATTTTTAATAAAAAATAATAAATAATAAAAATAAAAATGTTTATGACAATATTAAAATTTTAAACCAACATTTTTTTGGATAAAATAATTTAAAACTTTACCGTCAATAATAGCAGTAGCACAACTATGAGAGAGCCATGGAATCCCCAAGCCCCCATAAATATTTGAAAATTTTATATTTTTTTAAATTGAAAAAAAATCAACTGAAAATTTTGGTTTAAAAAAATTGATTATACATTGATAATCATGAAACAAAATTCATCAAAGATGAGCTTGCTAATCATTTTTATTAAATATTTCTTAAGGTACAAAAAATTCGCCCGCGCAGGGACTTGAACCCTGGACCCTTGGATTAAAAGTCCAATGCTCTACCGACTGAGCTACCCGGGCTTACGACTGCACTACGCCTGCCTGATTTATTTTTGACATTATACTTCAACGGTATCTTCAATTTTGACTCTTGGTGTAAAAGTCTGATCATACCATAAAGGTTCATTTTGAAAGCACTTGGCCCACCCCTTCTGAACTATCCTATGTTCTCTCTTATGAATTTGTGAACTCTCTAACCTAAAAACACACTGATTTGACGAGCTGTGCAATGCTTTTCCCAAATTAGTGACTAAAGAATGAAAACCATCAACTAACACTCGTCTTCTTTTTAAAACCGAATTGTAGTAGATTTATACATGAGTGTTGTATAAGGAAACCATGGGAAGGTTTTAGGTTATGTCCAGAACCAATTTTTTGTTTTTGGTTCTTAGCCTACCCTGTAACTATAGCATTGCAACCATGGTGTCATTGCAAAACATTATGGAAAAGTGTAAAATAAGTACAAAATCACACAGGGGAAATTCTGTACAAGTTGTCCTTTTTTCCGTAATCATCACCGAGTGCTTATCATTCCACGGAACCTTGGTATAGTTATCTGAGTTCACTGTCTTTGGGAAAATATTGGACTGACCATCAATGGTCTTTGACTACTTGTCGTATGGCCGGTAAAAAGAGCTGAAAAAAAAATTAATATTTTTTTATGTTCACTTCGAATTTACTCAAAAAAATTCCTACGCCTGGATCTTAAGATTCAAAATCCAATAATCAACAGACTGATAAGAATCTTCCGTCCAGAAAATGGGTAAGCAGCATTCAAAAGCAAAACCAAAATAAGAAATATTGTTTTCCACATTATAAATTCCATTCGAGCGTTCAAATCTCCATTAAACTACAAACAGCAGGAATGGTCATTAGCAATACTGTAAAGACTTTCGATTTAATCTAAAATTTAAAAAAACTGTATGGAAACAATTTGCACGTCAACTGTCCATCAAGTTGTCAGTGGGCATCACAACAATTAAAATGAAAATGACTTATGGCAGGTAAATATGAAAAACAAGGTCGATTTGAACACTTTTCAAGTTTTTTATTTCATTTCTCGTGCTATAATTGAGATTTATGGAATTATAATCCGCCATTCCGCTACCATTTCATTTACCAATGCAATATATTAAGTGTATCTCATTATTTATGGACGATTACATAGCTTTGCGGTTTTATGTGCATAATTACTTTTATACCAACTTAAACCTTGTATATTGCTTGCTCCCTGTTGTAATTTTTTGTTTACGATCTTTTAATAATTCCTCCAAGAAATCTTAAGTATTACCTACACTCGGCAGCACCTTATTTTGTTAATTCTAGGCAAGGGCGGACTGGCACTTTTTTAAATTTCTGAAAGTATATTGTTTATAGAAATAGTAACCCACATTGTGGCTAAAGTAGCACAAGTAGGTTGATGTAGCGGTGAAAAAGTTAAATTACCGACCTAATAGCTGTCGGTTCGATTTTCAATTTCAAATCTTAATTATATGTACCTAGCTCGAAATATCTCGAACTTTTCAATCACTGTTTTTCTAGTTAATAGTAGAAACATAAATCTTATTCTTTTGCATCTGTAGGGGGCTCATTTTCTTCACCTCTCTGACCTTAGGTCTCTTTTGATGCATCTTCCTATCCACTTTTTAAGGAATTTACATTAGAAGAATCGGTTAAAGACCATTCTACGCCACTGGATACTCCCGTCGTAAAGACTAATACAATCCAGCTTTTTATAATTTTCAAACAAGGTTTTACTAATTAATATATTATGAAACCTCAACCCTTGATTTATATACATATAAATACATTTATTCACTTTCAGAGTAACTAGAAACCTTAAATTTTGAAAAATCCAGGTAAAATAAAAAAATAAAATAACTAAGACCATACGCAGTATTTTTCAAAAAATTATATAACAAAAGCCTGTTGCGTTTCTACAGTTCCTCAGCCCTCATCAATTATTGCACGTCTGCCTCCTAACGCCGTCACTGAGGACGAAGGTAAAATCAACCTAAGTGAAGATTGGGTTCATATCTCGTCAGTGTTGTCAGATCAAAAATAAATAAATCATTAGATATTAAGTCAAAAAGGAACTAAACTAAATTGCCATTCTGATTTTTACCCTTAAAACTTAAATGTCTTTAAATTTTAATTGAAGTAACCAATGAAAATCCAAAGTTTTACTATAAAGGCAGCGCTAAAAAGATAACTTTGAGAAAAATTAAAGATGTGATCAGAATCGCATTACCAATCGGTTTTTTTTTTATAGAAAAAAGGAATGTTAGCGTGACAATAGCGCGATGAATAGATTTACGATAAAGTACGTTTTAGGGGTTTCATAAACCGTTTTAATATTTTCAAAACATACGATGAAATAACATAACCAAAGATAATTTAAAAAAATTTTAAGTAGCATATTTTTTTTTCAATTAGCACCATAGTTTGTAAGTTAGTGGTCTTAAAATTTCTGACTGCAGTGTATACGTAAAATATTGGGAAGATATATAGGACACTGTTTCGTTTCAATTATTTTTACTTACATTGACCAAAGTTTCTTATTTTAAAATAAATAAAATGCTTTTGAGAAGCATAAAAATAAACAAAATTGAAAAAAGTTGTGACATTATTTTACGACTCACTGGGGGAGGGGGACTCTAAAAGACAGGTTCCTGACTGCATTGCTACGCCACTGAATACATTAGGCAATAGTGGACAATCTTGAACTTTTAATTTACGAAAAAGCAAGAAAGTTTTTTTCAAAAATCCTGGAAATACCATTTCCCGTTTTATTACACAAATTGACGCATTTGGGACGTGTATAGTTCAAAAAATGTTTCCGGGACAGGTGCAAACGTCGGAAAGTCGGTCAAAAATCGTTTTATAGCTTTTCCAGAGTAAAATCAAATAATTTTTGACATTTTGAACTTTGAGGCCTCAAAATATATAAAACAACGCAGTTCCGTAACTTCTTTTGGTGCTAATGCATTTATAACATTGAAACACATTAAAAGCGGATAATTTAAAATTTTAATTTTTGGTTTACAAATTAACCTTTCGTTTTTTTTCCAAAAATCTTGAAAATTTTACTGCCTCTTTTATTGCATAATCAACGCATTAGGACGTTTAGAGTTTAAAAAACATTTTATAGTTGATTTCAAGTCCTTTTGCTGATGGAGTCGAATAATTTTATTTAACGCCTGATTTTTATCACAATGGTACTGTATTATACTCCGTACAGTACTACTGTCCTTAAAACAGTAGTATAATAGTACGTACTGTACTGTATTGTACTGTACTATACTGTGCTCAGTACATTCCAAGGTAATTGTTATGTTACAATAAATACTGTATTCATGACTCACTACAGTAGTGCTGTACTGTACACAATAGTGTGATAATACATACTCTACTGTTTTGTACATACTGTATTGTACTGTACCAAGTACAGTAGTACTATTACACTACTGAGTAGAATAGTACAGTATGCACCATTGCACTATAGTACTACATACTGTACACTATAGTATAGTAGCTATAGTATTAATAAATACTGTACTCAATACTCACTATAGTAGTATTCAGTACTCAGTAGTGTGACAATACATACTGTACTGTATTGTACGTATTGTACTGTACTGTATCGAGTAGTACTATTACACTACTGGTAGTACATACTGTACACTATAGTATAGTAGCTATAGTATTAATAAATACTGTACTGAATACTTGCTATAGTAGTACTCAGTACTCAGTAGTGTGACATTACATGCTGTACTGTATTGTGCGTACTGTACTGTACTGTATCGAGTAGTACTATTACAGTACTCAGTAGTGTGATAATACATAGTGTACTGTACTGTACACACTGTACTGTACATACTGTACTGTACTGTACGAGAGTACAGTAGTACTATTACACTACTGAGTAGAATGCTACAGTATATACCATTACACTATAGTAGTACATACTGTACTTATAGTATAGTAGCTATCACTAGATGCCTGGTTCTATTCACTGCTGGTGCTTTCATTGGGGAGTATTTAACCATGAAACTTGGTTTGGTGAGTGTGTTTTATACCTCCAGGTAAGACGGTCAGAATAAAGTTTTATTCCGGCCGGGTTTGAACCGCAACCGTCAGATAGTTAGCAGCTATAGTAGCTATAGTATTAATAAATACTCTACTCAGTAGTGTGATCATACATACTGTACTGTATTGAACGTACTGTACTGTATCGAGTAGTACTAGTAGTAATACTGTATGACTACTCAGTATGTGTTCTACATACTGTACTGTACATACTGTACTGTACACACTGTACTGCACTGTACCGAGTACAGTGGTGCTATTACACTACTGAGTACTACTATAGTGAGTACTGAGTACAGTATTTATTAATACTATAGCTACTATACTAAAGTGTACAATATATAGTTCTATAGAGTAATAGTGCATACTGCACTGTACTCAGTACGCAAGTGCAATAGCACAATAGTACAATCCCTTGGTTTCTTTCTTGCACAAATATCGCATTGTTTAAAAGTAAAAAGAACGCATGTTTTATAAGTTATAGACCTAGGTTTAACATCTTCTGAGTGTCATTTAACATTGAGTCTTGGTGCTGTATTTTGATTTTTTTAAAGTCTTAACTAGCCAAAAAGTCTTAACCGTAACTTTTAACAGATTGTGAAAAACGAGGCCCAATAGTTGTTATGTATGAATATATATATTAGTCAAAATTTATATTGGACAAAATTCCAAATAGATAAAATTTATACTGGGTAAAATTCACAAAGAGTCAAATTTATATCAGATAAAATGATACGGGCAAAATCTATACTGAACAAAATTCACAATTTCATAATTTATGAAAGACAAAATTTACACCATAAAAATGAATAGATAAAATTTATACTGATCGAAATTCTTTGAAAAGATTAAAAATTTTACCGACCAAAATTAAAAATAAATTTTATTCAAATAATTGGAATAAATTTTAATAGTAAAAATGTTCAAAATTCATACAGGTAAAAGTTTATAATAGATATTAGTCAAAATCTATAATAGTTAAAATATGAATTTTATGTATAGACAAGGCAAAATTTAAACGGGCAAAATTAATAAGAATAAAATTATACTGAATGTTAGAGTAAATGTTGTAAAATTCATACAAGTCAAAATTTATAAAAACTTTATACTAGGCATTATTTATAATGATTAAAATTCTTATAGAGTAAAATTTATAATGAATAAAAGTTATACTGAATGTTTTATTTTAACTTTTATAGGTTTGTGTAATCACACTAACAGCAATATTTTGTCAAAAACAAAATTATTAAGAATTTTATTTTATTTCTAATATGCAGACCATTCAATTGATACCTGTAAATACGAGTTTGTAACAGCCCCTAACGTATTTTGGGAGGTTCTTCAAAGTTGAACTGCAAAGTTTCTAGGATTTCCTACTCGATTGGGAATTATAGAGGTGCGGTGTCGTTAAGACCCGTAATGAAAAATTAATAATGTATTGGAAAAAATAATCAACCATTAGTTTTAACTTATTTAATAATGTAACTAAAAATAATTTAACATTATTATTCTGTTATTCAAAGATAATAACATTAAGAACAGTGAAAAAAATTAATAATTATTAAAACAAAGCAATGAGACATAAGAATTGTGTTGGCATCGACCCTAATACTGAAACGGAATTACCTCGGTGGATACATAAACTGATTCTTTGGATTCTCTGAATTCTCTTAGGGTGACTAGTAAGATGTTAAATTATTCTAGTATATGCTACCGTGTGGGTAGCACGATGAATAGATTTAAGATAAATTCAACAAAAAAAATCAATATTAAATACAATTCAATCTCGTTTACAATTCTTGGTCTTTATTTACTTTCAATCACAATAATTAATCTTCAACGCTTCTTTAGTACTTCGATAAATATTTTTTTCAATACTTCTAAAATATTTCTATCTAACATTTCTATAAAACTTCTCATTATAATATTCTGTTTATCACTCATACCAAAATTAAAATTGGCTTTCAACCGGGAAGCTTAAAAGCTGCTTTGGTCTTCGAGAGAGACCAAAATTAAGTAGGTTTTACCCATCAATCAACGTAAAGTTGTTATATGTATGAGAATCGTAATAAAGGGATCACGTCTATTGCTATTGGTTGAATCATAATAAGGGTTAGTATCTATTCTTACTGACCAGGACCGGAATCGATACAATATTGCAACCTCGACATATTGCCGTAATTTTCAATTTCTTCTTGAATATATTTTAATTAAAGAAATCTTCTTCCAGAAAGCTATCTTTTCCAATTTTCTTAAGTTTTGTTTTAGAATAATACAACCACATCCCAAACAATTATTGACCACTTGATTATTTTCAATTAAACCTATTCTACTCATAAATTCTCAAAAATTACGACTTGTACCTTTTAAATTCCGATGCCAAGTCCCGTTTTTCCCTGTCTTATCTCAAATAAAATAATTTCCCACGCAATTCAATTTATTCAAATTTACAAATTTTAAATTAATTTCAAACCTTACCAATATAATGTATATAGTAGATAATTAAAAGTAATTTACTTGATAAATTTTATAAAATTTGTTTAAATAAATTATGTTTTATATGGAATTTGATAAACATTTTTGCTCCCTTAATGATGATGTGCCCCCTCTGACCCGAAAAGCACGGTACGTCACTACGTGATTAGTTTTGCCCTTCACATCTAATCCAGAATCATTAGCTATTTTATTCAAATTGGATTTTTAAACCTCACGTCGGAACTACTATCTCCCCCCCCCTATTAAACTTTCATTTTTCAATTTTCATGCATTTAAACTTGTACATTTCAGTTAACCTATTAATATGATCTGGACTAATTATAACTTGATTTACAATTTGGAAATTAAAATGGAAAATGCTACTCCGATAGAAGTACAGTAGAACCTCGATTATCTGTGCGCGGATTATCCGTGAAGCGGTTTATCCGTGGGCCCATTATACATCGATTACCGTCAGATTATTATGCGTGCGGCGACTTATCCGTGCGGCACCAGCAGTTTATCCATGGACATTCGCAACTTTAGTAGTATACTATGTGAAAAGAAATGTATAGAATTTATGCTTACTTCAGAGCTGCACTTGGATTACATACAAAGCTGTTTAGTGTATTTTTTGTAATAATTTAATAAAAACGTCAATTATTGTTATCCGTGTTTTCAATTATCCGTGCCGAGCACGGTCCCATCGAGGTTCTACTGTATATAAATAAATACAAAATAACAATGAAAGTGTTGTTCTTTTGTAATCTGTAAAAGTAGGTTGGTTAGGCAACCAAACCTACACGTACAGTTACAAAATCAATACAAAATTGTTTTATACTACGATTCTAGTTTTTGTATCATAAATATTTATTTAAAAACATTTTATATAAATTGTAAACATTATATTAATGAAATTGTAGTATATTTGAATTAATTATTTTATTCATCTTCAGTTCTAAAATTGTAAAATCAGTCATCAACCTTCGATAGCTCAGTTGGTAGAGCGGTGGACTGTAGATGAAAACTTACAAACTGATATCCATAGGTCGCTGGTTCAAATCCGGCTCGAAGGAGTTTTTTTTATTTCGTTCCTATAAATTGCTTTGATGTATTAATGTGATTAAACACACTTTCTTCAAATCATTTAGTTAATTTTTTTCGTAAAGGTTAAAATAAAATACGAAATTACTGGGAATAAAATTGACTTTCAACTTTGAATTTTATGTTTTCTTTTGTAGGACCTTTTGCTTTGGAGAAAATCCCAAAAATGCTTGTTGAAATTTGATGTTTGAAATGGTATCGCCAAAACTTAAAAAATCCGAAGTCGGTAAATGTTTTTCTTAAATTATCTGTTTTTACTATTAATGTGAAAATTCTTGACAATTTTTCACTTCTTTCAATTAATTTTTCAAAACTGGGTACCAGAGTCACTTGACATTAAATTAAATAGTCACAATAGCAGTAATACAATCCTACACGTCGATAAAACTTAAAATGATTAATTCAAAGGCAATAGAAATCACTAAGTGAGCAATCGTCATATCAAAGGGAACGTAATTGGAGGACTAGCGTAACTCGAAACCATACGTATTGTGAATATCATCCCTTTCAAAGATTACGAGGGTGGGAATGTTTCATAAAATTTACTAAACCAGATGGTATACAAGATAATGCAGACAAATGTGTTCTACATTTCAAATCATCTATCCAAATTTTTGATTTCCAACACTGTTCGCCTCTTGCCGGAAACTCAAAAGTCCATTTCGATAACGATTTGCGTAATGCCTTTTGGTGCCATACTTGTAATGTAATAACTGATAAGAGTGACAATTTAACGCCATGTGCCCTCTTTTGCGCAAACGACGCCTACAATTGAGAATTGGTTTCTCCACGAGTCCATGGGTTAATAATAATTAATTCTAAAGTTTTCTTTGCTAATTAAAATAAATTCGTGAGAACCCGCTTCAGCATGCGAAAACAAAAGACCTGTTGCATCTGAAAACATTTGACTTGATATCTTAGCTCTGTGCAACGATCTTGCCCTCATGAAGCAATGTCAAGTTACCAGCATCCTGTCTTGTTGGAACTTCTTTATGTGAGGCGCGCTGATCTTTTATAAATCACTACAATTGTAAGATGATACCACTGTACACTTTTCAACTTTTTCTATTCAATGTTTGATATATTTGAAAGCTATTCATGGAAAAAAATTATTTTCTCAACTATTTATTTATTTTATTTTATTTATTTATTTATTTACGCAAATATACGGATAAACCATTTAAATTATACAATTAGTAGCAAAAAGAAAAGTAACAAATGTTGAAACTAGGCTTTCAGGATTGAAGTGCGTTTATTCTCCACATAAGGCAATCTTTGAAGCTACGATATGAGCTGTAGATGATGTCGAAACACGGAAACTTATTCAACTTGTTAGCTGATCGACACATTCTGGTGATGGGGCTGTTTAAACCATAATTCGTACGGTGGTGAGCGACTGTAAACACATCATCAAGCCTTGTGTTACGGCATGCAACTCGAAGCTTGAAGCGATCTTGCAGAACACTGCAGCTGATTTGTCCATGCAATAGGCGATGGACAAAACAGAGTTCAATTACGGTTCTTCTGTATTCTAAAGATTTGGTCCTGCATTGAATCAGGCTTCTTTCTTGAGAGAACTCGTCCGTTCCGCTTCCAGATTTGAAATTATGATATTTTAGGAACTTACGTTCGACACGGTTTAGCCTGGAAATGTTGACCTGATAGTAGGGGAACCAAACGCTTGAAGCATATTCTAGTTGTGACCTAACTAGTGAAAAGTAGAGTAGTTTTACTGTGTTAGCAGAAAAAAATCTACTTTGTCGACGTATAAAGCCTAATGTGCGAAGAGCCTTATTACATATTATGGCAATGTGACTCTTGAATGATAAACCGGAGTCTAGTCTAACACCCAGATCGTCGATTTCAAATACTCGATTTAATCGAATGCCATTTAGGTTGTAATTAAATACATCACAATTATGTTTTTTGTATGTAATGACTGAACATTTATCCAGATTGAGCATTAGATTGTTGTCATCACACCATTGATACAGGTTGTCCAAGTCCAATTGTAGTAATGTACAGTCTTCAGCGGACTCGATAGTTTTGAAGATTTTTAGGTCATCGGCAAATAATAAATATGAACAATACTTAATATAACGACCAATATCATTGATAAACAGTGAAAACAAAATAGGTCCACAGTGGGAACCTTGCGGAACACCGAATGTACCAAAATATCCGACGAGAGGAAATTCTGAATTCGCACATTTTGAATCCTGTTTTGCAAGTAGTTTCTTAGCCAATTAATAACCTTAGGTCCAAATCCTAGAAGTTAATTTGGCTAGAAGGGCAAAATGGAGACACGATCGAAGGCCTTAGCAAAATCCGTATACACAGCATCTACATGTTTATGATCTTCAAAGGCATCAAAATTTGAGTTACAAATGATAATAAGTTGGTGGTTGTTGAACGGCCGGGAAAGAACCCGTGTTGATTTTGCACTATGTAAGTTTTGCTAGCTTTCATTAGTTGTTTGGCTACTAGTTGGTCGAGTAGCTTAGGAATAGTGGATTGAATCGAAATACCTATAGTTACTATAGGGTAGGTACGATGGTGGTATAGGGAGGTACGAGGAGCTATAGGTTACGGTAGTAACTATGTTGGTAGGTACGAGATAAAATATTATTTTCAATTTTAAACGAAAAATTCGTTCCAAAATAGGGTTGCAATTTGCGAACAATAAAATTTTAACGTCAACATGATATTGTCCCACTACAAGCGCGTAAATATTCCATTCATAACTTCATACTCGTTCATTGTTAACGTAAAATGCTTGCTACTAAACTTGTCAATTCAATTTGTCCGCAAATTTATTCTGTTTTGGTTCCGAAGAGTATATTTAGGAAACTACCTGCTGGAAGTTGTGCATCCCCGCAATTTAATATGACTGCTTCATTGCTCGATCTTCATTGTTATCGATAATCGTGCTTCCGGCTCAAAAGTACCAGATATCGAATGCCATCTATTTTATTTCAAGAATGAGAATGGATTTAAATGCAAAAACATTTTCAAAAAATTTTCCAAACTGAAGCACAGAAATGTTTTGAGCGCGAAATTTGAAATACGTTAACTTTTCCGCAATTCTGAAAAACTTGACTCATCAGCTCCCCAACAAGTGGGAACCAAACTTTCAAATGAATACAAATGACTAGAAGTAATAATTAGAAAAAGCTTATAACTCGAATTTGAACAGGCCGGAGGGTCTGGGGAATTCGGAGAGTTAATAGAGCAGCCCACTGAGAAAATCCCGATTTCCCGATGAGCATCCGCTCCTGCCTGTCTTTGAAGACGAGTTTTCTATTTTAAATTATAATAATTTTCATTAAGAAGTCAAAACGTGTTACCAGAATACCAAATTTTCAGAAATCAAAATAAATATGTAATTTTCCCTTTCACGTTGAAAAATCACAACAACTTTCCTCCATCAAAAATTAACGATTGGTATCCAATAGTTTAATCAATAAATATCTTTGAAAAATGCGTTGCTTTTATTCAAAAACAACCTAGGATCCCACATTCTCTAATTTCGAATGTTGATTTCAAAATAGTCTAAATCGATTGTTTATGACTGTACGTTCTCTTGTTTTGTTTGTACCTCTTTGTTTTGTGATTTGTTTTATTTCTCTTTAATTTTTGTTTTTGAGTAATTTATACTGGATCGACATAAGATGCTAGTATGGCTGTATCATCTGCAAACGTGATTACTGTAGTGAATCATGTTGTTAGTAGATCATCCGTGTATAGTAGATAGAGAACTGGTCCCAATGCACTATCCTGTGGTACTTGAAGAGTAACGTTTGTTTTCTAAATCGTTGCCTATTTTTTTCACTATCGTATGAACTTGGTCAGTATTGACATATTGATGTCGAAATCCAAACTGGAGAGACTTCCTTCTTCTAATACTGGTTTTAAGCTGCTAAAAAGAAGTTTTTCAAATATTGTGGAGAGTACTGGCAATAAACTTATTGGTCTATAGGTTGCTACTTCATCTAGCTTTTTTCCTGGCTTTGACAGAAGAATAATTTGGGCAACTTTCCACTGATTACTAAACTATCGCTTACCACAAGCTGAGGATGCAAAATATCTTGGCATGCATCTTGATAGAAGATTGACATGGCGAAAGCATATCTTCATCAAACGTAAACAACTAAGAATAAAACTTGGAAATTTATGGTGGTTAATTGGTAGAAAGTCTTTAGAAAACAAACTTCTTGAGGTCATTTTAAAGCCCATATGGACGTATAGCATTCAACTTTGGGGGACCGCTAACATTTCCAATATTGAGATTCTACAAACATTTCAAAACAAGGTCCTCAGAGCAATTGTAAATGCCCCATGGTATGTACCGAATCTCACTATTCAACACGATTTATATAATGACCTCACTTCAAGAAGAAATCCATAAATATCACGGTAAATGCCAAATCAGACTGGAAATCCACCCTAACAAAATTTGCCAACAACTTGCTAGATAACATAAACGAGGTACGAAGATTGAAGAGGTTCAAAACATCAGATTTGTCAACTAGATTTGCCAAATAAGTTGAATTATTGTCATGACAGCATTGCAATAAATTAAAAAAAAAAAGAATATATTCAATAGAATGTTTTCTACATGACTTGTAAATACTATCATACCATTTACTTATTGTTTATATAAACAGATTGTAAATAATTAATTGAAATAAAAAAAAGTAATTTATAAAGGTCTCTGCAAAATATTTCAGATCTTCTGTTATGCGTTTGTGTAATATGTTTGTTCAAACTTGAAGATTTTCGTTTGTATGTGTTCTCTTTTAGTTTTCAAAATATTGAAAAAAAGTTTCTAAACTTTTTCTAAATTTCTAAATTTTCAAAAAGAAACTTTCTAAATTTTAGATTCTAGGTTTCTAAATTCAAAATAAATTTTCAAAATATTGAAAAGAAATTTCTAAACTTTTTCTAAATTTTCAAAAAAAACTTTCTAAATTTTAGATAGATAAGTACAAACAAACGCACACTCATCAGCAATCGATTTCAACTATTTTGAATCCAAATTCGGAGTGAGGGGGAGACTAAAGACATGCATATACTTTATAATAATAGTAACTGTATTAAACCTTCTTCCCCTTATTTCAGGACTAGATCCCGTGTTACCTCTGACTGTGCACCAAGCAATTTATTCCTGATATTTATCAGCTCCATGAGCACTAACGATTTTTTTCTTTTTCAAGTCTTTCGCCCTAAGATACTATAAGCATAGTGATGACTTCATTTTCTGGAACTATTTTCATCGCACTCAAGTATGCAGTGATTTTCATAAAAAATCAGTAAATTTTGTTTGCAAATGGTAAAAATGGTGGATTTCACGATAAAAAATGTTCAGGTTTTTTTAAAGCAGTGAATCTTAATATAGTGCGCCAGTGCAAAGTTTGAAACGCATTTTACTTTCCATTTTTATTTTTAAACGTCTTATTAGCATAATAATTCACATTCTCAAAAATCCCTGTAAAGAGAATCAACAGATGACACGACAATAAAAAGACAACAAAAGTTTTGCAGATGAAAATTTTTTTTTAAGATAGAAGTCATATAAATTTATAAAAACCATGTAAATACTACATAAGCAATAATTAATATACAAAATGAAATTGTTTAAGCATTCAATCATGTATATTTTCGAAATTTCCGAATTTTTTAAATATTTTCTGACGAAAAGTAATTAATAGATTTTAAAAAGACTAAGTATGTCATTCCAAAATTTACTAAATAAAGTTTTAGTTCCAAATTCTTGATTCCCCCGTTTGTTGCAGTTGATCACAATCTTTCGTCCCCGCTCTCCGGAACGTCCAATGGTGACAAATCATGAACCCCCCTCATTTATAAAATTGAATTTTATGTTCATTTTAGAAAAACACTAAAATTTTTAGCGCTTACATTTTATTTATAATTTTTTATATTAATAAATCTTCAAATAGTTTAAGAGGGATCATAATATTTTTAAATTTTAAAATTATAAGAAAAATACTCAAGCACAATTTTTTTACAAATCCCAAAAATGAAATTTTTATGCGGACGTCACATTGGGCTAATCTCCCTAACCTCCTTGTCACTTTTGGTAACATTTTGTGACCCCCCCCCCCAAGCAAGGACGTCTTTTATGAACGACTCCTAACAATAATATTTTTGTTTTTTGTAGTTTTTTAATTTCTACTGCCGCGCCATCTTTTTTCTCTTTGAGAAAAATCCTTCTCTTAATAGTAAATATTTGTAGGCAAATAAAATTTGAAAGATTATAAACCAGAAAAATTTCAAGATGATATTTAAACTTTATAATGTAAATAGTTTATTAACTGGTGAAATTATATGTTGAATATTATTCTTTAAATAATTTTCAACTTACATTTTAGTCTAACAAGGAGACCACCGACCTTACCCTCACCGATTTGCTTGATTTTTGTTTTACGAGCAGGTTATGACTAGAAATGAAGCGGGCCAAAATATTAGAGCGCGATATTCACCCGTTGCCGAGAAAATCTACTTTGAAAATATCGTCTTTTTCATATTTTATGGGGGACGGCTGAAGGGTCTAGTAATTTTCTTATTGGTATCTGTGGATATAGGGATAACAAAAATACTATATATAAATTAAAATTATAATATATCAAGCTGTGTACTAAAAATCAAAAATCTTATTTTTATCTATTAATCTTCGGAGGAATCATCCGAAAATTCGCAGGAGCCAGGGTGATATTCGTCGTAAAACAAAAAAGCAATATGTTTCACTACATCGAGCGCACCTTATAAATGCAGTTTTCTTACACTTGCAAGGATTGTTTAAAATTTCTATGGGGAAGCACATTTGGTTTACATTTATGAAAACATTTCTCTCGTCAGTGAGCTTGGAAGCAAACCACGCGTACTGCAGCATATCCGAAAAATTGGTGAGGACAACTGATGTTGTACTATCGATTGTTTTTTATGCAATCTTCCGAGAATTGATTTCACGTTGTGTCTCGATCAACTGTGCACAATTTTGAAGACGTTTGATAAAATTTTTTACTTGTCGATAAAAGTAAACATCGCAAGGCTGGACCAATGGTGTACATTTCGGAGGAATTACTTTAATCGTACAAGTTGATTGACCTTCTTCATCCTGAAATACTTCATCGTATAGATCTAGATTTGTTTGGCCTCCCCAAGAATCGATTATAAGTAGAAAACGTTCTTTTCCACGTATGGCTTAAAACGTTCGTTAAATAATCTTTATACAAAGATGTTGTCAACTTTCCCGACTTTGAAGAAGTTACAACAACATTTTTATATTTTCTAGCATATTCTTCTACACATATTTTAACCCTCGGCCCAAATGATCCTGTCGCCTCTTGTAGGCATACAAAAACGAGAGGTAATAGTTTTCCGGAGAGGGTAATGGCATACTGTGCTGTATAGGAATGGGTGACCTTGTTCATGTCCTTTGTATTAACAATAATAACTTTTGATCCCGCTCCGCGAGAGTTCGGTTATAATTTGACTGGTATTGACACCCAGTCTGATCTGTATTGATAACAAGATCTTTGTCAAATTTCGGTATCAACGCACGAGTCTGGATTCGAAATCTTTCAGCGGCAGCCAAAGTTTCCTCCAGTGTCGCGGTTTCTCTTTGGCTTACAAATTTGGTTATTTTTCGCTGGCCAATTCGGTGTCTTCTTTTGAATCGAACAACCCAATTTTCAGAGGCTTTGAATTCAAAATTCTCAAACTGACCCGCTGCAGATAATGCCCACTGTTGCAAGTTTCTTGTTGATACTTGTTGAGAGTTTTGCGAGCTTCTACAAACCTGTCATTGCTCCAAGAGTCAATAATTTCAAATTTATCAAATTTTGTTCCACCATTTTGAATTTGTTTTCTCCATTTCTTCAAATCCTTAAAGCTTTTAGACGGGAACATCCTCCTTTTGAAGAGTTTTAATGCTCCACTTTGGATGTTGCCTAGCAATATTAGAAACCTTGATTTTGTAATCTAGTGGAATATTATCGATTTCTTCTATTTTCATCCTTTTCTCTCTGGAGAACAATCTTCGGTCATATTTTCTTTTACTTCTTCAAAATTTCGTCCTCCGACACAATTCCTTTTCTCCTAACGTTGTTATAATGTAATGGTAAATGTCTTCTCCTACTACCACAGCGTCTTCACTAATTACCGCAGAAGCTTCTGGCGCCATTAAATTATTTGCAATAAGGAGTTGCTGACAATACACCATCGCATCTTTCAATCGCCTCCTAGAAATTTCACTATACAGAGATTCTTCATCGGTTTCGATTTCTTCAACTGTCGAAGGGCCCAGTGTTTCCATGAATTTGTAGTCAGACATTGTCGAAACGATATATAGGTATAACTTGATATATTATAATTTTAATTTATATATAGTATTTTTTGTTATCCCTATATCCACAGATACCAATAAGAAAATTACTAGACCCTTCAGCCGTACCCCATAAAATATGAAAAAAGACGATATTTTCAAAGTAGATTTTCTCGGCAACGGGTGAATATCGCGCTCTAATATTTTGGCCCGCTTCATTTCTAGTCATAACCTGCTCGTAAAACAAAAATCAAGCAAATCGGTGAGGGTAAGGTCGGGTGGTCTCCTTGTAAGACCCCGTTACGCAAAGTTGTTTTATCTTATCTAAAACTCATCAGTTAAACTATCTCTAAATGAGTGAAAATATGTACATCAAAATCCATTAAAATTGAATTCAAGAACTATATTGGAAAATTTTAGTAAAATGAATTGACATATGTTTTGACAAACCCATATCGGCACACTAGATTCTCAAACTGAATGTCACTAATGCCCGATTTCTACACCTAGAGATATCTATTAGATAATCTATCTATTGGATAAACTAACGAAGTAACCAATCATATTTTTGATTTTTTTGTTTTTCTGCTGTCTGATTGGTTACTTCGTTAATTTATCTAATAGATATCTTTAGGTGAAGAAATCAGACATAAGTAAACAAAAAATTATTCTAAAAATTTTTAAATTTAAAAAAAATACAAGGTTACCTTTTTTCACCGTCTATAGGTTTTGGACCAAATGAAATAATTATTTCATTCAATTTTTTTGGAATATTTTTTGTTCACTTTCAATTAGTGACATTCAGTTTGAGAATCTAGTGTGCCGATATGGGTTTGTCAAAACATATGTCAATTTATTTTACTAAAATTTTCCAATATAGTTTTTGAATTCAATTTTAATGAATTTTAATTCATTTTCATTCATTTAGAGGTAGTTCAACTGATGAGTTCTTGATAAGACGAAACCACTTTGCGCAACGGGGTCTTAGACTAAAATGTAAGGTGGAAATTGGAAATATTTTCTCAAGTATATAAATATTTTATTAACAGCAGGTCAGGTGGTCAACACGATCGAAAGGCCTTTCTGACTTTCTAGTAAGTGAATGATTTAGAGACAACCTTTGTCGTCAGTTTTAATTAATTAAAATCATATTCGGAAGTCACCTTCTTGAAGTTTCAAAAACAATTTTTTTTTAATTTTAGATTTTTTTAGCAAATTTTTAGACAATATTTAGTGCGCGGGTGTATGCCGTAGTCGTAGATTTTGTTTTCGACCAAGTACACTGGGCTTTTCTGACAGGATCCCTCTCGCAAGATGCTGACAACATCGTTGATGTATTAAATGTTGTAAACCTTTTTGTCATTGAAGTGTATAAATTTCTTGCCGTTTAGAGACTAAAGCAAACTGTAGGTCCCCCATGTATGTAGATACTATATAATATAACACTTGAAAAGAAAATATTTATACATATTTTCCTTTTCAATTTATAATTCAGGTCGACTACGTTTATCTTTTTTTGCATTTCTAAAAATTTCCAAAATTATTTTAAAATTTTTGTTTTAACTAATTTTTCTATCTCCAAATTCAAATTTTGGCGCTGCTATCTATAATATAACACGTTCGTAACGGGCATAGAGAAAAGGATGTACATAATTCTTATATTTATTATAAAATTAGAATCCCAAGATTATGCGTTACTTTAAGAAATAATAATTTCAAATTCATTCTGTACATAAAATTGTGCGTTGCAGATAGCTAGTAAAACAGAGAAAGTTTTGTGCGTAATAATTTTATAAACTATTGATTACCAAGGTTCCACGGTCTGAATGCCGGACTTAGGAGAATAATTTTAATTCTTTAAAAAATCAGCTTTCAACATTTTTTATCTTTTTTATCTATGCTAAAATCCGGTCCTGGGTAAATATTTATTAAAATTTTATATGATTTTTATCTTAAATTCCAGCATTTTGAACCAAAACTTTGTATTTTATATCTTATAACTTCAAATGAGTAATGGTGTCTTTAAAAACTTCTAGATAATTATTTTCAGGACATTTTCAAAATAAATTTCAATAAAAAATCTGTTTTCGTTTTCTAAGCAAAGGTCTAACGAAACAGCAGAATATACTACGTTACTTAGCTACTCATTTTACCTCTCCGAATAAAAGGATAAAACGATAAACTTTTATTTCTTTTGGTAATTTCATCTGGCACCATAATTGCGACAGGAGTTTATTTTTTTGTTCAAAATTATGGTTTTACCATACAATTTACAGCGCAATTTCCTTGATGGGAAGGTGAAGGATCGGCACCAAAAATCGGCAGGGGACCAACATGGCTGGCCGAGAAAAAAACTTTTAGATCTCATAAAAAGAATAAGTGAACCTTGGAAAATAAATATCGATTTTTGTGATCTTCCTAGTTTTTTATCATGTGCTCATTTTTCGACTGTGAGAAAAATTTACTTGACTGAGACATCAAAGAGTCTATAATGAAGTTCATATTTGAATTAAAAGACTTGGTGACAATAAAGATCAAAAAAGATCAGGTGTAGAACGCCCATGCGAGCAGAACCGTTGAAAACTTTAAAAGGGAACAATACCTCTTGAGCTTTTAGCTGCTCCGTGAATGAATAAATGTCTTCTTCTATATAGGTACATACAGGTGGGGTGGAGCGGATCTCCAGGTGCTTTGACACCACGTCCGGGGTGTGTCGCATCTTCATGTGATTTATAGTAACCGCCATCTTATATCCGTTTTACGAAAAGCTTAAGTTACGTGTCCGTTGCTTTTCAGTACAAAAGTTTTCATTTTCAAAAGGAACATCTAATTACCACTTTCAGTTTCGGATGCTCCCGAACTGCGTCTTCTGATGCAAAATTTCAAATAAACAATGAACTTTTAACGTTCAGATTGGCAAAATTAAAATTTTAACGCACACCTGGATAGTAAATGCACGATTGCTTTTCGATGTATTTCTAAAGAATTGACCTAACTCTAGTTATCCTTATTAGTTGGTTGGACGAATCGGGACAATACGAAGATTATGGCGCTTATGTATAGGGCAGCAAGGAACCTTATCTGTATTTAGGGATAATTTTGGCTCATTGATGCACACATGCCTTCATTTCTAACAGGGCTGAACAAAATAATAACAAATCTATCTATACGCTAAATTTTTACTTCATTCATCGCAAACGGTTCGACTGCGCCAGCATGAAAAGTTTTCAAAATAATTAACGTAAATTTTCAATTGCAAACTAAAACGCACACAATTTTCGTAAATAAAATTATTTATTATTGAGAGACAAATTAGAAAATATTGGTGGGAGCTTTTTTTTCAGCTTCAAAAAATTTCCTTTTTTAAATATAATCACGTTAATGTGCAGCTTTTGAAAGGGCAAATTTTGTGCATCCCTAAACTGACAATACTTTGAAGATGCGGCTGCGTGATGTTAGCCGTTGTTGTATCTGCTGTTGCCTTTGTGCCTTTGCGACTAAATACCGGATTATTTTTAACAAACCCTGTACCTAACACGCGGAATGTCGCATTGAACTTACGCACACTAAAAGCTTTTTAAAATTGATCATACGTCAAGATTAACTCGAACGAAATATTCCTTTTTTACAAAACAAAAAGTAGAAACCGCAATTATTGATTATTGAAGTTGTAATGTTTATAAAACATGTGTGTATGTTCACAACATTAAAATAAAGCCGTGGGAAGATATAAAATAAGAATGTGCTTCCCTTTCATTGAATTAAAAATGATGTTTTTGTTCTATGCAGCTTTACAAAACATCGCATCAAATCTTTGGGCTTTTGTTCGCTGAAGATGACTGATTAAGCACAAGTGCAGGTTTGCTTTGTGATCTTCCATTGAAGTTACTTCAATGTAGTAGTCGACATTACCTTTTAACAAGCCAATTAGATTTTTTAAATTAAGTTTGTATTAATCAAAAATTTAAAAAATAATTCGGAAATGAAATTCAAAGACTAAGGATACATCTGGGATGTTTAGCCAACAAAAACCAATACAAATGGAGTCGAAATGTGTCAACAAAATGGATGGGTCATAAAATTTATATTGCAGGGTTATAAATACACAGAAGAGTGACAAATCGCAGCACTGAAGCTGAGCTAAATCTGATAGTTTCTTATGAAAGTAAACGGGCAAATCAAATTCTAAAAATTGATCGAAACTCAAAATTATAATTATAATAAAGTAATTATTTTTAAAAATTCATTAGGAGCGAAATCAGCATCAGTAGTTCAACTATTCGGTCTCCGCACCATAAAAAATTTAAAATTATTTTTTCAAGCATTGTTTTCAAGTTAAAGCTCCAGAGACCCAAAACATGATGTATAGCTGGCCAACATTGAATAGGAAGGCTGGTAAGAAACAAGACTCCAAATATCTGTTAATCAAAAATGAAAAAAAAATAGTTAGTTTGGTAACAACTTAGATTAACTTAAAATTTAAATTTACTTTCCAATTAATTGCACATTTAAAAAAAAATACCTTAAATAAATGAATTTGATTGTAAAGAAAATATCTGCTTGTCTAACTAATCACATTAAATTAATTCTTTGAGGAGAAACTACGATTTCCTCCGTAATAAGAACTATGTTCACCAAGAGTACATTAAAAACTTATTCGTTTAGTATATCAAACATTAAGGTATTTTTTCTACATCGTACAATAACTTGAAAACCTTCTTTATGTCCAAACTATTTTTTTAAATGTTTTATTAACAAATACTTTTATTCAACATATATTTTCAACAAGTAATAATAAACATTTACAATCAAATACTTTTACTACTTAGTGATGTGGTTTAATAACATTTTAAAACTAAACCGCTTAATTTTATAAAACATGCAATGCTTCCGATAAATTATATTCAATTAATCGTATATATAATTTTAATTAAAAAGCCGTTAGGCAATTGCTTGATCTGAATTACAATTGACATTTTCTGGATTACAACTGGATAAATTCTAGCTCGCATGTTCAGCCAGTTTTGATAAAATAACTTACGAGTTAATAAAATTATATTTTTAATTAATTATCTGTTACCCGGCTGATGTATTTGCAAAATTATTTCAATAGCCAAAAGATCTGTTTGAGGAAGTCTCTAGCTATACCACTACAATTATTGTAAAACAAAAATTACAAGAAAACACACCTCCCAGACCCCCCGGATCGATTAGTTTATTTTTGATCAGAAATAAACTGAAGATCTCCCGTTGAAGAGGCACTGGAGAGTGTTCCACACCCCCCAGACCCCCCGGTTTAACTAATTTATTTTTATTAAAAGTGAATTTCAGGTTTCTTAAAATTAATTATGACCAAGTAAATGTGTTTTAATTCATTATCTGACAATTCACTACAAACTGCATAGTCAGGAGGTAAACGGAATACAGCATATCATTTGGTTGGTTATCTTCCATTTTAAAAAACTTCTTAGTATCGCAATAATGACGATCAAATGTCACGTTACCATAGTAATGGCCTAGAGAATATTCTGACATCTCCGAATCACTTGTGATAAAGATAAACTGTTCAAACCGGGGAGTCAAAAACAAATTAAACTTCAGTTTAATTTTTATAAAAAAATAAACTATTTAATCCGGGGGGTCTGGGGGGTGTGGAACACCCTCCAGTGCACAAATTTTTGAATGCAGAATATTAATGGTAGCTAATTTATCTTAGAAGCTTTATGAAACCTTTCCATGATAATAACAGCTTTTAATACTAACATACTTCAACTTTCAAGCACAAAACTGCACAAAACAATTAGCCGCGTTACTAGGGTTACTAAGCCATGTGACGTCACTAGCAAATAGCGACTTGCGCGGTCGTTTTCTTCTATTCAAATTGATAGATTTTTAAATATTTTTTTAATTATTATCGAAACGAAAATAAATAGTATTAGTATGTTGCCCGGAGCAAAGTCTTGCTAAATAAAAATATAGAGCAAAAAAAATATAGTTCGACTTCAGCACTGTTTATTTCACGCCTAAAAGGCGATAAATCTAGCGTCTGCAGAACTTTGAAGCGTCCGACGAGATCGTTGACCGTGCAGAATCGGTGGGACCGACCCGACAAATCTTGCACATCTCGGATCGGAGGACGCGCGGATCGTCGTCAAAGCAAGGTATCCTAAGACGACGACGCCACGCACGGAAACCGAATGTGTAAGTTTATCTGTCTAATCTGCATGCGTCTCGGATCGGAGGACGCTCGGAGTGTCGTCACGGCGTGGTAACCTAAGACGACGTGTTGGGCTGTAACCTGATAATCCTCTCTCGAAATGACCCCTTGCACAAAATTTGACGAAAGCAGCTCTCGGCCTTCGGCCTCGCCAGCTTGGAATTAGACTACAACGTATGCAAAATCTGTCTGTATCATTCAAACTTAGATGAAAAGATTTGATCATTGAGTTTTTGTGACAAATGCATACTACGACTACAGCTGATAATAAGTAAACCCAAGTAGTTAATTCAGAACCCAATCCGTAGCAGAGAAAATATAACTGAGATCACCCCCCTCTCTGCAGAACTTAACCGGTGTAGTAGACCAAATATGTTATACTCTCCAGCTCTTCTGAATTTATACTGAAGCTCTCATCCATCCAACCGCCGTAACCAGGCCTTCACTTTGCTAGGTATGAATTATGCAAATATTGTTTTACAAAAATGTAAAAAAACCGATCAGATACTTTGATTCGTTTAATTTCCTCCCTCCCCCGATTAATTCCACTCTTGACTCAGAATACTGCAGGACTGTCAAAGTTGTAAGGTACGGACGGTAGCTTTACGCTGTATAGTTTTAATTAGATTAAAATTTTCAAAATTAATACGTTAAATAAACAATAAAATGAAATTATTCGTGAGCTTTCAACAATGGTTACTGATGTTATCAAACGTTTTTATAAAATTTGAATTGCAAAATTGAAAATTTTCCAATTCTGCTGACGGATGCTATATTTAGCATCAGATCCGCAGAACAGAACAGATTCTGCAACAGTAAAACCGTGATTTATGCAATTTTTTTTACATAAAAAATATAATTTCAGTTCCTGTACAATTTTTAGGAGTACAGCGAAACTTTTCATTTTTTGTCTTTTCTTTTAGATTTAGCAGATTTTCTCTTCCTCCTCCTTTCACACTAACACACAATAACCCGAAATAAATCACTTTTTTTAAATTTTACTTTGCAGTGATCGTTTAATTTCAAACGATCTTAGAGAGGTTTCGACAAATTTTTGATTATGATCTAAGAGAAAAACACTAAAGTTATTAAATATTTTTTAACCCCAAGAAAGACATTGCGTTAGTTTAAGGTCGCCACGTTCTTTAATTTTTTTAAACATGTGCTTAAATTTAGGGAATAATAGTTTCGTAAAAATATTTTTCGTTTCTGCTGATTTTATTTCAAATATTGTCAACAATTAGTCACATTAAACATTAAAGTCTAATAGATAGCAGCGCCAAAATTTAAATTTGAAGAAATTAGAAAATTAATTAAAAAATTTAAAATAATTTTGAAAATTTTTAGAAATGCAAAAAAGGCAAAAACATAGTCGACCTGAATTATAAATTGAAAATAAAAATTATAAATAAATTATAATAGAATTATAAATAAAAAATAACAATGACCATGAGAGCCAAGAAAGTAACAGATTTCGATATTGCAATATACACTGCGTAAGTCTGTTGCTTAACGATTCGACCATAGATAAGAGAGATTTTCGCGATCGCTCTTATCTATGGATTAGACTATACGAGTGCTGCTATTGTGTTATTGCTTAAACAGCAAAAATAATATTGACAAACTAATAATTTATAATTAAATGTTCAAAATTTTCTTACTGTTGTTAATAACAAATATCTTGAAACAAATTTCAAACTCAAAAATCAAATAAAGTCCTGGAATTTTGGAAACCGAAGTAGTTAACGACATTTGCATTGTGGCAAGTAATCGCATTGCCATTTGCATGGAATAAACCAAGAACGAACTACCTGTTTTGATAATCACAATGCAGGTACTTACATAAAGTCTTTAGTGTAATTTTTCAAAAAAGCTTCCGTACATTTTTCGTAAAATAAAATTAAATGATAAATAAGTAGGGAAGGTATTAACTAAAGGCTAGTTTACACAAAACGCATTATGTTACTTCACCGAACCGTTATGGAGTTTATTACTTTTTGAAATAAATCCCTCGAACTGACCTGACCTCCAGATTTGGAAAATCCCAGTTACTAAATTATACTAGAAGTATAATTTTTTGAATGGGCAACACGGCTACCTACTTTACTAAACTACCACGTTGTCAACGGTCGGTATCCGGCTTAATTTACCGAATATTTAAAATGTTTTTACTTTTTTTTTTGAAAAATTATTAAGTGAAGTTTGCTTATTTTAAAATTAAACATTTTTCGTAAAATTCTTGTGTCGTTCTAAATTTACTTACCCCAGATCGAAAGGTGAGTAATGTTGATATCAAAATATTTTTAATAAGGGGAATATTAATATCAAAACCAAGGGTCGACATCCTACTCAAAATATTAATATTAGGCATTCCTATCGTGCTTTCTAAACGCCCTTTTTTCGTTAAATTAACCAGATTTATTATTAAGTTATCAAATTCAATAAGTCGGGCATATTTTGCGACATCGCTTTAAAATTATTTAATATTTCAGCTATTCGCAAGAACCGCAAACAGGACACTCCACGCAAGAAAAACTTTTTGATATGCGAATTAATTAAAATTATTTACATTTTTCCTCCAGAAAAATTTTAAGCATTCTAAATTTGACACAGGTTCATCGTCTTCCTGTAATAATGCCGTCACCACCTTTGTGTATAATAGTAAAAATGTGATTTTAGAACGCAAATTCGACCCTTTAACGGTTTTATTTTGATGATGAGCGATAAGGGTTTGGACATATCAATTATCTAATGCTGTGTTTGTGGTAGTTTTTATTAAAGCGAAGGGCTAGTTGGATCATCTAATCTGTACATTGTGAAGAGATCTCATTGTTCGTGGTTTTTGCAACCGACGTTAATAACATCGATCTGTTCGAGATATACGACAATTTTTCCTCTTTAAATTTGGGTGATTACCCCATCGAGGTAATTAGGTAACACATGTTTTGTTCAAAACGAGATTTTTATTATTGCATTCCCACGCTTGTTGAACATCAGCTTCCGATATTCAAACTAATTGCCGATATCATCCCCAATGTGAAAACACTAACTATTCACACGAAAATGTAACACATGCTACCTGATGATCACCCTGCATCGAAATTCGTACAATCAAAATCGGGGATGACGATATTTAAAAAGCGTCAGATGGACTGGGAGATGCGTGGGAATGTGACGACAAATTCAAAAATGATAGAAAACTTTTGCATAAAAAGGATGAAGAAATCGAGAAAATGCGAAGAAGACGGAATAAATGCAATAAAATCACTGCAAAATGCAACATAATTCGTATGATTACGATTAAGTTTAATTTGATACAGGCAATAAAATATACCAAGCAGGTACATCCGGTTATATCATTACACCCCCTGGACCACATGGTATCTAATAAACACCCCACATACTCACGCACGTAATAAGCATATGATCTATTGCAATCATTTTTCATATCCGATCATAATATATTTTATACCCATAATTACCAGGTGTAATGGAATGCTATCACCCCATCTGAATTTTCTTTGAGAAAATTTCCCTTACTGTACTTTCATGAATCACCACTCCAATCAAATTTAATAAATCACCTTCACGTTTTCTTTGGTAAAATTTAAAAATTCTAATATAAAAAAAATTGGTTATATTTGCCAAAGTAATAAAAAAATTATATGAATAACTTTTGAAACTTAAACGGCTTAAAGTTTAATTTTTCGAAAAGCACACATTAAAAACCAGATATTGCATCTACCCGTCCTTTTTCAAAGGGCGACTATACTCGGCGAGGACTGTGGTGGGCAGGTCCACATTCAACCCTCACCCCAAGGAGGGATTGCATCGGCCAATGAAATTTCCTAAAATTGTAAGTCAAATAAGGGTCAACTTCCTAAACAATCCTTAAAAGCTTACCTCGACGTCTCTAACTTTTAGATCAAAAATAACTCCAAGTGCATTAAGTTGGCAAGTCAATTTTGAAGTAAAAAGTTTTCGTGCTGTGTTTTAATGGTGATGAATATGATAAGTGTTAGTGCAGACATTGCAAACCAAAATTTAGTTCGCAATTCGATGGCTTTGAGAATTCCTCCAGCTTCAAGTAATTTTTTTAATTTTCAAATTTTCGTTTTTTCATAATTTTTTTTATTTAGATCGAATATTGGATATTCCATGCAAAGTGTGCGGTGATAACTCTTCAGGAAAACATTACAATATTTTTGCATGCGACGGATGTGCTGGCTTTTTTAAACGGTCGATACGCAAAAGTAGGAATTACGAATGTAAAGGAAAAGTTATAGGATCCTGCGTTGTTGACAAAACTCACAGGAATCAATGCCGAGCCTGTCGTTTGCTCAAGTGCCAAGAAGCTGGAATGAACAAAGAAGGTAAGAAGGCTTTTCAGTATTAGTAAAGTTTATTATTTTTCAAAAGCGCAAGTACAAGAAAACACTCGAAATAACTTACGGTTCAAGTATATCCAGGTGTAAAAATAATTTCGACTTTTAATTTGTTTTGTTACCACCATTTTGCGATTGTTGAGAAGTTTTTGTTGTTACAGCGGTTCAGCACGAGAGAGGGCCTCGCAATTCAACACTCAAGCGACAACAACAGCAAATGGTGCAAATGTATAACGAAACGTCACCGAAATTGATGCTTCCATCGCCGCCAGGAGCTTCCGTTTTGGACTTGTCTCATCCATTTCGACCACCGATAATTTGGAGTCCTCCTCACGGACTATTCAATCCGGCGATTCCGTACAGAGTAAGAATTCTATAATCTTAAAATTTGGGCTCAAATTAACGATTTGCTTTGTTCCTATAGCTTCCGTTTTGGTGTCCTCCACCATCTACCACATCAAAATTGATAAATCCACGCGATATTTGCGAAACTGCAGCTGGTGTCCTGTTCTTTAATGTTAAGTGGGCTAAGAAATTGAAAGAGTTTACCGATTTGCCGACGCCGGATCAATTTCTTCTGCTCGAAGAAAGTTGGAGAGACTTGTTTATTCTCGGTGCAGCTCAGTACTTAGGAATAACCGAATTGAACGTTATGATCGACGCGTATGCAAGTTCTGAAAACAATAAGCAGTTAGTGGAAAAACTAAAAGGCGAAGTTGGCAAACTGCAAAGCATTTTAACGAAAATAATCCAGTATCGTGTCGATCCTCAGGAGTTAACTTGTATGCGCGCTATGGCGTTATTTCAAAATACGATTGAGACGTCTTCCGGCGCTCGGTCATCCGAAAAAAGAAGTTTGGAAAATGTCGAAAAAGTGACAAAAGAATACGAAAACGCACAGTTAACGCTAAACCGATATACAGTGACGACGAATCCTATGCAACCGTTACGTTTCGGTCAGCTATTGCTGTTATTGCCCGAATTAAAAAAAGTTTCTGCTGGTGCCATCGAGGACTTATTTTTTAAAAATACCATCGGGAATGTACCCATAGTGACAGTCATTTTAAACGTTTACAAAGCGAACGATTTGTAAAAAATTAGTGAGGCGCCAAAAAGCGTGTTGAGAAACACTGCATTAGACAATAATTCAATAATTATTATCCCCGGTGTTAAATATTTATTAATCTGTGATTTAGAATTTTTAGATAGTCATCGAAGCACGTGATAAATTATAAAAATTAATTTTTGTAGTATAAAATTCGATAAAACTTTATGAAATTGTAAATAGAACAGACAGATGTACATACAAAATATTAGAATATATTATAATTTTATGATTATATTTACTTTTAAATTTTTTATAAATTACAGGTAGCACCAATTATTATTATTATTGCAATACAATGCAACATAATAAACCGGATGAATGCTCTTCATCAGCTTCATGTATCCGGCCAATAAAGATTCTCTTGAAAATTGGTATGTACATATAATAGGTGGTACAGTGTATTCGGGTTAAAACTTCATCATTTAACTATTGCAAGGGCAGGTATCCTCTGAACGGCAAGAGTATAACAAATTTTGGATCATTTTATTATTTAATTTGTAGAAAACAACATAAAAATAGTACAAAAATAACTATTCCCTGAGTTGCTGAGTTGTATCTTGATGGTATATTTCAAAAGATTTGTCTTTTTATTTTTTTCCAAAAAGTAGCTTTTTTATTTTTTTCTTTCTAAAATTGTATGATAATACATAATATTATCTGTATGATAATACTTACCATCCATAAACATAGCAAAGAGACTGGTATAATGCAGTTTTTTGAGTCTTCTAAAATACCCATATGGTATTTTAGCTGTAGTTACCAAAACATGAACGTAAAAATTTGAAAAAGTATTTTCAATACTTAGTATTTTATTGAAAATCAAACTTAAAAGCCAAATCAAAAAGCATTTCTGCTCAGAACTAAGAAAGTGTCTATTAAATACGTTAAGGTTGCATAGGGGAGAGGGTTCAAAGCTTCCAAGAATTTTATATTTAAATTGTTTTCCAAAATAATTTAAATAAAATCAATTAATAATTTTATATATTTTTGAATTCCACGGATGAGACAATTGTGGAAAACGCATCGCTTAAGGAATGAAAAGCCAAAAAGACTTGACATCTTTTTTTTAATTTTGTTTTTCATCTTTACATATAAAAAATTGAATTTAACAAGTCCAGTTTAAGTAACTAAATTCCAATAACCCAAACAAAAAAATATAGTGTTAGAAACTGGGGGGGGGGTCCTTCCTAAAAAACTAAAGCGGTATCATCAAGTATTACTTGTAATTTGTAAACATTAATGTTCTGCCTTCCGATATTGTGGCACTTTTGGAAGCATTCAATACCCCCCCCCCCTGACTTTTGTTCTATACATTTATCAAAAGTGAATTGAAAACTTTGGCATATCCGTTGGTATGGTGATATGACATCTTTTTTCCTTTTCGTGCGTTGGTCGAGTTTTATTACATAAATAATCAGTTTAACGTGAGATTCTAACCATGACAAGTTCAATACACTTCATTTTAAAGATCCTCGATGGTTTGCAATTGCCTTCCAAGAAGAGACGGTCAGAATTAAGTTTGAACTCGATGTTACACTGTAGGTACAGCTTGAAGGATATCAGGATATACAGGACCTCTTGTCATGTTAATAAAACAAGACAATATCTGCACTGAAATTCTTCTTCTGACGTGAGTTCGGAGACTTATTACAACTCTAGTTGGTACATTCTCTGTTGCTGCTAGAAGCAGATAATGAAATGGTTCAACGCATAAATTAAAGTAATTTTAATATAGTTCATAAATGTATTCTTTACGCATACTGCTCGGAGTAAAAATATTAAATTGATTATAGGACTAACAGGAATATAAAAATGAAAAAATTTGTAAGATCGAGAGCATCTGTCGTCGAGAAACTGTCACTCAAGGAAAAAAACACATTTAAAATAAAAATAATTTAATTTAAAAAAAATTAATTTAAAAATAATTAAATAAAATAATTTAATTCAGAAACCCGAAAGATCCTCAAGCCAACAGAGAAGTGACTCTTGTCGGGCTGCAAAGTCCCCGCTCGGTTGCGCATCCCTCGGAGTGATCCCTAAGCAGTGTGTCATAACTTTCGTATGACAAAAAGTTAAAGATTAAAAAGGAAATGATGCAAAAGTCGGTAAGAGTTCGAATTCCCGGGTTCTAAAATACACTTTTTCCTATAGAAATTGCTTTACCAAAGCTTTACCAATTTTTCGATTAGGACCGGTCTTAGGGATATTTTTAATGAGTAAATCGTTTTTCAAAACGGCCTGTAGCGGCCGAAGCGCAACGGAGCAAAGCGTTGGCTGCAGAAAGTCAGTTTTGATTAACGCAACCACAGCCGATTTTGAATTTTTAAAGTCGTTTTTTTCCAAAATTTGTGGACCGACCTCAAATTTTATTTTTTATATGCTAACTGTCACCCAAAAGTCTTTTAATATTACAGGATTAAAATTAAAAATTAAGATCGTGATTATGTGGCATTCTAAAAATATTTTCGTGAACCCAAATTTTTTGCTTCAAATTTGTTCTAACAAAACAAACAAGGAAAAATGGCGTACGACCTTAGATCTTAATAAATAATTTTTGACCTTTCGCGAATGCCGAGCGAGGCGAAGCCGAGTTCGGCAATCCCTTTTGCTTGGGCAAAAACAAATAATTTTTATCATCTTTAGAATTATTTTAAATAATTAAAAAGTATTGCACTTAGATATAATTAATATCTAAAATATATATAAATATGGAAGAAACAAGACTGTTTTCTTTATGCTGTAGCTTCTGTAACTTTTTTTGAGTTACGTAAAAAATTAATTTCGTCGACTATTTTTGAATAGTTTGCCTTATAAAATTTTTCAGTACCAACAAAATGCTAACATTTTTAAAAGTTGTGGTTTTTACCCTGGTAGGTACATTCTGAAAACATACAAACAAACACCGGTAGCAAAGTTAAAATGGAAAACCGAGAAGTCTAAAAGTAAATTTTTGGCATAAAGATTAAGATTATGTATTGTGTTTCAAATCGCAGGTAACGAAAGCTAGAAAAGCCACTGCTAATGAGCATTGTTCGGCTGCTAAAGAAGCTGCGGAACTCTGTGATGAAAATAGACAAAACACTTCATCCTGGTATTAACTTCCTTAATATCTGTCGCTGACAAATTGAAATGCAGCCCAAGTTTTGTGCAGGTAAAATGTACCATTACGAATATCAACAACAAAGGAGTCCGTTTTGCGCTTATCTATTTTTGGTAGCATACGGGTATACGCCTAATTATTTTCAAAATTTTCTGTTAAACGTAAAAAAATGATTTATTTGAATTTTTTTAAACCAAGTTAAGCGTTAATGAATATTTAAATTATACAGAGCAACGATTTATGACTGCATAAGTAATTTTGTGCCATCTGCAGCTAAAATTTTAATTTTGTAATTAATTGACTTGTAGTTTTAATAATTTATTTTTCACGCACAAAATGACTTCGGTAGGTAACCGAAATTATTCATTTGACAGATATTTGTTTAAAAATTTACTTATGTAATATTCTCACTTTACTGATCCTTGTAAATTTGTTGTAGGTACAACTTGAAAATTAAAAAAATATACAAATGTAATATGAAAGTACTAGTAATATTATTTTATTTAATATTTAAAGGCAGGAATTTCTGTTTACTTCCGGTGCAATGATTAGAAAGGATTTTGGTAATTAATTTTATGACTGCAAATGGCAAAAATGTAAAAAATTTACAATACTTCTGCGTTACTTTTATTGCACAAAAATATAAACTCAGCTGTTCAGGATTAAGAAAAAAAAATTACACTATTTGAATATTTAAGCATTTTTAATGTCTTCTGTAAAGCAAATCATAAAGATTTTGGATAAGAGAGGCAATCTGCCACAGTTTTTCTGCCAATATCACAGACATGATTTTTGAAAAACAATATTGGTGTATGTATCCAAATTTATTGTGTTTTTTTGGGAAACCCGATTATTGAAGAAATAGTAAAGTTAGAATCATAAATACGCTGAGGTATTCAGGCCGTGATTCGGAAGTCACGTTAAATCGTCGGTTCGTACACCATTAATTAATGTTAATATTGATTTTTCACTTTTTTTTATTAATTATCTTATCTTATTAATTTATAAAAAATTTTTTAGTTTGTCCGCAGGGGGTAACTTTAGTCAGTCTTTGTTTTCGGGGAAAAAAGTATCGCTTTTCCTCTTGCAACATAAAAACGAGAAAAACTAGATGAGCTAAAAAAATACAATTGCAATGTAATCGGTTTATTTGACACTAAAAGTGAAAGAACGGGCAAGAAAACTCAAAATAAAAATAAAGCAATGAAGACAAAGATGGAAACACAGAAAACTACAGAAAAAACAAGGAAATATGAAATGGTTATTTTATAAGGTACCGAACAAAGATAATGCAGACAAAGGGGAGATGTACAGTGAGGAAATGAAAGAAAATTTCCAAATTGAGTTGGAACCGACATGGGCAGTAGTTGCGATAGCAATAAAGAAAATGAAAGCGATGAAAATGAACTGGGATGGAAATATGTAAAAAAAACGTGACCACAGGAGCGAGAAAACTATTATAATAAAAAAAGTAGTCATACATACCAAACATAACAAATGCCAGAAAAGAACCACAATAAAATATTAACGAGCAGACACCGAGTGAAAAAGTTTTCAGTGTTTTTCCAATGTTTTTTTTTTAATTTAAAAGTAAATTGTCAAAAGAAACGTAAGAGAGAGACTTCGGAATGGGATGGATTGAAAACCTGGACACACTGGACGAAACCGAATAAAAATTCTACTTGTGGTAATATTAGTTAGTGTAGTGGGCAATAAAATCCTACAAAACTTTCATTCCGGGGTGGGGGAGGGGGAGCAAGCATAGGAAACCTCGAGAGAAATAATTGCATAAGGAATACAAAATTTGTTTTGAAAAGAAATTTGTTGCTTTTATTCAAATATTTTTGAATGTATGCACGCTTCCATGCAGTAGTAAATAGCGCCGTAGATGATTTCTTGATCGAATTCACAAAAGATAAGTTTTACTATAAGCGGAATCTTTAAATAATTATTAGAACTACACGACAAGACCATCAGTTTTTAAAACTTGATGGCAAAGAAAACTAAGTAATAAATTATTTCGGCTACTTAAGTAATAAATTACATTGAGTGATAAAATATTTTGACATACCAAACTAACAATTCAATTTTCGTCTGTGATTTGTCGGTATATGTTCTCATAGAAGCACAGCAGGGTAGATAATTTTTCAATACCGACAAGGCAAAATACGCTCAATTTTACGGTCCGTTAACCATAAGAAGCCATGTTAAAAAGTTACTTAGAAAGAGTATGAAATTTGTGGTGATTATTTACCTGCTATTCAATATTTTTTAAAATTTGTTCACTAACATAGAAAAATATAATACTTTTGTGTACCGCATTTCCAGAGGCAGCAAACGTTTAGCTGTAATAAAAAAAATTTGAAAGTTGATAGTTCTTTTATGAATATCAATTTGCATGATGCTAGAACTGGGGTTGCGTTGGTACACAATAAACGAATAATCTCAAAATGTCATAATCGTATGACGGGGTTCTAAAACCAACAATAATTTAGACAATCATTTATGAGTGACAACCGCTGTTTAAAAATATTATTTAATCCCTTAATAGCGTTGGAACAGTTTGTTCCAACAATCAAAAATGCGGATGACCCTTTTATAGTCTCACCCATCGTTGAAATCGCTAGTGTCTTTGTATTCCCAAAAATTGCATCGAGGTAATCTCTAATAAAATATCAATAAAATGCATTTTTGGCCAAGATCAAAATCAGAGAAAAAAAGGCCCTATTAAGAATCCATAATGATTAACCTGCAAGACCAATTCTGAAGTGCATAGCTATGAAGCGATCCCACGGGAACATCCTACAGATTCTAACAAACAATGCGGGCCCTTCCGTTTCCGCAAAACTTAAGGACTCGCAACGGTGTTTAAAATTTCAACAATAAAACACTTGTCCAATTTTTATACAATAAAATCATGCTGTGTGGTGTTCATCCTAAACAACCTCAAGTAAACGTTTTTTCTCATTGCCAGATTTTCGGTTTTTCCAAACTGCGGTTTACCGTAGTTCCACTCAAGATGAAGTGCATTTTGAAAAAAATTAAAATGGAAGTGCATGGTGTGCACAGGCTAATTAAAACTATCCCATCAGAATGTAAACATCTACAATTTCAAAATCTCAGTATTGGCTACCATCAGCTGTCGTTCGAGTGGATTTGATAAGGACCATTACGATATCGCTAAACAATTGACTAAAGAGACTTCGATTGCAGGGTGCATACGGAACAAATTTTCTGCTTTGTTACCTTCAAACAAAACTTGGCTCTTAGCACACCACAATGCGACAAACTGAACCGCGACCCCTTTCAAAAATGTAACCACAACTCAAACGTAGCTCTTCAATGTTGCTATATCGAAAGTGTCCTCGATTTGCATTGTCTAAATTTGTTACTGATTTATAAATAACGTTGATTTTGTACCTTAAATGCTGAGAGACTTTTTTGTAATTAAATTGTTATGCATTTAGTCATTGTATTCGTATTAGGGCGGGAATATAATAAACGGGATCAGAAAATTTGGTCGTAGCAAATTTTATTTCTGGTCCAACCTCTTCTCTCTTCTTGATGTCAAAACTTGTAATAACAACATTTTTATTTTTTTTCTTTAGGCCAATAATGTCAAAAGCGTGAACAAATACTTACATTTTATCACAAATCTGCTAGCCATTGTTGCCTACCAATACAAATAGAAAACAAATTTTTCTAAGATTACTAAATTTTTGGGTAAGATTACACATTATTTAATACAATTCTTTAAATCGAGTTGACAAGCAAGAAGTTTAAATCAAATACAAAGATGCAGTTGAATGCAGAAATGTTTTGCTGTTCCTATTATTGTGCCTTTATTCAATTGGGTTCGCTCGTCAAGCTTGCCCTGTGGTCATATCGAGATTAGGATTTTAGATTTTACCAAACTTGGTAAACAAAAATATTTTAAATTTGTAAAAAAAATTGCAAACCACACCGAAATAGCTATTTATGCCATTAGTAAGAAAAAACTAAATTTTTAATTATATTCTGTTTATCATAAATATTTATGCAATTTTTAAATTTAAATTTACATAACTCAGTGAAATTTAAAAATTTAAAATAAGAAAGTACCTACCGTAAGATAGCTAGCGAGTATGGATCTGGTAATTTCGAGATGCATGTATTTTTAACCGAGAGGTCAGGGGGTGGTGAAATACTTGCCAACTATTCAAAGTACGACAAAACTAAAAAATTAAAAGAAATAATTACAAAATAATTCGTTCAAATCAATTTCATTCTAAGAAAAAGTCGTAAATTATGTAATTAATATAAAATGTAGGTTAACCCAAATTTTTATAGTTAAACTAAAAATTTTCTATTGTGTTTTATTTTGGAAAAATGTAGTAAATTAAGAAACAACCTCTGCAATCTTAAAATTAATTTATAAATTTAATTTTACTCATAAATCTAAACGTGAACGTTGTTTATTTTATGGTTAAACTAAAAAGCGCTAAATTTGGTTAGTTAAATTTCTACTTAGCAACTGGCCAAAAAAACTAATAAATTTGGGCTTGTATCTATTTTCTTCCACAATCAAATGCTGTATTTGCAAAGAACATTGCCTATCGACTTGACTAAGACCAAGATAATTTCCTGGACAAATTTGATAAGATTTCTCATTGTCTTCTATATAAATAGTTTAAAGATTGATATTTGACTTTAGATCACAACAGTGCATCCTGCACGACCTTCCAAATTTTGAAATACTATTATATTATATTGCGGAAATATTTCCGCTGGAAATAAGTTTTAAAGTTTGGATATCATCAGAAAATGTTGTCTCTTTTATGCACTTAATCCGACTTCTTAATTCAAAGCTTCACCTTTGCATCACGCTATGCCAACTTATCAAGGAAATGTTAAAGGAATATGGTACCAAATGGTATAGCGGAATTACGTAAAATAAAAATACCTAATAATATCAAAAAAATTAGTAAAAATAAAAATAGCGCCAGGTTAACATTTCAAGACTTTTTGAGTTGGAAAGTTGTCATCATGGGTGTCAAAATATCACTAGAGAATATATCTTGGTCCCCATAAAAGAGAGGCATTTTTACCAAAATTAAAGTTTTGAAAATACTGTAATACATAAATAGTTAATTATTTTAAATACGTATTTAATATTTTTTTTTATATTGCAATATAAAATGTCCGCCCCCCTCCTCTTGAAAAAAATTCTATAAAAGCCCATTTTTACTTCAAAATTATTTATATGAAGAAATTCAACTTTTAGCTATAAAGTGAAACACGTCAGACAGAATTGCAATTCAGTAGTCAATACTGATGCTTAAACGTAAATGTAAATCTGCAGATTAACGTGAAATCCAAGCCATGGCACAAATATTAATAATTAAATTAATATAACTTTACGATACGCTCCAAAAGGCAACCCATATAAAATTGTCCACTTGATCAGTCTGCTCTAGGAAACTTGGATGAACCCAAAACTGGTTCAATTTTTTTCGCCGTTTGAAGCAAAGATATGAAAAGATAAACTGTTCCGTTTGTAAATTAATGCGATTATTATTCCCATCGACTTACTCCCTTCCCAACAATTTAGACATTTTGTCAATGTGGTCAAAAAGCAACATGGCGGGCTCTAATGATCTCCTGCTATTAGACGATTGCGATCACAACAACAATCGGTCCCTAAAACGAACAGTCTGATGCTAGGTTCCAATGACATCCAGGGATAATGTATGCCTTAATAATACAGTGTTGAAAAGGCAGGTCACTTTGTACCAAACTTCATTATTTGATCCCGTCATTGAAAAATATTTCTAAATAACATAACAGTGCGAATCCCATCTAAAGGATGGGTAGCGGAGTGCAATTGTGATGTAGACTTATAATGTTATGGGGGTGATCTTGCACAGCTGCGTGCTACTAAGCTGGGTATTGAGTTTGTGTGTGCATATGTCAGCCCAACCGTGGATGCCATTTGTGATATCTGTATTGTCATGTGATTTGTTACAATTTTTTAGCAATAATTGCATCAACATCTTCAAAATATTCCAAAATCGTAACTGAATAACCGCAAAAATCGCCCCCTCACAAAAACTTGTACTGCCTTAAGCGAAATTTTGACGATGTTCTGTGTTATGTTAACAAAGCTGGATAAATTAAAATCTCTCGATTGTAGTGGATAAGTCTAAACCTAAATGTAACCCCTCCATTGAAATACTAAGCTCGCCCTTAAGCAAAATGATTTTTATAAGGGTTGATGTTGATATCAACTAACAAAATAAGTTGCGTAGGTTTTAAGAACACACTGACTCTGATTTTATTTTTTTAATAAACAACTATTAATATAATATTTAAAAAAATTACAGAAAACAATTTACAGGTAGTACGGTTCTGACTTTAATAAGAATAGGAACCGTAATCGACATTATTTTGTTGTTTAATTGGTTGTCTTGCCGAAGTAATTGGTCGTCTCGCCGGAGCAATTGGTTGTGGTCTGGGTTGAGGTGATTCGTAATAGTCGTAATTTGGTTCTTCGATAGGTGCAGGTTCTCTGAGACGTGGTTGTGGTGCTGGTTGTTGGTACGAATTGACAGGTTTTGGATTGTTGGTGTAATCGCTGGGAGCTTTTCTGGAACCGGCGTTATAGTTGTAATTTACTTTGAGACCGGTGGGGTCTGTGTAAGTGAATCTTCCATGGACGGCACCGTTCGAATCACCCACCGCTCCGTGAGCGATTCCGTCTTCGGTGCGATAGAGAAATCCGAATGTTCCGTCCACTTGAGGGAGATCCCGACTGTCTTGGATAATCAAAGGATTGATGCTCGATTGTTTCTGCACTTGTGCGATCGCGATTGTTGCAATGCTCAACAGAACTAACGTAAACTAAAACAAAAAATGTTAATAATTACGAGTAATTAAAATTAGCAGTTGGAATGTATACATAAAAAGTATTATTTAAAATATGGAGGACATGAAATGTTTTAGTGAAATCGTGAATTGGAGCAAAAAATTTGTTTATGCCCCATTAGAAAGTAGTATTTTCAGGGTTTTCCTTGAGCAATTACAATAAACAAGTATGTAGCCGGTTAATCAATTATTTTATTTTGTAAACAATTTTTAATATCAAAATTTTTGATCGGAAGATTTAACAGATAAATTAATGATGATCCACATATTTACATTATTGCACTGATGCGATTGCATCTGAATTTTTACATTACTATTATTTGTCAGATCAGATTTAGTTTGAGGGCAATTTAAAAATCCCCATGGTCAAAAAAGTTTATTTAAATTTGAGAAAGCGGCTTCCTGACATTTTCTATTGCTGAAAATGTTTTTAAATAAATAAAGATGTGAACACAAACAAATCATCAAAATTGAAAACCACTGGAGTAAATGTTAATTTTGGGAAATCTCAATCTCGACAGAAAATGAAAAAATGGAATTAAAAATTAAAACGCGATAAAATTGGAAATCACGGTTAATTCCGCCTTTATAAAAAGATCACACTTACCATACAAATTTTTTTTAACAACCCCATTTCTTTGTTTCACCAAACTGAGTTCAACTAAAGGTGATATCTAACGTGCACGAAGTTTAAAAGTCGATAAATACGAACGTTTAACTATCCTTTATAAGTATGACGTTCACCTCACCTTCCTCAATAATAAACCAGAGGCTGATTTAAAAAAACACATTCTTGCATGAAATTTATAAAAAAATATTATTAGTTAAACAATAAATCTGCATTGCAGCATTGCACATTTTTGATGATAATTAAATGCAAATAATTAAACGTCTAATTAAAATAATCGTCCTTCGTTTATGTACTTCATTTTACAACTTATCCATCTAATTAACCATCAATTAACTAGGTTAGGAAGTCGTGTGGCTAACACATTGCTCAAGGGAGCTTTTCCTACAGTATCATTGCTTATTAAAATTTTGAGTCTGCATTGAAACTTGGCTGCTTAAAATTTAAATTGCATACACCATTCAGGAAGTAGACAGCTCGACTACACTAGCAATTATTTTATATTATGATTATGAGTACTTAATTGTTTTTCTACAGATTCTATTGATTACTTCATGGCTTTCCCAAAAATTGAAGTCAGAAGGTTTCCAGTAGTTTGGAGAATGAAAGTGCTTTCATCGATTGATGTTTTGATTCTGGATTGTACAAATGGAAACAACATGAGTAAAGAAGCAATACCTTTTTTAAACCGGCCACAAATTTGATTAAGCGATTTTATTGTTTCTCGTCTCGAATCAATATTCAAACATTGGGAATTCTATTTCAAATCAATATTTTTTTATATTATCTAAGTTGACTTGAACATAATTTCAATCACAATTTACGTGTGAACAGCATCAGTATTTTCGAGGAGGGCTCATCTTTGACGTTGTCATTCAAGTCCAATACTACACTGATCACATCTGACTGGAAGGTATTCCATACCCCCCAGACCCCCCGGTCTGAACAAATTTTATCTGCATGCAGTCTCTAATTATTATTGTTATTCGCGTATTGGACGTGTTCGAAAAAATACATAAGGTGGTTGGGCCAATTCTCACTTGCTACCGATTGCTGAAAAGCTGATGAGAAAAGTTTTAATTGAGAAACCATTGATCCATGGTTTAAAAATTATGCAGAAGCATTATGATATAGCTTTAGTTCTCTATGATGTTCCATTTCGCCAAACCATCAAATCTTGTTAAATCCTTGATTTTGTGTTGTAGATCTCCAGCTGTTAAATCTTTGATTTTGTGTTGTTCCAGATCTCCAGTTTATTTGAATTATTTTTGGAATACTCTCCTCAACATCCAAGCACATACGCTGAAACGTTGAATTTTTTCTTGATAAAAATAAATGAATATCCCCTACCTAGTAGTATGAAATGATATCCCCGAAATCTCAATCACAGAAAAATAATCCAAAAGCTTCATCTCGCCCTTCAATTTTTTTTTGGGAATGATTATTATACACAGGAAATATTTTATACCATCAGATTCCCAGTTTACTTCTTTGATTTGATATTATTACAGATCTCCCACCTTATTATATTTAATAAATAAACTTATAATAAAAACAAATTGCATAGATCGGGAGTTTTGGAAATTATTCCGCAACCCCAGATCAGGAGTTGCTATCTTTGATTTTATTGTGTTCCAATCGTATAAAATACTCCCAGTGCTCAGGATCAGGAGGCAATAGAACTATCCAGAAGCTTTATGATACCACTTTAGTTTTCTAGATAATGATGATGTATACTGACCCGAGGTAGGGGGTGTACGCTATTTCCCGGTCTCTATTGACTATATCTAGAATAGTTTAATATCCTCCTCTACAGTATATCCAAGTAGATTTACCAAAATCTTCAATTCGATTCTGCTAAAAATAAACTGCATAGACTGAAGAGTTAATACCATCCAACATTATGAAATTATAGAACTATTGCATTCTTCCCTCTCAGTGCCATAGTATTGGGAAGCAAAACAATTATTCAAAGTTTTATGATACCGCTTAAGTTTTATTGGAAACGAAGGCATATGCTGGGGGGAATTCCATGCAATGCAGATTCTAGATCTTGATTTTTCATTTTAATAACAACTCCCCAAGCTTATTTGATCTGTTTTTGAAATATCCTGAGTAGATTTGATTTCTACACAATTGCTCACTAAAAAGTACTAAATAAAGTTTTCCTAAATTATTTATTTATTCTGTTGCAATAGTGATTAAAAATGGCACCGACACCGAGCACATGTGCTCAAATGTCCAATTTATTTCTGTTAAAATTATAGGTACTGCACAGAGCTGGCCGAAAGACTAGGTGGTATAGAATACTCTCCAACGTTCATTATGAAATATACTGGGGAGTATTGCATAACTCCTGGTCTCTGTCTTTCATTTTATGTTGCAACAGATCTCCCAACCGGGCATCAGATAGGCTCAATGTCTTAGCATAGTATTTCCCGAAATTTTTAATTTACTTTTATAGACCAGAGGATCCGGAGGGTCCTGGAGGGTCCATAGAAATACCAGTGTGTGGTATTTGGAGGAATAAATGAGAATAACCAATTCCTAAATGCGCAAAAATTAAAAGGACGATAATAAGGATCTGATAAAATTTGATTGAACTCCCCGTAAGTTATCTTATAACATGAAAGGTCTACCAATCAGGGTTTGTTTTAAATTTGGTTGAAATAGGTAAGAGGCAGTTCTGTTATTCAGTTTTTTATCATAGTATTGGAAGGCAGAATAATTATTCCAAGTTTTATTTTACCGTTTAAGTTTTATTGGAAACGAAGGCATATGCTGGGGAATTCCATGCAATCCAGATTCTAGATCTTGATTTTTCATTTTAATAATAACTCCCCAAGCTTATTTGATCTGTTTTTGAAATATCCTGAGTAGATTTGATTTCTACTTGCAATTGCTCACTGAAAAGGTAGTGGATAAAGTTTTCCTAAATTATTTATTTATTCTGTTGCAATAGTGATTAAAAATGGCACCGACACCGAGCACATGTGCTCAAATGTCTAATTTACTTCTGTTAAAAATATAGGTACTGCACAGAGCTGATCGAAGGACTAGGTGGTATAGGATAATCTCCAACATTCATTATGGAATATACTGGGGAGTATTGCATAACTCCTGGTCTCTGTCTTTCATTTTATGTTGCAACAGATCTCCCAACCGGGCATCAGATAGGCTCAATGTCTTAGCATAGTATTTCCCGAAATTTTTAATTTACTTTTATAGACCAGAGGATCCGGAGGGTCCTGGAGGGTCCATAGAAATACCAGTGTGTGGTATTTGGAGGAATAAATGAGAATAACCAATTCCTAAATGCGCAAAAAATCAAAGGACGATAATAAGGATCTGATAAAATTTGATTGAACTTCCCCCGTAAGTTATCTTGTCAACCCATTGTAAAAGAAGTACTCCTAGTACTTTTGAGACGGTTGAAATTTTTTCTCAGCATGACTGCCGCGCCGCGCCGCTGCTGTCCATTTCAAATTGAAAATTTAATATTATGAAAATAATAATTTACAGGAGTTGATAGTAGGCACCACTCTGATGAGGCAAAGTACGTTTGGTCGCCTATCGTTTGCAGATTTAATATTCCAATAAAAATTAAAAATTCATATAAAAAATATTTAAAATTTAAAGTTTTATTTTATGAACAATTCAAAAAATTTATTTTAGAAAAGAATAACCCCAACATGTCCGATTCAATTTTTTGAGCAACGAAGAGCTGATTAAAAATGGTAGAATTCTCACCTTGAGAGAATTTTTCTCCTTTTAAAAAACTACCGAATAGTTTCCATTCGATTTAAAAATTTTGACCTTTTTAGTTTTGGGGAAAGGTTTTAGTAAATTCTGTTCTAAATTCCGCAAAATTAAAAATAATCGATTGATTTCATTAATTTTATGAATTAGCTTAAATAAATTTCAATAATTGCATTATTTTACAACAAAGGTCATCTTACAAGGTGTGTATCGTCCCAGATTCATAATATCAACCGATCAACGGATTGCACCCGCCCTTCCTTAATTCTAATCATTTGCAGCAATATGTACATCACGATTACTTGGTGTAGCACAAAATTAAAAAAAAAATTACTTAATAATACCTATTCAATTTATTGATACAGAGCATCGGCGTTCTGGTTCCACTATTTCAAATCTTATGGTTCATATTTCACGTATTGAGTCTTTGGTATTGATCCTCAATAAGTTGCTGCATTGGATTTCCTTCTTCCTGGTAGATTTTTTTGTTAGCAGTAGGAATACATTGATGAAAGGCTTCAAAATGATATTTCTGGCCCATTTTCATTGATTCATAGGTTTTTTAACTATAAAACATATTTTCTTTCTGGTCTCAATTCCAACAAGTCAAAATGTCTAACCAAATAGTATGGTGGAAAGCTTGCTCTCTTACTACAGTGTGGAGTTAGAATTCCACGGAGTTTGTTTTATTGCTTCTGTAATGAGTGTTCAGTGATTAGACAATAATTTTGCAAATGTCAATATAGTGGATAAAATGGAGTAAAGATTGTGAAATAACATGAAATAATGAAATAATAAGTATTCCACGAGCGGATAATCACTTTCATTCGCAAGTGTAATTTTTGTACAAAAAGTAAACAATTTATAGAATTCCGTCTGCGTTTAAGATTGCGTGATACTTAAAATGTTATCTAATTTCGTGAAGAAAATTCTAATAAAATCTTGCAGGCAGGGAGGAATCACTAATCCGATTTTACAAGGAAATCTCATTTTTTGCCTTTTTCAGACTTATTCAATTTTTGATGACAATTAAAGAGAACGGAGAAAATGCTAAAGTTGAAAATCTGTTGAATGTTGAATGTGTTTTTACACATTTAAATAGAAGAGGTGTTTGCCCAGAATGACGTTTCGTCTAGAAGATATGCCCAAAAACATCTTAAAATATTTTTAAACAAATCATGGTGGTAATTAATCAAACAGGAAACTTTAAACTTAAAAAAATTTTTAAATTGAAACAGTTTCTAAAATACAGAAATCAATGACCTTTTAACAGCGCAAGGACGTAGTTATCGTTACCAAACGCCATACCCGTAGCCTTAAAGCTATGTCCATAAATATTGGATATTCTCCATGTTGGGTGTTCTTAATATTGGATGCTACGGCTCCATCTCTGAAATCTCCGGTATATAAAAGCTGAAACTTCTTGCTTTCTCTAATTATTTTCCCTTTGGATTTTTTTCTCTTTTGAGTTCAAAAGTACAGTTTTTTGATAGTTTGAGATAGCTTCAGAGACCGCGAAGGAAGGAGGGGAGCGAAATACACTTTAACATCACTGAACTTATTCTAAGAGAAAAATTTGGAAAGTTACACCCCTCAGGATCAAGTGATAAATATAAAAACTTTTAAAATAATAAATCACAAAATTTGAACACCAACAACGACAGACGGCAAATTTTGCATGTTTCTGGAAAACAAAATTAATGGCTGGGAAGTATTCTAAAAATAGTTTAAATAAACTGGAAGATCTGCCCACAGCATAAAATAAAAGATAAGACTGGAGGTCTGGGGGTATGAAATCTCCCAGTGCATAATGCACTAGTGGAATCTAATCTCACCTCTGTGGTTTGCTACTGTCTGCCGAGGGAAGACGGTCAGAATGAAATTCTCATTCCGCCCAGATTCAAACTGGAGATTTCGGCTTAGCATTCGATTTCCTACTCCAAACTTCTTGGTTTATGCAGTTTATTTTTGCAGAGGAAAATTGTTACAACTTAAAGGCACTATGTTTCTTTAGTGTATATCTTCAAATTCATTCCTATTAAGGTCCAAAAAGATTTTTTTTGAATTTTTAAAGCATCAACTAATTTATTTGGACTTTCGTAAGATGCTCTTTGGATTCCACTCACCACATGAGGCTTGGTAAGATGTTTCAGACGGTTATGTCAATATACAGAATAAACAGACGGTCAAACAATCTTTGGATAACTCTACCCGGCTAGAATCTCCCACAAACTTCCTCAAAAGTTTGACATATAAACCCAAGGAGACCGTCACCATTATGGTCCTTTCAAAACACGGAGTCTCTCATAAGAAGACAGTTAGACTCCTTCAGTTTTGGATTTGCAAACCTCCTCGTGTCATATTTCTTCATTTATACTAATGAATTCGTTTGACTATCCTCGTGTGCAGAAAAACAATCGCATTATTTCTTTCTCCCCTATAAAGTTGAAAATTACGACGATCTTCCAATAATCCATCAAAATATCTTTTTACAATTTTTTCTTTTTTGGTGATTTTTATTATAAAAAAAATTTATTTACGCATTAACTTACGTGTCATAAATTTCTGCAATATTTTTTTAAAATTTATTTGATTAAATGCAACTGACGATTGGCAACAGCCATGACATATACAATAATCTTTTAATTTCTACAATTTTCTCAATTTATTCAAATATATGATTCCGGGGATCCAACCCATGATTGCGGCATGGAAATTCATCAATTTAACTGATAGCCCACGACCGTGAACGATTATCATCAATTTTAAATTTAAATTCAACACAAGTTGGATAGAGACCTACGCCAGGTCCCTTCAAATAAAAATTAAAAAAAAAAGTACAAAATATTACATATAAAAATATAAGCATCCAAAAAAGCGAAATATTTTTAAAAAACCGCACATTTGCATTTTTATCAAACATAAATTTTTTAGATTTAATCAATTACTTCCTGTACTGTTAAAATCAAAATTTTTAAAATAACCAAAATAAAACTTGCTTCAACCATGAAATTGTTTACAAGTGTACTTGACCTTTACATACGTAATTCTTGCTTTACATTTAAAAATTACTATCGATTTCTTAACAAAAAAAATGTGAAAGATAATAATAAATAATAATAATCTACTAGAAAATTTTAATTGTTGCTCGTGAAACTTTCAAAAAAAGTTTGGGTTCATTCAACCTCCAACTTGGAAAAATATGCATCAGTTATATAAGCAAATGTGTGGTAAAAATTTTTTACGTTGTAAACTTCACAAGCTCTATTTAACAATATCGCTCCTTATAGCTACAAATCAGAGTTAATTAGCAATTTTAATTCAAAATAATTATAATGTAATTTTAATATTTGTTGCAAATATTAACATGATAAACCACAGGGTGTTCCAAAACATGACAAAAAGAAAATCAAAGGTTTTTTGGAAAAATTATTCGTTATGACTCCGAGAGGGCGGGGGGTTTTTTGGAATTTCACTCAATTTTTTTTCAATATTTCCTGTTGTTTTATTCTAGAACACCCTGCAGCACCGCAATCAGTGACATTACCTATAAAAAGAAATTGAATTTATTTTTTACTTGCCTAAAATTTTGTTGTGCGTTAAATTAATTTTTAACTTACATAATTTATTTATTATAGCAGATTTTAATAATAATATTTCTATGGGCGGCTATTTTCCCATTGTATAAAATGTGAAAGTGCAATTGCGTATTCACGATCATCTGTGGTGACCATTGGCGTAATAATACGAATGAATAATTACAATGCAATGACATGACTGATATTTTAAAGTCTTAAATTTTAATTAATTGGGGACCAGAAAATTTTACCTTGTTTCCGATAGGTCAATTTACTCAATTGCAAATTTTGAATTTAATTTACTGCCGTAAGTGCTGTCAACAAACAGGTTATTTGGCTTTGTTATAAGATCAAGGTATGAGGATTAACATTTTTTAGAAACAACTTTGACATGATCACTTCCTGGTGGTACTTCCTATTTCCTGCCAAAATGGTTATGCGATAAGACAATGCAGAATTAGTAAGAACTCAGTAGCTCTTCAAGGGAGTGTAAGCTCCAGGGTCAAATTCGTCAAGGTTGTTTTCGACGTATAAAGCTCTTCTAGTGCTGGAGTAGGGTCAGTTACAGTTTGCCTTCACGGTAGACAGCTAAACCGACATACAACATGAATAGACTTGTAAGTGTTCTTCGAATGAAAAGTGAAAGACTTTTTCGCTAATTTTTTCTTCTTATAATTTCAGTTTGTTTTGCTGGCTGTCGTGGGTGCCACGTTAGGCCAAAATCAATATTCAGATCCTCGTAATGCAGCAATTCTCAGTGAACAAAGATACCTGAGTGGTGACGGTTCCTTTGGTGCACAATACACACAAGAAGATGGTGTCCAATTTAAAGAAGAAAGTCTTCCAGATGGTAGCCGAAAAGGTTCTTATTCGTACGTTGATCCCACTGGGCAAAAGCGAACAGTAAGTTATACTGCCGGAAAGCATGGTTTCCAAGCTACCGGAGACGGAATTCCACAACCTCCACCCACGAGTTTACCCGTGGCACCACAACCTCAATACCAACCACGTCCAGAATACAATCCCCCGGATAGTCAATATAACCAACCTCAGTATCAACCCCAACCACAATATCAACCCCAACCCCAATATCAACCCCAACCACAATACCAACCTCAACCTCAATACCCACAACCCCAACCTCAATATCAACCCCAACCCCAATTTCAACCTCAACCTCAATATCGACCAAGTTACGAACCACAAACAACTGAAGCTCCTCATCGATTTTATCCACCTGGAAAATTATCTTTAAATAGATCCCCAGATGGATTTAGCTATTCTTTTAATAAAGCGTGATATGATAGACTAATGTAATTTAGAACTGTTTCCTATATTTCTAAAATAATAAAAAAATGTTAATAAATGTGTGGTTTTACTTAAAACGTGAACAAAGAGCAAATGAAAGTGCATTTTACGAATTTAACCTTCATTATTTTTCTTGCAATTGAATTTCTATTGAATATGGCTTGTTCAGCATTACTCGAGGTGATGCAATGTTAACTGGTTTGTTTCCGTATTTTTAAGATGGAAGAAGTCGTTGACATTGTATCTGATTACCTATATTATTATAAATGGGTGGGTGCACATACCCAGCAACTAGGCAAATTAGATCAGCAGAGAATATTGAATAAATCAATGTAATATGATTTGATTGTAAAAGTTGTTCTTTGTGAAATGTTGATCTTGACCCTGCAATAAGGTAAATTACAGTCATCTACAGGTGTGGTTTCTTAACCTTTAATATTTTATCAAACCCATAAGCAAACGTGAGTATCTAATGTATTTAATAATAACATTTGCTCACCTTATTTACAAATATTTGGAAGTTTTCTTGCTGATTTATTTTAAATCCAAACACATGGTTTCATAGTTTCTATTCATACCTGCAGATAATAAATGAAGAACTTCTGTGCCCAAACATATAAGGTCTGCCAGTCCAAAAGATTCTGGTTGGTCTGGTGTATCTGAACCAGCGATGAGTTTGGAAGAGTTTGTTTGTTTTCAAATAGACTCTACGACTGGCAAAAATAAAAAAAAATATTTTTAGCTGCCAATCATGTGTAGGTGGTAGTTCAAAGTCATAAATTATCCCAATAAATCCTGTGGAGTATTAAATGATTTCCGGGTGGGAAGTCTTTGTCGTAGTTGGTGGTCTGCAGCCTAAAAAATTAAAATAAATGCAGTAGTGAAACTGGCGTTTAGTTTAATGGTTAGGTTCAAGAACGTGTGCCTTCGTTAAACAAAATTTAATCATGCTTGCTTTTCATCCAAAAGTGGGGATTTGCATGAATACTGCAATTTTAGGTAATAATCGATAAACCAAGCCCAAGCAATGTCCCTCCCAGAGTTCCAGTGTCGGGAGTGGTATTTTTGGTAGGCGAAAATAAAGAAATAGATTTTGAAGAAAAGGAAGAAGAAAACAGCATTAAAAAGAAAAGCAATTTTTAGGCAATTGGTAATGACAGTGACACAGGCAAAAACGAAAAAAAAGTTAATCATTTGGTGATGGAATATTCAATTATTGTGTGATAAAATTTTTATATTGTGATTTACCATAACCATATATGGTTAGTTCAATGGGCAATGCGTTCTTCTTGTATTTATGGTTTGAAAGTTACAAAAGAAGCAACTCATTCAAACAGTTTCAAAATATTATGCAAACTTGCTTTTAACTCAGGCGATGATCAATTCACATTGTTCACTGATTCATCAATTCATTGATTTTGAAATTGGTTTAAAATTGCTTACAAAACATAGTGGCCTTAAGGTCCTTTGGAAAGTCCATTGTAGGGTACTATTCAAAAATGTTCTTCATATTCGTCAGGATCCTAAAACCAAAAAATGAAGGCGTATAATTTTCAATATAATGTAATTAATTACACTACAACCATGAATAAATAATGAGGTAGCAGGTAGGTAATTTTTCTGCAACTACTCGCATTTCCAGTACGAAAAGTTGCCTATATGAAAGGGGACAATTTCTTGACTAAAGATAATAAAACTCCACATTTAAAAAATCCATAATAGGATAAATATAGAGTAATAAATTCTTAGTAAAATATTTAGTCTATCATAACATGAAATGAATGGGCAGCTCTGTTCAACTTTCCTAAATGGAATTTTAGTCAAAGCACATTAATTTTATCAGCTTTGAAATTGATAAATTTCACTTTTTGATTGAAACCGTCACTAAAATTTATTTACCACAATATTTCCCCAATTACAATGTTTCAAAAAAAACGTACTACCGCAAACTGTTTATTTAAGCTGTACTTATTTTTTTAGTAAATATTTACACTATCAAATTTAAAATTTCAATTCGTTCATAATTAATTCGATAAGCAAACAAATAATAAGATTGCGTTGTAGCTTTTAATGAAATAAATCGATATCGTTTAAGTTAAAGGTTGCATATTATAAAATTTTACATGGTATGGCATGTGTGACCCACTAATCCAAAAATGTGCAAAACCGAAAGCATTCTGACGATACTCCAACCGATGCTGTATTCGACCAAAATTTTGGGCTTAGTACCATTCAGTTTGAATAAATTGAGTTTTGACCACATTTCTATACTGGATATAGTGTGGAGCGTTGTATTTACTGTTTGTTTGGGAGGAATTTGCTCCTTTTATTTAAAAAATCGTCCAAGTAACTCCAATATAATTACCGCAATTACAGATAACTTGCACGTTTACACAGCAGTTGCAACGACGTGTGGAATTATTTTAATTAACTGCATTTTTAGTCGTGAGGTGATTTTAAAATATAACGAAACTATCAAATAATACACAATGCAAAAATATTTTTTAGATTGTAAAACTGATTAAAAAGATAACAGCAATCGATAAAAATTTTGTTCGTTTAAATTTCATATCAAGAAATTTAAATGAAAAATATAGAAGAGACAAGATTTATTTGACCACTCTTACAGTTATGGTTTGGATTTATATTTTGATTGTTTTAATTTTAGATATTTGTGCGTATTCCTCGAATTTCAATTTAAAAAATGCCACATCGGTGATTACGTACAGCATTCCAACCTTTTCCATATTTACTGAACTTCAGTTTTGTGCTTTCAATGTCCTTCTGCGAGAACGCTTTTTTTGGATAAATTGCAAACTGAAAACGCTACAGATTTATCATATTCATCGCAAAAACAACAAATTTGTTGTCGTCAAAAGGCAACAACGGAAAAACTCTTCTATTTGGACGTAAGTTATTACAATTATTCAGCAAAAAATCACAAAATTATTGTCTGTCATATTGTTTGCTTAACACACGAAACCCTGTCTCCCTGTGTGAGAGATTTAAATGGGGGCATCTCATTTCCAAAAATTAAAGCTTCTGTGTGATTTTAATAGAAAAGCTTTTATAATTTTGAAATGGCAGCAAGAAGCAGCCATTTTCTTTAAAAGTAGAAATTATAATTATAGTGCATGCAGCTTTGCATTTTACAGACCGGTGAGCCCGAGGGTATGAAATACCCTCCAGCCAGATATAATGGATGCAGTTTTCGAATTAGACGAGAACGTCAAAATTTGTTTTCCAATTCCAATTTTGCATCGATTATATCTGGCTAGGGGGTAGATTCATCAAATATTAAGTATTCTTATATTCCCAGAGAGTAAAGAAAATGATTTTCATAAATTTTCATATACTTTGCTGCCGCACTGACACTATTAGCATTGAATTATAATATATAATTAGTTTCAACTTTTTTATGTATTTGAGCAGGAAAGTAGCTTATCAAAATGGATGAGTTTAGGTAACTTATGCTAGAACAGAGCTTTTTGCATAGGAAGTGTAATATTTTTTCTCACTAGAACCCCCTGTATTCCATAGGTAGATCACATGCTTGCGATTATTTATTTAAATTTTTTCTAGCTGATCTAGCATGTTCATCAATTTGACGATAGTGCAGGCTGTGCCTTCCATCCGTTCCAATATGCCGAATCGGTATAGATAGACCGCACTGTATATATTGCTCATTCTTGATTCTGTGTAACAGCCTCTTGGTTGGATTCTTACAATTACTATCTCTTGTCAACTGCCAAAATGGCAACACCGAATCTGCCAACACCGTGCTATATGCTGGTGCAATTCTCAGAGCAAACTTTTTTGATATCCTAAAGTTTGCTCTACTTCCAAAGTCTCTAACCTTACTGGATAGCGTAAATCAGTACTGATTTGGAAGCAGATCCCAAAGAAATCTTCTTTAGCCTCATCTTATTTCGTCATTTTCCATTATGTTGAAAGTATTGGATTCACGCTTTTTTTCTAATGGTTAGCCTAGCTTCAGTGTTTTGAGAAAACAAAGTCATAAGATTATCTAATTGCATCTTGATATTTTGCCTTCCAGTTATTGGAGTTGAAAATATTCACACTACCGCACACATCCTTTGTGATCTCAAAGTGTCAGCAGATAGATTTATTGCAGTTTTGCGGTACATTTCATTTTTTATTTTTCTTGCATGGGAAAAATAAATTAGATAAAATATACTTTAATTTTAAAGCTTTAAGTTGCATAATTGAATATGATTGACCTAGAGAATAATTTAAAAAAAGATTTCTGACGAAAATTAAGCCACGTTTCTGTGAATGTCTAATCGATACGTCAATTGCACTGCAAGGGTAGTTTAAAATACGTAAATGTCGCACGATATTACAAACATTTTTCTCTTCCAATTACTATTTTCAAAATTTTCAGAATCACCAACCAAGTCGAAAGCGATCTGATGGTCGTTCAGCAAATTAGTATCCAACATCATAAACTGTGTACCATTTGTAAAAAATTGAACGACACCTACTCCTTTCAATTATTGCTAATAATTTTACAAGCTTTTATAACAATAATTGCAATTTCGTTTTACATAGCAAGTTATGTCATTTCAAGCGGGGTTCACATGAATAATGTTTTTGAATTGGCTTACTACACAAATCTGCTAATTTTGTATAATTTAACTGTCATTGTTCTTGTGGCTAATTGTTCGAGTACTGCCAGACAGGTAAATAGGAAAAATGTTAATTTCATTTGCTGACGTATTCTTATCAGGCCCAAAAGATTGGAAATTCGCTGCATCAAATATTATCACCATCTTCCGTGACTCATCACAACGGATTCATAGATGTAGGAGTAAGTGAATTTCTCCTCCACTGCAGTGGCACCCTCTGTTCGCGAAATAAGTAAACTTGCAGTTCACCACTGATATCTTAATTATTGAGCTTTGCAAAAATACAGACTAACCAAAACTCTTTGTAGGTCATCTGTTTCTCTCTGCAAATATTGCACCACAAAGTACAATTCACCGCGTGCGAATTATTCATAATTGACGAAACGTTAATATATACAGTGAGATTTTTCAAATTTTATCATACAATGCCTAAGTTAATAAGATATTTTTTAGATTTTTGGAGCAGCAACAACATATTTGGTCATAGTGTTACAATTTCAACTTGGCGCAATTAAAGCTTCCCAGCAATAAAAAAGTGATAACATAATAACCTTTTAATTTGTATTTAATATTAATAAGTTTTATTTTAAAAATTGACGCAATACTTAAATGATATTAAAATCACATTACGCTAAAAAAATGTTTTCCTCGTTAGATTTGATAACCGCTTTAACAACTCTACTGTCATTGTTTAAATAACGCTCTTTTAATAGTCACGCAAAGAGATAATAAATTATATATCTCGTAATTGTAGTCATTTAAAAAAATGTCAAACGTGTGACATGGGACTGACTTATCAAAAAATTACTTATTTGCTTGTCAGTAGGTTTACAGAATTACGATAAATAAGTTCACGTTTTACTTAACCAACCAGAAGGAAGAAATAAGCTTTCAAGCGACATGATTGGTTAGTAAGGCAATAGCCACGCCCAATATAATTTTGTAAGCTTGGTCGTACTGTAGCTATGAGAAAATAAACGAGAAAAGCGCATCCACCGTAATTTGTCGTTTATTTTCAACTTAGCATTAAATATTTATATACGCTTTCTTCTTTTTTTGAAAAACAAAATTGAAATTTAATGATAAACAACATTTTTGTTTATATCACTTATTGGATGTTTACCCCTCGCTGCTTAAATATTTATATCTTTCAATTTCAACCTTGAAAGAAAAACAACGTAATAATAATTACCCATTCTTACGCTCTGTAATCAGAACGGTAAATATTATTAAATTGTCAGGTGAAAAATTATTCTGTTATAATAATGGTTAATCAATAGGTAGTTTACATAAACTGTGTTTTTCAATAAATTCATAGAATGGGCCACCAATACTAAATACGGAGGTACAATGACGACAAGTAATTTTCATTCCGTATTATCTCCATTATTCTACTGTACCAAAATATTTGGATTAACCCCATTTGAACTACAGAAGGATGAATACAAAAATAATTATTTCAATTTGGCCTATAGCGTCGTTTTACTGGTCCTTTTCACCTTTTGTTCTTACAACTCTATGGATTCGAGATCCATCGAAGGCAATAGAATTACTTCTGAGGTAATGAAAATTATTTCTCTTCATCTCAACATCATCGCGATGATAATGTCCATCTTGCTGGAGTGCGTTTTTAGGAACAAGGTAACAGTTTTGAAACAATTTCTAAGGTATGAGAATAAAATGGTCAATTTAATTAAAATTTGACCGATTAAATCATGTCAAGTTAATTCAAATTAAGAATTATTTTCAATTACTTGTGGGTATCAATAATATCTCGGATGAAATTCAAATAATTTTATTTTGTCATCTTCTTCATGTAAGCGAAAATAATTCTCAATGTTAAATTACTTGACATATCAAGTGATTTAATTATTCACATATTTAAGATAAAAGCACAATTTTTTTCAGATAATTAAAAATTGTGGTGATATTGCGGTAGCAGATCGCAACTTCATCAAATATTTGAATATCGCAACAAACGAAACGTACAAAAAATCTCGATTGTACATCACAATCGCATCTTGCTTTACCACAATATTTGTAATCAGTGTTTCACTCTTTAATTATCTCACAAACGTCAAGACAGATTTGGACTTATCGGTTGTCGACACAATTTCGCACGTTATTAAATTCACTAGCCATTTGGTCACAACGTTTGTTGCTCTACAATTTTGTGCTCAAGTTTTATTAATCAAAGAACGATTTAAGATGCTGAACGAAAAAGTGAACGAAATTTTGAGTTTTTGTGAAGATACTTCTCAAAATGTGTAAGTATTTGGTATAGGGATAATGTACATTTGCGATTTATAAGCCACAGTCTAAAACTTTATTATTTATGCAACGTGTAATTATTTACGTTTATTTAACGGTATTTTTTTTTCTTCTTTATCTACGTTACGTAACGTATTACGTTAAATTAACGTAAATAATTACACGCTGTATAAATAATCAAGTTTTACAAGTGTATTTCGACAGTATTACGTCAAAAACACGTTGATAAAACGTTTATATGCTTATCAGGCTGTAGTGCACTGATGCAAAAAAATGAGATGGTATTTTATGAATTTTATTTTAGCAACTCTGTGAGTGTAACGAAAACCTTAGAAAAAGTCAAATACAGTCATAACCGACTCTGCAAAATTGCAGCAAACGTAAATGACGCATACGCTTTTCAGTTATTGCTTTCGATAACGCAGACGTTTATAGTAACGGTACTGATAATGTTCAACTTCTTAAAATACATGGTCGTAGATGCTGACAGTTTAGGCATGACAGATTTTACGTTCATGTATTACATCTCTTATTTTGTTCTTAACGTTGGTCAACTCTTCACTTTGGTGTTTTCTTGTTCGAACACAGTAACGGAGGTAAAAGGAAAAATCAGTGTAGGTTTAATCTATTTCTTTTATTTGTAGGCCCAAAGAAGTAAAATTTTGATTTATCGAGCCACTACGGAAATTGAGCAAACGATTAAAAATTATCCTGACCAGCTTGATCTGAGCATAAAAGTTAGTTTTTGACATCTCATTTATTCCCATCCTGAGCGTCCTTTCTCCTGCGAATCTTGTGGGAACGCTATCTCCTGTCTTTTTAAAAATTCAAAATTTGTTTGTTTCAGACAATTAAATTTTCTCTTCAGTACATCGATAAAAGCTTGGAATTTACTGCTTGCAACCTGTTTGCGATTGACAAGGATCTTCTGTTTTCGGTATTAACTTTTTCTTTCATTTTTAATTTTAATTGTCTTTTTGTAGATTGCAGGTGCCATTACTACTTATTGTGTCATAGTTCTACAGTTTGAGTTGACATAAAGAATTTCAATTTCACGATGTGAAAGGTTCTCGCAATATAATTTAATTTATGAAAACCTTGCAACTTGATAACGTATTTTTAATTTACACAAAGGTTGTATAAAAAGGATTTAAATAAAAAAACGGTTTTAAGTTCCGTAGTTTTTAATAAACACATAGAGGTGTTTCCTTTGGTCATATTCTTCGTTTAAAAAATCAAATAAATAAAGTGACAGATCCGTCTTTCACAATGTATATTCTAAGCTTATCATGAAGGAACAGGTAAGGCTGGGTTTCCAGTATAGAACACTTAAACCTAAGCCTTATTGTGTGAACGATTGCTGTGTTACCGATAAGGGATTCACCATCCTCAGATACGCATTGAAACGAGTTTCGACTTTCTGAACGATCTTTTGGTTAGATGAAAAAAGAGAAACTGCTACAACCAAAACTAACCAAGAGTGGGCTTTTCTTTCAAACTTGCAAGAAAATACAAAATAATAAATTATAATTTCACCTCCACCTTTATAAGATCACCTTCCTCCTCCCCTTTTTCTAAGGTAAGTGAAATTATGTAGATAGGCACTAACGTCATAAATGCTTTGGACGACAAATCTCATCCAGCCGCCACTTAAGGATTAGTAAAATCACCCCTCACCCCAAAACCTTCATGTAATTATTTGACTCTTCCTATCTAAATTAAAAAAATTTCCAACATCTTACATTAAATTAAAAAAATTATGACCAACTAAAAATTAAAAAAAATATTTTTAAACATTTGGAAAACACAAAATTTAGAATTTAGACATGTGGGTCGTGTCCTACCTCTTACCTAACAATAAAATTAAAGCAATAGCTTTATTTAAACTATTTAAATATGTGCTACTTTTACTGCATATTTTAGCAATTTCACTGATGCACATTTTGCTGTATAAAAACTTTTTACTTTCAGGTTTCACTTTTTTCAAATTTTTATTTATTTTTATTTATTTTAAAGTCGTAATAAATTACACCGGTGGAATATTATGTAAATGGCAAGTGGGAAAAAATTTATCTTTATAAATTTAATTCAATCAAAAATAAATATATTTACTATCCAACAAATAAACACAACTTTGCTGTAAGAATTTTAAAAATTATTAGAAATAATTGATTGCCCTTAATAGTAATTTGCATAAATCTTTTCAAGCAAAACGATTAAAGAATGCCTAATGTATAATGTTTGATAAAATAATTGTACACATACAAATAATGTAAATATCAATAGAAACTGTATCATTGACGTCAATAAGAGGGTGGGAGTATTAATTAAAATTCATTTTTTTAAATATTAAAACTAAGGATTGTAATGAAGAGGGAGTTACGTTGATATTATTATTACCTTTTTTAATGAACTTTAATCTTACACATTTTCTTCAGCACCCTGTAACAAATCGGCCTCGCCTCCAAACTTCTCGCGTTTAAACGTGCACGGTCAAACGCTTGCAGCATAAAAAGTAATACTTTAGCCCCTAGCCCCAATAATAAATTACCGAGATATAATTAACTGTTTTGCGAAAGCTTGTTGATGTCATATTGTAATAGCGTAAGACTTTAAATTTTCTAGCACAAATAATATGCAACAACTCTGAAAAATGAAACAGAAAAGCCATTCGGGAAAGCTTCCTTTAGAGTTATGCAGAATATCCCTCATAACAATTATTATTTTTATTATTATTATGTTCCCTGAACATATCGTAAATATTATGTCACATTTAATTCAATGCTTTATTCTTTTTTAAATACATATTTAATGTCGTGTCTATATTTGTAGTAGATATATTGTGTATCTAGAATAAAAAGTGTCGCTCACGCATGGAGAATATTGATAATCGAAATCAGCAACCAATTAAGAGCAACGAAAATGCTTGCTGCTCAATTTATAGCGTACATTATTTTTCCTAACATACGATAACTTTTAATGATTGAATAGTTGATTTATTTTATTATTGCTAGAAGCGGTCATTGGCCTAATTGTTAGCAAAATCAACTGCTAACGTAAGGCGGACGGTTCGAATCCGGGCAGAGACTCACTTTGTGTGGCCCTTCTCTGTACTTCGGAAGACACGTAAAACCGGTAGTCCTCTCACAAGGTACTAGCAATATCTTTGAAGCATGGGTAGCCCTCTTGAGGGAACAGGTAATCGACTTAAGTTGTATTTCCTTGCAAAAAGAAGCCCGAAATATATATAATCGGTTTATTAACTAAACAATGAATTTAATGACTTTCAATTTAAGTAAAATTTTAAACGAATTTTAAATGGAATTTATTCAAAACCAAAATATGGTTGCTCTAGAAAACCAAAGCGCTATAATAAACTCTACTCATAATCTGCAAACATTAAATATTTTACCTTTAAGCAGAGACGCACTGAAGGGTGTTCCACCACCCGCCGACCCCCATTTTTGCAGTTTATTTTTTATCAGAAATGAATTGAAGATATCAGCGTAACCGATCTAGAAAGAATCTCTAGAAAAGCTAATTAATTCTTACTTTAACAAGTCACACCCAAGTAACTAATATGCCAATTAGCCCAAAATATAAAGCAAAGTTTTAGAGACCGGGGGGTCTGGGGGGTGTGGAACACCCTTCAGTGCCTCACTACTGAAAGGCAGAACATTCAATGTTTACAGATTATGAGTAGGGTTTATTATAGCGCTTTGTTTTTTTTGAGAACGATGATTATATTATTTTGGGGAGAATTTATAATCCCCCCCCCCGATTCTTGGTCACTGCTTTATATTTTATTGTGCTAAAAACTTTCATTATTATCGCTTAATACTGATAATCATAAGTTTGCAAATTTATCTATCACAGTTTAAGTGTTCCTGGGGGGTGCTCCACACCCCAGACCCCCGGTCTCTAAAAGTTTGGTTTATAATTTGGGCTAATTGGGATATTAGTTACTTGAGTGTGACTTGTTAAAGTTAGGATTAATTAGTTTTTCTAGAAATTTTTCTAGATCGGTTATGCTGATATCTTCAATTTATTACTAATAAAAAATAAACTGCACAAACCGGGGGGTCTGGGGGGTGTGGAACACCCTCCAGTGCCTCACCGCTGAAAGGTAGAGCATTCAATGTTTACAGATTATGAGTAGGGTTTATTATAGCGCTTTGGTTTTTTTGAGAACGATGACATATTATACTGGGGGGAATTAATAATTAAATAAATAAGAAAAACTTGGCAGGAGCTGGATGCGACTACAGTACCCTTTGCATATGTTTTTATTTTTTTGCAATATTACGCAATTCCATTAACAACTTACCAAATTTATGTTAATTTTTATGCAGTTCATCAGTAACATATAATTATTCAAATTCAATTTTCTCGAAATTGGCAAAAAAGCTTGTGCTTGCACCTGTTGAAGTCCAATACAAGACCTACACGCACAATGAAAACGGATCAATTTAGTGAGGAAGTTGCCGCTTTCCCTTGTTAGACTAAAAAATTCGTTCGAAATACATAAGTTAAACAATTTTTAAATTCAAATTTAAAATTAACTTAAACTTAAAAATTATTGAATTAATTCTTCTTCTTTTTTTAGGATTATTTTATTGTCTCTAATAAACGTTTTCGTGATAAGTTATAAACTGTCTTGCCATCTTTTCTTGGAGCAATTCACTCTCTTTCTTTTTTTTTGACGGCTGTCTCTTGCTTTTTGTTGTTAAAATTTTAAATTTTCATTTTTATCATAAATTATATAAATATTAAATAAATTAAATTAAATATTAAATTAAATAAATAAGACGTTTAATAAACGTCTACCTAATCAACTACCTAAAGCAGTCGACACCACACTATTGGTTTTAGAGTTTAAGTTGGATCCGAGACTCCGCACCCTTTGCTCCGGACGCTCCGGGCCGTTTTGGCAAACGTTGTACTCACTAAAAATATCTCTCTAGACCAATCCTACTTGGCAAAGTGTGCTACTGGGAAGGAGGTAGATCTCCCTCGATGTCGGAGTTTCCTAACTCTAACCTAAGCTCGACCAGTGCACCTCTATTTTAAGTACGATCTCCCTTTTGCGTTTGTTTTTATTAAAGAAATAACATTTCCTAACTCTAACCTAAGTTCAGCCAGTGGATTTCTATTTTATCTAACATCATTTTACTTTCTTTGCATTCGCGTCGAACAGAAACTGTGTCAAAACGGGATTGTAGCTTTTGCAACTATTGGCTGATTCCCATTCAGTCAAAATTAATCCTACCAGGATAAATCGTCCACTGGATGAACCGTCCGGGGATGAATCGTCCGGATACCTTCATTTTAGTACCTTTAAGTGTACAGATGAATGATTGTATTTTCTACTTCTTGCTAAAAAGCTAGTGGGTGAAATTTTCCAAAGTTGTGAAGGAGTTATTATTATTCGTTGATTTTACCGCACTAGTGACTAAAACTGTTATATCACCATAGCAACAGCTAAGCAGATATGCCAAAATTCCCAATGTATTGATAAAAATAAATTGTATTATAAATTAGCCGGTGGGTTCGGGAGGTAAGTGGCCGGAAAGCTTCATGCTACTACTGTTATTACTACTGAAGTTAGCTCCTGAAGATTCTAAAGATTTCTAGGGAACAATGACATACACGGGGGTTTGCGCACCCACCAAACCCCTCCCCCTTACTATCTCTTATTATATGCCGCGTTAGAGATTGTTTTTATTAATCACTTGATACTGATGGCCATCAGTTTGAATATTTATAATTTACAATTCGAGTGTGCCTGAAGAAGACCTTGCCCCCCCCCCAAACTCTTGCTCGGTCTTCAAAACTATAAGTTCTAGTTCGGGCTTTTGGGTTTTATTATTTAAATTTGACTTGTTTCATTTAAATGCAGCTTTATAAACTCCAAAATTAAATCTCAAATTGGCTCTCATTGGTTTACTGGCTAGCGATTCCCCTTAAGGGAATCCCCCCAAGTGCTGTTTGAAAATTGTTTCCTTCATTCGGGCGCATTTGTCCCATTTGAAACTACTACTCAAACCCTATAGATGTCAGGGGAGTTATTGTTGATGCAATTCATCTTTATAATTTATGTTGTTATTGGCCAAATATTAAAGATGTTATTCCGTATTTTCATTTCGAGAGTACTTTTTTACACATTACACGAGAAATTTTTTACACATAAAGGGTGATACAAATCGAAGTGCAAAAGAGTATCTAATTTAATTTAAAAAAAAACATTGTTTTATAAAATTCAGTTTTATTTGCACCCAAATGATCTCCACGTACTCTTCTACCGATATCGATCCTTTCAACACATAGTGGAAGCTTTATCTCTTTAAAAGCGTTTTCAATATTTGTTTTCGAGCCTTTAATTGATTGTGGTTCATTAGCATAGACTTTAAATTTAACATTGGTTCAAAGAAAAAAATTAATGATGTTAAATCACAATATCTTGGCGGGCAGTTAACATCACCACAACAAAATATTAAACGGTCTTCAAATTTGTCATTTAATACAGTCATTGTTTCATTAGATGTGGCACCATTCTGTTGAAACTAATTGTCATTCAATCTTAAATCGTTCAATTTCTGTCAAAAAAATGTTTCAATCATTGTCCAATAGCGATTTTCATTGATGGTAACGGTTTGATCATACTAATCTTCGAATAATCGTCAATGACACCACCCTCCCAAAATCCACACCAAACAGTTACTTTTTCGGATAGAACGGTCTTTCAAGAATTCTTTTGGATTGTCATTGCTTCAAATGCAACAATTTTACTTAATAACAAAGGCGTCAAGATCAAAATGCGCTCTCATCACTAAAGATAACTTTTTGAAAACAAAATCTAGAGACTTTAATTTTTACATATTATGTATAAACTTGATATGCATGCAAATGTAGATCCTTTGTCAAAACTAATTATAAACTTCCAGAAGAAATGTTCAATAGCTGAGAACGATGGCAAATTGATGTTGATGGATCATTCGTCAGGGACGTATTGCTGGTTTTTATTCTCAAAAAATCTATTTTCCACAATTAAATTCATCAAATTGTTAAAAGTTGGCACATGATTTCAAAGAAATACAGAGCAAATTTTGGGCATTTGTAATATTCACATCACTTTTTTTCATAATAACTTTTGGGTCGAGGTCTTCGAAAGTACACTTTTTTCTATAAAAATGGCTTTACCAAACGAAACAGCATAAAAATGCAAATCATTTAAGGTGAGGATGAATTTAGTCAGACTTCTAACAAGGCCACAAGACGGGGATTCACCTTAAAAGTGAATTTTTTCCGAAATTTGATGAGCAACAACAAAATTTTATCTTTTTATTTGTTAATTACATATTTATAATTTATAATTAGTTGTAAAACCTAGATTCTGGTATCTTTACTGTCGCCACAACCTATTTTAATTCCGATGGGCGGGTTACAGTTCAAAAGAACCAATGAGTAAATTGCATTGTAAATAAATTTTTAAAGCCGTTTTTTTTCGAAATGTGAACCGTCCGCAAATTTTATTTTTTTATACGCTAATTAGACCCTCGTCTTTCATAATCCACTTTAAAAATGGTTAAAATCGGATGATGGGTTTCATACCCGTCCCCTAACTTATCACAAATTCGTTCTATTACCATGCATCTTCATGATTAAAATTTCTCATATTATGTCTACATTGGATTCTGGTAAATGTCATTATTTTAAATTTGACACATCTCAAATGGCGCGAAATATAAAATTGCATCGCGATTTGGATCCCCCTACCAATATGACTTCGTCATTCTAATGCGAATTTTCTCATCTAACCATGTACGATTTTCCGTCCTCTGTTGATTTTATCTAAATTTATCACTTTTCTTATTTTCAAGTTACGAATAATTTAAACGGGTGTATACTTGCCTCACCTACCCTACATGGAAAGCCGCCATCAGTGTTATCAGCATATCGAATTTTCAAATCACCGATATCCGAGAAGAATTTATGAAAGGAGTGGAAATCAGTCCCAATTATAAATAGACTTGATTTAGCTCGTTTGAGGATTGGTCTGTGAATAAATTAATAATTCTGAATTGTTAGGTACACCCTACACATACCTAGTACCTAATGATTAGTATTAATTTTCTGCTGATCAATTTTTAAACTTGACCTGATGACGTAGGTAGTGTCATTGCGTTTTTTTTCATGTTATCGCACCTTACTAATTATGGGTAATTTAAGTTACCTTTACTTTCATTTTTATTGCATATTATGTAAATCGAAAAATCAGGTTACTAAATCAGATTACCGAATTTACCGAATCCATTCAGTCGAATACTAAAAGTTGCATTAATAAAACCATAAAATGAAAAGCCTATAATTAAGTATTTTTTATTTACAAGACACAAAATTGACGTTTTAATTACATAAGTTGCAAATTACTTACGATAATTTTTTCGTGTGGTCAAGAGATCCAAAAAATGAATTTATTTTGCTTGACCCATTTCCTTAAAAAATTTTAAAATTTACACAACTGACCACTAATAAATTAAAAATTATTGCAATAACTAATTACTTATGGTATTGTTTAACAGCCAACTTTCTTAATAAATTAAATATAAATTATTGCACAAGAAAAAATTTTGAAGAGAAGAATTGGGTGCACGGGGTATTTTCACTCGAAGTAATTAAAATTGTAAGGATTGTAAAAATCTTCGTTGCTTAAAATTTTCGAGCTTTCGTCTTCCAAATCTTTCAAAAATGTATTGTGAGCCTCAAGCTGCTTTTTAGAAAACGCAGGCTGAGTATGTCTAGAAGCCGGAGTAAACAATTTACTTCCCAAACTGCTCTTCACATTGTAAAATCCTGGAAGGGTTTCGTAAAATCCATAACCTAAAAGCTCAAAATTAAAATAAAAAGTAACACGAATAATTTTACCTGATAGTGATGAATCCAATAATTGTGGATGATAAAATTGTTGATCGATGTAGCTCACTCCTCCTAAGGGATGTATCGTCGTGTGCGAGTAAACTGCTCCCGCGAAGGCAAATAACAACTGAAACGAAAGCTATGTATAATTAAATTTTTAATTATAAAAATTGGACTCACCAAAACACGCATGTTTGACGAATCGGTGTTAACAAATTAAATGATCAAGAAAGTAGAAGCAGTTCCTCCACTACTCAACAATCTCATTTTGAACCGGATTATCATTTTCAATCGGAATCTCATTGTTTATTATAACGTTTCTACATAATTAAAAATTTTCAAGGTTGTAGCAGTAAAATTAATTTTTAAAATCAAGGTTATGGTACAATTTAGATCGGTTTTATCGAAGTTTTGCAATAGGGGATCCGTGCAAAAAGAGCGTGGCAAAATCAAGGCGACTTCGTGAACTTAGACGTTGGTTGATTAAAATATTTCGAAATGCCAAATTTCTTATTACTTATCAATTAATTGATTAATAGTTTCGTAGTCTAGAGATTGAATTGATTAATTTTAGTTTACAGTTAGGATAAACCAAGCCTCCACACATACTACGTAATAGGATTGTGATCAAAATATAATTCCTACCTAATATGTATAGGTATCGTTTCATTTAACCCGACCGCAACATTACTTAACGGTTAATTGAATAATATTTTGAGTGAGTGTAATTTATTGACTGCCATTTAATTTTTTATGGGATTGCAAAATTTTAATTGAAAGCATTTTGCGATTTGAAAGGTTCTACCCTTTTCTTCTTTCACTGGCACCAAATTTTTGGTGATGGACAATTTACTCCAAGTTGTTTAACGTTTGCTAATAAATAAACGCAAACAACTGCTTAACTTGGAAACAATTGCTTCATACCTTCCAAAGCACGCTTATTTGTATTGCAAATTTTGCACTGCAGCTGTATGTATAAGAACAGTGAGTAGAATATCAGGTTTATCCCCCCGACGTTAACTGGCACCGAAAGTTAAAATACTGTCAAAAATTGTACAACAAACTGTTTTAATTGTCGATAATGGCAGTCATTAATAATACAAGGGACCGACGGCTTTACGTGCCTCAGTTTTTCACGCTAATTATTACCAGGCCAAAACCACAAGAAAAGTTAATCAAGTGTGCATGCTTATGAGAACACTTAAAAGAAGCGTCAGTTGATCTTATTTTATTAATGAAGCAATTTAAATATTAAAATTATCTCCAAGTATCTTTCAAATTGATTTGTTATTTTTTTAATCTGTTAAGCTCGCTACCAAACAGTACACCAATTTTCCTTTATATTATTGCCACAATCACAACATGATTTTTAATTAATTTCACTTTTTCTTTTGACATCAACAGCCAACTCCCAAACTATACTATCTAAAGCCAGCTAAAAAAAAATTTTAATTTTTAACAGGATTGGTTATCGAACCCTCCTACGACTGCGGTATAGCAATCTAGCACTGTAAAAGTCTAAGAACAGTGCTAATGTAAGACGCCATTGGTTAAAATATTTTCTTACCTGCAACCATTATGCGACGGTTGCTCTAGCAAAGAAATTTTGCAGATAATAATACTTTTATCTCAAACCCTTTGATTATTTAGTATCAGATAAGCAAACCTTATGGAACTTTTGGAAATACCCGGTGAAGTACCGCGCTGGTTACTATTAAATTTATAAAATTCAAACCAATAAATATTATAATAATTACACACAAAACCTTTGCTCTCTGATTTTTCTCACCCATTCGGTTTGATTGCTTTCTTTTCCCAACCTGAAAAAGTATAACGGTCGAATATTACATTAAATGTAAATTTATGGCTATAAATGTCGCTAACTGAAATAATAATGCTAACTCAATATAATTAGCACAAATTTCCACCATTTAAAACACAGAATTAAGATCAGTATTGCCTCCCCCCTCCCCTTACATTCTGTTAAAATTAATTCTCGAAATTTAAAAAGGCATTAACTTTAAAATTTTATTTTGAAATATTTTTTATTTTAAAATATGTTGCTTTGAAATTTGGAAATGCACCTGCTATTTTTTAAAATGATTTTTAAAATTGCAAGGTAAGTTCTAGTCAATTCAAAAAAATAGGGGGCATTATATACCTTAACTCTTAACTATCACCTAAAACTGATAGTATCTACATATTTTTTTTTCATTTTTCTTGGCCGACTTAAAAATAAATTTTGCCTGCCTTGATCTATCGAAATTTAAGGTTCTACTTTCATGTCTGATTTGAATGACACCTGTTCTTTCTGAATTTTTCATAATGTTTGTTTATCTGATGTTACTATATTTTTAAGAAATTTTTAACTAATATTATTTTAACGAAAATTTCGTGTTTGTTTTGTTGCCAAACTGAATTAAATTGAAAATGATTAAATCCTTAAGGGTAGGATTCCTATATTTTTTTAAATTGAAATTAAAAGAGCAACTTCAAAATATTACCTTTAAATTTCTTAAATGACTACGAAAACAAAAACAATCATTTTAAAAAAACTCTTGAGATATCACTATGAAATTTCGAGGTAATATTTTTGAAGTTATTTTGAAAAGCAATCTAAGGGGCTATGAGAACTTTCACACAAAAATATAGTTCGCTCTTGCTTGAAGATGTGGATGAGGTTTTGTTACTATCTGACCATCTTTCTTGGGTCACTGGATTGGAATGTGCGGAATTGATTCCCGTTTCACGTGCCTTTGTTTTTCCTAAATTTAAAGAGTGTCATGTGTCACATTTTTCAAAATTCTGATAATTAAAAAACCGCGAGAAATCGGACCTTTAGTGTCTTAATTCGTTTTAAGTGAAATGTCTTCGTAAAAATACCTTCTTCGAAGCAAAAATGGAGAGATGCTTAAAATGGGCTACCAAAAGCGGCCAAAATACCACTATATTTTTGATCGGATTTGCAGGATTTATTGCAGGAGCAGACTTATTCCTTCGTGACATTTTTATACCCTATTTGAATAGAAAAGCAAAGAAGAGAATGTATGGTGAATATTCATACGAATTTGGAAGAAGAAAAAATTGTAACATCCGATAAAATTTTCTGCATTTATATATTTATTTTATAAAAATATTTATTGATATGTATAATCACTTTCAACTGCATTTATTAATAATGCATTTTGTAAAATAGTCTTGTTGAAGCTTTTAAAAATAATACATAAATATTAACTCACTGATTTATTTATTTTTTCTACAAAATAATTATACATAACTACAACAGTTCGCCGGCTATTAAAATCAATAGTTGTTGATAAAATAACTACCATATAATATAAAAACGCTAGCTTAGCAAGGTTACTCTACAATCGATATAATTATTAATTAATTCAAAATGGATTTTATAAACTATTCCATGTGTTTTGTGTTTATATAATAAAATATCGTCAATATACATAAAAGTTCCAAAAACGGAACGTGAAACCGTTAGAGAACCTACAAACGGAAGAAATCTTTGTATTTTTGTTAATTAAGGAAATTGTGTTATTGGTGAAATATCAACAATCATTCATCATATTACAGGGTGGAGCGCGTAATATATTTGTATTTAATTCTTGTTATGGTTTGGAAAAATATTTCAAATCACAAATCGTTCAGGATGAACGAGAGATGATTCATTCGATCAAAGTGGCCTAATTTTTATGGTTAGCCTTATCTCCACGACACCTTAAATATATAGAAATCCATCTAACTCTGACCTTATAGGGCGAAAAAAGAGAAACGGACCTGGAGCACGTTACACTTCACCAACTGTGTCACACAAAATGTTACGCTAAAAGTAAACATCAGCCATGATTAAGAATTCGTTTTCTTCGGGGATAGCCAATAGCCTTCAAAAGAAAAAAACCAAACTGCTCCAACAAAGAAAAAGTTTAAGTTTTTTGAAAATTCTCGAAAGCTGCAATCAAACTCCGAGAGCACAGATCAGATCTATCATCAATATTTCAACCATCGAACCCACCTTTCTGATCAAAGTAGCGCTAGTCGCCAAATTTCTCAAAATCTAAAACTTTCTTTAAAAATTGCTTTCTCCAATTCGAAAGTCGACGGATGTGATTGCCATCTGCAACCCGGATCAACACAATCTTCACAGAATTACAGATCCAATAGCCTGCTATCTAAGGTATGTAAAATGATGCGGTGAAGAAAATCATCCTTTCTGCTCAAGACACAGTACAACTTATGAAGTACCGAGGGTCATCGAACAGATCACCATGGGCTTCAACAAAAAAGGAGTTACACGAATCGTACTTCTAGAGGATCAAAGGCTTGCAAAAAAGTTTGGCATGAAAGCCAAAATGATTCAGGCTAATATTCTTAAGTACCATGTCTTTTTAGAACGTTGGTGACCATCATGGCTATTTCTATCTTGTCAACTGCCAGTATAAACAGTGTGATAATCTCGCAGATTCTTCATCCAGGTTGTCTTCCTTTATCTCGGAGCTCGTCTACCCGCTATCTTATTCTCTTCTTCTTCTTCTCAGCCTTCTTCCGTTTACTGATGGACAAAGGCCTCTTTCATATTTTTCTCTCTGTCCCATGCCATCTGCTGCCAAAGTTTACCCGCCGCTTAATGTCATCAGACCATCTTTTCTGGGGCTTTCGATGCTCTTTTTGTTGTTCTCGACCTCCACTGCACTATTCTATATGCCCACTTCTTGAAACCCTCTCGTGCCACATGTCCCGCCCAGCTCCACTTTACCTCCGCCGCTCTTCTGAGTACGTCTGTTATTTTTGTTTGGTTCCGCAGTTCTTCATTTCTCACCCTATCTCGGCGGCTCACTCCCATCATACATCTCTCCATTGCTCTTTGCGTTATTTGCAATACCTTAGCACTCTTAACCGTTAATGCCATAGTTTCCACTCCATAACTCATGACTGGTAAGATGCATGAATCAAACACCTTTGTCGTTTTCTTTTAGGATCCATCTCAGTTTTTCGAATATGCTACCCATCTCAGTCTGTTTCTTCTTATAATTTCGGCAGTTTGATTTTGTTTTCCCAGCCTTATTAGGTGTCCCATGTAAACATATTCGTCTACCGTTTCTAATTCTTCCTGGCCCAGTTTAAAGTTTTTGTTCCTATTGGACATAACCTTAGTTTTATTAATGTTCATCTCCAGTCCCATTCTTTTGGTTGCCGTATCGAGCTCATTTAGCATTTGCTCTAGCTCTTCGTCACTTGTGGATATAATAACTATGTCATCTGCAAATTGGAGGAGTGTTCCGTTGATATTCACCCCCTTCTCGTCTCACTCAAATCTTTTAAAAGCGTTCTCCAGAGCCAGTGTAAATTGTTTTGGAGAAAAAGTATCTCCCTGTCGTACCCCTCGATTTACAGGAATCTTCTTTGTCGTCATTTGTCATTAATCTTGACATGTATTGTGACTTTTTCATAGATATTTCTTATCAGAGCAGTATATCTTAAGTCTATTCGAGCGTCATCCAATGCTTGGAATACTGTCCACAGCTCAGCCCAATCCCTTTCTAATTCCGGCCTGCTCAATTGGCTGGTAAAAAATCCAATTTATTTCTTAATTGGGCAGTTACTACCTTAGTTAAGAGCTTATATAGGTGTGATCCCGGTATCTTACCTTGCATTATATTTTGTACCAGCCGATACCTTTTGTCTCTCATCACATGCCCAAAATACTCTAGCTTCCTTGATTGTGACCAGGATCTCGGTGTTATTTAGTTACGTGTAGTATCTCGGAATTTCAAACTTTCTTTGTTCATAGAACCTTTACCATTCGCCTCTAAGACCTCATTAAAAGCTTTTAGACGTTTCATTTTCCTGCTATTATTGAACCAGGCCTCCGCACCGTAGCACCTCAGAAGACGAATTCTCAGGGGCAACTTCAAATCTCTACAGCACATGATTCCAATCATCTTCCCAATAATAGCACGAGCCTGCTGTATCCGTGATCTTCGTGATTCAGATTGGCTGTCAGCCCCATGCGTTATAATGCTGCCAAGATTTCTCATTTGATCCACCTGGTGCAGGACTCTTTGTCTTATACGTCGTAACCAGGATGTTGATCACGATATTAAGTTTTTTGTTTATCATCAGCACTTTTGTCTTTTTGATATTCAAGCCAAGACTAGCTGCGTCACATTTTGACACAACTTTGGCCAGGATGACTTGCAGATCTTCTTGACTGGTCGCCAAGAGCAATGTGTCATCTGCTTATCGTAAATTGTTAATTTACTCACCATTTATCATTGACAACAACTCCCGCTGATTTCTCCATAAGTGCCTCCCTCAAAATTTTTTCGGAATAAACATAAAAAAAGCAGAGGAGACAAGATGCAACCCTGTCTCACACCTCGCAAGTTCAACTATCGCTTTTTCTCTCTAACCCCAAAGTTTAGATCAAACACAAGTAAGGGAGATTTTAGCCGGAGTCTTCCAAGGTTTTATTATATTCTCTGATTTTTCCCCACGAACCCACCTTTTCCTATATTTTCATCTTTTTCTCAGATAATCCATCTCGGGGTTAATTTGAGTAAAACCTGATACATTTTTATTCCGCAATTATATTATATGTTTAATGTGGCATAAAATTTAACATTGAAATTGGCCAAAAAATAATCCAAAAATTGGACAAAAAATCTATATTTATTGTATTTGGTTAAAGATTGTTTTGTTGAACCGGCACCAGTTTCAACATAATTAACGCCAATAATTAATTATGTATTTACAAAGCAATAAATTATATTAACGACACTGTTGATTTTCCATATTATTTATAGGCAAAACCATTAACATTTTTACTTATTTAAACAATTTAATAACTTGGGAACTCAGACAAAAGGGCACAGAAAAAAATTATACCTTAAAGTAATTCTTAATTTAGTTTATTATTACAATTGGTTATAAGTAATAAATTATAGTATAATTTATTGTTTTATTTTTGATTACGTAATTAACAAGGGGACATCTGCTGTTTTTACAGTGCCGTAACAAGCTTTTCGTGTGCCCCGTGCAAGATTTTATTTTTGGGGACCTGAACTTGATTTTGACCATTTTTAAAGTGGATTACGAAAGATGAGGGTCTAATTAGTGTATAAAAAATTTGTGGTCGGTTTATATATTTTGAAAAAAACGGCTTAAAAAATTAATTTAGAATGCAATTTTCTCATTGGCTCTTTTGAACTGTAACCCCGCCCACCAAAATTAAAATAGTTTGTGGTGACAGTTAAAATACCAAAATCTAGATTTTAAAGCGAATTATGAAAGATCAGGGTCTAATTAACAAATAAAAAAGTAAAATTTGTGGTCAGGATCCAAATTTTGAAAAAGGTATACTTTTAGGATAAATTCGAGTCTTGCTGTAGTTGCGTTTGTCAAAAAAAATGGCTTGTAGCGGCCGGAGCGTAGCGGAGTGGACCCGCAATTTGCTTCTGAAAGAAATAAAAGTCGCCGTTCTGCATTTTTTTAAAAAGGTTTTCTATTGACCACTAGTTAGAAAATTTTTTTTAGAATTTGAGTGTGGTTGGGTGTAGACCTTCTTAAGAGTATTAAAAGCTATGTTTTCTAGTTTAAACTTTCAGAATTTTGCTACTTGTTAAATTTAACATATCAAATCATTTTGATTTTTATATTTAAGCATTTTTTTATTTTCAATTCTATAAAAAATTTGCAATTTTAGATTTCAGCAGGTGTACAATTATTGTATACTATTGTACTTCTAGCACACATATAAATCCGCCAAAACCGCTAAACCATCGAAAAATTCATCATAACTTAGGTCAAAACTATTTTTACGACCCAAAAGATTTTTCTCAAACATCCAAGGCCGAAAATCATCAACGAACCCATCATCAGCTAACCTGGACACATCCATATTCTAAAAACAAACCTCCAAACAACTAAAGAGACTCCCCCCATGCTCCTGCGAGATACACCGCCCTTTCGACACAAAGACCAACTTTAAAATGAAATATTTTTGTGGTTGATTCCTCTTCTCATTTTCAAAAGTATTTTTGATTATGATTATAAATACCAGTCGATACGCTCTTGAGTTGACTTTTATTCGTTAGTGAGGTTAGGTTAGTTTATAATCTTCTTTTCATATATTTTTTATATTTTGTTATTCATAACTTCTTTGGGAAATTTTTGATTTGTCGTCTTAAAATTACTTAATTTTTGGTTTTCACGTCGGAATGTCCCTGCGTTGAAACGTCCTCGCGTCGAAAGATCCTGGCGTCGAATCGTCTCGACGTCAAAACGTCCCTGCGTCGAAGTGGCGGCGCTGAAATGTCCTAGATCGTTCGAGATATATCTACCTCGGGCATATTAAAAATAGTAAAATAATATCCATTTTAAAAAATTGTATATTTTGGTATTGGGAATGACAAGGAAGTGGTGCAAAAATAAGAAAAGAAACACACTTTTGGGTTTGCCTATTATGGTCGCGGATAAAATTGTTCTCGTAATAATGTTTTCGACCAGGTAAATCTCAAATCTGTTCCACTGTGCGGAAGAGATATTTTAGCGGTGGGCAGTGTAGCTAGTGAAACAAAGATTCATTTTTTAATCCCACCTCGGCTCACTCATAGCGCCGTCACTGTAATTCAAATTAATCTTTAAAATCTTTAATTTTATTTAACGTGGACTTTCAAGCTGACTTGGAATGGGCATTATTGCAAACATTATTATTAATATTCGAGTAAAATAAGGATATTTGTGCTTTTTTTTTCCAAATTACGCTCCCGACATCTACACTTATGTCATACAATTAAAATTCGTCATCGAATGATACAGTTTTCTTTATGCGCCGCACAGTCGACTGTAGTTAACCGATCGAGCATGCCACGGAAGTGTTCCGTCATCCTTTCTTACTAATATTAGACAAGGGAAGAATTGGTTTAGAAAATTGTAATTTATAGATACTGTTGATGTTAGCATCTATAAAAACTAAATTCGTTGCATCTTAGTTAGCATTTTTAATTTTCGAAATAAGTGTTTGGTGATCTTGACGGGGATTTCATCGTTCGTTTGATTTACGTTGTGGTTTGTAGTTTCGAGGGAGGCCATCTTTGCAATCACCTATCAAAGGTCCTTGGCTCGCGGTATCGTTGTCTGGTGAAAAACCAGTATCTATTGTATACAGTTAATCAAATGGCTTTAAAACGAATTAATAAGGTGAGTTTAATTATTTTTTTTACTATTTTAATTTGATAGACGCCACATTTTACTAAATTCGACCGCTTTTTATTATTATAAGCTAAACGCCCTTAACGATTTGTGTGCTACACACATTTCGTTAGAACGTTCCAAATATTTGTTGTTCGCTCATTTTCACGTGCTTCCATTACAATTTAGATGAATTTCCTATGAATCCTCGGTAAATCCTACATTTTAATCACGTTTTTTGGCATTTTTTCACAGCTGTTTCCTCGTTTTACTATTTTTATTTATAAAGTAAAAAAATTCGTGGAAATTACACTGCCGGATATATAATTAGTTTCTCATGCATCCGCCTTGATTAAAAATGTCCCATTGTTTACCGCAAAATGGCAAATTCATTTATTACAGTTATTTTTTGTTCACTCAATACTCATCAAACTAACCTAACCATATTAGGTTCTTAACGCCTAACTTCAAGTTGCTATGTCTTTTCAATTAGGTTTTGTTCCAGGAATTACAGGACCTCGGCAGAGACCCTCCAGCACAATGTTCGGCAGGACCAGTCGGAGACGATTGTAAGTAAAATACTTTTTTTTCAATCTTTCTGTGTTATAATTTTTTTTTAATAATTTTAGTATTTCACTGGCAAGCCACAATTATGGGACCAGTAAGTATATTTTTTTCTTTTCGTGTTCAAGAGACTGCATACTTATTTTTTTTTTGTTTTTTCCAGCCGGACAGTCCATACCAAGGAGGAGTTTTTTTCTTGACAATTCACTTTCCTACAGATTATCCATTTAAACCACCGAAAGTGGCATTTACAACAAGAATTTATCATCCAAACATAAACAGTAATGGTAGCATTTGTCTCGATATTTTACGTTCACAGTGGTCACCAGCACTTACTATTTCAAAGGGTAAGTCAAATTCGATGAGTAACGTTAATTTGTTGGAATTTAGAATTATTCATTTCTTATCAGAATTATTTAATCACCTGAGAATGTGTAAACTGCATTTGTATGAGTGGTTACCTAGCATAATTTGACTTTGACTATGTGCAAGGGGTAAATTCTTGTTTTAACATTTTAACCTTAAAAGATAATTTTAATGTCATCTGATTTGTGAGTCATTTACCAGATTGTTCAATGTGAATTGTGGGGACAAGGTGAATGACCCTCGAAAGTGCTCAAGAGTTTTTAATGTTTGGTTACAATTTTTTAATGGTAATTTGGACATTAAAAAATTGACAGTTTTGATCAGTAATTAATGTCGGATACGATTTTATACTTTTTCTGTTTACTCCAAATGACGGCAAATCTTGCTTTGTCTGTATTTGTAATTTTTGAGTAATAAGTTTACGTTAACTTCATCCATCATCAACCACCCAATGATTTTTTGCTTGGTATTAGTTTCAGTAGTTTCTCTCAATTAATTGCAAATCAATTGACAGTTTTGCCAACTTGGTATCATTAAAATTGAGAAAAAACTTCTTTACTTTAATTGCTTACATTTCTTACTATTCAATAAGATTGCTTGTTAAATTCTTGGTTTTTTTATAATTTTTTTGTGTTTAAATTTGTATTTTCATACCCCGCTCTCTTTTTTCTAAAACTTGAACTGCTCTTTCATTTTGTATCGATTTGTATTGTCTAAGCCTCTATAATGAGGTTCGAAGGCAAAGCTGACCTGACAATTTTAATTTTACTCCAATTGTTGTTTCATCCAAGCAATGCAACATTCTTTAGCATCAAGTGATTTCATTCCTTTTCATGCTCTGGTTATCTAATAATCTTAAAATAATTGCATTGATCTTAAAATTTCTAAATTTTTGTAGAAGATCTAAAAATGCAGTGGTATTTTTCTCGCTATGGATCAAATGTTATATTTGTTTGTTTGTTATTAGAAATCATGTAACAGGAAGAATAAGGTTTCAGCAGTTTCTCCCAATTAGGGATAGGGTTTCTTGTTTATATTAAGTTTTTAATTCAATAACAATACAGTAGAACCTCGATTATCCGGGCCGACAGGGATCGTGCCCTGCACTGCACGGATAATTGAAAAACACGGATAATAATAATTGACGTTTCTTTGTTAAATTATTACAAAAAAAATACAATACACAGCTTTGTATGTAATCCAAGTGCAGCTTTGAAGTAAGCATAAATTCTATACATTTGATTTAACACAGTATACTACTAAAGTTGCGAATGTCCATGTATAAACCGCTGGCGCCGCACGGATAAGCCGCCGCACGCATAATAATCTGACGGTAATCGATGTATAATGCGCCCACGGATAATCGGGGTTCTACTGTATTTTGCTTTTTAGAAAAATAGTTTTTGCACTTCCCAGTATGTAACCCATTGTTTCATCTACTTGGATTGGAACTCTTGATTGCACAACTGAGCCAATGTCTTAACTTCTGAGATCTTTCGCTTGTTACTGTGGCTTTGATTTGTTACTGATTTACCTTGCAGCGAAAAAATTAGACAAAAGTCTTTTTAAATTAACTTGAAAAAATTGTTAGCTACTGTATTATTAACATTATTTAAAAATGAATGACCCACACCCTTAACTGCAAACCAATTTGACTTGACATAATAGAATATGATAAAAAGTTCTTTGCTGACGTTCACCACCTTCATTCAATAAAATGACTTGTTAAAACTACTTGTGTGTGCCGTCGTCCCCTCTTTTAAGATCAATAAGATGCAATTTTATGATTATCTCAGTTTGTATTGTCCAAGCTTTTATAATTTGCAAACATAACTACTTTTTTATTTTAGTCAATTGATTTCTGTTCAATGATTTATTCTGGCCCACTACCTACCGGTTTAAAAATGCACACATCCTTTTTATGATTATAAATGGCAATATGCCAATTGAAATTTTGAATTCTTAAACCTAAGACTAGAAAAATTTTTTTGGTTAGGCTTTATAAAAGGAATTGAATTAATTACAATGCGTAACGTCATTTTTCTTCTTTTTATACTTTTATTTATAATTTTCCTGCACTTCCTAGTTAATTTCTTACAAAATTTTTGAGTTTCTTGCTAATATTTGCATATAACATTTGAATTCACAGTTAGTTATTTAATTGTTAGTTTAGTTCAGGGGCATGTTGCACAATGATTATTAAACTATTAATTTCCAAATTATGAATCACAAGTAATTTGATTTAGTCGCAAAATAATTAGTCTTATCAACCAACTGCATGGTGTTTTGGTATTTATTTTTCAAGCATAGTAAAAGATAATTATCCAATCTTGTGTATTAGAAAGTTTCCCATGCGTCGGCAATACCTGGAAAAGTCAGAAAATGAAGAATTGTACAAATTTGCTCATGAAAAGTCGCCGAAAACTCTTGAAACTTGAAATTATAAAATTTTCTTTTTGATTTATTTAAATAGATATATAATTTTTAATAAACTGATTTTCTGTATTATAATATTATTTAAATTTTTATATTTTATCAGGGAAAACTTGGTGAAGTCAGCGAAGTTCATTGGAAACCCTAATTAGTAATAATAAATGACTTTGTAATTTATAAACTTGCTTTTGTTGTGCAACAGGCCCCAGTTCTGTAAATTTACCTACATATTATTTTGTTGACGCATTCAAGAAGTGGACAAATTTAAATTTTTGGAATTATAATACAATCGTGGGAAAATTTTGAAGTAATCCAAATTTTTTGTTGAAGAGGTTTTATACTCTCACAAATGCATCACTTGCATTACCATAATATTTTTTATGCTCAATAAAATATATGTAATTTAAATTTTAATGAAAAATATATAAAATGATAATTTGATTGAAAGAAATTTACTATTTTCCCTTTTTATAATTTTTAAAATTTAGTTTTCAAATCTATATTTAATTCCTATTTTTGTATTTTTTATGAATTCTTTTACTGGTGTTTAACACAAAAACTTGCACAAAATAATTATTTATGTACCTAGGGCACAAAGTGATACGTTTTTGTTAGCCTGCATTTTTGAATGTCGTTGCATCATGAATTTGTGGTTCATAAAAAGACAGTTAATAAAGTTATGACACTGATTGTGAAATGGATATGGAAAATGGAAAGACAATTATCAAAACTATTTTTGTATTTTGATATACCCTGGGAGGTAGCATAATGGGCCCGGCTTGAGGTCTGAATGCATTCGAAGCGATTCGCCCTCCACAACAATCCAGATACTCTGGGGAGGAGAGATTCGTTCATTTTCTTGTCTTATTGGAGGGGGGGGGATTTTACATATTACTACTGATGTTTCAAATACTTGGGGAGAGGGACATCAGACTCAATAGCATCTCTCTAGTTACGCTTTCCATAACTGTCTTTCAAAATGGGCTTGTTTCGGAGGTTGGACGTGTCCTCTTTTCTACAGGGTATCATTAAATAATAAGATTCAAATTAAATAGGGGTACCAAAAACATGTTTCAACTTCATTAATACATAATTATATAAGGCTCATTCTGCCTACCAAGGCTAGCTGCGAAATCCACAAGAAAGGGGAAATTAAATTTCTTTTATCCCTCCTCCTGCGTTCTTCTCGTCTTTTGTTTGTAGTTTTAACTAAATCTTGGGTTACCCTTGCTCCTCAACCATTTTATTCTAGTTTGTTTTGTTTTCTATAACAATTAATTGGCTATTTTTAACTTGAACAAGAAATTTGAGAAATTTTAGCATTTTATTTGTCGACGTGCTTTTCCATTGCACCCTCTGAACGTGTAATCAACCTTTCCACATATTTAGAGAAAATTAGGTGTTTTCACTGCCCTTCTTAAGGTTGGGCCTTCGCTGTTTTACTGGAAAATACTCGTTTTGAAAATAACATTCAACTCCTTTTTTCACATATTTGAATGATCCCCTCATTTTATCTTCACATTTTACCAATTCTGTAGCTTTGAAGAAAATCTGTGTAATATCTGTTTAAACTTATTATGCAATCCAAAGGAGCGTAATTTGCATTGAATACCTGATTTACTGTTTTTAAGCTTTCTCAATATAAATTTTCTAATGAAAATAATGCATTGTGGATTAAAAGCGGAAATGAATTTTTTTGCGCTTAGAGGGGGTAAATTTGAACTTGAAGCATACATATTATGTACAATTTGTTCTAATAAATCTGAAATAAATTAATCCCCATTTTCTTGGTATTACACAGTTTTCAAAGTAATTTGAATTGTTTCTGTCAAAAACATGTAACGAGCGGCAAATGCCGATTTTCAATATTGGAAGTAGAAAAATGTCAAATATATAATATTCACTCTTTCCATAATAGCACTGAATAATTTTCAAGTATTAACTTTCTAAAGATTTTGGATTAATAAATAATTATCACCAAAATGCAGAGTAGGCTTCATAACTTTCTCCTAAAGTAGAAAATGAGCAGCAATGCGAGTTTTGATCATTCATGTTTTGTGGGCAAATAGAAAACGTCCTGTGTTTTGCAATTGTTAGAAAATATATTATGTATTGTACTGCATTGTTCTACTTGAGTAGCAATTGAAATGACAAGTAATTTCTAGAAGTTTCCATTTGCTTCTGCAATACATTTTATTAGTTTACTTTTTATTTTCGTATATATTATATAGATGGCTTAATAAAATTAGATTACCAAGATCGTGCGGTTTCAAGGCCGCACTTAAAGGAATAATAAATTTTGAATTAACTCTGCAAAATGTATGTTACTGATATATTATTGTTTTAGGCCTTTAAAATGCAATATACCTTTTTTTCTCAATTTTACCAAGTTACTGATGCACTTTGTGTTTCAATTATTTTATTTGTCTTTTGATTTGCAAAAATAATGTTAATCGTCCTGATATAAATAAGATAATATATGAATTGTTTATAATTTTCATATCTGGATAACTCTTATTTGCATTTAATTCATCATAGAAAAAAGACTACAAATTTTAAATCTTGAAACTTGAATTCTAGTATATTCTACCTTATCTATATGCGCACTTCCTAGCCACTCATTTTTCATTTAGGAATGTGTTAGTAAAACTAACAGTAACTAAGGATAGTGGATAATATAAACAAATCCCCTGTGTTGTACACTTGTAATGAGTTAAATCAAATTCTCACACCACATTATGCATTCAGTGGAATTTGTAAATATTTGCATCACAGAATGATTAGGTTCACATTTTCAGTCTCCCTCTATCTGTCTGTTATGCTAAATTTAATTACAATGTTGAAAAAATCCTAAAAATAGATACATTTAAGTTTTTAGGAGATTCTAGGAAAAATTCAAAAAATGCATGGATCTATAATATTTTAGAAATTATTTAATACTGAATGACTGGAGGTAATTCATAGCACTTATCGGGGACATCAGTATTTCCTATGTACCAAGCATAGAATCCTTCCCCGTCAAAAAATCAGCGATTGGTTTGAATTGAAACCAATTAACGAGCTTTAACTGCTTAACGGCATTACGTGATATCATGTAAAGCAATAAATACAAAATAATGCCATTATAATACTTCTAGATAAAATTATTTTATTTTAAGTTCTTTTGTAAATTTATTTTAATTATTTTAATAGCATAATTTGATGAGCCAATTAGTTGATATATACAATTTTTGTGGCATTTAATAACATTTGGTGCTTATAATGTCTGTTTACCTAGCATTTAAATTAATCAATACCACAATGCTATAAATATACACATGAAAATTGGATCAAATTTTAAATATTTAATTTTGTTAATTTGTCTGCACTGCTCTCTTGCAAGCTTTGCAGAAAATTATATTTACCACCACCAAAGAAAGGCAAAAAAATTGTTTTGTCTGAAAATCTAGTAAAAAAGTTCAAGGTTGTGAACTCGATACAGTAAAGGTTTTTGCTCTTTACAACACCAGTTTTTATAAATGAAAAAATTAAGAATAAATCCTGGTTGACCTTACGGTAGATGTGGTCATGTAATACAGGACATTAATTTGATATGTGCCAGTTAGTAATAATTTTTTTTTGTTACAGTTTTGCTGTCAATCTGTTCGCTTTTGTGTGATCCAAATCCAGATGATCCACTTGTCCCAGAAATAGCTAGGATATATAAAACAGATCGGGAAAAATACAACGAGCTTGCACGCGAGTGGACTCACAAATATGCTATGTGATGACCCGGCCCCCAGACCCATTACTCCACACTTAGAATGAAAACCAACTTTATTTAATAAAACAACACTGGAAGGGATGCCCCTAAATGGCGTTACTGTTTTATTTCCAACTGTGTATATTTACTTTGAAACAAAAAAGGTTCCCTTCCGTACCTTCTACCACAATATGCTTGGTGGTTTTTTAAATGTTTCAATTTATATTACAATGTAATTAGGAATTTCATTTTTTCGTATTTTATTTAATATATTGTGGTTGTAAGGAGATGAGTGTTGTATTCAATTTCTTTAATATTTTTTCCCACCTGCACCTGACATGTTTTCCGGAGTGTAGTCGGAGCGTAGATATTGCTTGCCTATATGCGATTCTAAGTGTGCGTAAGCGTCTCTTAGCTCCGTCCACCAGTGGGTCCCGGACTTTCATTACAGCATGTGTGTGCAGCACATGAACTAATGTAATTGTTAGTTAAATTAAATTTGTAGGATTTGTGGTTCAGCTAGGTGTAATATAATAATAAAGGATTTAATTCTGAAAAACTATTACAACTGTTTATCGTTCTTATATTTAATGTCATAATTCATAATTCAAAGTCTTTGTAACAATAACTTGGCAGATGCGTTTTAAAGAGTGGGGAAGTTTTAAAATTGCTCCAAGAGAGGTGACCACCTGTTCAACCTTTTTTTAATTATTAATTCGTTTTGGCAAAAGCTAAACATAACTGTAATTTTTTTATTATGCTAAACGCTCTTTATGTTTGTTCAGTGGTGGTTTTTTGAATTTGAATCCATTCTTAACATTTCGAAAGTTCGCCGCCTTTTTAAATTTTGATCAGTTACGTTAATTTTTAGATTGTATTTATAGCTTATAGTGATTTTAAAATTAACAATTTTTTTATTATTCGGCTTGTTGATTCTTGAGGTTTATTGTTTACTGTGTTGGTGTTTTTGTACATGGAACTTTTTTTACAACGGACTGTTTGTTTTCTCATTTTGCAAATAACTTACCGTTTTTTTACTTTCTGAAGTCTCTATTTGATCATTTCTGACCGGGACTTAAATTGCATCAAATATAGACTTTCGTTGCCTTTGTAATTGTCGAGTTACTTTTGTTACTGTGTGTCAACCATAAACAATGGTGGTTAACCGAATGAATTTTTTCGATGATAATTATGAAGTATTATGTAACATTAAGCTTCTTCACTTTACTTGCATTAAATCATTTTTTTATATCAAAGAATAGCCTGTACAAAGTAGGGTCCGTTGTTATGCATAATTTATTTCACCAAAAATAACACTTCATTGTGTTACCTCATTGCCTGTACTGTTTAACATGTAAAACACTTTTATACATAAATATACTGTGTAAAAATATCATAAATTCGACTAAATCTTTTAATGTAACCAACCCACTGCCTGAAAGTTCCGGGACCAATAATTTAATTCCAATTTTGAGAACCAACAAGCATCGTTAGGAGTTTGATTGAGCATAATAACAACAAAATTAGTGTTTAATTTTTGCCGATTGTTATTAAATAAGTTTTATCTTGCATGTTGTGTCTAATGAGAATTGCGACATTTTATTAATGCCATGATTTGTTATCGAGCCAATTATTCACCAACCTCCTGTTGTATTTTTGATAACATTTACTGATTAAAAACTGCAAAAGCGGTGAACAATTTTCAATGTGGGTTTGGAAATAAGGTGGACAAAAAACTGTTCTTCAAATTTCAAGATTGTTTTGATTTTCAGCCTGAAGAAGCCGTAACAAGACTTAATAAGCAGAATTGCAATTGGATGGTACAGCGGTTCCAAATTTACTTACACGCTTGTATGTGTGTTAGGATGTGTGTCGATGATAATTGGGATTTCAAGGATTCGGTGTTGGACAACCTATTTTTTTGTATATCTCTACTTTTAATTATGAAAATTATGTTTTGGACAGGTACTTTTAGTTATTTCAAAAATTTTATTTACCAACAGGATAACTGCTGGTAAAATATGTGGACAGGAGTTTGAAATACATTTTTATTTTACAGGATTCCCACTTGTCTGGAGTACATGAACAAGTCGCATAAAAGTACCAAAATTATATCATGGAAAAGTCAAGGAAATTAATGGAAAGTTTTGAAAACTACGTTCTTGATTTATTTTTAAATTTTTATAAAGCTGTTTTTCTACATTATAATTTTATGATGTATTTCATTTAATCAATTTTTTATTTTGAAAATTTAAGAAAAGTTAGGGAAAATATCAATTTTAATCGTAGGAAACCTAAAGAAATCGGAATTTCTTTTGAGAAATTTGGTGGAGACTGTGGAATTGTTTTTGGTTTAATAAAATTGATTAATTATTTAAAATTTGCGGGAAAAAAATATCTTTGGGTATTTTTCATTAAAATCGGTTATAATGGGAAGCAGGAATTAAAAAAAATAATTTCCTATGTTAATTCTCTAATATGTTCATTGATGCATGGTCGGCTACCTGGTGTTTAGTAATGGGAAGTTGATAAATTTAAGAAAATTTTTAGAAAAGATTTTGTGGTTTAAATTTGTTAAAATTCTAAAATACGCTTTTCTTTCCGCAGTTGCAGAAGAAGAAATAAAATTTTGCAAGTTACTTGTGTCTAGGACACAGTTTTTTAAAAATTCTCGTTCTGAGCTCTGTATAATAAAATCAATATTATGTACCTTCCTTATTTTATTTATTTGAAATCAGGAAATTTGCTTGAAACATTCAGTGGGGAAGCCTGTTCTATTCTAAAAATATTTTGTTTGTTTTAAATTTTATTTGAAATTTTTTGTTTCGTATCCTTATCCATAGATTATTAGAATTAATTCATAAAGAATAAGTAACTTACACAAAATAGTAATTTGTGCATCTAGGACACAAAATGATAGTTTTTGACTCCCGGCGGGAATGTTACAGCTTGAGCCAACAGGCATGAACTCGTGATTCCTTAAAACAGTTATTGGGGTTTTATAAATTTGTATAGAAAACTATTTTACTGGTTTTATTAAAAGTACCTATTTTTAGTTTCCTGGAAGGATAATTCTTATAATACTCTGTCTGATTGCTTATTTTGATAACCTCGGAAGTGGGGAAAGGGTTAAGTTACATATTACTGCTGATATTTACATTTTCCGGAAGCTTTTCAAATGCTAGGAGGTGGAGGTAGACCTATAAGTAAATATAATTATTTTCGAGACGAAGAATTAGCAAGTATTAAAATACATTTGAGGGAGTAATCATTCAGGTTGAATACTATACTTTTTCTATGAACACAAAACTGTTTAAATTTTACTTAAGATTACTGACAACTTAAAATAACTACGCCCATATTTATTTTAATTGGTCAACTAATACAATTTCTCATTGTCCTACTTCCTCTTTGGAGTGTAATAGGAGTAAAAATTAAATTTCGGTCGTTAATTTATTGTAAATATTAGTTTTTAAGTAGTAAATGCAGCTTGATGCTGGGTTCTAGATTAATGCACACGACGCAATGTGGCATTTTTAAGTTTAAAATTAAGATTAATGGCTAATACGAAAGTTTGAGGCCGGAGAGAATTTAACTTTCTTGTGAACATCTCCGTGCTTCGGAGGGCACGTAAAGCCGGCGGTCCACCTGTGTTGATGAATTACCATCATTAACAATAAAAAATACAGGTCTACAGGTACGCCTGGCAAGTACTGTTGCTACAACACAGGTCAGGTCCCAGATCTGACGTAAGAATAAGAAGATAAATTTATCTATGCTAAATTCTTAAGTAATGCTGGAGCAGTCGGCTTGGAGGAAGAAGTTTTGTCCCTTCACTGCGAATAATTCGTCTAAAAGTAACAACAACACAATTTATTACTTAGATTTTGTCTCGGATAATATTCTGTAGTCCCTAAGCCCTAGGTGTATGGGCGTCCAAGTGTATAATATACTATTTATATTATAAAAATTAGTTTTGTGTCTGAAATTTGAAATATTTGGCTAAATAAATTGGGATTCTACCATCTAGGGTCAAAGCACGCAATAAAATTATTGACGTTTTAGCGACATTAATTTATATATTGATATTACAGTGTCGGGCTCAGGTTTTTTCGAAGAGGTTTTTATTCCTGGAAAACCGACATTGGACTTAAATTTGTGAAGACGGTCATTAGCTAGGTAGGTAGCGCAATCAATTGCTAACACTAAGGTACCCAGTTCAAATCCGGACAGAGACTGACTTCGTTGTGGCCGTCTTCGTGCTTTGGAGGGCATGTAAAGCCGGTGGTCCTTCTGGGTTGATAAATTACCATTATTAACAATAAAATAGGGTAACTAGCACGTAAATTTATAAAAAATTTGTTTAATCGTTTATTTAATTTGGTTATTATTAAAATTAATTTTTAAAATATGTTTTGCAAGTTAATACTACTCAGTCCTATGCTGAATATGTTGAAAAAGTAAGCTTGTAAAGAACACAATAAGTAATGCATTTTTGCAGGAGTTGTTTTTTACCTTAGTAAATTTTTTAAATTTAAATTTTGTATCAATTGGGTAGGAAAGTGTCAGGGGCGTACGCATTCCTAACCTCCGTAACGCTACGCTACTGGCAACATGTTATACAATGCTATGGTTCAATTTATTTTGATGCTTCTGTTTAACGTGAATTTTTGTTGCTCGTTAATGATTTTCTTCGGCTTATCGCTCCTTATTGGAATGAGCTCTTATTTTCTTGTTTTGTTTTCGTTGAAGGAAAAATTAAATTTATTTGTGATTTGTTGTGAATTGTTAAAATTTGTGTTTAAACCAATGCTTAGAGAATCTATGTCGTAATGACATTTGCCCCCAAAATTAGATCGAAAATTTTCTTAGATTTCCTATAAAATCAAACTAAAAACAACAAATTTACAAGTTTTTTTGTGGCTGTGACCGCTGTTGGATGAAATATTTGTTATTTAATACAGTTTTGTTTTTAATTAATAATAATCAATTTAAAATTCTTTATCGAACAAAATAATGTTTGTTTTTCATTTTTGATATAAATTTTGAGTCCCATGTCTTCCTTTGCTTTTCAAAACTGTTGCTGAGTTTCTTTAAAATATTTTAATACAATCTTCCTGCTCACGTTGTTTAATTCATAAATTTTTAGTTTGAAACGATTTTAAAATTTTTACTATAATTTAATGTTTTAATATTTTAATACAATTAATTTATAATAATTGTGGCTTCTTTTGTATTTTATCAATTTCACTTGGTTTTCTTAAATGTGAACAGAATTCCGACTTCAAAAACTAAACTTTAATATCTTTTCATTACCCAACGCATTTTTGCGTCCGCACGTATTGGCGTTTGTTATGAAACCGAACTTTTTTTGAAATTTGTTTAGATGCTCGGAGTGCAAACCTTTTAAAATTTAACTTTTCACATTTTTATTTAAATTTTGTTTGCACTTTTAAGTTAAAAAGATATTGAAAACTTCACTTTTTTAAATTCACCGTTTAATTAGTGGTCACTATTTGAAATTAAAATTAACAATTTTGAGTTTAATGGATAATAATTTAATCAGATTCTAAAATAGGTGAGTCTCTGCATTGCACATTGGCAATCAAAATTAATTTATTTACTTTGTTTTTAGGTTTCAATCGACAAGGAAAAACAGCATGTAGGAAAATTAGTTTTTAAGTTGTAACATTCAAGAATACAGAAGAAATACTGAAATGAAGATGAATAAGTGATGAAATCTGTGCTTCTCTCAAATCACGAAGTTGACAAAAAATAATAATAACTATGATGCGTTTATGAAGGCTAAAGGACTCAGAGAGAGACTTAATTATTATTTAAAAACATTAATTAAGTATTTAAAAAATGTATAAAAATAAAGAAATTAAAAATCACTTGCTAGTACTGAAATTTTTGAAAAATTGGCCCTTTTTTGTTCGCGGGCACAAATTCTATTTAATATTATTTTATTTTCTTCCAAATGTATATGATTGGTTGGCTCAGATTCTCATTGTATTGAAGGAGTAAATGAGTATTTTTTCTCGTTAGTCATTGTATTAGTTTTGTGTAAAAAAAATTAAATTGTTTAATTTTCACATTATTAATAATTATTGTTGGTATTATGTACTAAAAAAAAGTGTTTCCGCCCGGGATCGAACCGGGGACCTTCCGCGTGTTAGGCGGATGTGATAACCACTACACCACGGAAACAGCTTACTAAGTATAGTTTAACCATAGATTATAAACTTCTTTTGCGGTCGATATTTATTTTGAATTATTCAAAATTTTAATTGTTGAATACGGATGTATTTGTAATACACAAATTATAAAAATATTGCATATAGAGGAGTGGTTTGGTAATCATTAATATTTCAAAAATAAATTACTAATCTAGCTAATAAATTGTATATTTTACTAATTACATAATTACCCTACGATATTACTTACTTCGTCACTACGATAATTAATTTGTAATTTAAAAAATGGAAATAACTGAAAGTTATTTTGTTAAAATCTGTAGGTACTTAATGATGGGTTATGTATAATTTCAAGTTACCATTTCAGATCCGCACTTCCTGTTTTCCTATTTCCTAGGGCATTGTTTGTAATTTGTAGCAATTAAAAGTGTTATGTTAACCTAACCTATTATAAATAGCGCCGTAGGCGATTTCAAGTTTGAAGTTGATGCAATTACCTCAGGCTGCAAATTTGAAAATTGCGAACAAAAAACCATATGAATTACAGGTTTTCAGCTCATTCGCTGACATGTAGTCTTGTAAACATTAAAAAAATTCCCATTGTTCTGATGTACTTTGCTGTCTAGTGAAATTACTATCATCAGTATACAATTAAAAAATTGAAAAAAAAACGCTGCAACTGCCTATTAACGGGGTCATCCTATGGGGATTTGTTTACATTCTTCAAATCGCACGTGGACGATCCGCCCCGGGTGTTATAAATTTATTTTTTGATATCTAAAGAAAAACAATTTGGTTCTGTTCTAAATTTTTGAATTTCTAGGGAAAGTCATAGTCCAGCTTAACAAACTATCTAGCATTTTGGAAGAAAAGAAGTTCAAGAGCTGCTAGCGCTGCAGTACCTAGTTCAATCCCAGGCGAAGTGAGGCCATATTTTAGAAATTTCTTCTCAAAATAGAAATAATTTGCACTTGTCGTGATTTGGATCGGAAGCAACATTAAAGTGTTGGGTACGAGTGCAAATATTATGTCTGAAGTGAGAGTGGGACTGTGACCCCCCTCCATAAAAAGGATATTTTTATTTTCTATCTAAAAAAAGTCTTCGTAAAGGCCCGAATGGTTTTGATAATATATTTTCACTTTTAAACTTGTTTCGTTGAAGCAACAATCTTTTAATTGTAATAAAAATTAAACCATAAAAATATATTTGTCAATCAACAATTGATTGTCTAACGCCTACAACATCTAAAATTTGCAGATAGTGGTTTGGGGGCGTCGAAGTTATTGAAAATAAATAATTGTATTATTGAACAATAAGAGGTTCGTTTTGGAAGAATCCAATAGATCTCAAGTGCTCTTGAAACAGGAATATTTTCCAAAGAGTGTCAATATCAAAAAAGGTGAACAAGCAAACAAACCATGGTCGATCATAAAATTTACAATTTACTGGCAGAGGCAGTTGAGTTTTTGTGAGGGTTATCGCAAATTATCTATTTTACAACATCGGCAAGGTTGAATAGACTGGACGAACTCCAAAAATTACTCCTGGAACCCTAAACGAAGTCACAAAAGATCAATAAAGGTCATTTGCAAATTTAAAACTTAAACATAATTTGTTACACTTTATTGTTACATATTTTGGGTTTGATTAGAAAATGAGTTTTAAATTGCTGGCCGAGGTGCGCGACCTTACTCAAGCTCACACTCGCACACGCGAGCCGCTCAGTTTGTTATGGACTTTGGTGCGAGGTAGTTGCGCATCATCCACTTATTACTTAAAATTTCCAAATAAATATTGGTGAAAGTTTTTAATTTTTTTATTATTCGTTACTAACAAACTCGCGAAAATACATGTGCTTCCTTGTTGGTGTTTTGTAATACGCAGCTTAAAGGTACGAATTTTTATTTAAATAATATTGGAATTGGTGTCCGTTAAACTTCACCTACTTTTTAAAATTATTCAATTAATTTATCTACTAATACGTAATTGAATATTTCTGCAAGGTTCATCAATTAGTTCGATTTGCTTATCAAGTTTTTCAAAATTGCCGATCCGTGATCGCGTGTGCTTTTTTTGCAACACACATCTTTCGCAATGTCAAATCTATTGGATGCGCTAAAATATTAGACTGCATTTTGTTTGGGTGCATGCCGCACCACTTCAAATCAATACCGCCGGGAAAACCCGAATTTTTCAAAGTCATTTTTTTGTAATAACAGCCCAATTCGATGGTGATATCAAAATTTTCATCGGTAGATTGTTATATAAAAAAAGTACTTACATAAACTTGTGTGTATCAACTCTGGCGGAGCAATTTATTAGAAAGTAAAATATAACGAGCTACACATTTTGGTAAGATGTAATTATTAAAAAAATATTTCCTACTTCCAAATGATAGCAAAAACTTTTTATTTTGTGTTCCTGCTGGTTACATAGACATACATAATCATTGTCAGACGTACATGGTACATACAAAAACGGTATGAACATAATAATTGTTTTAATTACTTATTTAATTATTACTTTTCATTGTATGTACTTTTTTCGTTGTTTTAATGTACCAAAATGTATAATAAATATAATTAGGGGGGGGAGGGAATTCTTCCTTTTTTGACTTTTTTTGTCGGGTTTGGAGCAAACCCGACCGTTTGTTCCAACACAAAATATTAGTAGGTACCCATGCGGTTAAGCAGTAGACTTTTTATCAGTTTTTACATAAGAACATTACATATTATGTTTTTATCAAATCCTCGATGGTTGAGTTGAAGGATCATTATTAGCATGTTAACAATAAGATTATATCAAACCAAAATAATTGTATTAGGCATAGAAAGTTCCTGTTATTTCAAAAACATATAAATAATTCATTTCCGTTTCTAGTTTTTAGGAAAAATTATTACGAGTAGAAAATTGATGTAATTGTAGTGAACACTCTGATAAAACAAAAAGGTGAAAGTAAATAATTGATATACACCGTGATACACCTAGGTAATGTTTATATGATCCAGTGAATAAATGAAAGGAACCAAATGAAAAATTTTGACCGATTACTAAAGAAATAATTTTTCTAGCAGGAAATAATCAAAACGGGGACGCCATGACAGTGTCAGTACCTCCAAAATGTGATATTCCAAACACCGACAATAACGATAATGAAACTTGCTGTACGGACAAGGTAAGTCAAGTTCTTCGACCTACTAATATGGTAGAAAGTTGACGTTGTATTCTCATTTTACTTTATTGAAGATCTGCTTAACTTTGTCTTAATTCATACTTATCTTTGTCTTGCTTCAATTGTTTCCAAATATTTACTTTTAACAGTGGCGTACGTACGCTAGAAACAAAAATTTGATGCTTGGTATTGGTCTATGAGACTAATCGAGAGAAAGTGAGAGAACTGTGAGTGAGCAAGGACCAAGCTATCTTACGAGAGCTCTGCTTACTTTATTAATTGTTTTTTTTACCGGAAATGCGAAGACATTCTTGATCGTACTTTCGATTTGCTATTTAAAATACCACAAAATCGTTTCTCTGTCACAAAATGATAAAGAAATGTCTTGAAAGAATTTTTTTTAAATTAGCCCGTAACAACTTGTGTAGGCATCGATCCTAACACTGACGTGGAATTGTCTCATTGGATACACAACCTGATTCTCTGCATTAAAATGCTTTGTACATCTATCCCCTAAAACCAGACGACAATTAATTCTTCGGCATTGTTACTTTAAGAGTCAAGGGGGTGGATGGCGAAAGCTGAAAAACCTTAACCTTCGCAATACAGTTAAATGAACGCTTTTTGATTTCATTTAAAATATTTATTGTTAAGGGGCGAATGGCGCTATAAATTTATGTACATAGACCAGGGCCTTATTTTACCTTGTCAAGATCCGAAACACAATTCCATCATAACGCGCTTTTCCGAGCAGAAATTCTAGATTTGTACCACGTAATCCTTCACTAAGTTCAGCTTTTAAACATTTTTTAAATTTTAGAATAAAAAGGAGGCAAAATCTCGTGGTTGATATGATTACAATTATAGGTTCCACCCCTTTATAAAAACAATTAATTTGTAGAATCTTACTTTCTTGCAAAAACTTTTTCTAAGATGGAACTTTTTGAAAAACTGCGTTTAGTTAGATCCTAATGAAAAAACTTATAGTTCATTGCTTTGTAAACAAGTTGTTTTCAGCCCGATATTGAATTATTGAACAGAAAGATTCAAATTTTTTAACTGATCGAACCATTAGTGACTAGTTTTCTTATATTGTACTAGATTGCCAAGGTTGTGCGGCCTGAAGGCCGCACTGCCTTATCGCTGTGCCAAACTTTCATTTTATTAGATGTCATTTTATTTTTTCACTGACTTTTTAGGTTATAACTTGTAACATACCTCTGATTAGGTTAATTATAAATGAACGAATGTCCTTCTGACGTTATGCGGAATGACTTAGGCGGAACTAGGCGACGGCCATGACCCATCGCGAACATTTGCTAATGATAAGGTACCGGATTAGAATTCAGAGAGAATCTAACTTTTTATGGCCATCTCCGTGATGGAGCCGTCGTCGGTCACTCTGTGTTGGTGATTGCTATCATTAACAATAAGACGCCCAGTTCGAATTCGGGCAGAGGCTCGCTTTGTTGTGGCTGTCTCCGTGCTTGGGAAGACAGTAAAGCCGGTGGTTTTCCTATGTTAATGAATTGGAATCATTAACAATAAAATAGGATAACAGACCCATTCGAGGCCAGCCCAGCAAGCTACTTCAGATGTAAAGGAAGTAATGTTCACGGTACTAACAGTGGCTTGGGAAAATTGCCGATGCTACTGTTAAGATATAACCTTGCTCTAAATTAAGAGGAAGAAGAAAACGACAGAGTTACAGGAATATTCCGAAACCCGATAGAATCAACCTTGGGGGTTTATAGAGAAAGAGGCCTACGTTCAGCAGTTACAAAATATTGAACTTACAATATTTTTTCCAGAAGGTAAGGATAGGAGAGAGCAAATAGTTGCAAACAGGACCAAATCGCAATCTTTGAAAGCTTTCTTGAGTAAAATGCTGCATTAGTTTGATATTTTGACTTTTCTACACAATAAATAATATTAACCAAACAGGGCTAAATGTCACGATGTGTCAGAATTGTTTTGAGGAAGTAATTTCAGTGAAATCTTATGCAACTTTTTGGTGCAAAAGTATTTAATAAATTCACTTTAGTTGGTAAGTTTAACATTTTTTTCTCAACTTTCTTCATAAAGCAGCAAATTTTGTTTTGGAATTACATAATCACAACAGAGACAACTGAACTTAGTGAAAAGCACTGTCCATTTTTTGAAGATAATAATTTTTATGACAACAGCCCACTATTAACCAACTATTTGACCAGAAGAAATTTGCACTGAAAATCATTTTTAGGATATTTTGATAATAAAAACGAAATTGAGGTCAAAAAGCTAGTTTCACTGTAAATAATGTTCCACGTGTAATAATTGTTAAAGGCACTTGCTTTTTAGACAAGAAAGCGCCACAGGTGATTTGTTGAAAAACTGAATTCTTAATTTTTAAAGTTTCAAACGGAAAAAAAGTCGGAGAGACCTGACTTGTCCTAAATCTTGGTTGTGATTTGTCTCACCATGGATAAACTGACCAGACGTTCCGGATTGAAGTCAATTTTCCCTCATTGCGAACTGTCTCGGATTGGACATGTAGCCTCCGAGATATTACATCATGAATCACGATTTTGTAGCAGATCTGAGGTGAGTCGGAATTTAAACACTTTGAAGGTTGGTTTGAATTATATTTATCTAAAACCAAAGGATCATCACTAAAACCATCGACCACCCAGTATAGTTTTCCCAATATAATCCGCGTTCAACGATCATTTATTAAAAAGTTGTTTTTAATATAAACCTTCGTAACATTTATAGTGCAAGATAAGAAGCACAACTTTGTCAATTTTGTGAACCACCAAACCCCATCCAACGAATACCAATTGCCCTTCTCTTTCCTTAGAGGATTTATATTCTGCCTCTTCTCTTCCATGACTGCAATATTTTTCAAATACTAGAATTTTTCGCCACATTTACTTACTGACGAAATTCGATGACTGAAAACAACAAAACAACAAAATGTATAACAGACATCATCGACAACAAATTCGATAATAGTTCATTGAATTTTTATGAAGTGCTCTACTTCAGACATTAAGGCGGGAAATATGATGGAAGAGGGCAGGGATTGTGGCTTCCCATGTGCATCATTGGGAATCATTGTGCATATCAGAAATAAAAGAAACTTTTCCTTACGTGACGTTTAAAGTTTTGTGCTTTTTCAATTTTAGTTTTCATTTTAAGAAACTAGAAGATTTTTTCTTCATTCGACTTTACGTCCTTTTTGTATCAGTTTTTGTATCAGAAGTCGTTTTTGCGCCTCCGATAAGTTTAATTATTTCCCGTCACATCAATTTGCGGTCTCCAGGCCGCAAACCTTGGCAATCTAGTTATTATAATGTTAACCATTAATTTTCATAATAAATTTATATAAAAATTTATGCATACGCTGAAAGTCTAGGATTAAAGTGGAATCGATTGCGTTAACCGCCAGTGTTTACTTGCATTGGACTTCTTTAAGTCCTTTTTTAAGCAATTTTATTATAATGTCCTAGAAAGCTGAAACTTGCTAGACAGCTTTCACTAGTAGGATATTCCAATATATAAATACTTGTACATATCAAAAAGCTTACAGAAGTCGCATTTTTATTAAAATATTTTTAATTTTATAACTTGTAGAAAATGATAATGACAGTGACATTTTAATTATCGTCACTTCGATGGAGTTTCGAACAAATTAATAGTGTAATACTGTGTGTTTTACCTAAACGCAACTTCGTTTTAAAAATACCGTAATGGTTTGGTGTGATCGTTGGTCGAGTTCGAGAATGTCAATTCCTGGTTGAAATTGCAATTTTACGAAAGTTCTTGAAATAAAAATTGGTCTGTGTTTATACAAGTCCAGGCAATTAACAAAAAATATTACATTTTCTTTGAAAGTCGTCATCGGGGGGGGGATTGATATTCTAGATTTTTAATTTTCTATACATTTTACATCAAATTACCTCATCCTACTCCAACGTCATTTTGAGAAAAAAAAGAAAACAAAGCAATTACGTTATTATTTTAAATTAGCAATTACATTTTCTTAATTTTCCAATTACTTGACATTGTTTGAATTTTAATTCAAAAGTTATATTTAAATTATATAAAATTTTTAAACTGCCATTCTGTTGTATTATTTTTCATTTCCGTTATTATGACTTATTTTAAAATAATGTTATCAATAATTGATGGGAGATCATTAAATATTTTTACAAAACTCTCGATTATATCAAGGCACTCACTCGCTCACTGCAAAACATTGAACAAAATCTAAAAAGTTGTTTGTAGGAAAATCGATAAAAATTTCTTTCTTGACATGAAAAAATTTGACTTGGTCACGAATGTATTTTTTGCCAATAATAATTTAGTCGGGAAGTTCATTTGCACGATATTACATAGTTTAACAATCATTATAGATTTCTTGATAAGCATCATGTTTTAAAAATGCGCAGTGGCGGACCATGCGTTGGGCCAGAAAATTAATCTTTAAGAGGCGCTTCTAGCAATAAGGCTGGGTATCTTATTGATTGGCTAAATAGCCAACTTCCGTTAACAATGCATTTCTTTAACTGCTAAATAATAAAACATACGCAGCTATAATAATTTATACTTTTCTGTTCTCAATAGCAAATTTCCGAGAGAGTCTTGCTAAAATTATTTAATGTTCTTCAATTTAGCTTATTGTAGTTTCACAATAACGTCGAATTAACTAAATTGCACGTTTGCTAATACAGTTTTATCCATTAACACTTTCTTCGTGGAACGAACTTGATTTTTCTAGAAGTCAAGTTTCTATTTCATCCGTTTATTTTTATTATCCACCGGATTCAATCGATTTCTTGTAGTTAAGCAAAAGACTTGCTGATCACCTTTCGCCCATTGGACTTTCTCAATGTTCCTAAAAAAATTGATCTTATCTGTTTGGTTAATCGCGAATCGAATTTTTGTTTCTATAATCCAAAACAAAGTTTTATTTTATTAAAATCGCTCAGCCAGTGCAACGATGTCCGTTATAACATTATTATGTGGTTTTGCGTGATGGTTTTCATAGTTCCACTTTAGATTAACGGTTAAAAGTGTTAATAATGCAAAGTAAGAGCAGATTGAAAAGAGAAATTATCACTTTTAATTATACCGAAGTGATTGAACAGCAAGTACCATTTGTTGCTTCTTCAAAAGTGGGTTACTGTTACTAGGTTGTGGGTGAGAGGACGGAGCTGTCAGTTCACAAAATTTTTATTTTAATGTTCCTCACAGAAAAAAATTGTAATAGTTTGTTTTATTTAGAAGTCCCAATCATCAAGTATTTACGTGTTCTTGATGGAAAGTAAACTAGGGCATCATAAATAACTATTTCGATTATTGAAAACGCGTAAATTATTAATAAAATTGATTTATGAATAAAGAACGATTTTTTGCGTTATCTAGTACCGTAATGCAAGAACAATGACCTATTGTGAATAACATCAATATTTAACCATTGTTTAGAAATTTCTTTAACTTATTTCTTAATATTAAATCTCGAATTATGTTTTGTTTTCACTAACCGCTTTCCTAGGGCTTGCAGATGTTGGGAACTTTAGAAATTAAAGAATTTACTATTCTTTAAGATGAAGAAAAGATGACGAAGAATAAATTAAAGATTTTCTTCTTAATTTTCGTTAGCTGGTCGCCGTTCCCTCCTGGGCTTAGGCTTATCGCAATTCCTTCCACAAATCTTTCTATCACTGGCTTTCGTTAACCTTTCACATCTTGCCACTTTCTTCACGTCGCGTCGTCAAGCCATCTTTATATAATATATGTCATATATGTAACCCAAACTTGAACTATCAAAACGGATGATAAAAGAAGAATTGAGCCTTCAAATAATCCCACGCCAATGATCTTTTTATTTCCTCTATGAATCTCTGCAAGATTTAAATGTGGCATAGTTAGAGCAGAGTTCCTCGTCAGCTTATCTTTTGATGTATGTAGGAAGTCAAAACTATTTTTTTAAGTTTTTATATTTTATTTAGCACTTAAATTTAAATTAAACTAAGGACAAGTAGTTCTCAAGAGGCTCGCATTCAATGAGAATGGAGATAAAACTCCGAGCAAGCTGCGTTCTTGGAATATTAAGTTTATTTATTTTTTCGAGTGCCTCCTATTGTCAAAATGTTAAGTAGTCCTTCAATAACGTTTATTGCAAAATTTTGATCTATTACGTAATTTTTTTTATATCTATTAATTGAACTTATTGGGCAATGCCAAACAATTGTTTTGTTTATTAATTTTGAAATTTTAAAAATTTTGCTTGAATGACCATTCGGTAAACTATAAAAGTAGCACTGCAAAGCAATTCCATGCGATATTGCAAATTGTGTATTAAGTAATAATAATTGCTGATTTTTTGCATTTCCAATAGTGGATAACAATAACAGAAAACTACGTTAGTGGAATCTATAATTATTACATCAAATGTTCAAGTGTAGGTCAAGGGTATTTGGTTAAATGTATTACAATATTTGTTTAGAATTTCAATAACTTTGTATATAGAAATATTGACAAATTGAAAATTCGCATTAGGAAGACAATTTTTTTAACCACAAAATTAAAGTATACAAATTAATGCCCATTAAGGTAATCCTTGCAAATTATGACATTAATTAGATATACTAAATTATGGTAATTAATAATTTACATATTAGTTCTGATTACAACTTGACACTGATCAAGGAAAACAAGTAAATGTCCATGAATATCAAAAAATTTTATTTGCCGAAAGAAAACCTCAGTGAGGCCATTGCTGTTTTTTGCGATCTCTGCTTTGCACATCGAATGGAGAAGAAGATAGAGAGTTACGCTTGTAATTTTTTTACCTAATACTCTAATACAAATTTCTTGTCTTCAGCACCGTAACCTACACAGCTAGTAAAACATAAAACAATTTTTATTTTAATTTAAAGCAAAATAAGCTATTTTGGCTATTTTTTCCCCAGATCCATCTCACTGCTTTATTCGTATTATCTTTCTTACAAAATCTTTTTCTTTCTAGAACGAACTTATGCTGCAAGAAGCAGAGGCCATGATAAGAAACAACAAAGAAAAGAAAACTACAAAAGAAAAAATAAAGAAATATAACAAAGACAAAAAAAATGAAGACTTAAAAACAGATCCCAAAGAAGAAATTAAATTATACGAATTTGACGATGCTCCAGAATATCTAAAACATAATATTTTTATCCGATCTGGATATAGGGGAATTTTGAACACCAAGTTGTGTTTAGAAAGGTAAATTTTATGATTCGAACTTGGGCAATAAGTAACGCGGGTGTATCGGGGCCCGAAATCTCAAATTGTAAATTTCGTAAAATTTTTTCTCTTTTAGTGTATTTTGGTGGACAAACGAAACGATAAACATATGGTCGCATATATTTGGATTTTTACTGTTCCTAGGACTAACAATCTACGATTTAAGTTTAATCACATTTCACTCAACATTTCTCGATAAGATTTTGGTTGGAATCTTGCTGATTTGCTTTCAGGTAACTTTTAGCTCAATTTGACCTGCAGAATTTAATTGACTCGTTACAGGCGTGTATGATATTGTCCACCTTATATCATACATTTTCTTGCAGGTCCGAGCATGATTGCAACGTATTTTTATCTTTCGATCTTTTTGGAATCGCTTTATCACTGCTCGCAATTTACACGACTGGAATTTATTACGCGTTTTGGTGTTATCCGGTGAGTATGACTCGCTGTACGAAAAAACCAAAAGTTTTACCCTATTTTTTTATAGTCAGTGTTAAGTTTTTATTTAATTTCAATTACGGCGATATTTGTTATTGCAATAGCCGTGCAGCATCCAAAATTTGCCATTGATGCTAACATTAAAATGGCAATTTTTGTTTCTTGGGCTGCTTATGGCGTCGTTCCAACTTTGCATTGGACTTATGTAATGGGCGGGTTTGCTCACCCTTTGGTCAGTGTAAGTAACTTATTTTTTGTGATTGACAAGGTTTTAATGCTCTCATTTTACAGCTTCTCTTTCCCCGAGTTTTGGGAATGTACGCAATAAGTGGAACCGCATTCCTGATCTACCTCACTAAAATTCCAGAAAGATTTTACGCCGGTAAGTTTGACTACCTTGGACATTCTCATCAATGGTGGCACTTCTTCGTTGTGTTTGCTCTCTATTATTGGCATAATAGTGGCATGATGTATATAGAATACCGTATGAACCATGGCTGTGCAGAAAATATGATTCTTCCTTGATGAAGACTTTTACTATAAGCAGCAATAGGTAGCTAATAAACAAATAAATAATGTTATTTATTTCAATGGAACTTCTCTCTAGATTATCGTTTCGTTATTTTGAGACCGGATTCTTGTGAATTTTATTCTGAGCTTGAAACAGCCTGGAAAAGTCGTGATGAAAAGCACGGTGATGATTGTGATGCGACCATTCTCAAGTAACATCATATAATAATGGTTTTGAGCGATGTACCTTTACCTTCGGCATATAATCAAATGTTTGTCCGGCGAAAAATTCTCTTATACATAAGAATATCAAGTTTGCGAAAACTTTGGCTTTCACTGGTCATATATGTAATTAACCCAAACTTGAACTATCAAAACGGATGATAAGAGAAGAATTGAGCCTTAAAGAATCCCACGATAATGATCCTTTTATTTCCTCTATGAATCTCTGCAAGATTTAAATGTGGAATAATTAGAGCAGAGTTCCTCGTCAGCTTATCCTTTGCTGTAGGAAGTCAAAATATTTTTTAAGTTTTTATATTTTGTTTAGCACTTAAATTTAAATTTTAAAATAAGGACAAGTAGCTCGCATTCAATGAGAATGGAGATAAAACTCCGAGCAAGCTGCGTTCTTGGAATATTGAGTTTATTTATTTTTTCGAGTGCCTCCTATTGTCAAAATGTTAAGTAGTCCTTCAATAACGTTTATTGCAAAATTTTGATCTATTACGTAATTTTTTTATATCTATTAATTGAACTTATTGGGCAATGCCAAACAATTGTTTTGTTTATTAATTTTGAAATTTTAAAAATTTTGCTTGAATGACCATTCGGTAAACTATAAAAGTAGCACTGCAAAGCAATTCCATGCGATATTGCAAATTGTGTATTAAGTAATAATAATTGCTGATTTTTTGCATTTCCAATAGTGGATAACAATAACAGAAAACTACGTTAGTGGAATCCATAATTATTACATCAAATGTTCAAGTGTAGGTCAAGGGTATTTGGTTAAATGTATTACAATATTTGTTTAGAATTTCAATAACTTTGTATATAGAAATATTGACAAATTGAAAATTCGCATTAGGAAGACAATTTTTAATCATAAAATTGAAGTATACAAATTAATGGCCATTAAGGTAATCCTTGCAAATTATGACATTAATTAGATATACTAAATTATGGTAATTAATTATTTACATATTAGTTCTGATTACAACTTGACACTGATCAAGGAAAACAAGTAAATGTCCATGAATATCAAAAATTTTATTTGCCGAAAGAAAACCTCAGTGAGGCCATTGCTGTTTTGCGATCTCTTCTTTCATATCGAATGGAGAAGAATTTTTTATTCTAATACTCTAATAAAATTTCTTGTCTTCAGCACCGTAACCTGCACAGCTAGTAAAACATAAAACAATTTTTATTTTAATTTAAAGCAAAATAAGCTATTTTGGCTATTTTTTCCTCAGATCCATCTCACTGCTTTATTCGTATTATCTTTCTTACAAAATCTTTTTCTTTCTAGAACGAACTTATGCTGCAAGAAGCAGAGGCCATGATAAGAAACAACAAAGAAAAGAAAACTACAAAAGAAAAAATAAAGAAATATAACAAAGACAAAAAAAATGAAGACTTAAAAACAGATCCCAAAGAAGAAATTAAATTATACGAATTTGACGATGCTCCAGAATATCTAAAACATAATATTTTTATCCGATCTGGATATAGGGGAATTTTGAACACCAAGTTGTGTTTAGAAAGGTAAATTTTATGATTCGAACTTGGGCAATAAGTACACGAGTGTGTCGGGGCGAAATCTCAAATTGTTAAATTTGTAAATTTTTTCTCTTTAGTGTATTTTGGTGGACAAACGAAACGATAAACATATGGTCGCATATATTTGGATTTTTACTGTTCCTAGGACTAACAATCTACGATTTAAGTTTAATCACATTTCACTCAACATTTCTCGATAAGATTTTGGTTGGAATCTTGCTGATTTGCTTTCAGGTAACTTTAACCTCAATTTGACCTGCAGAATTTAATTGACTCGTTACAGGCGTGTATGATATTGTCCACCTTATATCATACATTTTCTTGCAGGTCCGAGCATGATTGCAACGTATTTTTATCTTTCGATCTTTTTGGAATCGCTTTATCACTGCTCGCAATTTACACGACTGGAATTTATTACGCGTTTTGGTGTTATCCGGTGAGTATGACTCGCTGTACGAAAAAACAAAAAGTTTTACCCCTATTTTTTTATAGTCAGTGTTAAGTTTTTATTTAATTTCAATTACGGCGATATTTGTTATTGCAATAGCCGTGCAGCATCCAAAATTTGCCATTGATGCTAATATTAAAATGGCAATTTTTGTTTCTTGGGCTGCTTATGGCGTCGTTCCAACTTTGCATTGGACTTATGTAATGGGCGGGTTTGCTCACCCTTTGGTCAGTGTAAGTAACTTATTTTTTGTGATTGACAAGATTTTAATGCTCTCATTTTACAGCTTCTCTTTCCCCGAGTTTTGGGAATGTACGCAATAAGTGGAACCGCATTCCTGATCTACCTCACTAAAATTCCAGAAAGATTTTACGCCGGTAAGTTTGACTACCTTGGACATTCTCATCAATGGTGGCACTTCTTCGTTGTGTTTGCTCTCTATTATTGGCATAATAGTGGCATGATGTATATAGAATACCGTATGAACCATGGCTGTGCAGAAAATATGATTCTTCCTTGATGAAGACTTTTACTATAAGCAGCAATAGGTAGCTAATAAACAAATAAATAATGTTATTTATTTCAATGGAATTTTTACATTTTGTTGTTCAAATTACAAAAATTTTATTGATAGTGGTTAAGCAATGGTAAATAACACTAAATAGTTATCACAATATCTGTGATTTTTTACAAAAGTAAATAAATTGTTGTTCTCAAAACTACCATCTGTTTTTATGAACCAACTGGAAATGCTTTGGAAGACGATTTATGAACTAACCAATGAAACCCAATAGTTTCAAATTTTCACATGCTAAGTGAAATTTAAAAAATTTTCCAACTTTCATTTTCAGTTGTACAATGTTGTTTCGCCTTTTAAAGTCTCATCAGTTAAACTAGCCCTAAATGAATGAAAATTTTTTATAAAACATATTTCACAAGTTGATAAACTATTTATATTTAGTTTTATTTTAGCCCTGCCTTTAAAGTAAAAATATAGATTTCCATTAGTTACTTCGATTAAAATGAATATTATACACATTGACACATTAGGGCCTATTGTCACTTAAGGATTTAATAGACATTTGATGTCTGTCTGATAAAAAAATTAGGATAACTTGCAATTTAAAATTGTTTTGTCTATTTAAGATAAAACAAAATAATCTGAGTCATAAAATTTGATGAACTTTGCTACTCGTTGAAGACGATAAATAGAGGGGATCAGCAACTTGGAAGTTGAAGAGTCAAGACATAATATGAACTTTATAATACAATAAATTAATATAATAGAAAATAATTGGATAAAGAACGTCATTAACAATAACATAAAAATATTATGTAACACACTAGACAACAAATCAACGCACTAACCCATTAATTAACAAGAACGTAAAAACCTCGCCTATAATTTATGCATGAAGGTAATTAAATATTAATTTGTCATAAATTGAATAACAATATTTTTCGAAACACCGCCTCGTAATTTTAAATTTTAATCTTTGGATAGATTTCTGAAAAAATCTTCTTCCCAACTCGAAGGTTTTCCAGAAAGTTGAATCTGCGATAGGACTCATCCAAAGATTGAACATAATTCGGTTCTACTCATTTTCGATCAAATCCCATCAAAATTTAGCAACTTTTTCGGTTTCCACAGTTAAACCATCCCAAAAAACAGAAAACTCACAAAACTACTTTTTAATAAATCAAAATAACCTGCAAGTTCCGGTCTTATCGAATGAGAAAGTGCTACGACTGCAAAATATAGGTATTCATTCTCTATCGCAGCATCTTACGTCGAAATCTATGCCTTTATCCCCATACGAAAACCTTAAAAAAGTCGAAAAAGAAGAATCTTGAGTGAAAAGAAATTTAAGCCTTGCGGAGCAGAGTTATGGGTTCGTAGAAATCCTATAATTACAAGTGCTTTAGGAATTACATCTTTAGATTCAAAAAGGGGAAAACTTCACCTGTTTCCACTACATAGACGACGTCAATGCAAATCATAGCATGCTGTTCTGCTTCAGATGGACAAAAGTCTGAAATCTGGCTTAAAGGAAGTTTGCAGACAATATTACAACCGATAATAAGGTACCCGTGATGCTTCAAGACAGAGATGGATGGAAAGTAATCCAAAAAGTAATTGAAGCTGAAGAAGAACTTGAAAGACATGATCTAGGAGAGCTGGAAGAACCCAGAATATGATCGAAGCAGTTCTTGGTACCTACTGCTGAGGAATGGAGAGTTTAGTTTATAAAATTTTACTTTATCATTCAGCATGGGCTGGCGATGTAATGCTTCTTGAGATTTTCCTTCTCCAAAACCGAACAAAAGAAAATGAAAAAGTTACAACGTAAAAAAAAGTTGAGGATTAATTATTCACCTCGTGGATGGATCGCGAGCATTGGAAAGAAAGAGCAAGAAGTTCTTGGCGTCTACCATAATTTCCGGCTGCGTACAACTCAGTACAGTCAGTGTACTGAAAGCAAGAGAAACATCCACGCTGACATGATTTCCCAACATTGTATAATTAATGCTGTTCCACCACTGTCCTGTAATCTTGCCTTTGTATAACATATAAGAATGTTTCTTTCAATTCAAATTCAGATGTTGGGCAAGAAGTCTTGCATAATTTGCAGGCTCTGCATCTATTGGAAGCAAAAGAAACACCCACACTGATGTGATTTCTCAACACTTTATACTGTTCTGCCACTATCCTGTCATCTTGTCACATGCCAATTCTTTTCATGTGTTTCATTTTTTAAAAGGATTTCAAGGGACGAAACGCAGCAACTCCCCCTCTTTGAACTTTAAATGAAGTTGATGCAATCGACGATAATACCAGTTTTGAAACGCACCCCCCCCTTTTAAACTTTAAATAAAGTTGATGCAATCGACGAAAATATCAGTTCAAAAGAAGTTGTCGTTTAAAATTACGGTAAATTAAATTACCGAAGTGTTAATTTCCCCTCTTATCGCCTTCAACGTAAGACGAGGAGAAAGTCCATTCAATTTTATCGAAATATTTGTGTATTATCTTTAATAGACAAAACATTTTTGATTTATAAGTTTTTCTATTTAAAAAATTTCACCTTGCAGTTTTTGTCTAATTTTATCGAATATCAAAGAGAACGCAACCTATTGACCCTTGGATCATTTAAAAATTACTACTACATCCCCCCCCCCATACTCATCATCTGATGTAGTTAATCAAACGATATCTTACACGATTTCAAAGTTATTTCGTTTTAAAAAAATTTTAATTTGAAACTTTACGAATCGATTGAATTTCTGTAGAATTACTGCAAGGAAGCCTGCGTTTGTTTGACATTAATTTCCTAGAGGACGCTAGTAGATTCTGTTTTTCATATCCAAATATTTTTAAATTTTTTAATTACAATCCAAGTTTTGAAAATTATTTTAATAATAATAATATTTTAATGAATTTATCTAAAACGGCATTTTTATTTTGCTTCTCTTGAAACATCAGAGCTCTTGTTGCCAACTGGTCATTAATAATAAAAAAATTAATAAGTAAATTTAACCCTCTCCTCCTCTTCTTTTGTAACAAGAAAAATATTTTTTACAATAACGATAATAATTTATTGTAAAATGTTTTGTGAACGCAATCAGCGTTTAAGCTTTTCTCTAAGCTGAACTGCTTTGACTTGACTGCGAAACCAAAGTATTTCCGCTTAAAAAAGGTCTGAAAATTTCATTAGCTACAAAATTTGCTTTTAAATTATTTAGAGCATTGTTTCGAGATTTTATTTCAATTTTGGAATTAATTTAAATTTTTAATTCATATTTAAATCCAATAATGCAGTTAATTAATTTTTCCAATTTATTTTAAAGAATTCCGTTGGCACGCGTTCAATTTTAATAAAATTAGTCAAAATTTATTGAATATTAAGCCGAAACAATTAAATAAATGTAAAAAAGCATTTGAGACAAGTAGCAATCGCCTGCATGGCGTTTCTTGATCCATTGATCCCCAACTTGTGCTGCTAAGTTTGACTGGATTTGCCAGCTCACGGGTTTCCTTAATAATTCTTCTTTATTGCTTCGCTCACGGTTCCGACTATTTACTTCACTTACATAACTCGTTTATATAAAATCTAATGGTTTTTCGGTAAATTTTTATGAGGTAAATTATTATTTCGTTCCAAATTAATTCGTCCTTAATTTACAACTCCATCGCGCAATAAGATAAGCCAAGCAATTACGTTTTGAATGAGCGTTCAGTGATTTCAAATTAGGAAAATTGTAATTTCGGTTAATGAAAAAATTTTGTTGCTAAAAAGATGTAGTGCCTCAATTTCGGGATCGTAAACTTTAATTCTGCGTCTTAGAGATAACAAAAAAAAATGATCACTTATTATTGCTATTATCGTAAATTAAAGTGAAGGTTAAAAATTAATAAAACATAAAACGTAAGAAGGTGGCAGGCAGGAAAGAAAAATCCATGAAAACAATTTGATGAAGATAAAAGCTCAGGTAAAGAGCGTCGACAAATAGATCAAACTCCAGGCGATCCGCAATTGAGTAGAAAGCTTTGGTAATGATCTCCTTTGAGCCCTGGATGAGGCAGATATAAATTTGTGGCGTTTTCGCTAACTCCGGAGTCGGGGACAAAATGGCGGTCCCCTTCTAAAACACGTTTCCATGGATACCCATTTCTTGTGCTCCGGAATGTGACTGCAGTTTATGTAAACTTGCTGAAATTGTCACAGTCATCGAAGCGTCGCAAAAGGAAGTTTTAGAGTGGAATGGGACAAGAGAACGGGAACTCTGGAACCGGTAGGACTAAATTAAGCGAGAAATCTTTGCGTGCATAATTAGAGGCAACGAGTCGTGTCAAGCTTATGCAGATATTTTCTGCTTCTATTTACTGATTGACGAATTTTAGTGACATTCGCTAAATCAAATATACTTTTGAATTTTATGATTTTTTAAATAAATTGCTGCTTTTACGTTAACAAACTTTTAATTATTATAAAGCTATTTTGGGATCATTAACTTGAACCATGTCGAGAAATATAACTCGCAACAATGTTTCACATTTTCTCTTGCAGCATAGGTGGTAATACGTTCGCTGCGGAATATACGAGGGCTTTCGGTAAAAATTCATCTTATTTGCTTAAATAATTAATCTCAATTGGGGCTCAGAAAAAAAACATAAAATAATCCGAATACTCTTAATTTTGTAAATTTTATTTTTGCGTTATAACTCATTTTTATTTCATCTTAGACCCAAATTAGTGGTGTACAAATTCGAGTCAATTAAATTTTTTAATGAAAAGATTTCGTGCATGCTTTTGCATGCTAAAAAAGTCGAACGTTTGAAAGGACAAGAAAAAAGATTTAAATTTTCACGTCAATTTGCATTAGTAAATATTTTACGTACTGAGTTAGCATTTGGACGCCGTTTACGATTACAAAAATTTTGCGAATCAAATATAAGTGCGTAGCTTTAGCTGATCACTAAATTGCTTCTTAGACCTACTATATGCTCAAAATCAGAGTTGGAAGATTCGACTGGGCCTAGCAAACGAGTGCACCAAGGTAACCCGAAGTAAGTTTTGACCAAAAGGTTGCTGAGAACACACTGCTGGAGGAGAGAGGTAAAACGGGAAGCAAGAGCGGCAAACAAGAGTCGTTGAAATGCTGTCTTCAATAGAAGGGATGTACTAGAATGCAACCGAAATCGTAGCTAAAGATCCGAAGTACTTCCATAGGGATTCTAGGAGAAGGATCCCCATGTGGAAGCACTCAAACGGCAACAATAATTAAGCTAGACGAGATTAGCACATAGAGTGCTTGCATTCCCAACCTCAGAATAGGAATGACAAAAGCGTGTCGAGGTCGAGTTTGCCAAAACTGCTCCAGGTGCTGGACAATGTACTATGAGTTCAGAAATTACAATCTTGTAAAAATTACAATTTTGCAGCGGGCTGTAAAGCCAAAGTCTTCTACTGTGAAAGAGATAAAGAAGGAATAAACATGGAGCAGGAAAAAAGAGAAACCAGACCTTTTTTGGAACCGGGTACAAGTTGACAATAAAGAGAAAATACCGAAAAGGGCGCAAGATGAATAGCATGTAATGGGTGGTTATTTTCTGTTCCATGAAGAGAAAGAGATTATATGTAAATGTAAATAATACAACAAATGTGGTTTTAATGAATAAAACTTCTTGTTGCCACTCAGCGCTGACTGGTGGTGTCTTATTTAAGATTTTTCCTCTTTTCCGCAAATATAAGAGCGCTTCTGGAATCGTCCCTTGATTCCATGTTATGGAAGACCATATACTAGATAAAATTCACAATATATTTGGAACAAATATGCCAATGCCATCGTAATTATTAGAACAGGAAATACCAGGTTTCAACTGAATGCAATCCTGTACTAGAAAACTGACATTCGCATTGCTGCGAAGAGGTTGAGTTGTAAGTTTCAAGTGTAAGAAAATCTGGAAAAAAAGAAAGTACTTGGGGATATTACTCTACATGGATTTTGGGTGAGAATTATGATTCCCGGAATCGAAAATACACTTTTTCCTATAGAAATGGCTTTACCAAACGAAAGAACACAAAAATACAAGTTCCTCAAGGTGAGGATCAATCTTGTCGGAGTTGTAATAAGGCCACAATTTTATTTTGAAAATTATAATTCTCCCATAAGAAATACATGTAAATGAATTATTGCGCAATATTACGCAATAATTTTATGCACTGTATTAGCCTTTAATTGGGTATGTGGGGTGGCCACAACACCTCAGGCATTGTTTTCTTATATATTTCATACTTATAGGTTAGTAACATAGTTAATTATTTTTTTACCTTCCTATTGTACATTCCTTCTAAGATTATGATGACAATCGCATATCTAAATTGAACTAGTGAACCGTGACAGAGAGTTAATTGTGCTAGGGTGCTGTCACCACCCCACCTACCTACTTACGTTTATTGTTTTCAGAATTTTTTTATGAAATATAGTTATAGGGTCTAAATAATAATCTTAAATAAAATGGATACAAATACAGACACAAAGATAAAGAAAAACATAAAATTGTTTAATTTAACAAAAATTTTTTATTTTTAGTAAAATTAAGCAATTTAATTTTTTGCTTATAACATTATAATTTTCAATTTCATTTTTTTAATATTGTTTTTGTGTCTAATATTTATCATAAAATACTGCAGGGATTAACAACCAGTATTATTTTTTATATTTATTCCTTATTACTATGCAAGCTATTTGCCAAATATCTTTGCTACATGTGAAAATTAAAATTTATGTTCGATTTTAGTTAAGGATATCTATGTGCTCAGTGCCTATATAACCATGTGTTTTAATTTTGTTGTCCTCATATTTTATTTTCATTTATAATAATTGATATCGGGTTGGGTTAGTGAACTCCGTCAAAGTGCAACTCTTTAATGCTGCATATGAAAGATACGAGGGTTAACCGCCGGTGAAGTTTTTGTACACATCTCATGAAGTACATGAAACTTAGTGGAACATCATCCAGTACCTTGCTACGGTAGTATCTTAATTTACTTTCTATAAGAAGTAAACGATCTGATCCCAGTGAGACACTAGGTGCCCCAACCGGTTAAATATTCATTTACTTATAAAAATAAATATTTAACATATCCGGGGTTATAAAATACTATGCAAGTAATTTTAGTAATTTGATAATTTGAAAATATCAATGAATACTAAGTGTAAGTTATTGTACGAATTATCACGTTGCCTTGAAGAAAATAGAACACCAACGTAAAGTCTGATTAATTAATCTCAATTAGGCCTTAGAAAAACATAAAATAATCCGAATACTCTTAATTTTGTAAGTTTTATTTTTGCTTTATAACTCATTTTATTTCATCTTAGACCCAAATTAGTGGTGTACAAATTCGAGTCAATTAAATTTTTAATGAAAAGATTTCGTGTATGCTTTTGCATGCTAAAAAGTCGAACGTTTGAAAGGACAAGAAAAAGATTTAAATTTTCAGGTCAATTTGCATTAGTAAATATTTTACGTACTGAGTTAGCATTTGGACGCCGTTTACGATTACAAAAATTTTGCGAATCGAATATAAGTGCATAGCTTCAGCTGATCACTAAATTGCTCCTAGACCTACTATATGCTCAAAATCAAAGTTGGAAGATTCGACTGGGACTAGCAAACGAGTGCACCAAGGTAACCAAGTAAGTTTTGACCAAAGGTTGCTGAGAACACACTGCTGGAGGAGAGGTAAAACGGGAAGCAAGAGCGGCGAACAAGAGTCGTTGAAATGCTGTCTTCAATAGAAGGGATGTACTAGAATGCAATGAAATCGTAAGCTAAAGATCCGACGTACTCTAAAGGGATCTAGAGAAGGATCCCCAGTGGGAAAACGGAACAATAATTAAGCTAGACGAGATTAGCACATGAGTGCTTGCATTCCCAACCTCAGAATTTGGAATGACAAAAGCGTGTCAAGTTTGCCAAAACTGCTCCAGGTGCTGGACAACGGATTATGAGTTCAGAAATTACAATCTTGTAAAATTACAATTTTGCAGCGGGCTGTAAAGCCAAAGTCTTCTACTGTGAAAGAGATAAAGAAGGAATAAACATGGAGCAGGAAAAAGAGAAACCAGACCTTTTTGGCACCGGTTACAAGTTGACAATAAAGAGAAAATACCGAAAAGGGCGCAAGATGAATAGCATCTAATGGTTTGGGTTTTTTTCTGTTCCATGAAGAGAAGAGATTATATGTAAAGTAAATAATACAAGAAATTTGGTTTTAGTGAATAAAACTTCTTGTTGCAAATCAGCGCTGACTGGTGGTGTCTTATTTAAGATTTTTCCTCTTTTCCGCAAATATAAGAGCGCTTCTGGAATCGTCCTTGAATTCCATGTTATGGAAGACCATATACTAGATAAAATTCACAATATATTTGGAACAAATATGCCAATGCCATCGTAATTATTAGAACAGGAAATACCAGGTTTCAACTGAATTCAATCCTGTACTAGAAAACTGACATTCGCATTGCTGCGAAGAGGTTGAGTTGTAAGTTTCAAGTGTAAAAAATTTGGAAAAAGAAAGTACCTGGGAATATTACTCTACATGGATTTTGGGTGAGAATTAAGATTCCGGAATCGAAAATACACTTTTTCCTATAGAAATGGCTTTACCAAACGAAAGAACACAAAATACAAGTTCTTCAAGGTGAGGATCAATCTTGTCGGAGTTGTAATAAGGCCACAATTTTATTTTGAAAATTATAATTCTCCCATAATGAATTATTGATATTACGCAATAATTTTATGCACTATTAGCCTTTAATTGGGTATGTGGGTGGCCACAACACCTCAGGCATTGTTTTCTTATATATTTCATACTTATAGGTTAGTAACATAGTTAATTATTTTTTTACCTTCCTATTGTACATTCCTTCTAAGATTATGATGACAATCGCATATCTAAATTGAACTAGTGAACCGTGACAGAGAGTTAATTGTGCTAGGGTGCTGTCACCACCCCACCTACCTACTTACGTTATGTTTTCAGAATTTTTTTTATGAAATATAGTTATAGGGGTACTAAATAAAATCTTAAAGTAAAAATGGAACAAATACAGACACAAAGATAAAGAAAAAAAATAAAATTGATTAATTTCAACAAAAAATTTTTAGTAAAATTAAGCAATTTAATTTTTTTTTGTTAAAATTAAACAATTTCACGTTTTTATTTGTCTTTGTGTCTATATTTTATAAATCTGCAATTAAAACATTTATTTTTTTATATTTATTCCCTTATTATATGCAAGCTATTTGCCATAATATTTTGTACATGTGAAAATGAAATTTTTGTTCGATTTTTAGTTTAAGGTATTATTTAGTGCCTATATAACCATGTGTTTTAATTTTGTTGTCCTCATATTTTATTTTCTTTATAATAATTGATATTCTTTAGTGACTCGTAAATGCAACTCGTTTAATGCTGCCATATGAAAAATACGAGGGGTTAACCGCCGGTGAAGTTTTTTGTACACATCTCATGAAGTACATGAAGTACTTCACATGGAACATCATCCAGTGCCTCTGCTACGGTAGATCTTTAATTTACTTCTGATAAAAAATAAACGACTCGATCCGTTGGAACACTCCAGTGCTCTGCAACGGAGATATTCAGTTTACTTCGATAAAAATAAACTATTCAATCCGGGGGTCTGGGGGTGAACACCCTCCAGTGCACAAATTTTGGAATGAAGAACATTACAGAACATTGCAGAACATTGCAGAACGTGCAGAACCCCAGACCGAGTAGTTTACTTTTTATCAGAAGTAAACTGAAGATCTCCGTTGAGAGGCACTGAGGGGTTCAAGACTCCTCGGTTTAAATAATTTATTTTATTAAAAGTGAATATTTAAGCATATCTCAAGTTTATTAAAATTAGCTATGGTCAAGTAAATGTGTTTAATTCGTAATTTGACAATTAATTATAAATTGAGTAATTATATGAATTACGTGAAGTGTGAAGTTAATTGTACACGATTTCCTCTAGCGGTTGACCCCTCTGAAAAATATAAATAAAAGTACACCTAAAAGCAGTAAATTCTGATAATTTTTACATTGATCTATCTTGTAAAAGAGTATCTAATATAAATTTAACTATAACATAAAATAAAATAACTAAACAAGTAATTTTACTTGGGGTGTTGTGAGCCTACCTACTTACGTTACTTTAGTCCACCTACCTACTTAAAGGTTAAAGGTGTGTGTTCTTTCATATGCATGAATTAATCATATGGCGAGGCTAACTAGAGCACCGTTAGGAGTGAGTCAATCGCTCTCTAACATCCGTCGGGTCAACTTCCACACTTCTTCGAGTAGGATCATCTTGGGGGGATGTTTTTAGTAAGTAAAACGATTATCAAAACCGCATGTAGAGCCCGGAACGACGCGGAGCGGAGCGCAGGGTGTGGAAAATGAGTTTTAAGCTCAACTACGTCAAGAATCGGATTCACACAAAAAGTGAATTTTTTCCAAAATTTATTGTCCGATCACAAATTTAATTTTGTTATTAGTTAATTAGCCCCTCATCTATCAGAATTCGTTGTAAAAAACGTGATTCTGGCATCTTTACTGTCGCCAAAACCTATTTTAATTTTGGTGGGCGGGGTTACAGTTCAAAAGAGCTAATAAGAAAATTACATTTCAAATTAATTAAATTTAAAAGCCGTTTTTTCGAAAATTTGTGAACCGACCGCAAATTTTACTTTTTTATATGCTAATTAGACCTTCATCTTTCATAAACCACTTCAAAAATGGTAAAAATCGTGGTTCGGGAGTCTTAACTGTCACCTGGATTTTGCTCTCCAGATTGAAATCAGGGAAGTTTGGATTCTTTGGACTTTTTCAGAAAAACACTATAGATCTATTTGACACCTGGTTACATAGAAGAAACTGATAATATTCTATATAAAGAGGCTCTTCTAACTGTGGATGGATGGAGTTCATAAGGATGCTATCTGCATCCTCCTATAGAGCCTGACAATGATTGACAGCCATATACTTCAGCGCTGTTTCTCATAAATCGTCAGGAGTGCTCGCCCTATTTTTGAACCGCTCAGAGTCGTGGTTGTGCTTCAGAGGCAAGTGCATGTAATCAAATACAAAAATGTATTGTACTGTACTTAAAATTTGGGAAGGAGAAGGTATATTATCTTTGTCTTTTCAAAAATAAAGTATTTTTATCTTTTCAGAAAAACCAATGACCAAAACCAATTTTTCAGAACAATAATTTCAATCACAATGTTTCAAACTATTATTTTTCATGTTTCCTCTATAATGGAAGAACATTATTTAATCTAAATATACTTCATTCATTATAATCCGCCCTATTAGTTACGCTACTGGTTTATGATTCTGTATTCGGTTATAACGAGATTGCTAAACTCGTTCGTTATAAACGAACAACTCAACAACGCAACAACTCGTACAGTTCACACTGGGCGACGGTCAACCTGACAAACGTAAATTTTATTAAACCTTTTTGTCCACCCTTGAACACTCGCCCCCATCCCACGGCTATTGAAACTGTTTTTATTACTGTTTCTGACCAATACAGAGACAGAGAACACAGAGACAGTCATAAGAAAGTTAGTCTTCGGATTCAAACTAGATAGATACCAGGTGAATTATTACCTTACGGTAGGTATTTTTATTTTGTGGATAAGATTTGTTTTTGTTAAACTCCGCCTTCGACAGTTGCTCAGTCCATTTAGTAGCTCAGTAACTGTCGTCGCCGGTCCCAAGCCCGGATAAAGGAGGAGGGTTCGTAGGTTAGGCTAGCTACCTTCCTGCGGTCAAACAACTCCATATTTGCATAACTAAAATTTTAGTTTTGGACGTTGGATTGATCAATGACAAACAAGGAAACAGCCTGACTAAAGGGCGAAAAGAAGGAAAAAAATAAATGGAACGTCACAAGAATTCCCTGCTGACCTGAAACACAACTGAGTACAACACAAGATAGAGATAATATATGAACTTACAAAAAGCAAAGACAAAGGGAAGCCTGAGCCTATTCTTATTCAATTTAATAATGAACGCGATTATCAATGAAGTTACTTAATTAAATCTGAGTTAGGAAGACTCTAGAAGATGTAAATTAGCAGTAAAATATAAGCTAATAGAGCTGATATAGAAATGTTTCCGTCCGTTTCATGTTCATCAGAAACAGAATGAAAAGCAATGGTGATATAATGCAGGAATGCAGAGTAAATTACATTGGCAGACTGGGGATGATATAGAAGGGCACGTAGGAAGAATGAACCACACAACAAGATTGGGACGCATAGCCTTCGAAGGCAAACCCGAAAGGAGGCCAACTACTACCTAAAAGAGGGAGAGAGCTGAAAGTTTAACTATCAAAAAAATAAATAATAGATAATAGAACAAATCAGTAGATCTCAAAGAAGTTAAAGAAGAAGAAGAAATTTGTTTACCAATTCTTACCAATGATAATTGGTAAGTATTTTATGGACAATGGTAAATCAGAGATTATGTACTGTCGTGGTATCATAATCAAAAAAATCTCCTATGTGACGTCTTGATAGTACACGCAAAGAAATCCATTCTTACCGTTCTTGAAATCGATCCAACCATGGCAAAGTTCTTAAAAATTGAAACAAAACATTCTTAATTTAAAATATCAAATTACTGCTTACTTTCTGCAATGATAGTTAAATTTTGTTTCCCAATGATTGGGCGAATTTCAAGAAGGAGATTCTAACTGGTGAGTACGTATTTTTTTTAGTAATATTATAATTGCTACTATAATATCAGTTTCTAGGTACCCAAAGCTCAATCTGGGTGGTGTACTTATCTGTTGTTCAGTCAAAGTCTCTTTTTGAGGCCGATATGACTGTAATACAAAATAAGGTCCAACTTCTTTTAAAAACAAGTACGGATCTGGCTATTTTTGTAGATACATTTTCTATTTCGTTTCAACACATCTTCCTCTTCTTTACTTACACTAACTTGATAAGAATGTTTAGTTTTAGGTGTTTTCTTTTCCAAAATCATAATGTTCCTGTTAATAAATTAGTGCCTGTACAAATAATTATAATAAAGATTTAATTAATTTCGATTTGATGTGGGAAATGCCTCTGATAATAAATTTGGTTCTTTACCTATACCCGGAAAATTTCGTAACAAATTTTAATAAATTTGTATCAACATTGTTATCGCTAGTTCTATATAATTTCAGCACCTACCTATACATAATTTATTTAATAACATGGGTGTTATTACAGTATATCGACTGTTATTTCATATATCCATTTAATTGCCTGAGCTTGATGACACAAAATTTATTAATCTATTGTTTGTGCTTTTTACCAATAATTAAATTGCTTTATTTAATCTGTAAATATTAAATTATAGGACATGTGCAACTTTTATGCATATATTTGCGCATCAATTGAAACACTTTTTCTAATTTAGCGACATATGTAAACCGTCTATATTATTATGTATCCACATACAAAGTTAACAAGAGTTTTGTCAATTGCCATTAATCACCAAATGTTTTCCTAAGCTTATCAATTTTCGTGTTTGCTTAATATGTCTTCTATTTGCTGTTTACCTGTACAGGTCACCTATTTTGTGTATCGCTCAAAATCGCTTTGAATTTCGAATAATAATATATTATATTTTTTCTTTTATATGTCCGGGCGATCCAGCCAGCTCGCCAATGCAACCTATGGAAAATGAAAAAAAAAAACTAAAATATTTATTAGATTTAAAATTTTAATAACAGTCATTAGTTGGAGGGAAATAAAAACACAGCAGTATCAAATAACCAATAAGAATAAAGTTAACGAGATCACATATCTTCCGCCACTGTTGTCTACAATGTGATTGCGTTATAATCTTGTTTGGAACAGTAATCCCTGGAGGGTAGGTAGCCCGTGCCTACCAGTGAGGCTATAAGCACAAGGGGCTTCATAATTACACTATTCGCAATTGAAGGAAGACATCCGGAAGATAAGGCTTAACAAATCCTGAAAATAAATAATTGAATTACTCTAACATTATTTATCGATTTTTAAATTACTTTTTACTTTTATTGCTCATATTTCAACCAAACAGTAAGAACTTGAACTCTTTTTGGTAAATTTAAAATCCAGTAAGCGTTCCAGCGTAAATCACAGCTGTTTGTTCTAGTCAAAATGAATAATCGTTTAGAGAGCGCATTTTATTGTTGCAATAATATAAAATGATAAATGTTCGTCTTCATTTTTTCTTCAAAAAACTACCATTTGAAAAAGTGACATGGATGAATTTTACACATTACGACCCTTGAAAATATTCTATAGCTATTTTTGAAGTTTATTTTCTAAAACTCTATCTAAAGGCGACTACAAACTTACACCATTGTTATCCTTAAATTGGAGAACTGAAATTTAAATTTTTTTCGAGTGAGAAATCTGTCTTTGTCTTGCATATCAGTTATTCAATCCAGGAATAACTCGACGATTATTCTGACAAAATTTTGAGTCTCCGAAAGACATGTAAAGCCGTCGGTCCTCTTGTGTTGATAATTTCTACCACTAACATAAAAAGCAGGATTATAGGCACGTTCTCCAACCCGGTATAAGAAGTTCTGCAGTCAATTTTTTTTTTAGAGAAAGTAAGAGATGGTAGTAACAGGCTGATAATTGTGTAATCAATCTTAGTATGTGGTCAATTTTGTTTTGTAGTTGTGATTTTCCTCAGATAGTACGTAGATATTCAGGATCCAATGAGTTGACTCCGAACTTATCGTTTTAGAGGTTGTTAAAAGAACACAACATTACAATTTTTGTTAATATTTATAAAATGACTAACTTTTTAGAAAATTATAAGAGATCTTTTTGTAGATAAATAAATTATTTTTAAACTACATTGTTTTTTTTTATAGAATAAAAATTTACAGAGTTATGATTTCTTATGCGTTAGTGTTTTCTCAATTGCGTAAAAATAAAATTTTCACGCGTATTTTTTGCGATTTCCTATTGAAAGGTAAAAGTCTTATAAAAAAAATTATATTAAATATGAAGGTAAAAGGTATATTAGTTTCCCAAACACTTAGTTTTTTCTTTTACTCTCTTTGCTAAAAATATTTTTATTCAAATCAAAATTGACAATTCAATTATTTAAATTGAATTTTGATCAAAAAAATGTATGCGTCAATTTTGTGACTTCTGAAAACATATAATGAAGATTATTTTCTTTAAAAATGGGTAGATAACCTAAAAAATCCATGTTTTATGAAAACGGACCTTATTTTTCGAGTTTGTTAATTAAAAATTTTATAACTCAAATAAAACGGGGCATTGTATGTTACCTATATTTCCACTTATTTATTATTTAATTTAGGTTAACATGGGTCAAGTTTCACTATTGGTTTTCTAAGACTTTTTTTTAAATTTGTTAAAATTAATTAAATAGCGTTAAAATAAGTGGATGAACCGAGGGGTCAACCGCTAGAGGAAATCGTGTACAAATAACTTCACACTTAACGTAATTCATAATAATTCTGCATACTTCTTCGTACTTTATATAATTCAGCAGTAATTCGTGAGACTTCACGTACTTCACCAGTAATTCACGGGACTTCACGTACTTCACCAGTAATTCACCGTATTTCATCAATAATTCACGGTACTTCACCTAATTCATCGACACTTCATTGTATTTCACGTACATCATTGGTATTTCAGAGACTTACCGAGATTCCAAAATTTGAGCAATGGAGGGTGTTCCACACCCCGGATCGAGTAGTTTATTTTTTATCAGAAGTAAACTGAAATTTCCCGTTGCAGAGGCACTGGAAGGTGTTCCACACCCTCCAGACCCCAGATTAAGTAGTTTATTTTTTATTTTGTTGCAGAGATCTGCCTCCCAAGGGTACGGAATTTATAATTACGCAATTTATAATTAATTGTCAAATTACGAATTAAACACATTTACTTGACCATAGCTAATTTTAATAAACTTGAGATATGCTTAAATAATTAATTCACTTTTAATAAAAATAAATTATTTAAACCGGGAGTCTGGGGTGTGGAACACCCTCAGTGCCTCTGCAACGGAGATCTTCAGTTTATTTCTGATAAAAAGTAAACTACTTGGTCTGGGGTTCTGCATGTTCTGCAATGTTCTTCATTCCAAAATTTGTGCACTGGAGGGTGTTCCACACCCCAGACCCCCCGGATTGAATAGTTTATTTTTATCAGAAGTAAACTGAAGATATCCCGTTGCAGAGGCACTGGAGGGTGTTCCACGCCCCCAGACCCCCGGATCGAGTAGTTCATTTTTTATCAGAAGTAAATTGAAGATCTTCCGTTGCAGAGGCACTGGAGGATGTTCCACGTAAAGTACTTTATGTACTTCACACGAGATGTCGTGTACTTCATGAGATGTGTACAAAAAACTTCACCAGCGGTTAACCCCTCGGGATGAACTTGATACATCCAATAATGACTCTAAAAATTGATTTTTAAATTGACGAATTCTCCTATCATACTAATGAGAGGGAATTTGCCAAATTCTATTGCTGGTACTTGCACACAATGTAAGTGGTCATATTTTCCATTCGAAAAACTCTCAGTTAACTCCCGAAACTTGTAGCTTAAAGATTCACATTTTCAAGAGCTGTTTTGGCTCAGAGATATTTTTAATGAACGTCGCGTACCAAAGGTACCGTCACTATCGGCAATTATATTATAAATATAAAATACTCTCATTCCAAGTTATTTTAAGTTTTAAACTTTTTCGCAGTATCGATTAAAATAAGCTGAATTTTTAATTAAAAAAATTGTTCAAGGTTTTTTTAAGAAGCAGATTTTTCTTTCCAAAATGTAAATTATTTTTCTAAAAATTTTTATTATTTGTAAATCCCGGTTTTCGACGTGAATTTCACGTCTGTGAATTTAAGTTAACTTGAACTACTACAAATTAACTACTTCAACCAAGTGACTTTCGACTAAAATATAAATTTTAATGGAGTTAATCCGAGCGTAAGTTGTTGTACTACAACTTCAGGTCTGTGACATGGTGGCATTGTTGCTTATTATCACGTCACGTCTTTTTGTCACGTTACTTAATAATTTACAGCAACGCGTGCACTGAAGGTTGCGAATGACGGATTATAAGATGATAAGTTTGCAGGATGCCAGTAGTAAATGGGTTCCGTCAACTTTTTAATAAACTTTTAATTTAAGATTGTTGAACATTGAAATGGCCTGCGGCGCTGCTTATTTTTAGCCTTTAGTTTCCCATCTAAAAAAGTCATGGCAGGTAATTGGATCACATCTCCATTACAAAAAATTCTATTCGGCCCACTTACTATTTTCTTTACCGCTGTCTGACCAATCCAATTAATTGGAACGAACATTTCGCACAGTTATAATAATATCGATTTAGTTATGTTTTTAAATAGAAAGGATAAGCTACGAGACAAGTTTCAAACATTCGTAACTACTATAACTTTGAGGTTAGATTTTAATGTAACGAATTAATTTATTCGGTGAATATCTTAGTGGACAAGACGGCCATGGAATACCGGCAGGAATTTTCAGCCAGACAGCCACAGGAAGACAAGTAGTAAGTACAGGAGGGGGGAGAACGTAAAACAAAAGAAAAGTTTGTTGGTTGAATGCGACGAGGTAGGTTTGTATCCTCCTTAATAAAGTTCGCGAAGGCCGATGAAACAATATGAAAATATAGCTGAAAATACATAAGCACTTGAGACGAAATAAAATAATATGGAATCGAGTAGGCCGATGCGTGGGTGTATTTTGAAAATATGAAAATGAAATTTAAAGAAAAGCAATTCTGAGGAATTGACTTGTACTTTCCATTATGTGCATCACGTTTTTTCTTAGTTTGTGTGTGCGAGTTATAAATCTTTCTTTGTCTCACTATCAGTATCGATTATTCGGTCCATTTGTTCTCGTCGATGCGGTAACACATAAATCTTCCGAGCTGCGCTGGAAAATAAAGAAACTGGATATTTTCTTTTTGATAATTTATTTCTTTGCTTAAATAACATTTTATATTAAAAAAGTACATCAAGATTTTCTCATAAATTGATAAAGTTTTGAAGTATTAATCATTTATTTATAATCGTTTTCTAAATAACTGGGAAAGTCAGAGAATGTATTCCAAGTTTCCGGATGTATTGGGGTCCGGGGCGACCGTTGGGGTTAAAATAGGATTAGTAAAACTGGAGCCAATCAAAACTATAGTAAAGAGCAACGTAGACTCCCCTATTCGCGGAGAATAGAAGGAGAAATTATAAATAAAGTCGAAGCTTAATTAAAAATAAAGTCTCAAGTAAGTAAACTTTTATTTAAATTTGTTTAAAATATTTTAACTTAACGAGATTTTTAGATTATCATATTTGAAAGGCCAAAAGTGTTGCTTGAATTAAGGATCACAAAAGTTTTCTATACATGAATAAATAAACGAGACGACAAGGGGTATCTGTACATGATGAGAATTTGAAAAATCCAGGAAAGCCGAGTTCAGTCCCTATTTCTTCATTTGAAATGTAACGTGTTTTTGATCGAGCACAGTAAACGACCGCCACAATCCCACTGCACATTATTCTCATACTTGGCTTTGCACGGCTTCCGGACTAGTCCCGGTTCTCAAGGTAAAATCCAGACTTCTACTCACTTTTTGTAAATATTTACCATTCTTGTTTTGATTTAAATGTTTTGAATTAAACATTTATTCCACTAAATCATTTATTGACTCGCGCCCCACTTCCAAACCTTTATCGTGTATCTCCCTTTTTCCTCGCGCGCGTCTTGCGAATCCTTTTTCAAACGTTACGATTAATTAAGCACGAAATTAATTTTTATTACCTATCCACGCAAACATTGGTTGGCTAATGTTAAATTAAAATGTGTTAATAATTTGTTTAAAAAAATTGTATAAGAACGTACAAGACACAAATTTTCTCCCAGGATCAAATGACTTGAAGGCAAATCTCTTGGACTTATCTGACTTACCTTCCACATCCCTTGCCATCTTATTCTAATTCATAGCTTTTAGTTAAGTCTGTCTCGTTCCAATTTCCGTATTCTGTGGCAGCTGATGCCAGGTGCCATCCTAAGCTTCCCGAATCTGGTGGATTTACCTGCTGTCACTATAAGATCGTGACGTGGTCAATTGAATTAGAGTAATGTTAGAACTTTGTTAGGACTATATAAAAGAACTTTTCAACTTTTAGAAATAAACAGATTCCGATAACAATAATTCTTCCAATGAGAATTAAAGGTTTATCCGTACCTACATTACGCGGCTTGTTATTTAAATCCCGAGCTTTTTATTTCAATTTTGCGCGATTTTAAAGCTTACTCTTAAATTAACACGGTATTTAACCTAATGGCTTTTCAATACATTAAAATATGTGTAATTTTAAAATTATATTTAATTATTACCCACTATTTCCATGTTTTTCTATTACGCCTTTTGCATAATCGATATCTGATTATTATGTGCATTCGCGATTTCGCGATAAATAAAATACTTCAACGTGCGGAGGATTAAACTTTTACGCAAAATTTCTTTTCTAATTTATTAAAACATAATTTTTTCAACGCAGTGGTATTTAGTACGCATTTGAAAATATTACTTTCGAAATGTTAAAATAACGTAATTTTAGCATGATTACAAATTAATATTAATCTCTCTATATTTTTATGGCTAGGGCAAAAAGATAATTTTCGGCAGAAAAGTTTCCTGTCCTTCGGCTAAGATTGTGTTATTATTTTGGGTTTCCGTTGAGTTCAACTGTTCGTCTTCAGATGCCTTCTCCATCAATAAACGCTGGCGACAATTATAATAATATCGGTTTTAGCAGTGCATGCGACCAAGTCCGTGAAGTTTTTGAGCCAAAAACCTAGACCCATTTGGCCTTCTATTTTGCCCAGGCCATTTATTATTTGTCTTTTGCCCTTTAACCATGTTCAGCAACTCTCTAGTTCTCTCCATATGCCGAGAATTTCGTTATTAGTTATACTTCCTGTTTTTAATAATTGAATTGGTTTGTGGACTTCACATATTATTGGATTGGGTTTAACGGAATGTTAAATTACAAAAAAATTAATTGGGCAGCCGCTTATTTAAGTCGAATCTGCGCGGATGCATGGGCTGTTCTAAGACGGCTTGGGGTTTTCATTTCCCCAAATTCGGTAGTTTTCTTTATTCATGTTCATCTAAAAATAAGTTTTATCACTTAAGATTAACTGCGCATGGTCTGAAGAGTTCAGTTCTTGCGTTAGTAGAATCTGTAAGGGTGTAAATGAAGACTTTTATTTTAATTTGTTGCAGAATGCAGTAAGATAGGTTTAATTGCTGTGAACTGTAACGAATTGGGGGACGCATTCCTTTAACTAATCTTCTTACATTACTTACTAAACCAGTTTAGTCAAATTTTTTACGATGGAAAAGAAAATGCTTCTACCCAAAATTCCACAAACTTTGAGAATTTCTACCAGAAGCTTTGAGATCATCGTCCACAAGTATAAGAGCAATAGACCGTTATGTCACTCGAATTGGTCGCTCCATCTCTTTCTGAAGCAGCCCATACGTCTTCCTCTTCTGGGATTATTGATTAGAATTTTTCTTTTACAATCGAAGCTGATCCATTCTCTCTAGGCTTTGTCTCCATAATATCTAATATTCTTTTATTTTTTTATTCGTGGAAAATATGTTTAGTTGAATCCAAGGGGTCAACCGCTAGAGCAAATCGTGTACAATTAACTTCACACTTTTTCGTACTTCATATAATTCAGCAGTAATTCACGGGATTTCACGTACTTCACAAGTAATTCACCGTACTATCATCTAGTTCACCTAATTCATCGATACTTCATTGTATTTCACGTACTTAATCGGTATTTCAGAGACTCACCGAGATTCCAAAATTTGAGCACTGGAGGGTGTTCCACACCCCCCGGATCGAGTATTTTTTTAAATCAAAAGTAAACTGTAGATTTCCCGCTGCCGTGGTACTAGAAGGTGTTCCACACCCCCAGACCCTCCGGATTAAGTAGTTTATTTTTTATTTTGTTGCAAAGATCTGCCTCCCAGAGCGTACGGAATTTATAATTACGCAGTTTATAATTAATTGTCAGATTACAAATTAAACACATTTACTTGGCCATAGCTAATTTTAATAAACTTGAAATATGCTTAAATATTTAATTTACATTTAATAACATTAATTATTTAAACCGGGGGGTCTGGGGGGTGTGGAACACCCTCCAGTGCCTCTGCAACGGAGATCTTCAGTTTACTTCTGATAAAAAATAAATTGCTCGGTCTGGGAGTTCTGGGGTTTTGCATATTCTGCAATGTTCTTCATTCTAAAATTTGTGCACTGGAGGGTGTTCCACACCCCAGACCCCCGGATTAAATAGTTTATTTTTATTAAAAGTACACTGAAGATCTCCCACACCCCTCGGCTTAAGTAGTTTATTTTTTATCAGAAGTAAACTAAAGATCTCCCGTTGCAGAGACACTGGAGGTTGATCCATGCCCCCTCCCGACCCCCAAAATCAAGTACTTTATTTTTATCAGAAGTAAACTAAAGATCTCCTGTTGCAAAGATCTGCCTCCCAGGGCGTACGGAATTTATAATTACGCAGTTTATAATTTATTGTCAGATTACAAATTAAACACATTTACTTGGCCACAGCTAATTTTAATAAACTTCAGATATGCCTAAATATTTAATTTACATTTAATAACATTAATTATTTAAACCGGGGGTCTGGAGGGTGTGGAACACCCTCCAGTGCCTCTCAACGGAGATCTTCAGTTTACTTCTGATAAAAATAAATGACTCGATCTGGGAGTTCTGGGGTTTTGCATATTCTGCAATGTTCTTCATTCCAAAATTTGTGCACTGGAGGGTGTTCCACACCCCAGACCCCCGGATTAAGTAGTTTATTTTTATTAGAAGTACACTGAAGATCTCCCACCCCTCGGCTTAAGTAGTTTATTTTTATCAGAAGTAAACTGAAGATCTCCGTTGCAGAGACACTGGGGGTTGATCCATGCCCCCTCCCGACCCCCAAAATCAAGTACTTTATTTTTATCAGAAGTAAACTAAAGATCTCCTGTTGCAAAGATCTGCCTCCCAGGGCGTACGGAATTTATAATTACGCAGTTTATAATTTATTGTCAGATTACAAATTAAACACATTTACTTGGCCACAGCTAATTTTAATAAACTTCAGATATGCCTAAATATTTAATTTACATTTAATAACATTAATTATTTAAACCTGGGGTCTGGGGGTGGAACACCCTCCAGTGCCTCTGCAACGAGAGATCTTCAGTTTACTTCTGATAAAAAATAAATTGCTCGGTCTGGGAGTTCTGCGGGTTTTGCATATTCTCCAATGTTTTCATTCTAAATTTGTGCACTGGAGGTGTTCCACACCCCAGACCCCGGATTAAGTAGTTTATTTTTATTAGAAGTACACTGAAGATCTCCCACACCCCTCGGCTTAAGTAGTTTATTTTTTATCAGAAGTAAACTGAAGATCTCCCGTTGCAGAGACACTGGAGGTTGATCCATGCCCCCTCCCGACTCCCCAAATCAAGTACTTTATTTTTATCAGAAGTAAACTAAAGATCTCCTGTTGCAGAGATCTACCTCTCAGGAGGTATGGAATTTATAATTATGCAGTTTATGATTAGCCAATTTTAAAAAACTTGGGATATACTTAAATATTTAATTCACTTTTAATAAAACAAATTATTTAAACCGGGGTGCCTGGGGGGTGTGGAACACCCTCCAGTGCCTCTGGAACGGGAGATCTTCAGTTTACTTATGATAAAAAAGAATCTACTCCTAATTAATTAATTAAGAGATTAATTAATTAATTAAAGAATTAGTTAATAAAATATTAATTAAAGAATTAATTAATCACTGAATTAACGCTGAAATAATGAATTACCAAAGCTTTTTATTGAGCTACCAAACCTCCATGATATTCAAACAAATGACCTAAAAAAATTACAAAATTAACTAAAAAACCTTAGTTTAATTTAATTAATTGATTACTATTAAACTAGCAACTACTAAAACTTTTAATTATTAAAATATTGACCGCCAAAGGTCGATTCAACGTTTAAGATAAAAAAATGTTAAGAAAATTTACTGATGTAAGTTAATTTGCTATCAAATAATTATTATTGAATACACGTGTCTTATCTATGATTCACATTGACCGTAGCGCATGCGCATAAGCCAAGTTCAACTTCATGTAATTCACCAAAAATTTACTAATTTCATGATACTTCACTTGTACTTCAATATACTTAACACGTATTTTACTTCATGTACTTCACATGAGATGTCATGTACTTCATGAGATGTGTACAAAAAACTTCACCAGCGGTTAACCCCTCGGTTGAATCTAGTTTCATCCGTCTTTCGTGTTTTATTGCCATTGTTGATCCGATATTGTTTTTTAGAAATTCAAAGATGTTATAGATATTGGATTAGAGGTTAGATTAAGATTAAGTTAAGTTAGGTTAGATTTCAGTTCTGTTAGGTAGGAGGTCCAAAGAAAAGAAGGTAAAAGTAACGTGAAACAGTAATTGCCTTCTGCGTCACTCCTTGTCGGCATAGATGCTACAGGGGGTAAGATTATTATACCTAGGGTGATATAAAGTTTTAAATTACAATACACTTTTTCGTATATTTTCATGCTAGGATTCTGGTACGAGTTTTTTCTCTGAAAAAGATACTCCTATAATTCAAGTTAAAGGAGGTTTGTAGAAGTTTCAAGAAAGGGGGCCGCCCGGAAGCCAGATAACACAAGACAAAAAAATATGTCTATTTTAAATTCAGAAAAGGTTCAAACGTTCAGACAAATACACAAAAACTGTTTTCAATAGCCAGGGTTGGTCCAAACCTGCGCCACCACTACGTCCGCACAGTAAATTCGCACTAAAATTTAAGACCTAAAGCTGCATTTACAACCTCCAAATAAGAAGGTAGGACGGCTGTTAGCGTGATCAACCGCTAACGTGAGGGGTCCCGTAGAGCTCACTTTGCAATGCCGTCTCCGTGCTTCGGCACGCACGGTGGTCCTCCTAACAATAAAAAATAGGGTAACAGGCACATCTGAGGCAAACCTAGCAAGCTGCTTCAGATGGAAAGCAACTAACGCTCACGGCACTGGCAGTGAACAGATCTGAGAGTATAGGGTTTTCCTTAGCCAAAAGTAGAAGAAGAAGACTTCTAGAGAACTAACAGCACAGAAATTATAATTGTTGCTTTTGGAATTGCTTAAATTTGAATGGAGGAAACTAATGCTGCTTTAGTTCCATCACGATCTTGAAACGGAAAAAAAATTACAAATGCGAATCTAGATTTAAAAAATTATTTTTAAATCAGCTACTGATTATAGAACCAAATCAGGTATAATTCAGTAAAAAGGAAAATTATACCTTGGTCAAAACCACAGCGCGTCGATATTGATTGGAAAGACGGTGGAGCACAGATATCCTCTTAAGGTCACGATTCGAACCCAAAATTTTCGCTTGTAACTCCAGTGACTACACCAAACCGCTACTGTAGAACAGATACATATATCATTCTTCATGCCCCCCACTTGGTAGAATTATTTAAAAACCCTTAGGGATAATTGAAAATTTTTCTAATGCTCATCTATTTTATAAAAACTTGTTAATTGATGCTTCACGACCTTTCTTTGAGCAATCCCTTAGATTTTTAGATTTTCTTTGATATCATAACGGAAAAATTGTTCATAAACTAAGACCAACTTATGCAGTAACATTTTTTTGCTCTTTCATTATAAAATTCACAGATTGGCTGTAAAATTAACAGATCTCCGACGGAACGCTTGAGTTTGATCTCAAATAATCATTAAACTCTTTTATTTAGAAAACCATGAGAAAGTAATAAATTCCTACTTAATACTTCATGTAAACCTGTTGAAAAATGCGTATTATTATTATTATTAAAAAATTTGCTCAAAATGATTTGCAATATTGAATAAATTCTCAAACTTATTTGAAGTACGACATTCAAGAAATCACACTATAATGATTTTGAAAAGTATTTTCTCCCCCAAAACGTGATGCAACCTGAAAAAAGCGAGAAGTAAATAACATTTAAAAATATTTACTAGCTATTGTTATATATTTTTGGCCAGAGACTAAAGGCAATCAAAAAATAAGATTGTAGAAAGAGTGAATCCCCTGAAAAACAAAACAAAATATGTATAGAGGGTCGTGTTAGTTTATTTTATATTCTGATCCAAATGTTCGGAAGGGAACTTTGCAGAGCAGCTATCGTACAGCAGACCGAGTTTACTGCTATGTATTACATGCCTTTGAAAACTCGAGAGTTTTCACAGGACATACAACTGTGAAGCTGGAAACACAGCAAGAGAAATAACGTAGGATTACCTCAGTGCGTTCCCCATGATTAGATTGTAAAATACTGGAAGTGACGTGTGCAAGGGTGGATAAATAAGACACATAAAACGAAAATGAAACAGATATAAAAATAGGAAAATGGCTGCTATAAACTTGTCTTTTCCGATTCATATATTGTTTAGCAGTGATTAGAAATACCAGTCCTTCGCCATCACTTTTCATCCCTTAATTTCCGCTCGTAAAAAGCCAAAAATGCAAAAGCTGAAAAACAAAATTACATTTTTAAGTTGGAAGTGCTAAACAAACCAAAAGAAACGACAGTCATCGCAAAGAATGATCACTCAAGAAAATTAAACTTCCCTACTAAATTAAACCAAGATTTTAAAATTCGATTCCACTTAGTCAATTAAATCTGCGAAAGAAATTGCTTCGTTAATTATAAAATTAATATTGGTAATGGAATTAACTTGGACCTTTTTAAATTCGGGCTTGCCAGGTACTGCATGAAAAGTAAATTATATGTTTTATTTATTAATTTTAAAGAGTGGAATGAAAGCTATGACAGTTGTAAACTGAATGTGATGTGGTTTCATTGTAGATGCACGGTACATTGGATATCTAATCCGCTCCTAACGAGTTTCTGCCTCGAACGTGGCCATTTCCTCTTTATATCCAAGCAATCAAGTTAAGAACCTCAAATAAAACTTAAAGATATAAATCTCTTTTTCACTTATTGTAAGATTTTACTGAGAACTCTCAGCTTATTCGTATATTTAAATGTTTAATTGAAACAATCGCATTACTAATTTTTCTTTTCTCAAATCTCCTACCTCTGCTTCCATAACTTCTCTATTATGATTTTTTATTGGTACGAATGGCAAAAAAAACGAAAGAATAGAAGCAATACATAAAAAATATAATGAAAGGAGTAACCGAGGCAGATTTTAAATTATGAACATATGTAGGTGCATTTGTTTTATTTAAATTAATATTTTCATTATGGTAATTACATAAAAGGCATTTGTATGTATGATTACCAAGACCCTCGGTGGGTGGAGCAGCGCCTTGTCACCAGCTAAAGTTATAAATATGCCCTTAAAGCATATTGAGGTTGCAATGCATTGATATGTATCAGGGTGGCTTTTATTGCAAGTGTAATCCCAATATCATAGCACGATCAGCATAATAATGCCGCTTGGTACCCTAAAAACATCTGGGTATGTTATTTAATTCTTAACTTGTATCTTGTAGTGACTAATCGCCATCAGCTACATCAAAATACAAATTAATACTTTTTCAAATTACATTTCATCATGACCTTTGCTGCGACATTATATTTTGTAACACTTTGTATTAAAGCTTAACATAAACTATATTATGTTCCTCACATTAAAATTATTATCGTCCGATTACAACCTTAGCATAATAGCTTTAATTTGGCCACTTTGTAGTCACATTGACTTGTTGCAAAAATTCAGATTTTAAATTTTAAAAGTGAACTGAATAAATACGTCAACCGTGAAATTGTTTTATTTAAGCTCCCCCTCCCAAGTTTAAATTTTGACTACTGTAAGCTTTAACAATATCCTGAAAACTAGAAGAAATATATTGTCCAGATGCGGTTGGCGGCGAGTTTCAAAGGAAATATGTGATTTTTTAAATTTAATTACTGACATTTAACCATCTCATCATTTAAATCTGTTTTAAAAATTAAAAATTATATTGATATCTGATGACACCATCAGCTAAAGAATTTACCAGTATCCGGGGCACAGCTCGTAAAAGAACAGCAATTGTAAATAATATGGAGATTGAAAATGAATATGGAAAACTCATCTCAGCTGTATGTAGAAAAAATTCATTTAAAGTTTTCTTCAAATTACTAGGTAATGACTGCAGTGCCGGCACTAAGTATGGGCTGGAGTGGGCAATAGCCACCCTATAGACAATCCTGAAAATACTCTTAGATTTTATTTATTTAATTACTAAATTCTTGTCCTGGATGAGAAACAATAGAGATCGGACAGAATTAATAAAAAGAGTAAAGGATAGAGAAGCGTTTTCCACCAATCTTCTTGAGGAAAATGCATCAAAAGAAGAAGACTTAAATTCTTATTGGTTTTTGTTTTACTTTTGTAAGTTTTTCGTTTTTTTCGCAATAAATTGTTCGACCTTAAAAAAAATATTTATTTATTGTACCCAAGCGGTTTCCTGTGCATAAGCTGTTGGGAACAGTCGCGATTTTCATGATTTTTTAAAACAATTATAAAAGATAACGCAATGTAAGCATAAAAAAAATATAAATAAATTTGAAATGCAATTTTCTCATTGGCTCTTTTTAAACCGTCGGCCCGCCGATCTAAAATTAAAAGATTAAATTTTCGAGTATTTTATAATATAATATAATTGCAACGAAGCCTTCGGCTTCGCAACAATTAAGAAAAACATCTCTGAAAGAGACAGAACTCGAAGTTATAACTTAAGCCAGCAGATCCGAAAGTCGATGATAAAACTTATTAAAAATATCTCGGAATGAAAACTAATCTAGAAAATACCAAATTTTTGAGCCTCAAGGTCCTAGAAGAAGTTAAACTTATTAAAACATTCCTGAGCGCGGCAGAACTCGGAATTATGGTTAATTAGCCCGACAGTTGCGAGGGTCGACTGATAGTTTGAAGAATTTAATTATTACTACATATTGCGCAATAATTTGCTTCCATATGTTTTTTATGGCAATTTCGTGAACTCCAAAATTGAATTGTGGGCTTAATATAAGACGAATTAAATTCTACCTCACCTTAAAAGTCTTGTATTAATGTCTTCTTTCGTTTGGTGAAGCTATTTCTAAACAAAAAAAGTGTACTTTTAAGTTTGGTAATAATTACTGATCCCAGTTGTTGTACTCCAGCTTCCGGTGTGTGACATGATGGTAGTACATATAAATTTAAAATACTACAATGTGTACTGAAAATATAATTATTGTGCTTTTATTAGTTCAATTTTAATTTTTGTTTTAAAATTGTTTTTAATTGATATATTTTTTATGCAAGCATAGTTTAGATCAATGGTTTCGAAAGTGTGCGCACTGGTGAATCGCGGCGTCTTCACAAGGATGAAGTGGAATATTTAAAAAGCTTCATAATAATTATATTTTTTGTTTTCGTACTAACAGGTTTTTATTACAAATTTAATGCTGATGACTGAATTTGTTCAATAATGCAGGTATTTGAGTTGTTTCATTACTATTTTTTTGGAAATTATCAGGGAGCAGGAGCGGAGCAAGTGACCTCTTGATTCAGAAAATTTCAGAGGGTGGCAAATCATGCATGAAATTTAAAAATAAATTTTAATTTTTAATTTAATTAAAAGATACAATTAATGCAATGTTAAATAATGTAAATTAATATTATTTCATATGCTGCCATTATTATTATATTAATATTATTTTAGACATTTCTCAGGAGATATAATAAAAATTAATTGACTTATAAAATTCTAGTTTCTTCAAAATCAATAACTTTTTATGACGTTCAATGGTTTAATTGTTAAACTTAAGATTTTAATTTCTAGTGAAAGTCGTTGTTTTACTTTACTGCCGTCTAGGGCGGCTCTAAAGTATTTTAGTGCCGGCGACTAACGTGCGGCCACTATATTTCATCATCATCATCTGCACGTGCTAGATAGAACGCTAATTACTCAAAAAGGGAAGGCGCAAGTCATCAATTTTTTAAATTTTTTTAGCTCTTACTCATGATTAATTATGATTTGACTTGGGAAGGGCGCCATGGGAAAACTCACTGGAGGAATCACTGGTTTAGACATTATAAATACTTAAGTTTAAAAAATAATAAAATTTACCCTGTAAACAGACAGGTTACGAACGACGAAATATTATCGCGACAGAGTCGCTGTGGTAATTCTTTGGGATGTGTAGCGCAGTATTAGATACTCTATTTTAATTTAATAGACGGAAATGTTTTTCTATTTTCCTTCCCATTTCGAATATTTTCGGAAAATCGATGTCTATCTGTAGAGCTTCGTTTGAGCTTCAAAAAGGTTCTATTATTTTATTTTTAATTTAATTTTTTATGAAGTTATGGCTATTTAAAATTTAATTTTTATAAAAATTAGGTATTTGAAACCTTCGGTAACTCTGAGCAAAATCAGTAGTGAAAGAAGTAAAATATTCCGAATGTTGTTAATTATTGTTAAACTTGTCAATTGCTCGGATTTTATAAAATTTGGTAATTTTGGCGTTATATCTGATAAAATTAGAATTAAAGTTGCATTGATACTCAAACCAAGCTCTATGGATTGACATAAATTTTATAAAAAATTTGAAATGGGAAAGAAAATAGAAAAACGTCTCTCCTCCCTCTAAAAGTTCTGTTAAAACGAAAGTTAAAATTTAAAAAATAGAAAAACTTATTAAAGTTCTAAAGTTTGAGACTAATTTCACTAAAAAAATTCTATTGGGGGGGTGGAGGTTAAATGTATCTTACATAGAAGAGGTATCAATATAAGAACATTAGTAAACCTCCAGAATAGTAGGTATTTTTAATTTTTCAACTTCGCAGAAGTAAAAAAAAGGTTTTATCGACCACGAGTGCCCTCATCAAAGAAAAATGTGTTTACATCACTAAACTGGGAATATTATACTCCCCAAAGCAGCAGTCTTCAGAAATTTGGACTGCGCGCTTTCTCCACTTTGCACTCATTCGAAGAAAATGCAGTCCTGAATAAATTTAGAGAGCCGGGGGTGGGGTACCATCAAGTCACTCTAAAATTGTTATAGAAAAAATTTCAAACTTATACAACGCAACACCTCTCATAGGCCGGACATGAACGACGGTCGTGATCTGTACGTAAAGGAATTGATACTTTAAAATTAAAAACCTGTACTTTCAATAATTGTCAATCAAAAGTATTTGCTTTAAAATCAAATAAAATTAAAAGATTAGCAAATTCTGTACTTTAATAAATTGTTTTTTGGGGTTTACTCCTTAAGAATCGATTTTCATATATAAGGCGCCCGGTATGATAAAAATATGAGGTGTAAAATCTACTGATGAATGACCTCGTTACTTTTTTAGTGCGCACCTATGGTGCGCAAGAAATGACCGCGTTACTTTTTTAGTGCGCACCTATGGTGCGCAAGATAATATTGCCGGAACATCTAACAACCACGTGGGTAAAAGGTACGTTTTTAAAAACGAAAATGAGAGGCGTATCTTTACATTAGCGCAACCGCACCAAATCCTGCCCGCTTTTTGTTATACATATCAATAATTAATATTGTTATTGTGAAGTTATAATTTTATCATTATATTTCGATATTTAATCCAATTTAGACAATTTCTAACCTAACCAAAAATTATTTTCGATGTCTATAAATTCCTCCAGGTTATTATGATTTATTTTATGAATAATTTTAAATATCAATAATTCAAGTCAATAATTCGATAATATTATCTGAAAAATCAACAATATTTCTTTATTATAATGATGATTATATATAATAATGTTTTTATAAAATTTTCTTTCGAAAAGTTATTTTTAGCATACTTAAATAATTTTCATGTACTATTTATTATTGTACGTAAAAGATTTAGTGACAATTATCTTTTATAACCATATTTTGTTAGTTATTAAGATAATATTATATTTTAAATAAAAATAATTATAATAGTTTTAAAAATGTTTATAAAAACATTTTTTATCAATTTTCTTAAAGTTGGTTATTTTTACTGAGTAAACTCCAGTCGTGCGTCGGAGCTGACACACACAATTTTATTTAAACTTTCAAATCTAAAGTAAAAACAATCAATTTAAAAGAAATAAACTCGATCTGGTCGTAATAATGAAAATAATGATGACTCATACATCATAAAGATGACAAAAGTATCACAAATAGACTATAGTAATGTAATCAACCTTGTTTTGTTATATGGATTGAAAACCATGTTACTCCCAAATTGAATAATTGAAACCTCGACGCCTTTTTAAAAGTAAAACTTTTGATTTTACCTGCAATTTCGTTGACTATAAAAATTTATTTGTGTGTGGTAGGTCATGGCCTGACATCATGTTCAAATTCGAAAGAATATAATTTCATTGTAACTGTCTCCATATTTCGGAGGGTACGGACAGCCGACAGTCTCTCTGTGTTGATGACTGCCATCATCTGCAATAAAACAGAGTTACAGGCACATTACTGAATACGATTTAAGTAGCTGTAAAGCTTAAATACTTAAAAAAAATGTCGTCGCTAACAGAACAACTCTGAAGTAATCCTTTATACTCAAACGTAATTGCAGTTGATTTTTAAATTTCATTTTCTTGGGCATTAACATTAATTTTTAGTTGCTGGTGTCGAATCCAGAGTCTATCGAGAAAGCAGCGCTAATTTCCGAAAAATCCATTTTTTTCTTCTATCTACACCTCTTTATGTCGTGAGCCTTAATCAATTAAAAGGCACCAAATAATAGTGACTAAATTAAATTTTGATAATGTTTCTTTTTATTTTTAAATGGGGTGACTTTGCGCCAACGTAGAGTAACAAATATCTTACCTGAACGGTTTTTTCTCAATTTTCGGAAGGTATGAGATTAATTTTCCTTCAGATTTACTTTTTATCCTTTATAAACCTTATTCTATATTTTTTGTGGGGTATTGTTTATTGGTAATTGTTTTTTGAGTGAAAAATTACACAGCTCCACATTGAAAAAATGATTACTGCATTATTGTTTATATTCTTTATTTGATTATTTCCTTTATGTTTTGCGTGACAGCTTTCTGTGAACCAAATGTAGACGTACGGAATTGCATGGAAAGCTGAGACGTTACATTATAATTATTGTGTCTTAATTAATTACTTAATAATGAGTTGCGCATTAAATATAAAAAAAGATGTCAAATGATAAAGAACATTCCAAATAAAGTTTTATGTTGTGAAAATACCCCATTAAGTTGATATTTCAATTAAAAAAAATTTTTTTTGTTCTTAGGGGATGCTGAATGTAACAAAAATAATTGTTTTAAAATAAGAATTCGAATAGTTTGGTGATTTTGAATATTAATAAAATTGAGGAAAAACAATTATACCTACCTGCCCTTGTATTGCTTCTCTCTCTTCTTCTTGATATTGTTTTGGATGATGTTGTAATATTTAACTTTATTTTTACTTAGACGATTACAGCCGACTTGAGAGGCAGACGTCAGCTTAGATTCAAATCTTTATTTATTCACTTTGGGATATTTTAATCCTTTCCCAGATTAACCACATCCTATAGGTAAATTAATTAAATAAAATCACATGTTAATACGAATTAATTTTTATTGTGACTAGATGACTGAAAATGATCGAACAATAATTAATTACAAACGATATGCATAGAGTATAATAGAATTATTTAGGTACATTATTTGGTTTCGACTATGTATATTATGAAATATCTTACATTAGAAATGCAGGTAAAACCTACGATATTGAAGGTTCCTTATATTTACACATTGCACTGCGCAGCCTTTGTACTCAAAAGTCAAAATATTGACTCGTCAATCTCAATTTTTCTTTTCAAAATAATTTAACAAAAAATCTTTGGTTGTGTGTTGGCACAAAGTAACAATTTGGCATTCATTTTGAGGTAAAACTCGAAACATCATAAAAAGTGTCCGCCACCGAAATCTACCTTCGGTTAGTTTAGCTCCCGGTGGCCGGTTCACCTTGATCGAATAATGTATAGGATAAGTCATATATTAAAAATTAATACTAAATTGTTTTAAAACGGAAAGTTACATCCTGTTACAGTCTCTCTTAATGAAAATTTTCCGCATCTTCCCCCTTTTTTATTACATAATAAATTATTTCGCGCGATAATTTTTAAACAATTATTCTATCGAATCGACATTAAACCGCTAAACATTATATACAACATTATTTACAAAAACCAAGCTAACTTATACATTATGTAGCAAGTACTAAATTATAGAAATGTTGTGACAAAAACATTTCATAGTTCCTTACTATTCTATTTTATTATCACTGGTGTACTGATTGGAGCACTCGCACTAAAGAAGAAGTGAAGATTCATTAATTATCAATCATCCTGTTCTTCGTGTTTTAATTGGGCCCCTAAGGGCTGATCGTGTTCTCAGCCGGACCTCTCTCCAACGCCTATGCCGCTTCCCGCGTACTGGCAGGCAGATAATCCGGCGGAACTTGTTCGAACAGGACTCACACCGGAATATCCAACAAATCCAGAATGCTGTTTGGCTTTTAGTCTTAAGGAAGCAATACTGGAAGACATCGCAGTGCACGGTTCGGCAGCCGCTCTGTGGTGATACATCGAATACGGATTCGAAGGTGTCGTGTAAGGACACTGCTGACCGCCGACGGTACCAGGAGCGGACGTTAATCCGGTTCCCATTCCACCTGGAAGCATCGAACTCGCAGCTCCGGTCATCGAAGTGACCGACGTGGCAGAGTTAAAACAATTTACCGGACTCTGGTGATGATTCGAAGGAACTACCGGCCAAAACGGCTTCGTACCCAGAGGACTCGGTACTTTACTCGCCCAATTGTTGTAACTGTACGAGGTGTAGAGCGATTCGTCGGTAAACGTCGGCATTAAACCGTTAAATTGAGTTCCGAATCCAGTTTTAAATTCCGCCGCTGCGTTCATCGCATTCATTGCGTTGCGTTCTCGCTTCCGCCATTTTGCTCTTCTATTTTTGAACCATACCTGTAACAAAGAAAAAGGCGAATTAAGTAGGCATAAAATCGGAAAAGTTAAAATATGTTAAATCGTAAAACAAAATAAGGACGAATGAAATTGAAAAGTGCGGAAATGGAACCATGTTTTCGTTTTGGTTATTTTTTAAAAGTGCTATTTCCTGTAAGATATAAATGCCGGGGTGAAGTTCTCTTTTGTTTTTAAGATATATGAATCCGAGTTCGGTAAATTGGTCTTTATAAAACGAGCTACCATTCTCGCCGTCATCTTCCATTATGTTTGTCTTCCATCTGTAGCTTTCCCTTTGCTTGTCGTTATTCACCCGGGGGTTCATCGAGACTCCCCCGATCCGTGGCCAACGACCCATCTAATTGCGGCTGCAGAATGAAGATCGACGAGGAGAGCGATTGGCCGCGACGGCGCGAAGTTATGTTTAGGGGAAGTGTTACAACGCATGATGAAACTTCTACTGACGTCTTTATTTTAGAAAATCTTTATTAAAATAATCGCATTTGAAAGGGCCGCTTTTGCTCTTTCCGCCGACAATTAACATACAAAAAATCTTTTATTTGCTCAAAATGCATTAAAAGAAAATTGCCGTTTAATAAGCAAATCGGCACGCGCTCGGCAACCCTCCTTTAAGTTATATCCGTGTTAATCAGATTAGTTTCGCCACACAGTCACACGCCTCATCTACTTGCAATGTTCGCAAAATTTAGTGTTTCTCATCAATCTTCATCTCTTTCGAATTCTGTGATACAAGTGAGATGACAAAATAGTTTACGGAAATGCATAGAGTGGACACACGATGGAAGAATTCTAATGTTTCCATTAGACGCACGGCCGCAGTAACGAGGGACCATTTATTTACCATTTGGACTTATGTGTTCTGTGATTGAACGGTCAAGCGTGGCGATCAATGAGCCATTCTTAACAGTATATAAATTAAGATATTTGTCATGCTGCTGAACAGATTTAAAATTTATTTGTGTAGCTCCGGATGGCATTAACAATTTATTTCCCATCACACTCCCAATTTAAACTTATTCCAACGACCACCCTGTACAACACGTAATTTTTTATTGTTAAGCCTATCTAATGGGTGGAATCAAACAGGTATCGGAACAATTCCAAACGGACAGGGATATTAAATATCTAATGGAACTTACGTTTAATAAAAAAAAAATTTGTTTGGTAAAAAATCTTTTACACGGCGTATATAATATGTCTCGTATCCAGCAACCGCACACTTCATTAAAAATAAATTCGAGTGAAGAGCGCACGGCAGTTAACGGAGGCCCTGGATCTATGAGGATTTCCCGGATCTGGCAAAGCAATGCCGGAGTCGTGCGCTTAGCTCACCACCTCGAACTAATATAGTAGGTCTTTCATACAAATCAGGTTAATTTGCTCGTTGCTTTTCAATTGGATGCATCTTAACAAGATTAGTAAAACCTTCTTTAAATTTAATTAAATGCGTAACTTTTTATTCTAAAATTATTTTAACTCCATTAAACTTTAAGCGAACTACACAAACCTGACATTTTATAACCTTTTTTTTTCTATGGCGGATAAAATAAACTTCAAAATGCGGTCACTCTTTAGAAATAATAAAACAAAACCAACGATTGATTTATGTAATATTGCTTTATTTTTTCTAATGTTAGGACCGCTTCATTACCCCCCATTGCAATACAAATAGTTGGAAGGAGGTCTCGTCGTACTGACGGCTTACTTAGCCGGCTGAGCTGCTGGTGATTGAAAGGATGCACTAGGAAAATTGTATTACTCCTTCGAGGCGAGCACCCCCGGCGATGACATCGTCGAAGTAATTTAATTTGAATATAGTGTGTTTTTCACTATGTGTCACTTGTAACGTGGTTAGGATTCCACGTTAAACTATATTATTATCCAAGTCAATACTGCCAACTTGAATTCGATCTTGCTGGTTTATCTCGAATGTGTCTTGACATTTTCGTGTTCAATATGCCAAAATAAGTAGGTCTGAACGATTTGTAAAAGAAGTTATGTGGACTACGTCGTGGATAAGTGAACATGCAGAATGGATACTACGTGTCGAAAATATGCATGGTATAATTAAATGTTATAAAAAGATTTAATCCTTATGTGATCGATTTTCAATGCTAAATTTTTAATGTTTAATTAATATCTCTTCTTTATTATTATCTTCCGATATTTTAAGTTTCTTATTTGTGCTTTTGTGGAAAAAGGAAGATTAAAATCAAAAGGATGCAGTATTTTTCTCTCTACATAAAACTGATTTGCAGTTTTTTTTTAATAATTAAGGGAGATATTTTAATACAACATTACAGATTTATCACCCTGTACACAGCAGTGTTGTGCTGAAAAATGTACTCCTCAAGCTGGATACTCCATCGCAAATAAAAAATACTGTTTATTATTTTACTTATGTATTTAAATTACGGTATTATTTACCTATACCAGATTATTTAACGTGGGATATGAACCACGACAAGAAAATCTAGCCAAGTAGCATTAGAGCTCGCGGAAATTGCTTTACAACCAATTTACGCGATCTCGCACCCCGACAGACTGCATAAATCTGTTAACAATTTTAAAATAATATGCAAAATAGTGGAAATAAAAATACAAAAATTGGACAAAACTACGAATGTAATTTTATTTTTAACCCTGGACTTGTTTTTTTAACCAAACTACAGTAGTTTTAGTAAAAATATTCAAATTTTATGTCAAGTAAAGCAAAATATATTTTTTAAATTGTGGAAAAACGTCATCGGAGGTAAATATGAACATTAGTTAAAAGATACTCACATTATTAAAAAAAAATGGGTTTTTTTAGTGTATTTTGTTACTAATAAATTTTCAATTACTTTTCTACATTGCTAGGAAATGATAAAAATTACGTAGAGAAACTTTTTCATTGTAAATAATATATTTACTTGATTATTAAGTTCTAATCAATCGCCTACGGCGCTATGTACTAATTTAAGTTCTGCCAAATTTGTGTTGACATTTGAAAGCAAATTTTACGTTTATTTCAATTACTTTCAAATTCTGTTAGAATGTATCTACTAGACATTTTTCAAAAAAAATATTTGGATTTTTCTTCTAGATTTTCTTTTAATTTTTTAGTTTAATTTAAAAAAATTTCTGTATGAATGATCGACTAACAAAATTTCTAGCGCCTTACGTTGCTGGTTCGGCTCCTCTTCGCGAGGAAGGGGTTAAAACGACCTATTATTGTAAATAACTCAAAATTTATAGTAAATATGAAAAAATTGCTTAGACAAAAGTTAAAGATGATAATATTACCTATACTTTTGTTTTTTGTTACATTTTTACGATAAAAGTTGATCGAGCTATGAATTTTTAAAAGGTCGGTGGTTTTTCACCCCGAAAAATTTGAAAACCACCTTTTGCGTTTTTGTCCAAAGGTTATGTAAAAACCGAGAGGTCAACCGCTAGAGGAAATCGTGTACAATTAACTTCACACTTCACGTACTTCGTCATAATTCTCCATACTTCTTCGTACTTCATATAATTCAGCAGTAATTCATCGGTACTTTCAGTATCAGAGACTTTCAATTTCAGAGACTTACTGAGATACCAAAATTTTAGCACAGGAGGGTGTTCCACACCCACCACAGCTCCCGGATCGAGTAGTTTATTTTTTATCAGAAGTAAACTGAAGATTTCCCGTTGCAGAGACACTGGAAGGTGTTCCACTCCCCCCAGACCACCAGGATTAATTAGTTTATTTTTTATTTTGTTGCAAAGATCTGCCTCCCAGGGGGCACGAAATTTATAATTATGCAGTTTATGATTAATAATTGTCAGATTACGAATTAAACACATTTACTTGGCCATAGATAATTTTAATAAACTTGGGATATGCTTAAATATTTAATTCACTTTTAATAAAAATAAATTATTTAAACCGGGGGTCTGGGGGGTGTGGAACACCCTCCAGTGCTTCTGCAACGGGAGATCTTCAGTTTACTTCTGATAAAAAGTAAATTACTTGGTCTGGGGGTTCTGCATGTTCTGCAATGTTCTTCATTCCAAAATTTGTGCACTGGAGGGTGTTCCACACCCCAGACCCCCCGGATTGAGTAGTTTATTATTATTAGAAGTAAACTGAAGATCTCCCGTTGCAGAGGCACTAGAGGGTGTTCCAAGCTACTATTGCCCAAGCTACGACTATTTGTTGTTATAAAAGTAAACTTTCCTGTAAATCGAAATTCTTAATAAATTAATTATTTAAATTGCATTCTGGCAAAAAATCGTGAATCTTTTTTGTAACTTTTGAGAAGTTATACAATATCACAGTTACATGATCACAATGGTTTAGTTTCGGAAGTAACAGGCCCGATTACAGGACCTTCGATTACAGCGCGACAGGACCCTCTCTGACGCGCATAAACGGATTAACAAAATTCATTTTTTTTTAATATCTTTCGAATTCGCTGATAAATATGCTCGCTTACCGCAGAAATACCTTCCAAACGCTCAATACTTCTATATAATTATTTAAAATCGTACGAAAACCTTACCGAATCAGAATATTTGGAAAAATTTCTGTAAGTTTACATAATTTTCAATTTTTGAAAAAATTTCCAAAATATCGAATGTTGTTTCTAAAGGAAATTGTAATTGTTTAAAAGTTCAATAAAACGAATATTTTTTTCAAAATATTAATTTATACATATTTTCTAGTTCAGATTTAAAAACAATTTTAGGAGAAATGTTTTTTTATTTAAAGTATTTTTGTTGTAAATATTTAATGAAATTTGTATACTATAATTTTGAAAAATCACAATTCGCTCAATTTTTATCGTTTAAAAAATGATTTGGTGGTAACTTCATTAGCTTTAACTTTCGTCTAAACGAATTCTTGCTATTTTATTATAAATTTTTATAAAAACAATTTTTTTAATAATTAGTTTATCCGTAATTTTACTTGAATTGGAGTTTAATTTCGAAATTTTTAAAAAAGATATTTAAATGTATGACACCAAATAAACGAGTTTTTACTGTATTTTGATTCTACTTAATTTTTAATATGACGAAAGAAGAAGATTTACTCTTGAAAATCATAATTACTTTGTATAAAATTGAGAAAAAAATACAGATCTGTCTATGGAAATTATATTAATCTTTTATAATATAGAAATTATATTTTCATAATTTTATAATGTTTTTATTAACAAATATTTTCTAAAATATGTAGATTTGTTACAAACTACGATGGGCTGCCTGATCTACTTTTAAATTATTAAAATCCCCCAACAATTACCAAATTATTCAGGAACTAGTCTATTTAATTAACAACATTAATTAATTGTGTAATAGTAATAAAGGCCCAAATAATTAAGATAAGCTTAAATTTATATATGCGGCACTTAGGCCGCACAACCTTGGCAATCTAGTAAACAGAAATTACTCAGATTGGTAAATTGATTTTATTACTACTTAAAAATAATGTTAAAACTCCACGTCGAAAGTTGTTGCCAAATTATTAAAGTTCTAGGAAGTCAAAGTCAAAGAAAATAAGGCAGCCTGTTATTTGTATAATATTTATTATTTATATTTGTACGAGAGTGTAATAACCAAAGTTATGTGGATTACATCTCGGCTAGAAGTTACTTTGTAAACTTCTACAGTAAATTTTGTTTATAAAATTTGTAACATATGTGGTACTCATTCCTAGCGAAATATTGCTACCTGCGGATCTTTACAATCTATTACGATGGATTACTCCTTGTTTTTAGCTATTTTCTTCCATAAGTTGTTCAATGTTTTGGAAGCATTCATCTTACACCCTGCATCTCAACAACGCCTTCCTCTTACTCAAACTTCCCCCGGTCATGTGGTAATCTACCTTATCCTCTCCTTCAATCTCTTCCATGTGTAATTTTAAGATTTTTTCGATTTGCACTTGCCCTCATTGTTTTGGAGGCATCCAGTCTCTGCCTCTCCAAAAAGTCAACTTAGGTTTATTTTTTATTCACTTTGTTCTTTCCCCTTCTTGGATGAAGCTACATTTTATGTGAAGTAAAAGTTCTCATTTTGCATCCTAAGCCCCACCTTCCACCTTTTGATAAAAATGCACTTCCAATTTTAAATTTTGGACTTTGCATGATCGTAACTTAAATTAAACTTTTCGTCGGTACAATCTAATATTTGCTTTTGACTCTCATTTATAGTCGCAATAATAATGGATAGATAAGATTCGCAATTAAGATTGATAACAGTTTTTTTAAATTATTCTGTTTATGAGTAACATAAATAAAATTTTTAACGTCCCATTTTTATTAATTTACAAGATGTAAAAAAATTTTCACTCGCCGAATTTATCTGGCAAAATTCAGTGTGTAATCTTCTCCTTATTCTTAGCTCCCCCTTATGTTCAATTTTGTTAGCTGATACTTGATTGAAATAGAAGGAACCAGCGAAGTATTAAATTTATGAAAAATATAACAAGGAAGGCGAAAATTGCATAATCGTCGCGTTGCGGCTTTTATGAAAGTAAAAAATGCAAAACAAGGAAATTTTAAATATTTTCCACAAAAACGTTAAATAAAATTTAATGTTATTAGCAGCATATTGAATTTTTGTGCAACTAGTGTGATATGAAAACAATAACATAATACAATTTTAGCTTATAATTGAACAATCGTATGGTAGTCTGATTAACAAGTCATATGAAGTCGGTCCATTGTTGCACCCCAGGGGTTCTCATATATTGCGGCACCCCGCGGTCTCAATAACCGGCGTCCACCGCGGTCGCATACATTACGCTATTTATACAATCATTTTAGTTAAACTATGACATAAATCACCACCGTGTTGATTTTGTAAGCTTTAGGTCGGGGAGATTTTAATAAAGTCCATTAATTTATGTTGTTTCTTGTTCAATGTGCTGGCTACTCGGTGGTGATATTTTTATTTACGAACTTCGCTCTTCGGGAAGTGCAAACGCATCCAAAATATTTTCATCAAACTAAATGTTCGTTTACTAAATTATTTGTTTATTTCCGGTAGCTTTACAAAAATTATGGATGATCCTATTCACCCGACGTATTTTTAAATTTCAGTTAAAAATGTGCCAATTATTATCCTAAATTATTGCCGCAATTTTTCATTTGCCCAATAAAAAGCGACTCGAATTTAAAAACAAATTATTTTGTTAAAAAATGTAAAAAGTTTGCGGCTTAAATTACGATTCAAAATGCATAGCAGCCAAATCTCAAAAATACATTTGCTGAAAATGTGGAATACATTTTTGTTATAGTAGAATACGAAATCAAAGTCGGTAAGCCTCCAAATGGCTATCATCTTCTCAGTTGGGACACTGAAATCCACTCCCCATCCACTGGCCATCTGATTTATGAATCCGCTTTCCTGTGTTCTTTTCACTCGGTTTGTAACCGCAACATGACAAAATTTTAACTTGCCAATCTTAAACAACGTAATTTTGTGTTTGAGAAAGCCTTATCATGACAAAAATTCAGTTGTGCTGCTTATCGTGTTAACACGTGTTTACATATGTTCATCGTTGTCTGTCTCTTTGATAATTACCGCGTTTTTTTTGAAAAGGTAACCTAAACCAACAAAAAATATTCCTTTTTACGGTAAGAAACTATTTGGAAATGATAAGATGTGTGCTGAGTTCTTATCAAAGCCCATTAATTAAATTAAACAACTAAAACTCGTCTTATCACAATTTACTCTTTCCGAAAGAATTCTTTTTCTGATCGATTAGGTTAAATGTTTCGCATTGTTGATTTCTATTTCAGTTCACGTTTTATTGTGCTCTTATCTATGTCTTCTATTTCTCTCAGTGCCATGTTGCGTTGTCGGCCATGGCTGTTTCAGCAAACCGAAATGCATGGATCAATACGTACTCGTAACCCGCAGCGCTCGTGGCCGATTTACTAATTAAGTTATTAAACTAAATCTAAGGACGTTTTTATTATGTTTATCCTAGAACTCTACTCTTCTCACATTTTAACCAAAACAGATTATCCGAATATTGGCTTGCATCGTAAATGAATCCAAATCCTCGATGAACCCTTTTAGTTTTTCAGTTTCAAAACTTTTAAAAAGTTAACACATTTCCGGCAACTCATGATATTCTGGAACAATTTCTTCGTCACTTTACTTTTTCCTTCTTTTAATTTTGTTGGGTTTGGTCAAAAACATCAAAATTGCGATATACTTGAATTAAGAAGTACGCGAAGGGAATGTTTTCATCCTGTTTTGCTTTTAGACGAAAGCCGAGGTGGTTTGCCATTGCCTTCTGATGGAAGACGGGGTTTTATTCCGTCTGGGTTCCATTTACCACTTTCATCATCATTGAAAGTAATTGAAACATTTATTAGAATAGTAGAACAAAAATGAGGAAAAGGACCTGGATACCAACGGAACAGTTAGCGACAAAGGAATAAGGTCAAAAACAAAATGAAGATAGCCACGACAGTATAATCTATTACTCAAAAGCAGAACTAAGACAAAAATATCTGCTAATGAAGAGAAAAACTCCTAGAAGCACTCTTTCTGATCGAATTAAAGTAAAAAATGTAAAGGCAACAATTCTCATCGACATCAACTCAAAAAAGCACTGGATTCGAAGCGCTGAATTTTTAATTTAGATTTTACAGGACTTAGTGAAGAGAAAAAAGAAGAACTATAGATTCGCTAACGGAAAATGCACCTGGCGATAAGAAAATTCGGGCATAGAAATAATCGTAAATGATATTATACCGAATTTGTCATAAAAAAGGTAGAAACGGATAGACCATTGGGAAATCGGGATTTTTTCAATTGGTGAATCCGTCCATATTAATTCTATAAAATGAAATACAGGCTAAAGAATGTAATCTCTCGAGCCTCTGTTTATTGCAGAAAAATGAAACTCACAGGGAAATTTTGGCATTGCTTACTTTTTTTGTTAAGAATCAGATTGCGCTGTAATCAGTTTTTAGTAGAAAACCAAATAAAGATGGTTACTTTGGCCTTAGCCAGGCTTTTTCGAGCGGGGAAAGGAAAATCATTTTTCTTCACTTTCTAACAAGATAAAATTATAAAAATATCTAATATTCTAAAGGTTCAATCCTTAACCAGATATAATCAATGCAAAATTGGACGTAAACCATTGGCGGTTTTCACCAATTCCGACAATTTTAAGTTAACATCGTTTATCTTGAAATCATCAATTTCATGAGGTATCCTTGTTTTGTCATTTTGATACTTCAGATTAGTTTGGAATTTATTAATTTTATGCTGAGGGTTTCAAAGATTTTGCTTGGTTAAATTGTGAAATTTGAGGTTCTTTTTGAAATTACTTGAATACTTATGATTATGATTATGGAAATTTATTTTTAACAATTTGAGTATCCGGAGGGATTTTACCCCAGATTTTTAACTTGGGCTTAATAAGATTTCTGTTATTTGAAATGATGGTGTACTTTGAAATATTATGAAACTTTACTGTTATTGAATCTATCGCAATAATTGCTTAAAATTTATCGAAGTGCTATATTATAGGTATCCTCCAAGCACAACATTCAATTTTGAAAAATTATGAACTCCAGTTTTTATTTTTAATGATTGTACTGGGGTATTCGAATACCAATCCCAGTCACTACAGTTCTCTAATTGGGAAAGTTCTAGATTATGTATTTTGATTATTCACAGTTCTGAATACCTTTTAGTGTTAGTTGGAAAGCCAATATATGTTTAAAAGTTAAAACTAACTGGTAAGTACCGGTAGTGTGGATATGGATTATCCTCTCAAACACAAATTCAACTGTGAAAAATTATGCTACAGCTTTAATTTTGAACTATTGCAGTGTCTGGAGAATTTCATTACCCCAGACTCCCTGTCATACATATTGATTAAGTGGGAAAAGTTTTTTAATTATAAATATTCTAATTAATTCTGATGTCTAAACCTTCTTGGTGTTCCAAAAAATTTACAATTTCAATTTTTTTAAAAGTTTAAAAATAAAAAAAAAATTAACCCCGTTTCAATTTAACCTCCTCTCGCAGTGTATGGGAAACCTCTTTAAATTTTCTAAGAATCACTTTGAACATTTCTAAGAATAAAATTATGATTAAATTTTTTCAATTCTTTGGGGGATTGTTATTACCCCCAGACTCCTGATCATTACCTTTTATTGATATTATTGGGAGAACCTCCAGTTTATTTGAAATAGTTTTAGAATATTCCCCAACTGGTAATTCTGGTTTTTCCATCTTTCGTTGCTGTGTCATAATTTATGATTTAAATTGTTTTAAAAAGTTCTATAGATCATTTGATACTAAAATGAATAAATTAGCACACTTTTCTTTTACAATTTAACCCCCCCCCCTCTTCGCAGTGTCTAAAACCATTTAAAGCGGTCTTTAAAACTACATTTTCTTCTAATGATTTCAAAGTGGGAATAATAATTATTATTAATTATAAAATTAATTAATTCATTAAAGAAGGCAGGTTCGGGGCTCACAGCTACGGAAGAGACGTACAGTAGCCACTGTAAATGAGATTCTTTTAGGCCGATAGAAATATTCTTTTCCGACATAATTTTGACTTCCTATCCCGTTCGAGAAGGTTTAAAGCAATTAGAATTGATCGGTTTGAAACTTTCTTAAGATTATCGACCTTATATAGCCAATTTTATCTTGAAATACCCTAGCTTGGAATAAAACACCAAGAAAGATCACAATACTGGAATGTTCATCAAAAATTTAATTATAGGTTAACTTGACGAGGATGATAGGCTGAGCCACCAATCCAGATTGTTATAATTTTTCAATTTCTTCCTTCCGAAATTATTTTTGCAAATATAATTAACATTTTCAACTTCGCATTTTAATCGGTAATTTAGGGTTTTGTAAACGAAAAATAAATTTATAATCCAATCAGGTAATTATGAAATTAATTTTTTTAAAACTAACCCCCCAAGAGGTTTTAAAAAATGATAAGTAATTTTTAACATACAAATAATTTTGACCCCGGTAAATTGATGCGTTAATGGATCAGATGAACCCCATTTCTCCAAGTTAAATTTCGGCTTAGAAAAGAACTAAACTGCAAGGTTTGAAAATCGAAAAGTATAAACATAACGAAAAACACGAGATAAGCTCGTCATAAATTATTATTCGCAGTTGAATTATTCAAATCGATGTATTGTTTGTTACATCATTCTGTGGGTTCTGTTCTTCATTAAAGTTTACAGTATGCATGCAGGATTTTCTGATGTTGTCAATTTATCAGGCCATGTTAATGAGATAGTGTGACGGCTTGAAGCCACCGGTGAGTGATATAGTAGCCATAACTCCATGGAACGAAGCTTGTCCAGGTACACATACAATACAGCACCAGCTACCGTATATTTGTGCTCAAATGGGAATGTTAATCCGTGCATGATTAACACCATAAATCTGTCACGGATTATCACAATCGCCATCGTGAATTGTTATACACTGAATTATTGTTTCTACATTTTCTAATGCCGCTATCAAATTTACTTCACTGTCCAAATTAGGATGAATGAAATGATTGACTACAATTTTTTGGTAAAACAAAAAGATTGACGTTTGTACGTACTTCCTCCACCACTTGAGCCGTTGGAAACCCAAATAAAACACATGCTCGATACCGAAGGTCTGGTATTCAAATCAAACGTTTCGGCTTATTTATATTATTGATATATTTCTGTTTTAAAAATACCGACCAGAAGCTTCTGCAACCGCACCTTAATTCTTTTCGACAAGTTACAAATGTGAGTATTCCGGTCTCTCTGTTTAATGTTGACTTTTGAAGAGCTTTCGGATATTGATTCATGCTTATTCCAAAAAAATCCCAGATAAAACTTACCCTAACTCGAGCTTCAGTAAGATTCGTCCACATTGCAATTTCTTCCCTTGTGCTCATATCGGGATATCTATTCCTTGCAAAAGTCGCCTCGAGTTCTTGTAATTGTTGTGACGTGAAATGTGTCCTCTGCCTTCTTTGTCGCTTATTCTTTTTGTCGTTTTTACTTTCCTCCGAGTCGTTGCCTTCCACACCCACCACTTCGGTTTTTACTTCCGCTAGCGATCGACTCCCTATTGGAACGAAACAAAATTATTTAATTAATTATTTTGTAAACTAAAGTTAATTTTATCTTTTCTTATGTTCACATTTACACAAAAACTTTGTGCCAACCGAAGTATTTTTAAGACGTATAAATATGAACCAGACAGAAACGGATTATAGAAAATCTCTTTAAACTAAAAATAATGTGAAGCTAAAAATGAAACTAGATTTTCTTCAGACTGAAAGCATAAACTTCGTTTATCCATTTAATTCGCAACAAATAAAATCGAAAGTCATAAAAAAAAGTTCCCATCATGAAATTGCATAATTATTTCGATGGACGCACATAGTATTTTCCACTTTTCTGCTATCTGCGATAAGTGTAAATAATTCAAAGGGCCGAAATATTTTATTTTTGCAGGTGAAGATGTCGGCAAACACCAATCGCAAAAGCTGTCAAAATCGCCATGATTGATCGAAGGCGGCTTCGATTCAAAAAACCCTATCGAAAGATATCATCATTCGTCGAGGAGAAATCCTTATCCGCTATTGATAAAACTGATAAACTAAATAATATTGCCTTTGTGTAGATCAAAATTATTAATAACAATAATCAACAAATTGCGAAATCGATTTCCATTCGCAAACTTTGCCAAGTATGCATATGCCCTCAGAAAACTGATTTTTCCATCGCCGTATTTTGTACCAGAGGATAACAAAGGATAAAAAGTGGTTCACACACTATTTTTTCTACAAACATCTGCTACTTTAATTTATTAATTTTGAAAGATCCAGTTTCAATAATAATAATAATAATTTTTATAAGCACAAATTCTATGGCAAGATTTCAAAAATTTCAACAAAACAACCTCTTAATGATGGATTGTAGTAGGGAAATGCTTCGTGTTTTGACATCCAACAGAAACAACTGATTTCGTTTTTCGTTCTTGAGTGGAAAAGTTACTTTGCCGCTCGCGTTTACTTCATAGCTTACGTATCAACAGCAATGTTAATTAGATCAAATGTTTATTACTACCAATAACAAACATTCTAAGAATCTCAGCTGATAATTAAATTCTAATTAAGATAAAATTGAGCAGTGATAGCAAATTATTTTTCTGGGTGTAGTGAATTATTATCTAAAGCTGTTAAGCTTTCTCAAACACGATATGACGTTATCTTGACCCACAATCCAAAAGTGGAACAACGCTTTTAATTTTAGGTTCACCTTTTACAATCTCAGAACTTTGCAAAACTTTTGCTTTGCATAGTATTATCTTACATTAGATTGCCAAGGTTGTGCGGCCTGAAGGCCGCACTTAGGGTAACAGTTTTAAATTAGAGAAAGATACCTATGACAATGCATAATGTGAAGATGTTGGATTGAAGAGAAATTCATAAATCTAATTATTTTTAATATTTCCCAGATTTTCACTCATTTCACGCTTTCGCTGATCTTTTCATCGCCAAGTTTTCTCTTTCTAGTCTTATTATACCTAGAGTTTAAGAAATCTACAGTTTTAGATCGGTTTCACACTATTAAGCGTTAGAGCATTGTTTACAAACTTAAATCCTGCAGCTGCCTACCCCGGGCTGGGCAATAAGTAATACGAAGTAGTTGCAATGGAAGTTTTAAATATTTTTTTTTGCAATGTATTTGACTGAAACCCAAATGAATTACTGAGAATTGAATTAATTAATTATGCGGAATATTAACCGGGGGTATTTAAATTTATAAAGGAAAAACAATTTTTGATGCTCATGGCGCGTTGGAAATGTCGGAAATATCCCCATTACAACACCGCAGTCAAACAATGTACTGTATGTTATGTAATAATTGTATGCAACAGTTCCTCGGCACTATTCCTCGGTAAAAATTATCAGTGATTACGTTTTTGGGCTGTTAGGACAATTACAACGCGGCGAAAGTCTCTTCCCTGTCGTTGTAGCAATATCCTGCTATTTTTTCTAATGTTTGCCATTTCTGTTGACCAATATTCCAGATCATGGCAACCTAGTATTTAAAAACTTCATTTAAGTTCTTGAAGCGCATGCCCAAATCATTCCGAGCAACATGCGTTATGAAAGTGCTTCAAGGAACATGCCCGGCAAGATTTTCCCGAATTACGTGCGTAATTTTTCTACTTTTTCATATAAATTTTATGTCATATCCAATGTAAGTTGTTTCTGCTGTTACTCCGAGCAACATGCATTGTACAAGTGGTGCGATAAACGCGAAAATTTTTTACTAATCAGAGAGCTGTAATTGAAGGGTTAACCCTCCAAGGAACATGTATCATTTTCCTTTTAACGGCCGTTATCCTTTACAGCAAATATTTATTTGCTGTGATCGCATATTTTAGATTTCAGAGTGTACCAATGGCAATTTCGTAAAGTAAAATATATTTATGATATCTGGTATCTTTGATCACGTGACTTTGTGACTTGTGACAGTTAAAAAAATCATTTATATGAAAAATGAAAGAAGTTTGTTACTAAAGTGTCTCGACTTCCGCACTAAATCTTAAATATATGGACGCACTCCAGCTTCAGTACATGAAACAATTCGTAATTCTTTCATTCTCAGAGAATGAGTTTTACGGAGTGCACGAGTTCGTGAAACAAACTTAAAGAACCGGAAACTTTACCTCGACGTAACTTAATCAATTGTTTTCTTTATTTAATAATTTGCAAAGTAAAAAATCGTCTACGGCGCTTTTCTATTGATTTATGTTTAATTAAAAGAGAAAAAATTATTTTTCTAAATAAAAAATGTGGTGCTCATGGGTTTGAGTAAATTTTTCAATCAATTTACCTTCTTCCAATTTAATTGCCAAATATAATAAAATTTTGATAAGAAGGATTTCTTCTTTGATAAGAAGGATAAGAAGGATAGGAAGGAGCGCCTTCTAACTCTAATTTGATGTGATACGTATGTATTTGGAAAATAATTTATTTATTTATTATGTAAATATTTTTTATTAAGAGCTACGCTTCAACTTAATTCTTACGGCCGATTTCTCTATGTCTGATGGAATCCTGAATGTTGCTACTACACATAAATTAGCAAAAATATTATTAACGCACCCCAGAAAATTTTTACAACTTCTGATCCATTTTGCAAAATTATATTTTTATATTTAAATTAAGTTATTAGCCCGGGAGAAGAGGGGGGGGGGCGACTAAATTGATTTGTGTTGCCTTAAAAAACTAAAGTTTTAGGGTTTATTTACCAACATATAATTTCTATAATTGAAAATCTAAGCGCTCACTTTTTTAATTTTGGATGACGACGTATGAATTTAATATAAATTTTGATAATCCGAGCTTTATAAAACAATTAAGAACGCGTGATATAATCGTTAAATTAAATTCAATCTGACCTAAAGCAAAGTAAAATAAACGAAAAAAATGTAGCGATAAGCTTTAGAAACAAAAGGGAAAAATATTCAGGTCCTAACACCGTTGTGATCGGACGCATACTTGTTTGAGAAACTGATTAAAAATTCAGCCGCTAAGCTCCCGAAAGTGGCTGAAACTCTGATCGGAAGATTTTGCAATTATTTTTACCATCTTTTCGTTTACCTATCTTTTGCACCTAAAAATTCTACTATAAATTTTTATTCCACTGCGTTAGCGTTATAAATTTTAAAATTCTAATTTTTCTCCTTCCTTCCTTCGTCTTTTTGTTTCGAAAAATTTTGATAAAATTAGAAGAATGTTTTAAACGTAAAAATGTCAAAGTTATAAATTTATTATTATAGATTTTATAAACAAAGCTTATTTTTTTAGCCCGCAAGCTTTGGAACACTTAATCCTTATTTATTGGTCTACAATACCAAACATCTTACTAATTTATTATATTGCATAGTTTAATAACACAAAAATTCTAAAAGTGATATACCGGGGGTATAAATAAATTAACTTTTCGATTGTTGAATGAAATTTTCGTTATCAATAGTGCAGAAAGGAACGTCTTGCAATTTGATCTAAAACTGAAAATAAAAAATTGTTTAGGGTGGCGGGTGTGCAAAACACACCCTGTACATATTATTGTTATACATAATATTCACAATTAATTAAGTTAGTTTGACTGCAATAACAAATTATTCTACTACAATATCAACAATCGTAAAGCTTTAATCGCAGATTTAAATGGATTAATGGGCTTGAAATTTGATTACGATAGTTTAATATTTGAGATTAATAAATAATAATAATATTGGGAAAAAACTAAAGGTAAACAGAAAATTGATAAATAGATTTATTACCTTTTCGATCTCGTGTTCGACTCCTAGGGGTGGCGGTTGTAAAAGGCAGTTGCGAATGATCCATTGTTCCGGACCCTGACATAGCTGAATGAGCGTCCCGAAAATCTCCTGTCTCGGCCCAAACTGAAATATAATACCATCATTGCTCGCCGTTTAACACAACTTAATACAAAATTAATTAACGAATTAATTAATAATAGACAGTAAAAAAAGGTGGTCGAAAATAAATTTGCTATTAATTTGGTTTGGTGCCATAATTCTTTTCCTAACAACTCCTCCTACACTAATTGATATTAACCGAGCTTGTCACCAAATATAAATTTGTCTAAATACTTAAAACACATGCTAGAAGATGCATCGACTACCTTATGTTGGTTGACATTTTTACGAGCATAATTTATATGTAGTAAGCTAAATACCGAGTGATAACCACAATTTTCGACATCGTTTGTGCTACGCTCTCGTTTGTACCTCAATATTTCATTTTTAATGTTAAAAAACTCATTAACACTTTTCAAATTGTCACTCTTAATACTTATCGGTGACGTTGAATTTTTTAAATAACACTTAGCCGCTTAGTACATTTCGATGTTCTAATCACACTTATCTAAAAATATGACACCTTTTCAATAATAATTACTCCTACAATTGAAATTTTGATACAAGTGCCGAGAATCACCTAAATCATAAAGCAAACCCATTATTTATTTTCGGTTTAAGTGTGAAAACATCAACAAATCTAAAAATCTTTTCTGTGATTAATGATATATAAAGGAGAGTTAGTAATAATCCAAAACAATCATTAGATAATCACCAACTAATCTTGCTCCATAGTTTGGAATTCTTTGTGTACATTCATACGCCGACGATATAAGTACTCATGTGATAAATTAATTTTATAAAATTTTGAAAAACCTATAGTATCAATTTTTTCGTGTTCAAAACCTGACCGAATCATATGTGTATATTTGATGAACTCGTCCGTATGATTTGTTAATTTTGGTAATACCAAACTTGAAATGACATGAATTTTTCATATAAACTTCCACTTGCCTTTGAGGAATGTTCAGTTTTGACATAAGTAATTGACGTATCGGTTCATAACCCCCCCCTGCCGCCATTGTTAATCCGAAAACCTTATTCCGTGTAGTTACTACCGCAAGGTATATTTAGTTCACTATTCATTACGATCTACTCCAAAATTTCTAATCTCAAGTAATTCGATAATTATGAGTAATCCATGACAGGAAGTGATTTGGCAGTAACTCTCGCGTCACATAATTATCTTATTTCAAGAAATTGAGGAATCGAAGCAATGGTCAGAAGCTTTACTGCTAGATTTCACCTTTAAAATTTCAAATAATTTAATCATGAAAAATGAATAACGAAAAATACCTTTGTGAATGATACAAAAATGGTTTTTCTAAACATCTGAGTAACAAACAGAAACCTTGGCCACCCTGTTCACAAGATAATGAAAATGTACCATTTCTTAGTGCACCGTCGCGTCTCATATGAAGTGCAACAACCACCAGCTGTAAAGCTAGCACGACAAGAAATGGTTAAAATTTGTACTACCCGGAGGTTTAGGAGTATGGAATATCCCCAGCATACGTCATCATTCCCAAGAAAATAAAAACAGTGTCATGAAGCTTCTGCATAATTTTTCAACATTTAATGTTGTGCCTCCGGATATTGAAACATCTGAGACAGATAATTTTATAAGAAATGCATTGAAGATGGTAGCATATCATCTGCTTGGCTATTCCGATGACAGCGTGATATTTTCAGATAGCGTTGACGAAGAAGCAGTCAAAAATAATATATCATTATTTTATTAACTTGTAAAATATGATGTTTCAAAAATGAATTTAATGATTTCAAGCATTATTACTTGACATCTTGTTGAAATTACATATTTGTTAAACAATTTGATCTTTAAAATCAATTATCAGTCCACATCTTCTGATGAGAATCAACTAATTCGAAAGATACAATTTAATGTATATCACACACTACAAATGTTTTAATTTACAAATTTCCAAATCACATAAAAATTTGTAATTTTAAGAAATCTCAGTAACCGGGAATCTAAGCTGAAACATAACCTGAATGCCAGGGTTTTTCAACCCTGAATGTTGTGATTGAGGCACTGGGGGTATGAAATACATCTGCAGTCACATCAAAACCCTTAAAAAATTATTTGTGAACTTATGGCCTGTGGAAAAACTTTTAAAGCAAGCAACAAGAGAATGTTAAATTAAAAAAAATAGTTTATTCAAAAATAGTTCAAATTAGCTGGGAAAGTGTCAGCAACATAAAATGGAAGATAAAAACTGGTATGGAATATTTCCCAGCATGTCATCATTCGCAAGAAAATTAAGTACGTGGTTGCTTGCTCGTCAGTAAAATCATGGGTGGTAAAATCGTTCATGGAATAAAAAAAAACAGGAAAAGAATGTTCTTCATAAAAAGGCATTTTAAGATTGGGCAAAATTAATAAACAGAAAAAGTTAAATTGTACCATTGATGCAGAATATGAAAAACTTACAAATTTAGAAAAATTAAGAAACTGTTTGACCAACTAATAAGTCTAATAAAAATATCAATCCTGCTACAGGATTCCCACCAAATTTTATAAAACAAATTTCCTGACTTTCTCAAACTTTCTCCCTGATTAAATTTGATAATTTTCCTTGCCTTTCGAATCTTAGTAAAGAAAAAATCAAATATTTTGGCGGCGGGAAATAATCAAAATGTTAGTCTCGCAACAAAATCTTTTCTTTTGGCCTAACCAGGCTGTTATATCCAAAAATAGTTGATTGTTAATCAAATTAGTTAAATTATTAAACAAAATCGTTAATTTATTTAACAAAACAGTTTATTTTTGGACAAAGTAGCAGCTTTTTTGCATAAAAAAGTGGAATTATTCAAGAACCAGTAGACTGCTGAAAAATATGCGAATTATAAATCAAAAACAATTGAATTGTGAAACTAAAAATAATAATTAAAATGTTGAACAAAGCAGTTCAATTATTATTAATACAAACAGCGAAAACAGTTGCATTTTTGACCAAGTAGTAGCTTTTTTGCATAAAACAGTTTAATTGTTGAAAAACATAGTAAAAGAGTTGAAAATCTGTTGCATTGTTAAAAAACAATGGAATTGCCACATCAGGAAAAATTAAATGGTTGAATCAAGGATAATTGAGTTGTTGCATCAAAAACAGTTGAATTATTCAACAAAAAACAATAAATTGAATTATTAAACTAAAAATAATAAAAATATTGACCAAAACCGTTAAATTATTGAACCAATCAGCCAAATTAATTGAATAAAATAGCTGAATTATTAAACAAAACTGCTAAATTTATTAAATAAAACAGTTTGATTTTTTAACAAAGTAGTAACTTGTTAAAACAATTGAATTGTTGAAAAAGACAGAAAAATCTGTTAAATTGCAGAAACAGCTGAATTGTTGGATCGAGGGAAATTCAATTGTTGAACCAAAAATAATTCAATTATTCAACAAAAACAATTAAATTATTAAACGAAACAATTACGAGAGGGATTTTTTTAAAAAAACAATGAAATACAAAAAGAATAAGTTTTGCATCAGATGAAAATCTTTTCTTAAAGATAGAATTCATATTGTATATCCATAGAAAACATAAACAAAAATTTATTTACAAAATGAGGTTGTTTAAACTTTCAATGATGAATATTTTCGAAATTTTCTGACAGAAAATAATTTACAGATTTTAAAAGATTGTCATTCCATAATTTACTAAATATAAAGCTTAATTCTGGAATTTCAGGAATATAACAACAATATTTTGGCTTTTTTGTAATTTTTTTTTTAATTTTTCTACCTCCGCGCAATATTTTGACACATTTCTCTTCCTTGAGAAAAATCTCCCTCTTAAATTATTGAACAAAACAGTTGCATTTTTGACCAAGACAAATACTTTGTGAAACCAAATACGACTGAATTATTAAACCAAAATAAATTAAATTATTATCAAAACAAAAATATTTAAATCTATAAATTATTGAACTGCTTAGCTACCCTTCAGGATACGTCATCATTCCCTAGAAAATTAAAATGATGTCATCAAATCTCTGCAAAATTTTCAACAATGAAATTTGTACCTCTCGGTAGTGGAAAACATAACAAATTTGTGCAACTATTTTTGACATTAACGTTCAATTCCAGTTTTTATAATATGTAGCTGTTGGCTGGGGGGGGGGGTAGAACGTAGGGTATCTTCCCAAAGAATAAAAAGTATTTTCATAAACCGGGATGCATTTTGAATTTAATCTTTATTTAAAAAATTTTTGAAAGTGTAAGTGGAAAAACATTTGTTTGATTGATAATTTAACTTGATTATTATTATAAACATAATTGTAAATGTTTATTAACTTGTAATATTATATATTGAATAAAATATTTTAAAAGGTTACAAGTTGAATGAAATTTGAAAATTTTTTTACAATTTTAATGAAATTTAAAAAATTTCCAATTTACATTTTAGTCTAGGACCCCATTACGTAAAGTGGATTCATCTTTTCAAGATATCATCAGCTAAACTATCCCTAAATTTTCAAATTTCATTCAACTTGTAACCTTTTAAAATATTTTATTCAATATATTATAAACATAGGCCCTCTTTCTCTTCGGATCCCGAAAACATCTTTTACTTCATTAAATCAACAATATAATTTAAGAAAACGTAACCTAATTTTGAGCTAATTTCTGGTAATTAAATAATTACAACAGGTTTTATTATAAAACTGTTTGAAAGGCAGTTGATATATTTTATTTTATTTTATTTGAAGTTTGATCAAACTTTTATGATCTCATTGCACCATTTTTATGACGTTTTTATAAAATAATCTTAAATTGCGTAATTTAAAAATACTCAACTACATTAGATTAAGAATCGGTTTATCAATGAACTTTATCGATTGCAAAATTTCGATGTTTAAGGAAGTTTATGACTACGGTCCGATTATAGAGAAAAAATCTGGTTTGGCAGCATACAATTTTCCCGACGCGACCACGACTCACTCGATAGGTTTAACTTACTTACACTTTTGTCAGGTTATTTTATTGTTAAGAGTTCACTAATTAATTTAATTAAAATTTCGTATTTGTTCGTTTCAATCTGCCCTGTATATATTTTACCTTTAAATGCCCCTCCCGCTACAGCTATGCCCGATGACTTATTTTGTGCGCCGTGTTTCGAATTTTTGAAAATCGTTGCTTTATTTGAATTACGTTAAATTGCTTAATCCTAATCTCCACTTCATATTAGGGGTCCCCATTTAAATTGATTTAATTTGGACAATTGTTTTAATTAATAAACTAATTTTCAATAATCGCAGGCTTAATCTGCTCGGTGAGCCTGCTTGTGAATTATCGGATGAGTAATTAAGCTAAAACAAAATTGTTTGATAGAAAAATTGACGAAAATCGATAGTTTTTCGTTCTGTGCATCCAGAAAGTGCAATTTTAATAATTATAAAGACGGAACTATCAAAAGGTATATTCTGAAAAAGTATTTACAAATTTGAAAAATCCTCCCCTCCTGTCCTATTAAATCAAGTTTTAGGAATGTTTATAAAAGCAATAATTTGGGTGTTACCTTTGGTGGATAAAATTTTTCGCACTTTTCACGTCGGTTTTTATTTTGAAAACTTTTTAGGATTGAAAACTGAATAATCCTGTATTTTGTTGCAGCATTTATTTTTTAATAAAAGCAATTTCACGCACTAGACTCTTAACTGTGCAATACGAACACATCGCGAAGAAAACTAAACACAAGAAACGATTTTATAGCGATCATATATTTAAATTTTTATCTGTGTTTATTAAAAAAACCAAAATCAGTGGCGTGCGTAACGTTCTTATAAGTAGACCAAATTTTGAATACATTAACAAAAGACAAATTTGTAAAATTTTCGTTTAAAATTTCTATAAATAATTTAAATGCGTTAAACATGAACAAATATTTATGAAAAACCAAAATTAAATAACTCCTATTTGTTTATATTAATAAATAAAAGTGTTTTTTTAATGCTGCTTCATTATTACCCAAACTTTACGAAAGGATTGCTAAATAAACAATATGAGGCTTTCAAAAATATGTGTTATTTGTAAAATTATATATCTTTTAAATTATATTTATTCAGTAACACACAATTTCATAAAGGTTAGCAAATAAAACAACAATGAATTGTCGTGCGTCTGTGCACACATCGTAACATATTTAAATATTAAAACTAAAGAAAGTCATATCATGTCTTTTATTTGGCCTAAACACGAGTTATATTACATTCAGATAAGATTTTTATAAAAAAAAATTTAATTAAAAATGTTGCCAGTTTATCGAATGTTGAACTTGAATTAAAGCGTTTCACCCCGTATATACAAACGAAGTGTGGGTAGATTTAGGATAAAATTGTCATGTACCAGAATATCAGAAAGGGGGGGGGGTAAAACAAATTACATTTTTTTGGTCAGCTTTTATTTTTTTAGCTGCGAACTCTGCAGCATCTAATTAATAAAACTGACGCAACTAAGAAAATCTGCTGTGGCTGTAATTCCCATTCCCATGTTTTGAGTTTTTTACTATTTTTAAAGCAACTGGAATAACAAATCGTTTTCAAACCGAAATACTCTGTTAAGACAAGCGACTGTCGTTTTAAGAAGGCAAATTAATCACCTTATTTTTTTTGGATATAAAATTTTGTTTAATTGTTAATTTCTAAAAGTATATGAATAGTTAATCCCGAAAATATGAATGCCGACCCTCACAATACAATAATAATTACTGATCGATGTAAACAATACGCATTAATTCCTTATAGCATATTGATGATATCTGTGGGTCATTTTGGAAGCTAATTCATGCGTGTTACATACAAAACATTTATTCAATACATTGATAGCTCTTTTATAAGTTCAGTCGATCAATCAAACTTTCCATACGCTGAGCGAGTTAAAACTCGAGAAAAATTGAATGGGATCTTGCATTATAGGGGTAGTGACTAAAATGGGGCCAGCGAGATGGAATAATTCGTTAATCTATAGCTATAAGGGGTGTTCGCTGTCATAGGTACACGCGAGATCTGACACTTGCTACATTCTCATGCAATTTTTCAACTTTGCTCCATTTTTCATTATTTTCAATATTCTTTAGGATTTCGTTGCGATTCAAAAAAAATTGTTGGCTTTTTTGCACGCCCTAAATGTTGCTTTGTAATAGCAAAAAATCATTCGTAGGTTTTTTTAGGCATTTTTAAACACTCGCATCCACGAAACGGGGGTTGTAAAACACTAATAACATCACGTTTTACAAGCGACGGTACAGCACCTGACTCCGTTCAGACATGGGGGTGATTGCAATGGGAGGAGGTGATACTCACCACCGGGCTCGCGACACGTCCATTAAGCCCTTAATCTGAGCTTCCTTTAGGATTTTAGGAAGTCATTTATCAGTCACATATTACACCACCAGGTGGCATGCACATAAACTAAAGTATTAAACCATCAAGAAGAGGATTTCAAAAATTAAAACCGATTATCGTCGACAACGATCTCTTTAAACTTAAAGGAGCAAGCGTTAGATTCTTAAAAATATCTCGACATTTTTTATGCAAACAAATTGAAAATCTAAAGTAAGTCCACTTAATCTTAGACAAGACTGCGAATTAAGTTTTTATAATGTGGAAAAAAAAGAAATACTGCGAAAAAGCTGTTCTGTGGGTTTGGAAGAATAAATCGGCAGTACTTTCTTTAAGAACCTGATCCTGGATAATCTAGGATGCGCTATCAACTTTTATACCATAATTCCAAAGCACAATTTTAATGATCCTTTAATCCAAAGTATTACTCTGATCTAACAGGAATTAATGCTTGGCAAATTTCTTGTCACGCCTTCAAAACATTGTCATCTCAATAACTTTTTAACAAACAAACAGGAGTTTTCGAAATTTGATCAAACAAATTAATTTCGTGAAAATTGTTCACTAAACAAAAGTTATTGTCAAAGGCATCGACAGATGTGACTTATTTAGGCTTAAATGAGGTTTTCCAAAAGGGTTGTTGTGGTCTATTATTTCGCACTATTATGAAGCCAAAGTTAATTGCAAATTTACCAATTTATTTTCGAATCGTGCACTTCCTATGATGTATGCATTAAATTTAGGATTAAGCGAAACCATCTGTCTTGGATAAATTATTATTATTATTATTGCAAAAGTATTTTTCCAAACCAAAAAAAGAACTTAATAAATTCGATTTGACTTTTTTCGAGTGGACGACGCCCCCAAAAATACCTTCCAAAAATATTAGGTTACTTTTTATAGCACATCAGTGGAGAGGTTGCAAAAAGACGACATCGTTCCGGATGACTTGTGGTTTTCGACAAACATTTAAATCCGCACGTCCCTAAAAATTAGTTCTCAAGATGTTTTATTTGTCTATAAATTTGTAACTTAAATCCTTGTCAAAAATTTTAGGAAAAGGTCACGGCTCGCCAATCGTACTATAATTTCCTGTGTCAAACGCATAAATTTGGAATTTTAAAGTTGGACGACACGACAAATTATGGAAACGTGTGGTTTATAAATTTATGCCGCCTCTTCTTTGTAACAACCCAAAGTTCTCCAAATTACACCAATTTCATTAACAGGAAGAGTTCATATATGACTATAAAGGACCATCTCAGGGGATAAGAAACTCGCAGTAATCCCAGCTAAACCAGCCATATGCGAGTGAATTTGGAATGGTAATACCATTCGCGATAAGCAAGGGTTGGAATGATTTTTCTCTCTTATCTAACCACCTATAGTTATTTTTCGTCTCGCTTCCTTTCTCGTGCAAACGGCACCGTTAAACGAGGACGGCGGTTTAAACGTGAAATAAAATTTATTACTAATGGCTACACATATGAAAACCACAGTCACCGAGGAGAAAGCAACGATGTCTTTTGTAACGTCATTTGTAGTCCCTCGACGGTAATTACTAATTTAGTGGTACATTTAGCAACACACGCTTATACTCTTTCTTTTTAGGGTAGGTAATTTAAAACAGTTTTGGTGGATAAATGTTTTTGCATATGCAACCATATTTTATCAAAGACCTTGGGTAAACAATTTTCTTCCAATACTAAACCAACATGGAACAATTTTTAAACAGAGATAAGAATTTGTGTAACTCCCAAATTTGAACAGATAATTTGAGTTTGTTTACTTTTGTTAAAATGCATTAAACTTTGTGTCGGTCGGTGCAACTTTCGGTGTTGAAAAAGTTCAAGGATCGACAGGATGTTAATATGATCCAATTATCCTTTAGTGTTAGTTTTTATCGAATTGGAGATAAAAGAGTTTTATTTGTAATTTATGTCGATAGTTAAGTTTGTTAAATCAATCAGTAAACAGTGAACGTGCTAGATGAATGAAGGGAAGATGGTTGATTCATTAACTGGAAGGCTTACCGGTAAAACCTGCTGATCCTGGTATTTCGGTAATAGCCACCTAAAAGCGAATTATACAGGCTGTATTTTCCGTCGGTTATCAACGATACCGATGATCATCGATTAAACTTTTTATCCAATAAACCAAATTTCTATTAAATTACTTTCGCATTTTTTTACCCAACTTTTAGGTGAAAAATATAATTTTCAACTTGTTTTTATGTAATTTGCGTTGTTCTTTTTTCGATAACGTTCGAAAATTTTAATCCAATCAAATTGCATTTTTAATCGGTCCTGGCTGTTGCAGCATAGCAAATTTTTTATTTTTTAAAAATCGAATTTTAATAATTATTATGTAGAAAAATAGAAAGATCGTTGATTATTATCTACATTGGAGATAAGTAACTATATCAACAACAACAACACAAGGCAGTCTGTACAATCGGTACCAATCTATTGAAAAATTGAGAAGAAAATTTACAACATTTAAACAAACATTTATGTAGATTACAGCTGTTCCGACCGTATACAAGATTTTACCGGTGACAATGTAAATAACAATAAGAGTTTTTCAAACATGGTTTTGAAAAGGAATGGAAGTCGAGAGAACTTATTGATTGAGCTCATGAAGTCTACGTCTTAGAAAATCAAACTACAAAAGCCATAAGCGGTTAATTGGATGTCCTTTAAGTTATTTTCTTCAAACTCTGCAAAACCATTTTGGAAAGACTCCCAACGTTGCGATAGCTTGAAATTTAGTTAAATATGGAATCAAAAGAAAAGATTACGATTTAAAAATTAGGTTACAAAAAATATATGCGATTAATTGAAAATTGATTAAGTAATTTTCTTCACATTTTGCAGAAAATTTGAATTGCATGAATTTGAGAAAGCTGTACTGCACCGTGATAATAAATTTTGCGCTATAATTTATTACAAAAAATAGATAAAAAGCTAACCTTCCGATTACTAAATAATTATAGTTTACACAAGTTGTTCGATCGTCTACACGAAACTTGAAAATATCAGTAACAAAAAATTAACACTGTTTACCGTAGCTAATTCTATACACGGAGCGAATCGATTGTTCGAATGATATAACTATAAACTTCTTTGATACTTCACTTAAAAATTTCGAAAAAAGTTTAATTGAAAATTATGTATCTAGCAGGTCTGGGTACTACACTCCTAATAAGGAGATCTAGTTGCCACCAGTTTATCTGCATAATTTTTTGTTTAATAAATTATAAATACCTAAAATATAATAAATAAAAATTTTGGATTCATAAATTGTCAAATAAAATTTAGCATGCGGAAATAATGGACCTAGAAAATGGAATAGACTACCGTAAGAATCTCGTTAATCCATTTATGCGCGTCCCTTATTCGTCTGTTCTTTACAGGCCCGGACTGGTAATAATGTAGTTATCGAAAAAATCTCTTGAGTGGCCGCAGTCTTCAAGACATTGTTTTCAGAATTTAAAAAATTTTGTAACAAAAGAAATTCACCTAGATGTGGTATTTTATGAAACTTTAAAGTGAAGTTTTTTTGAATACGCTCGTACAAGACCTTGCAGCAATTTTAAAGAACTTTGTCCCAGGCACATTTCACCAGTTCTAGGTATTCCAATTATTCGGCATAATATTATGTAATAAAACAGGCAGCGAATTTCTGAACATTTTTGAGAAAAAATGAAAAGAACTTTTAAACCCCAAGTCAAAATGTGACAATTTTTGATTCTAAATCGTAACTTTTGCGTCAGTCCCACGCACATTTTCCTAACTCCACGCATTATAGTGCGTCGTTTTATTAATAAAAAGAGCAACTAAATTTTGATTTTTGAAAAAAATTAAAGGTTAGGTAGTACTTTTTGACCCCAAAAATTAAAGGCACGAAAATAACCACTTTTTTACTGCTTCTAGTACTTTTCGATGGGAAAAATATTATTAACGCAGAAAATATTAAAAATAGTGAAGTTTTTAATCCACTTTTGAAAGACTGGGCAGCAAGTCAAACTAATTAAAAAAAAATTAAAAATATTTCTTTCAATAGAAAATATCTCAAAAAATTTTACGATAGTCTAATTTTGAAGTTCAAGAACAACAAAACTCACAAAAATGTACTTTGTAGAACTAACAAATTAAAAAAACAAGTTAATTATTATTTAATTTAATAAAGATTTTTTTAATCAAGATTTGAGAACACGCACGCGTCTTACCCCCAATATTTGCTTTCCCCTCCGACCCAGTCCGAACCTGGTTCTTTTCGCAAATAAATAGAAAATTAACAAGCCTTCTTGTTATATTATATTACATAGATAAACTTAAAAATCCATCATAAAATTTCAAAATAATTCCAGTTTCGTGAACGCATCTCTGTAATAACTAAAAAACGGTGCAAGATATCAAAAATATTAAAAAGGTCAAAAATATGTTTGACAAAAAGGACAAAATAAACATTCTTTATTTCTTTCGAGATGGTCATTGTCCTGGTTGTTAACGCGATCAACTGCTAGCGGGAGGCGCCCCGGTTCGAGTCTGGGGAGAAGCTCACTTTGTAAGGCTGTTTCCGTGGTTCGGAAGGCACGTAGAGACGGTGGTCATCTCACAAGGTGCTAGCAACATCTTTGATGTATTAAATGCTTAAGTACCCTCTTCGGGGAATTGAACAACGTCGCAGGACGTTCTAAAACCAAATTTATATAATATATATTTCTTTTACCGTTTTCGAGTTTTTGGTGAAAATCGGAAGGAAACTATTTTAGTTCTAGCTACTTGTAGCTGTAAATTAGCTCCCAACAGACTGTATGCTATTTAACAGCTACAAATATTTATTGGGGAGTGTTCACTATATTACTCTTCTTGAATTAGTATTCTTTAATATTATTTTTTGTTTTTGTTTTATACAAAAGTTAAAAAAAATTGATTATTATTTAATTGTTTTTACTGCGTTTTTCTCTTATTTCCATAACTTTCCTATGCAAAAAGTAATTAATGTTAGAAAATTAAATAAATTAAAAATTCTGCGCTTTAGATTTGAAGGATCTGCAATAAAAATGTACAAAATTCAGAAATCCGCCCAAACAATTTTAGCTGACAACCTGCTGGCAGCTAATTCCCAACTAAAAATTTGTTTAAACCTAGGCTTTTCCCTTTGTAACTCAACTAGCTAACGCTTATATTGTAACAAATAATAATAATTAGAGAATTATAAAATTAGATGAAAAATATGCAATTTATGAACAAAATTTTTTGAAAAGCTATCTGCATCTAAATCTTAGCCTGTAATGCAAATATTCTTCCTGCGAATCTACGGTGCTAACTCATGATGCTTAACTGTATTGGGTCGGGTTATACGTCAATTTACAATGTAAACATAGCTGATGTAAATTAATGTCCTTTAAATATTCACGAAGCGGTGTTACTTTAATTTTTTTTATTATCGGTTATAAAACAACTGATGCAAACTCTTGCATTCATAATTTTTTATTTCAGGAAGTCTTAACTCACAAGCTCTCAAGTCAAGAGCCGATTGACTGCACGCTTCTCCATTGACTGATATTTTCAGGCGGATTTTTGACTTTGGCTATTATTGTGGAAATTATGGTTATTATCCGGGAAATCTTGATTGATTAAATTAGAGAACGTCGGGCGCAGCGGAAGCTAGCCGCAAGAATTAAGTCGTAACAAAACTGCGCCAATAATTATAAAAAAAAAATTATTTTTAATTGAACAAAAACATAAACTCTTGTCTTTTGCTTCTATATTATAATTAAATAATTATTTTAATCTTCTAAAATCTCGTCGAGAAAATTTGAAGGATATTCTGAAAAAAGTCCTGTTTAAGAAACGGCTCTCCTGTGAACATCCTTCAATTTAAAATATGTTCAAAATCCACCACCCAGGTAATTTATAATCAAGTAGTACCTACTCCCTTCTTCAAATATTATATATTTTTAATCTGGCAAATTGTCATCCAAAAAATTAAAACTTGGAATTTTGTTCTAAGAACAAAATATTTTCAGTACCCGGGGTCAGTACGTTAGTTTTTATGCCCCCTCCCCAAGTTAACTTACTGTGTAATAATAGGCTTGTGAAATTCTTAGTTGTTTATTTTTACTTCTACTGTAGGGGAGTTCTGCAGACAAATTCAATCAAAACTCGAAAGAAAATTGTTAAACAAAACTTGAGATATTTTTTTATTGATTCGAGTGAAATTCAAGTTTATCAGAACATTTGCCTAATATTTGTAAAATAATAGAAGGTAAAAGAGGATGTAGAAATACAAATAAATGACTACTAGATTGTCAGGGTTATGCGGCCTGACGGTCGCACTCAGGTGAATATTTTTTTATGTGTATTAAAATTTTCCTTCGAGAAATAAACTATTCCTATATAACTATGGACTCACTTATAATAATAAATAATATGATTTAAAGAAAGTAAACACAATAATAATAATATAAAATTAGAAAATGCAGTTTCACGGTATCACAAGAGCCGGAGGGGGACATTTTTTGTGCTGCTTTCTGTTTAATTTTTACAAAATTTACAGTAGCCAAAGTATTCCAAAAATTTCTACCCTTCCGAGGAATAAGACCCTCAGAAATAATCATAAAATTCCAGATTCGAATCGTTTCGATCTTATTCGCGATTTTACCGTATTAAAAATTGACTGAAAATCGTCGGATTTAAAATTATTCAATCAGATTTACTAATGCGTTTTCAAAATGAAATGTCATTCTTTGAACAGATAAAAAATATTTTAGGTGTCTTTTAGGCGTTTATAACGGTCATTGACAGATGCTAGTTCACTTTGATAAGATTTAATCGTTCAACCAAGTTAAACATCAAAGAGCAGATAGGAAAATAATCAATTTTTTTTATTTGGCAGATTCGTTTCGAAGTTTTAATTTCTGAAAATTTAGACCCCGTAACTTAAAGCAAACTTGAACAACTTGAAATATTACGTTGTATTAGGAACAATTTTATTTACTAAACACCACAACCCCAAGAGACTGATAAAGTTACGGCTAATTACTCTACGAGAATTGCCCCATGTGATTGCTACACTACCCTTTTAAATAGCTTAAAATGGTATACACAAGGGAAACACCCTAATCTAATAATTGCTATTTTAATACTTTACTTATATCAATCAGATTTAAGTTTGTGTTTACCTAATCAATTTTTGTGGCGCGGCGCGGCGCGACGCTTTAAATTTCGCCAAAAAAGATAAATTACCAATAATTGCACTTTTATTACCGAATGATTGAATTTTTACGATGTCATCTTTAAAATTTGCAATTGACGTTAATTTTTATTAGGCAATTAAGTTTTGGATTGATTGAAAATTGAAAGTTTTGACGATTAATTTCGATAGTAAAAATCGAACTCACCACGTTTAAGTTTCTCCAATGGTTCGTGATGTAAACTCGGTGGATGAACAATACCATGATGATGTGGATCGTGAGAAGTGACGTGATGTCCTAGTACAGATGCCGACGCTCCACTCATAATACCAGAAATAGCGGAACTAACTGATGCCGTCGCCACCGAATCGTGCATGTGATGAACGTTATGTAAATCACTACCTGCCGAGGATGTGGTTACACCAGTAACCAGGTCCTGAAGGCACATCGCTGGATCTGCCAGCGATTCCATGCGCTCCATTCCAAAGTACTTATACAGTTTGCAAGATTTTCTGGTACGAGAAAATCAAAAACTTGTCACACGTAAGTGCGGTATCTTTTATATTAATAATTCCTTCGGCGTATTACTTTGACTTTTGTTTCTCATTCTTCGAGCTGTAAAAAGGTTTTTACAGTCAGGTTGGTTAAGTAGAAATAATAAATGCAATACGACTAATAATGCAAATGAACATTTTTGGAAAAAGTGAAAAGATGCACAAATCAGTTAGAAAATCACTCAGTAGCCGGATCACTTAGACAATCGCACGTAAATCCAGGTGCGACGTGAACAAAGAGCAAAAGTCGGTTAAGTTCATGAAAAAAAGGTGCGGAGCTTAAAAACAGCTTTGGCCAGGTTTAGATCGGATAAAGAGCGTCGCGACGGAGCCGACGTCGGTATGAGAGCTTTGCGGGTACTAAGCCCGAGCTTTTCATCCCCTCTTTGTCTCCCACCCACTAATTTAACACGACTCTCGTCCAATCACTTCACGATACTTATTTTCTCATTTGCATTAATAATTTAACTTTACGCCACTTAATTCAATACGTTACCCTTAATTTGTGACTTTTAGGTGATACAAAAAATTAAAAATACTTTTATTATTTATAACTAACCGAGAGAAATGAGCTTAAGTCGACGGCTTTACAATGAAGTGGTCGGATCGCGCAGGATTTCTGGACTTGCTAAAAGCTTATAAGCTTTTGTGCATATCCTAGAGATTTTCAGAATTGGCTACTTGATTTTAGATTTTGTTAAAGATATTTTAATTGCCTCGCAATTTTTTTCGCCACGAGCTACAAATTTTCAACAAGTTGGACGGTTCGGCTTTAAGGACGTGCGCCACCGGCGATTCAATTAGGATGATTTTTAATTATCCAAATTATTGGATTTGCGCTATTATACGGGCATTTTCGCGAGAGAGGTTTTACAAAACAAATATTTTTATTAGCAATATTGCCGTGTCGTAAACGAAACAAATATTTCCCTAGAGATAAATAGCTATCATCGATAATGTGGCTACGTAAAATATTTGTAGGCCTGATTTTATTACACCTAGACTTCCGATAATGAAAATTTATTACACGATGATGATAGTTTGAAAATTGATTATTTATATTTTATTCCGCCAAAAGTGCACATCGGGACATTTTAACATGTAAATAAATCGGTTTGATGGGTGATGGACCAAATATGATGAGGAAACATACCATAAATTTAAGCACACTATGCGAGAAACTATAAACTTGTTAAGAAATCACATGTAGGTAGTAAGTAGTATATAATACGTATATCACAGTTTATGAAGTAACGGGCAAAGTAAGTAGTGAAAATCCGATATAGAAATCCGAAAAAATACTTAAATCCACCATTCATCCACTTCAAATTCCTCGTTGTCAACAAAACTGTTCCGTGTCCGCACCGTTAATATCTTACAAATCACTGCCAGTGCAAATACGGTAGCATCAGGCGGTTTTACACGAAATCCTATGAAAGTATTAAAAAGTCTTAAGCGCTTAGCGGTCGTACAGATATCGGGTTAGGACTTGATACTGTAAAGTCCCTGTAATCTGGGCCACTTCCCAGCGCGGTTTAACCATAAGTCGTTTACTCTATATATCATCATAGGTCCTCCGGACGACCCTTGCGAGACACCCATTGTCCTTTCGGTAACAATCGCACATCTCCGACTCGTCCATCACCTTCTCGCCTCCACAACCTCCGCGCACCCTCGCTCTCTCCAACAGAATACAACGCGATACCCTTATCTATAACGCCGAAAGTTTGGATCACGCCCCCGCATGTAATTCAAAGAGCATGCGTGCATATGTCATGTTTTCCAATTTATCATCTCTCTTGGACACATCCAAAAAGTTCTTCCTCTCCCTGTCATATTTCGGGATCTATTGACGGTAGGTGGAGCTTTCAAAGGCGTTAAGTCAGAGGAATATGACTGTGCTTACGGTTTGCACGTTTCATATTGATATAGGATTCGCTTGTTTATTTCTAATTTATGGTATGTTAATTTTCCTGAAATTTATGAATTGATTTATGAACCTCAAACATTTTTGTTTATATCATTGACTTCCGCGATCTGAAATTTTAAATTAAAAAACATCTCGGCCAAAAAAGCATCGTCGATAAAAACTGGTGGCTCAGGTGACGTTTCGTCATTTTTTCGTCACATAAAATTTGTTATTTTTATTGTCGAAGCCACGCGGAGGGCCGTGTCATAAACCACATAAAGTAATTTTAATCTTATCAGAGTATTTTACGACACCATAAAAAAGTACCTATGAATTACCATATCTTCAAACCTTCCAGTTAGCATTCAATATGTAAGGAAATCAGATGTGAAATTTGTTTTACAAATTTGTAATATCATTACGAACGATATGATGTTGCATACTGCGTATTAGGAAAAGGAAAAGTTGGCGCTGATTTGAAATTGGGAACAAATTTGTCGGTATGTTTTATCAGTTTCTTTTTAAATTCGAGTATATTCTTTCGGAAGAAAATAATTCAATATGTAAAGTTAGTCATTCAGAAAATAGTCTAAAAAATATAACATCGGTAGAAACACTTCTGAACAAGTAGTACGTTATCAAGGGCTGTCAATCACAAGAAAATAATAGTAAAGCTCCGCCTATGGAGATAACCGTATATCAGCCAGTAGCACACAGAGGTGGGGCTGGCGTCCAACATGGCGCTGTCTGACGCTCACGACGCTTATTGACGCACAGATTTAGTTGCCGACGCTTAGATAATGCAACATTCCGACGCCGAAACTTCTTAATACGTTACGTTTTCTCCAAATTGTGCTTAATTTTTAAGCATTTTTGTGTTTTGTGCTGAAGTCATCGTCAGGTGTAATTTTTTGCCTAACCATCGCCCTGCGTCGTAAGAAAGATAAATTTTGTGTTTATCAGGTGTTACCTGCAAAATGCTAATCTGCCAGGTTAAGTAGGTTAATTTTTCGTAAAAGTTTTTAATTTTTTTTACTAATTTGCACCAATGCAGAATTTTTTTGAAACTTGAATTCGAGAGGCCAAAAATATTTTTTTATCAAACATTCAAGGTTACTATGCTGTAAAATAAAAAAAAACTCGTGAAACGAGAGAAGTTTCAAAAATAAAATTATTAGTTTTCTATTTTGATACTGCAACAATCCGAAAAAAATTACACTTACCTAGGTATAACTTAAACAGTTCAGTTAGTGATGATTATAAAATTTCATGATAACTGCATTTTTTTAGTGCAAATTTCGAATTGCTTATCTATTATTAATCCAATATCAAATTTACCTTTCCATTAATTGAAGTTAATTTTTTTTTATTAATATTAATTTTAATTATTTTAAGTTAAAATTAATTTGGACTTATTGAATAAAGTTATTCACTCATATTCGAGATTGAACTGATAATAAATCCCTAAATGAGGATGTATACAGCTTCTGAAGGTACACCGAACCATGATTGAGTTCAAAGCTCATAGTTTAATTCCAGTTTGTTGGTGGATTTTAACCTAAAAGCCAATTTTTGCTATCAAGCAAAAAATAATCACGAGACTTCTTTATCACATACAAATGAATTTTTTTAATTTTTCACAGTTAAATACTTTTATATTCCGGGTGGCTTACACGCCCACAACCCCGGCGGATCGAGGACTTCGAAACAACCAAAGCATTGATTTGTATTTCAAAATATTATTTTTTGCAATGTTTTTTTTATTTGTCGTTAAAGAACCCCGGTAAAACCAACTGGGAGGGGACAAAATTCTGCGCTGTTGCATCCAAACAACAGGAAGTACTATGAAAAATCATTTTTTTACCTTTTTTGTTTCTCATTAGAGATTACAAATAAGAATAAAAATGATATCAATCCAAAGAAACTTTTTTCTTTATTATTTTTTTAAGTTAAACCATATTTTTCCAGATAACCTTTGTGGTACTTGATACAGAAAATAACCTTTTTTCGATTGTTACAATTTTTATTCAGCATATTTATTTATTTATCATATGGCATATACAAAAAGAATTAAAATATTTTGCGAATCACACAAAGTTGCATAAAAAATCTACAAGTTACAAGTAGTTGATTAATATAAATTAATAGGTAGATACAGTAATATAACAGCGGTCACCAAACTACAAAAGATTTTCATCGGGCCCCTAATTTCTATAATATAATTCTAAAATATTTTTCATTATAAACTCAAAAAAAATTATATTTATTTACACGTGCAATGTAAATTAATGTTATAAAGATTTTTCGGTCAACCCCGCCCCCATGTTTTTAAAATTTTCAATCCGGCCCGTTACTCAAAAAGCTTATTGACCTCTATTATATAAAATTGGAGAAAAATCTTTCACTACTCCTGTAAAAATGCCAAAACTATACGCTGATTATATTAATTATTCTAAGATTATTTCAAATTAAATATGAACAGCACCGTAGCTAGGTTATTTAATTATCGAATAACCCCCACTGCCCTAAAATTGCCAGGTGGAAGATTAAATGTTTATAAATTATGAAGAAGCTCTCCGATACCGCTGTAATTTTCTTGAGAACAATGACATATACTGGGGGGTACTTTACACTCTCCCTTTCAGACCCCGGGCTAATCTTGCAAAATTTCCACTTGAGCTGATGGGTGAAGTTGTTCAAAATTATCAGTTTTTCTATAATTTTTTATTCTTTAAATTGCTGCTGGTGAAAATACGTTAATGTTTGTAGACGACAGGTTCTTGGGGTGGGGGGGGGGGGACAAAATTGAACCTCTACGTTGATTAAAAATATTGCGGCGCAATAGTTCTCATAAGTACTTTTCAAAAAATTTGCATTTACTAATTCCGGCATGGAAAGTATGCCCTCTGTTCATTGTTGACAGGTCTGAAAATTATAGCTCCTTAAAAAATCTTTAAATAGTCCTAAATGATTTTAAGAAAATCAAAGGAAGCAGATTTCCTTAAATGTAAACAGATGTAGAATTAATTAGAAATAATACGAGGATTATTCTTAAAATTTGCTATTATTGTAAGGAATAATATTTTAAAATGCATAGTTTACAGTCGTCAGAGTAACCCGCGAAGTAGATGATTATTTATATGCAGGACCGTCTTTAGAATCAATGAAAAAAATAGGAATTCCAAAAATCCTTACCGGATGATGTTAGCGATGGGCTTTGATTTTCTAGTCTTCCCATGACAAATATCAAACCACAAAAATAAATAAGTTAATTAAACTTAAATGGTCTGACATCTTAAGGTCTTCTCGAAGTGGTCACCTATTCAAGTTCGAACCACAAATTATGCTTAATGAAGAATAGTAATGCACAAGTATTTGAAAAAAAAATTTTGCCATTGCAAAAAACATAATAAATATATTTTGATTTGCCGTCACTTTATTTTTTAAAAGGTTTTTCGTCAAATTACCTCGGTGGTTTGCTATTGTTTTCTAAGAAAGAACGATCATAATCAAGTTCTTGCGCTATCGAAAATCTTTGCTGAGCAATCAACCCACTAGCTTCTGTATGCAAGTACCACGACACTAAATATTATCAGTTAAAAAAATATTTTTCTTCTTAATTTAGGGCTGGGTCCTGTAATATCCAACAGTAACCTCGGTGAAGTTCCAAAGCCACTGAGACGGTCCTACAAAGTGCCTCTACCTGGATTCGAACCAGGGCGCCTTACATTAAGCAGTTGATCACGCTAACAACCAGGCCAATGACCGACTCGTAAAAAATATGTTTTTAATTAAATTTTTTGTTGAATAATTTATTTGATCTAATGCAATGTAATTTTTCGAATAATTTTGCAGCTTCTCCGAGTTGCTCTACCTAAAATCGAGCTATTTGGCAATTAGGTATCCTAAAATTTATTTATTCAACTACAAAACTTGGGAACTGGCATAAATTTAAATATTTTAAGAACCAATAGCCATTATAACGTAGTTAGTGATGGAGCAACTAAAGTTTCGCTCCGTGTAATAGTTTTTAATGATCGACTTTAAAATTAAAAATTTAAATTTGAAAGTAGTGAAGGTCTCGAGAGAGGTAGTATAAGTAGCACATTAGTGAATAGTCGAAAAAGACGATCAATTAGGGGTAGTGATTGCCCCCCAGGTCGATGAAGATTGATCGTTTCACTTGGTTTCACTAAATGTTTTTTATTTAACATGCACCTGATGACTTGGTGATAGATTTTTAGTGTCCCGGGGTTCCATTGAAAATACTTTGTTTAAAAAATTATCAATAATAATTGATTTCGTACCATATGTGCACTCCTACAGGAACGGACTGGCACAAGACGACATACGATTTTTATTTAATTAAAGTCCTGTTTTAACAATTAATTTTAATCTGCATCTTTTGCCTTTTAATTTTTGTACTATTAGCAGCGCCGCATGCGATTTAGGCAAGTTTCGATTTAACTTACAACGAAAGCAGAAGCATGATGTTGTACCTTCGCAATAAATTCAAGCAAATTTCGTACCCAGACATTTTTACTGTTTTAAAATTGTATACAGAAAAATTTAAATAATGACACCTTCAAGGTTAAAATAATAAGTAGGAAAAGCTAGCACAAGTGCGCCGCAGGAGCTTTTAGAGTTAAAAACAGCTGAGGAGTTCCATATCTCAAATACTTCGCGGATGTTTTATGATAAAATTAATTTTTATTCATATTACAGTATGCATTTGGAGGACTTTTATGATATACCGCAAAAATAAAAACGTCGTTTATAAACAATTTCCCATATAAAAACCGCTTAAAAAACACCGCATAAAAAGAGGTTTGACTGTATTTACCTACCACTGACGCGCATGAATGAATTCACAAACGTTAATCCATTCATTCTCAACAAATAAAGTTTATATCTATACGGGGTAGATATATTTTTGAATTTACATTTTTCTATCATTAAAGCTGAAAAGTATTTTTGTATCTTCTCCCAAAAAGCTGCCTACGGCGCTGATATTATATGAAACTGTGCTATTATAAAATGTTTTCTTGCAAAAATAAAAGTGTTTCCGCCCGGGTTCGAACCGGGGACCTTCCGCGTGTGAAGCGGACGTGATAACCACTACACTACGGAAACAACTTGGAAACTTTTTAGGACTTCTTCAAGTTCGACGAAGTATTATATGCAGACGGAGGATAACTTTTACGTTTTGCATAAAAATGTAAATTTTAAGTTAATTAACGTATTTATGAAATGTATTATCACTAAAAAACAATTAAAGGGATGGAATATTTTGGAGGCATATATGTCCATCTATTCGACTGAACTGCGAGCGATCCACCCCACTAGGGGTTGAAGTGTCATCCCTTTTGTGACAACCCATTGTTGCGAGGTTAAGATAAATGATTGTAAAATAAAACATTTCACCCCAGTATATCACCCAAACACACTGTTATTGCCACATAAGCGAAAACCAATGGGGTGAATCTCAATGCAAGTAGTTTTTCGTGACATATTGAAAAAAATTTTATAAATAAATTTTAAATTGTCTAAAATTTAAAATTTAATTTAATCCAGAAAAGTTATTTTCCATTCCAAAACATGCGGTTTAAGTTTTTCTAATTTTCTAAAAAAGATTTCACCCTAGAACGATACGAAAAAGTTTTGTCTTAATATAAATTCATGAATTGATGCTAATCAATGAAGCTAATGGGATCTGCACATATTACCCCTTCAAGAGTTAATGTACCATGAAATGGCTCCCTTTTGCCTGTTTGACACTTGACGTGATAAACTTGGTTGGGTTTTGAATTACACTTTATTTGGCCACTGCGTTATTTTTCTATTTTTAATATGACAACATTTTTCGAGGTACGCAAACACGAATAGGTGGAAGAATGCGATAAGCTTTTCAATTTTGTTTTAAAATATTGCATCATTGAAATTACAATATTATTTTAAGGATCAAATCCTAAATTTTAAAACATAGGACAACCTTCAAATCGCACATTTGACCAAAGCTGCAGTTGAATTTTTATTTTATTTATGGGACGAAAAGCGTCGCATTATTCTTGCACTGTGTTATCGAAAAACAACAGTTAAATAATATTTGTAAAGCAATCTAACATGGTGTAAATAAACATTTACTGCATAAACCAAACACCTCAATCAGCTGCACTAAACCTGCGTCCGTGCTTCTCTTGCTCAGATAAGGATTATATGCAACTGTTCCAGTTAGGTGCATACATATTGCTTTTGGGGGGAAGATGTCGATTTATATGCACTTGCTGTTTTCCATACAACGTCGGAAAATTGAAATTTACAAGTAAATTGCTTTTAGAGTTTAGCCGAGTTGGAAACAGGTAAAAATAGTAAGCGATTCCACTTATCGCGATGCGTGCAGCAGGTGTGAGCTAAAACGATATTTTAGTGTGGAAAATTGTAAGAAAGTCAAACAACTTTTCATTTAGTAACCATTGGAGCCGCATGCGATTTTTTAGAATTTGTAGAGTTTTGAATTTGTCGAATTTGTGAGTGACTAGAGGTGTTCGTAACCCGAGGTACCACTGTATTTTATTTTTCTGGAACTTCACATTTCATATTCATAAAAAAAAGTTTAGTATTATTGGCAACCGAAAAAAATATTATGTCATTATGTTCAAGATCTTGTTCATATATGGAATTTTTTAAGGACGTAGCTATATCGGAAAATTTAGCAGGGTAAAAATTAGACTCGAATAAAAAATATACAGGAAATACAGTGAAAAATATTGTAAAATTGTAAAGTAATGTGAGAAATTTAGTTTCCCAAAATTACCTTTCGGTAATTTTTCATCATTGATGGATATCTTACGAACCTTTTAATGCATCTTTCTGCAAACTATCAATCAGATCGCGATCTGAATATTAAAGTAGGATTTAACCCAATAATTACCTTAATTCTATATTGATCTGATTTAATTACCGACGATTTCGTAAGATATCCATCAATGTCCAATAAGCAATAAGATATATCCCTCCCTTGGCAGCACCCATGCATAGTATTGACTTCTCTGGAAAACCCTACGTGGATTTGGCAAAAACGTCGTAAAATGGCTCAAAAGTTTTCATGAGAGGATTAAATATTTTATTCGACAACAAGATTTTCCGATTCAAATGTATTAGAAGCAAAACAAAAGTGAGGTTTTGGGTACAACATGTTTCGTGTTTTTTCTCAAATCTTAGAATTTCACTTAGATAAACTATTGGGACGAATAAAGCTGGAAAAATTAGTTTGGGAATGGCACAAACGTTGCAAAAACGTCACAGTCAAAGTTTTCAAAAGTGGATTGGCAAAAAATTCACGTCAAAGCTTCATAATATGTTAAATACTTTGTGAATTTTTTGAAATTGTGAATTTCAGTTGTCGTTTTCAAACTTTTAATGTTTGGGATCAAAAAGTTTCTGTCGTTTTTTTCCAAAAAAAATTTAGAAATTCCCTGCTCGCATATTATGTCGCATTGGAATGGCTAGAACTGGGAAAATGTAGGTGGAACGAGCGTAAATATCGTCAAGTGGTTGAAAAGTTGTTGCAAAGGAAAACTTTTGCTCCTTAATTTTTATATTTTACACCTACTTTGTTATAGACTGGGACCATTCAAAGAAGTTGCCCGTTAACTAAATTATTGCCAGTCCGGACCTTAGCTTTTACAAATAAAAATAAATTTGAATAAACCAAATTTTTTTAGCTACATGGAGTGTTTTCAAAAGTAACAATGGGATTGATTATCTGACAATCCTTATAGGAATTTTGAAGCATTCGATTGGTTTAAAAGACTATCTACCTATAGATGGCGTTTTTAAATTGGAAGACGTTTTAGCACCAATAAAAGCATTACAATAATAAAGCAATTTATTAGTAGTGCAATTGGTTGATAACCTATTAAACTACTCAATTCTTTAAAACAATTCCATAAGGATTACTTATCTGATAATAACGCAATCAGGCCCGGCGCCAACTTTAAGAAGAATTGAAAATTTGCCGACCCACGGCCCAAGTAAATAACATTATTATTTGATTTTTTATTTTAAAAGCAGGAGTTTATCCCTGGCACCGGCTCTGAATAATTAATCCACATTCAAAGCTAATGGTAATAAAAAATTGTAGATGAATTAGAAATCTTGACTGTTCAAAGATTTTTTGAGAAATCTCTTTCGGCGTTTTCCACCTAACCAGTCCACCCTGGACCGATATACAAGCAGTGAAATTGAAAGCACTTTTTCTACAATTTTTTTATTTTAGAGAACGAAAAAATCCACATTAGTAAAATATAAATTCAAATTAAAAATCAGTAATTTTGTGTTTAAATCGATTTAAAATTGTGGGATTATTGTGTATAATAGAATCTAAATGCCCAATTTTGCATTCGCGTTTTTAATCTGGCCGTATTTAGTTAATCAACAATTTAAATCTGTAAAACCGTTATTGAAATGCTCATAATTTATTCAAAATGGAAAATTTTCATTACTGCAAACAATTTTGATTATTTTCTAACGATATTAAACCACAATTGCTTTTCAATTAATTTTTTTTAATTTACCATTCCATTCTACCACCCTTTAAAAATAACACTACAGTTTTGAAGTTAAATAAATTTAAAATTTTTCAATATGTTTCTCACCCACTTACTCATGTGAAAGTTTGTTTTAACCCCTTTGTTATTTTATAAACTTAGCAAGTTTTTTGTCGGCTCGCTACTACTTGTTGATAAGTGTGCTTGGCTAAATAAAATTGACTAGATTTTAAACTTGTCTTTCAATTTTGAAAAAATAATTTTTACGCTCGGGGAAGTCCCCCCGCCATAAAACAAAACGCCCAATAAAGTTTCTTTATATTAATTTAAATTAGCAGATCTAAGAAATGATAAAGAAAAAAAAATGTTAATAGTGAAAGAATGGTAATATTTTGATGTTGCATTGTAGATGGGGTGACTAATATAATATCGAGGACAATAATACAACACAAAATGCGAAATGTGCGAGTGGCGTTATAAACGTACACAAAGAAGTTCTTTGTAATGGAAATAGGACTTGGGCCAAAATACCCACGATCTGGATCTTCCTATTGTCCAACTCGGTTTGTTAGAACGCCTAGGATTATGGCTGTTATAACTTCTACCGTATTGTTCCTCCGGACTATTTCCATGTCTTTGTATTTTCATGCTAATATATTAACTGTTTATTACATTCTAATGTTGTAACATTTATAAACCTATTTTGAAATTCAATTGTAAAAGGTAAATGTAGGTAAGATCTATAAATTATTAGGTATGCCCATTGAATTGTGTTAATTTTTTATTCTCGCGAAATGTTATAAAATGCGAAGGTTATAGATTTTGTTGAAAATACGTCGTTGTCTTTTAGTTTCCAGAAGCTAGGCGAGCTTTGCAGGTGCCGGAGCTCCTAAACAAATCCCAGTAATCCAGGACGGCAATTTACCTCAGCCACAGCTTTGTCCGGTTGGGTTTAAGCACTGAGTTTTATTATGTTAGAGAAACGAGTAAACTGACCACCAAGTCAGTTGTGAGTACTAAAGTTGTCTAGAGAAGTTTATTGCCCAACAAAGTACAATTATTTCTAATTTAACGCATAAAGGATTAAATAAGGACAAACGGTTTACGGAATTGAGTCGCGACGAAACTTTTAAATTCCAATATATTGAAAAAATAATTAGTCGCGTATCAAATTTTTTGCTCATGGGTGCGTACGTGGCACGTGCTGGAGGTAAAGACGCGTGTCATCCATGAGGGTTACTACGCGTCCTTTTACTGTTTGTTCAAAGCATCACGCCGCTTATTGAATTAACTGGATGATGTCAAAGTGGCCGTCAGATATTATATTCACCTAATCCGTCATTTGCCTGGGATTTCAATCGCCCGTTTCCTCTTTTCCATATTATTATATTATGCGATTTTGTTTATCTACAAAGCGAGAAATTTGAGAAAATCATGATTAAACCTACGCACACACTAAATTATTTTCTTATTGCCACGAAAAATAAACAAACGCATTTGAGGGAAATTTAAAATTCTGGAGTGGTACCGAGAAAATTTATGATTTTGAATTGTAAAATAAAAACAAACATTTAGAAAAACCTTTGCGTAATATTGCCACGTGTCGATATTAAATTCTATTTTTAAATACCTAATATTTCAGATCTTTAATCCTCGGTTGAATTGACACGTTTTCATTTGCATAAAAAAAATTTATTCCATCCCTAAATTGAATAAATAAAATAATGTTTTGTAAACGCTTTTTTCTGGTTTTTCTAGGTTCTTGTAATTTAAACCATAATATTATGTTGCGGTTATTTTTTGATTATTTTCGTTCGTTCTTGAGATAATTAGGTCTCCTAATTTAGTAAGCAGGAGACCATCGCCGAAAAGTAATAGACAAAAAATTAATTTTAAGTGTATCTTCCTCTTGTAAATGTTTTGCTAACAATCCACGAATGGAGCGCTGCAGTCAGCACTAAGGTAGCACAACTATTTTTAACTCAATAGATGGCGTATGATAACTCAAAGGTAATAGTGCAATTCAGATAATGCAATTCTTGCTAAGAGAAATTAATTATCATCTGTTCAAATTCTATTTTAAAAATCAAACGATGTTAATGTAATTGCTGATTAATTCTTTCATAGATTATGAAGAACGTAAATGAATTTGTTCTTTGTAGAAACAATTGCATCTAAGTGTCATGAGTACATTACAACTGAAGACGTTAGTGCCAATAATCCCAAAGCTTTTTGGAGATATAGTGGTAGTGACTCCCGCTGCTGAAGTACTGGGGGAACCACAAGTGGAAATCAAAGCTGAAACTTTTATCAACCCGGGGTTTGGGAGGAAAACTTGACCTACCAGCTTTTCAGTAAGCGATAGCAAATGAGAAAAAAACACAAGAAAAAATTAGTCTAAAATGGGTTTTCTCGTTCTTGAAAAATCTCGCTGGTGATTTGATTTAGGTTGTTCTCCATTTACATTGATTACTGAAAAATTTTTTCACGAAAGGTTTCGATTTAAAATTATGTCAAATATTGGATGTAAACTAAATTTTTCCATTTTTAGGCTTTAGATTCAAGTCTTCAACCAAAATTTATGTTATTGTTAATTTTTGTTTTAATTGTCTTTGCAAGCAGCTATTCAATGGAAAAACTTTTGGTGGAAGACAAGATGGAAGATTCAAGTGAGACAGACGTCACGTCAAGGAGGCGTTGTTTGGAATACCTGAAGAATCTTTAGAGATAAGCTTTCCCGATAGACACTTACTATAAATTCAATTCAACTTGTATCTACCTCTTTCTAGCCTTTAGACATACATAATTATAAGTAATTATAAATAATTAAAAGATAATAAATTACCTATCACATCGTGATAATTTAAATCTTGAAATAGATTCTCCTATTTCTTAAAGTTATGAAAAGCATTTTTTTTTAAATTATCTCAGTGGAATTCTAAATTATACGATCGCTTTTAATCGTAACTGCTTACATCATTATTCAGATTTAGTAATAAATTTTTGTTATTATATACACACTAGCAAAGTTGATCCCATGTGAATTGACCTGTTCCCTTGGGGCGTAACACATCCCTCTGTTAGGATGTCAAACAAACTGTCCTTTTTATCAACAGATGGTCCTCATTACAAAACGGCTATAAAACTACCGCTTTGTATCTCATAATGTGGCGGGAAATTATATTTGTTGTTTAGCTATTTATATTATTATCTATCTGTTGGTTTTATACTGGGAAGGGTCTTGATTTATGTCCTAAAAACTGAAAACCGATGCTTGTGTAACCAATCGCCGGTGTTCTCGTCCTTTTGACGAGGCACTGCAAATATTGTCACATTGCAAAAATAATTTTTTCGATTTTGATGCATATGATGAAATTAAATCATTTTAGTTTGCTATTAATAAATTACCAAGCAGATGAGCACTTTTAATCCATGCAATATTTCACTTTACACCGAAAAATTAAAAGAGTGCAATAAAAATATAATTGAATAGACTTTGTTACTTGAATAGGTAGTTACATCACTTGCATAATATTTTGTATAGTATTCGGGGGTGTGTTTTAGGGGTGTTAGCTTAGCTTGTCTGATGATTAATTACTGTTTGATGAATATGCATGAAGTGCACCGCGCTGCGTAGTACGAAATCCAAGTATAATATTATTGCAAAACGAGATCAGAATATTATATTAGTTGAACAAACTACAATTTCGAAACTGTTTGGTTTTGCACTTGCATTAGTTCCATTTAATTATGCAATATTATGGCGGATATAGTACTACCTACATTTCTCTCGCTCGGTAAGAATTTAATTTTATAATCAAAATAAAACCACAAATATCCTCGTGCTAATAAGTAAACCACTAATCAAGGTACAGACCGAATAAAATTTAAAAAAACGAGTTTACGATTTTTCCCGAACACCCTGTAGGTACTGCAGAGCAATAATCTCTATAAGCAAGCCTAAATGCAAAACCTACCGAAAACAAATACATTCAAATAAATGAAGCTTGGTGTTCGTTTTGCATAAGTTAATTATGAGTTATACAAAAGGCACCCCTTCTAAAATTCGAAAATGTTTTATCTACGTCAGCTCGGTTTATGATTTTAAATTGGAAGGTGGTGAAACGTAAAATACCTAAATTGTATTCAAAATTTCATTTTAAACTTTTTGCAAATATAATCATAGTTTTGCGAAGATAAACAGAAAGATTATTAAGTTTTGCATTAATTTTCTCACCGCGCAACGTTTATTCAAATTTATTGCTTAAGATATTAACAAGTGTAAATAATAAAATTTTCTACTCAACTCGAATGCTCCTCGTGTATTTCGTTTTTCCGAAGAATAAAGGAAGACTTATGCACGTTTCGAATATTAGGAAATTGCATTCGTTAGATGTATTAGCTGGAAATTGCAAGTGACAGGGATTTCCAACCCTCGTGCATCGCAATCATATCAAATTCTCCACATCAATAGAATTTTCAAAATGTAAACCAAGTTACTTGTGATTTGCACATTTAATAGATTTGCTTTATGATAAACGGAAACTTTTCAAATTTGCAAGTCTAGCGGCAAGTTGTTACCCTGCCATATAAGAGGATTTCGCTTAGCTTTTGTACAAAAGGCTGTTAGATTTTGAGAAGCTTTAGAAAGACAAATTTTAATTTTGAAAAGCGCAAAAGTCATTAAGCTCTTTTAAGTAGAATCGAACAATGATCAATTATTCTCCTCCACCCCTTCCCATGCTCGGTAATACACAAGAAATTAAACTCCTTGTAAATAATTTGTAAAATACACACAAAACACTGCAAGAAGAATATAGAAATCTCGTGGAATAAACAAAGCTTTCAACCCCAATAATTTGAGCTCACAAAAAATAACCAACTAAATAAACCTAAACCTAAAAATTATATATAATTATATTTCAAACCTTTATTTTTAAATATCAGATTACAAAGAAATAAAAATAAAGACAAATTATTATTTCTTTCGAAACTGCCAGTGGTCTCTGGTAAACTTTAAATTATTATTCTAAGGATAATTCAAGGTTAAGAAAACAATATTTTTAAACCTTCAATTCCACAAACCACACCAGTTACTCTTTGATTTTGATTCTTGAATTGCTCTTGAATGTTTGGACATTCTGAACAATAAGAACATTCTAATACGTTTGACAATTGGGAAATGATACCATGAAATGATATAATACCACCTTTTATAACATAAAATTTTCTAGGAAAATCGGCATTTAATACTTCAAAAATGTTGCCAGCATCGTGTGCAGGAGACACTGCCAAAACAATCCGATGATTTGATCAAAGATCAAACCCCCGACTACGGCATAGAAATCCAACACATAGTTTAGCATAAGTAGTGATATAACTTTGTCTACGATCACTAACCCTATCTCTTTTCAGTATTATAACGACGCGACTAGTATCGTCAAGGAATATCTACTTGCAAGTTTTTGGTTTCGAAGCGTGAGAATAAGTTTGAGCATCAGGCTGCACATCGCCCAAGAATAGAAAGGATCAAGAAGGAAGAGATTGTGAACCGCATCAAGTTGAATCACCAAACACCTCACTTTATGACTCGATTCAGTATACAGAATTTTTGACGTTATCTGAATCTGCATCTTGACCTTTTATCGGAATACCAGGACTATTCCCCATAGTCACTGTCTTGAATGGATTCCATAAAGGTATTTTTCTCGAACGGGATTTTTTACGTGCGATTGGATACCCTGGTTCACAAAGCTGGCTATTGGGATCAAATCGATTTGGAATGGATTTATGCGGTTTTATAAGCATGTAGGGCGACGCTAGTGCTATTGTGCAGCAAAACATCCTACAGGTTCCCTTCAGTGAAAAATTCGCTCTTTGAAGGTGAGAGTTTGCTGCAATGAGAGTGAATTGTTACAAATTGGTTTGTGTTATCTCATTTTGAGGTTGTAGGATTGCCCGAGGTAAAGAGTTTATGAAATGTTGGTGGCATACGCTGCATGGTGTTATCTGCTAAAATAACATCCCCTCCTCTTTTAAATTTTTCAGTACTTTTGACACTTTCAGACAAGCTATGTACAACTTCATACAAGGACGTCGATATGTTTGCATACCTAACAGGTTGTTTTACTTTATTATACGTAATATGAGAATTTGGAATTTGGTTAAAATTGGTTTATAGGAACTACTATTTTTTATTTTTCAAAATTTTATTAATTAATATTAGTTTTTAATTAATATTTCCAAAACTAATAGGAATTTCAAAAATTGCAAACTTATACCGAGATTTAGTACTGCTAAATTTTAGTTAAAATTAGTTTATGAAAACGTTTGTTTTTCTATTTTTTTAAATTTTTTTATTTAATATTAGTCGTTATTTAATATTTTAAAAACTAATAAGAGTTTCAAAACCAAATTTGAGATTTCTTATCTTCAACGTAAGAGTTAGAGCTAATTAAATTTTAGTTATAATTGATTGATGGAAACAACTTTTTTTAATCTATTTATTTAATATTAGTTTTTACAAAATATTTCAAAAACTAATAATAAGAATTTTAAAATTAAATTTAGTATTGTGTATCTTTGTATTGAGACTTAGAGCTGATTAGATTTTGGGTCAAATTTGTTAATCATTTTATTAATAAAATTATTTTTAATATTTAATAAAAGTATGATAAAGTCATAGGCATGATCACATCCGATTATTTTTTTATATAATTTTATTTAAACTTTATTATTATTAAACATGGACCAGAGATTATAACCAAAGCCAAATATGTTAGAAGAAGCTAGTTTTGAATTGCATTTGTCATATCACCTAATAAAAATAACCTCAACAATTCACAGGTAGTTATTAGGATAATAAATATTGGAATAATTGGGATAATTAGTAATTAGCATAAATTAATATTGCATGCAGTTCGCGGTATGATAAGAAAAAATTATTATACAATTATATTACATAAACTGTAGGCTAGGCTGAAGGCTAGAGATATAAAAATTGAATATATTTTTACTCATTGATTACCTCCTTCCCTAAGTAAATTTTATTTTTCAAATAACGGCCAAGACGAAATACAAGCAAAAATTTAAATAAATACCATCATGCATCTCGTTTTAATTTAATCAAAAGCAATAAAAGTATAAACGAAAATAATGGAAAGCTATTAGATTTTGAAAAGCTTTTCAAATATAGATTTTAAAACGTTCTTTCAGAAAATTGTGAAACCGGGCAATTATCAATGATCTTCGATAACTCCCCTCCCCCTTTCCCGTTCATACAAAAGAAATTAAACTCTTTTTCCATTTCAACGATAAAATTTGATACATACTCTTTATAGTTTTATCAAAAAATTGGCTACTTCGACGTTTGTAATCCAAACAAAAAGTGTTCTATAGAAAAATTCAAAATTATCGATAATATAACCAATAGCTATTATATTAATAAAAATCGGATGTGGCCAAGCCCATGACTTTATCATACTTTTATTAAATATTAAAAATAATTTTAATAATAAAAAAATAAAATATTTTCCATTAACCAAAGTGACCCAAAATCTAATCAGCTCTAAGTCTAAATATAAAGATACAAAATACCAACTTTAGTTTTGAAATTCTCAATAGTTTTGAAATATTTAATAAAACTAATATTAAATAAAAGATTAAAAAAATTGCTTCCATGAACCAATCTTATCCAAAATTTAATCAGCTCTAATTCCTGCCATAAACATAACAAATCTCAACTTTAGTTTTGAAAATCCTGTTAGTTTTAAAATATTAAATAAATACTAATATTGAATTATAAAATTTAAAATAATAAAAACAATAGTTTTATGAACGAATTTTAACTAAAATTTAATCAGTTGTAAATATTGATTAAAATATGCGAAAACCTAAATTTGGTTTTGAAATTCTATTAGTTTTCGAAATATTAATTAAAACTAATATTAAATAATAAGAGTTAAAAATTTAAAAAATAGTTTCCATGAACCAATTTTAACCAAAATTTAAATAACTCTAACTCCTCCTATAAAGATAGGAAATATCAAATTTTGTTTTGAAAATTTTGTTAGTTTTAAAATGTTAAATAAAGACTAATATTAAATAATAAAACTTAAAAAATAAAAAACAATAGTTGTTATAAACCAATTTTAACTAAAATTTAATCAATTCTAAATCTCGACATAAGTATGCTAAGTCCTAAATTTAGTTTTGAAATTCCTATTATTTTTGAAATAATAATTAAAACTAATATTAAATAATAAAATTAAACAAAATAAAAAAAATAGTTTCCATAAACCAATTTTAACCAAAATCTAATCAGTTCTAAATCTCAATATAAGGATACAAAATCCAAAATTTTCGAACACCCTGTAGGTACTGCAGAGCAATAATCTCTATAAGCAAGCCTAAATGCAAAACCTACCGAAAACAAATACATTCAAATAAATGAAGCTTGGTGTTCGTTTTGCATAAGTTAATTATGAGTTATACAAAAGGCACCCCTTCTAAAATTCGAAAATGTTTTATCTACGTCAGCTCGGTTTATGATTTTAAATTGGAAGGTGGTGAAACGTAAAATACCTAAATTGTATTCAAAATTTCATTTTAAACTTTTTGCAAATATAATCATAGTTTTGCGAAGATAAACAGAAAGATTATTAAGTTTTGCATTAATTTTCTCACCGCGCAACGTTTATTCAAATTTATTGCTTAAGATATTAACAAGTGTAAATAATAAAATTTTCTACTCAACTCGAATGCTCCTCGTGTATTTCGTTTTTTCGCAGAATAAAGGAAGACTTATGCACGTTTCGAATATTAGGAAATTGCATTCGTTAGATGTATTAGCTGGAAATTGCAAGTGACAGGGATTTCCAACCCTCGTGCATCGCAATCATATCAAATTCTCCACATCAATAGAATTTTCAAAATGTAAACCAAGTTACTTGTGATTTGCACATTTAATAGATTTGCTTTATGATAAACGGAAACTTTTCAAATTTGCAAGTCTAGCGGCAAGTTGTTACCCTGCCATATAAGAGGATTTCGCTTAGCTTTTGTACAAAAGGCTGTTAGATTTTGAGAAGCTTTAGAAAGACAAATTTTAATGTGTAGAAAATTAAGTAGAATTGAACAATGATCAATTATTCTCTCCCCACCCCCTTCCCATGCTCGGTAATACACAAGAAATTAAACTCCTTGTAAATAACTTGTAAAATACACACAAAACACTGCAAGAAGAATATAGAAATCTCGTGGAATAAACAAGGCTTTCAACCCCAATAATTTGAGCTCACAAAAAATAACCAACTAAATAAACCTAAACCTAAAAATTATATATAATTATATTTCAAACCTCTATTTTTTTAATTTAATTACAAAAAAATAAAAATAAAGACAAATTATTATTATCTTTCGAAACTGCCAGTGGTCTCTGGTAAATTTTAAATTATTATTCTAAGGATAATTCAAGGTTAAGAAAACAATATTTTTTAAACCTTCAATTCCCACAAACCACACCAGTACTCTTTGATTTTTGAATTGCTCTTGAATATATGACCATTCTGAACAATAAGAACATTCTAATACGTTTGACAGTTGGGAAATGATACTAAATTTAAAATGGCACTTTCAATGGATCACTTTTATAACATAAAATTTTCTAGGAAAATCGGCATTTAATACTTCAAAAATGTTGCCAGCATCGTGTGGGAGATACTGCCAAAACAATCCGATGATTTGATCAAGGATCAAACCCACGACTACGGCATAGGAATCCAACATATAGTTTAACATAAGTAGTGATATAACTTTGTCTACGATCACTAACCCTATCTCTTTTCAGTATTATAACGACGCGACTAGTATCGTCAACGAATACCTACCTACAAGTTTTTGGTTTCGAAGCGTGAGAATAAGTTTGAGCATCAGGCTGCACATCGCCCAAGAATAGAAAGGATCAAGAAGGAAGAGATTGTGAACCGCATCAAGTTGAATCACCAAACACCTCACTTTATGACTCGATTCAGTATACAGAATTTGTTGACGTCATCTGAATGACATTATCGGGATACCAGGACTATTCCCCATAGTCACTGTCTCGAATGGATTCCATGAAGGTATTTTTCCCGAACGGGATTTTTTTTACGTGCGATTGGATACCCTGGTTCACAACGCTGGCTATTGGGATCAGATCGATTTGGAATGGATTTATGCGGTTTTATAAGCATGTAGGGCGACGCTAGTGCTATTGTGCAGCAAAAACATCCTACAGGTTCCCTTCAGTGAAAAATTCGCCCTTTGAAGGTGAGAGTTTGCTGCAATGAGAGTGAATCGTTACAAATTGGTTTGTGTTATCTCATTTTGAGGCTGTAGGATTGCCCGAGGTAAAGAGTTTATTGAAATGTTGGTGACACAAGCTGCATGGTGTTATCTGCTAAAATAACATCTCCCTCTTCTTTTTAAATTTTTCAGTACTTTTGACACTTTCAGACAAGCTATGTATAACTTCACACAAGGACGCCGATATGTTTGCATACTTAACAGGTTGTTTTTACTTTATCATAAATGTAATATGAGAATTTGGAATTTGGTTAAAATTGGTTTATAGGAACTACTATTTTTTATTTTTCAAAACTTAAAAAATAAAAAACAATAGTTGTTATAAACCAATTTTAACTAAAATTTAATCAATTCTAAATCTCGACATAAGTATGCTAAGTCCTAAATTTAGTTTTGAAATTCCTATTATTTTTGAAATAATAATTAAAACTAATATTAAATAATAAAATTAAACAAAATAAAAAAAATAGTTTCCATAAACCAATTTTAACCAAAATCTAATCAGTTCTAAATCTCAATATAAGGATACAAAATCCAAAATTTTCTTTGAATATTCCTATTAGTTTTATTGTAGGTCGCACATAAAATTTGACCACAGACATACACACCATCAGACACACACACACAGACATTTTTGGAAAAATTTTGAATTTTTATCGTCTGATCGTCTGAATTTAGAACCGACCACTGCTTTTTTAAAATTTTTTTTAATTACATTAGTACGACAAAGATGCATTAAAAAAATATATCATTCGCTTCTGAATTTAAAAACATTATACGAGATAAAATACAATATGTCAGCTACAATGTAATCGTAGCTACAATACCGCTTTTATTTTATAATTATAATTTATTACATAGAACACTCATTTGACTAGCAATTCTCATCTTATTTCACACAACTATCGAAAAAGACGAAGCTTTATAAATTTATTCCCTGGGCCGGACTGTAATAATAATTTGGTGACACCTCGATTTAAATACATTTTTCGATAATTATTTATATTTTTCTAATTCAATGCCTCTTAATTTCCTTTAACTTGTAATATTTGCTAATTTAATACTTAAAATATATTTTCTCAAGTTAACAAACATTTATTATATAAATTTGCTACATAAGAAATTTAAGTTGTATTTTGTTAGTGTATTTTTATATGAAAATTTATTACTAATCCACAAATAATTGTACAACCGATAAAAAAATGTGATAAACATCAAAATTCGTTCACGCGTCCGTCCGTCCAATCCCATTATTAAACTAAAGGCTATACAATCAGTTGTTGTATAACAAAAACCTTAATTGAAACATGCGGACGAACGGAGGGACGGACATGGAGCCAGATCATAAAGCTTCTTCGTATACTGCGTAATTGCGTATAGAAGCCTAAAAGTTACAATTACTGTAATTTTTTCAAAATTAATTACAGGTTTTTATTACTCAGTTTTCAAGGATGACCGATGATATATCCGTGTATGGCGTGAATATGTTGATAAGTTAAACTTTACTTGTTTTTGTATTCTTCGCCTTATCAATCTAGTATTATACGTACATTATGAATATAAAAGAGCTCGTTTGTCAGCTTCGATCCGAAGATTGCAGATCCGAACCAAAGTTTGCAGTTAATCTTTGGGATCAAGCGGACCTTTTCCCATAAAAACAGGGGTCAGAGACGCAAAAATTTTTAAAAAGAGGATAATAGCGGAGAATTTCAGACGCGCACGAATGAGTAAACGAGAATCCCATTGCATAAATCTGTATGGTACAGTTCCAAGAATTTAAAATTTTGAATTTTAAGTTAATAACTTAGATTTTCAAATTATCAACTTAAAATTCAGATTTATTTGAACTTCAAATTTTGAATTTAAGTTAATAACTTAGGATTTTCGAATTAACAACTTCAAATTCAGATTTATTTAAGAACTTGAAATTTTGAATTTTACGTTAATAGCTTAGGATCTTCAAATAAACTACTTAAAATTCAGATTTATTTATGAACTTGAAATTTTGAATTTTACGTTAATAGCTTAGGATCTTCAAATAAACTACTTAAAATTCAGATTTATTTAAGAACTTGAAATTTTGAATTTTAAGTTAATAACTTAGGATTTTCAAATTAACAACTTAAAATTCAGATTTATTTAAAACTTGAAATTTTGAATTTTAAGTTAATAACTTAGGATTTTCAAATTAACAACTTAAAATTCAGATTTATATAAGAACTTGAAATTTTGAATTTTAAGTTAATGACTTAGGATTTTCAAATTAACAACTTAGAATTTAGATTTATTTGATGTATCCACTTTGCTGGCCAAGGAGAAAGTTTACCATTTTTAGTTCCACACAAATCATATATTTATGTTCATGATACTTTATCTTCTCAAGACCAAAGCTATATTGTTATATTCTTCTTTCATTTTTGTTAAGCGAGTATTGAACCATATTTGTTTCCATTGTGTAGAAGGACACATTTCAAACTTCGCTTTGAGCTGTCAATAAATAGACGCCAATCATCTGGAAAATATTCCGAAGACCCAATTTTTCCAGGAGTCCTTTAATATCGTGACAATATACAAGACTGTCTTTTAAGGAAAGAAGGGTAGCAGATCCTTTTCCTTGCACGGTAAAAGGTAATTTTGGTTCCTTGTTTCAGTAAATTTTCTCGTTCAATCTGGAAGCAAGTAATTCAAAAGCTTCTTTTGACAGGTTGAGATCTCTAGTGAGATCATTTAACTCGGCCTGCTTGAAACGTTTTGGAATTGATGACATCCTCACAAGAATCATTGTAACCTTCATCAGTATCAAGAGACAATACTGCTCTCACAGAGTTGTGGTAGCTGGTGAAACGTTGAAAGTGGCACTTTCTCTGAGTGAGGGACCGGGCGGCTTGCAGAAAGTAAATTAGAATAAGTGCACTTGTTACGATTGTTTCGATTGATTCCAAAAGTATTTACTAGGCAGAAATAACAGTCATCAAAGTGGTTTTGGGGTTCTTTCCAAATCATCGGTATGCCAAATTTTAGACCACTTCTTTTTTCCCGGGAGACCACTGTCTTAAATGTTCTGTACAAATTTTACAGGCTTGATGCGGTGCACAGATTTTATCCTGATCACCTTTTCGATTGGCTGATTGGCCCGTTTTTGCTTTCGAAGCGAGAGAATAAATTGGAAGAGTCTGCACCGCACCCAAAAGAAAGAAATTGTGAAGATTGAGCTGGATCACCAAACAGCTCACTTTGTGAGTTGTCGCAGGGACCAATTAAGCATACAGAATTTGTTGAGGTCATCTGTATCTGCATTTTGACTTTTTATCTAGATAAATATTTCAAAAAATAATGATAATTTTAAAATTAAATTTAGTATTGTGTATCTTCGTATTGAGACTTAGAGCTGATTAGATTTTGGGTCAAATTCGTTAATGGAAATCAATTTATTAATAAAATTTTTTTTAATATTTAATAAAAGTATGATAAAGTCATGGGCATGGCACATCCGATTTTGTTTTTTAATATAATTTTATTTCAACTTTATTATTATTAAACATGGACCAAAGTTTTAACCAAAGCCAAATTAGTTAGAAGAAGCTAGTTTCGAATTGCACTTGTCATATCACCTAATAAAAAATCGGATGTGGCCATGCCCATGACTTTATCATACTTTTATTAAATATTAAAAAAATAATTTTTAATAATAAAAAGAAAAAAATATTTTCCATTAACCAATGTGACCTAAAATCTATCAGTTCTAAGTCTAAATATAAAGATACAAAATACCAACTTTAGTTTTGAAATTTTCATTAGTTTTTAAAATATTTAATAAAAACTGATAATAAATGAAAACATTTAAAAAAAATTGCGTCCATGAACCAATTTTATCCAAAATTTAATCAGCTCTAATTCCTGCCATAAACATAACAAATCTCAACTTTAGTTTTGAAAATCTTGTTAGTTTTTAAAATATTAAATAAAGACTAATATTAAATAATAAAATTTAAAATAATAAAAAACAATAGCTTTTATAAACAAATTTTAACTAAAATTTAATCAGTTCTAAATATTGATTAACATATGCGAAAACCTAAATTTAGTTTAGAAATTTGTATTAGTTTTTGAAATATTAATTAAAAACTAATATTAAATAATAAGATTTAAAAAAATTAAAAAAAAATAATTTCCATGAACAAATTTTAACCAAAATTTAAATAACTTCAAGTCCAGCTATAAAGATAAGAAATATCAAATTTGGTTTTGAAAATTATGTTAGTTTTTAAAATATTAAATCATCATCATCATCAAACTTCCTGGATTAGGCTAAGCCTGTTCCGGCGTCCATCGTTTCCTCGGTCGCCCAACGTCTCTTTTTCCTTTAGGATGGTATATAAAAAAAAATTAAAATATTAAATAAAGGCTAATATTAAATAATAAAATTTAAAATAATAAAAAACAATAGTTTTTATAAACAAATTTTAACTAAAATTTAATCAATTCTAAGTATGGATTAAAATATGCGAAAATCGAAATTTAGTTTAAAAATTCGTATTACTTTTCGAAATATTAATTAAAAACTAATATTAAATAATAAGATTTAAAAAAATTTAAAAAAATAGTTTCCATGACCCAATTTTAACCAAAATTTAAATAACTTTAACTCCAGCTATAAAGATAGGAAATCTCAAATTTGGTTTTAAAAATTCTGTTAGTTTTTAAAATATTAAATAAAGACTAATATTAAATAATAAAACCTAAAAAAATTAAAAAACAATAGTTTTCATAAAACAATTTTAACTAAAATTTAATCAGTTTTAAATCTCAACATAAGTATGCTAAATCCTAAATTTTGTTTTGAAATTCCTATTAGTTTATGAAATATTAATTAAAAACTAATATTAAATAATAAAATTTAAAGAAATAGTTCCCGTGAATCAATTTTAGCCAAAATCTAATCAGCACTAAGTCTCAATATACACATACACACACACACACACGTACACACACACAGACATTTTTTGGAAATGGTCTTATTTTACTCAGGGGACCTCAAAAAGTATAAATCCATCAAAATCTCAAATTTTTTTTTCTGCACGAAAACAATACTTTCTCATATTACATATGATAAACTAAAAAATTTTTTTTTAATATTTAATAAAAGTATGATAAAGTCATGGGCATGGCCACATCCGATTTTTTTACAATATAATTTTATTTCAACTTTATTATTATTAAACATGGATCAGAGATTATATCCAAAGCCAAATAAGTTAGACGAAGTTAGTTTTGAATTTCACTTGTCATATCACCTAATAAAAAATAACCTCAACAATTCAAAGGTAGTTATTAGGTAATAAATATTAGAATAATTGGGATAATTAGTTATTAGCATAAATTAATATTGCATGCGGTTCGCGGTATGATAAGAAAAAATTATTATACAATTATATTACATAAACTGTAGGCTAGGCTGAAGGCTAGAGATACAAAAATTGATTATATTTTTGGTATTGATTACCTCCTTCCCTAAGTAAATTTTATTTTTTGAAATAAAAATTCCCTCCTTTCCATCCAAATCCTTTTTTAATTTATTCAAAATCAAAAGAAGTACAAACGAAAATAATGGGAAGCTTTAGATTTTGAAAAGCTTTACAAACCCTTTTTTAGAATATTATGATACCGGGCAATTATCAATGATCATCGGTCACTCCCTCCCCCTACCGCCGTTTATACAAAAGAAATTAAACTCTTTTCCTACTTAAATGATAAAATTTGGTAAATACTCTTCAGTTTTATCAAAAAATTGGCAACTTCGATGTTTGTAATCCAAACAAAAGGTGTTTAATAGAAAAATAACAAATTAACGTCGCTGAGATTTGAGTTTCAGCTAACCCAACATTAAAAAATGAATATCAAATTGCTGATATCGCCGTAGAAATATAGGAACTTGATGGTCTGGGAACAAAGATTTCGATCCCAATATTACTTTGTAATTGCTACTTTTTTCCCAACAAATCTGAAAACATGGAACATATGTTCTAGTTTTACTAATTTTAAACAGTTCAATAATAAATTATCTAAAATATATTTATTTAAATAAATTAACAAAATCCCTCAATTCCACTGCAATTTAAAGTAAAAGAAATTGTTTCATTTACATCTTTTCAAGATTTCTGTTACATTCGGCTCAATACCCACGGGCAGGAGAATTGAAGAATTTTGTTTTTCTTAAAAATAATCTTTTTGGTTTAAAATAATTATTGCTTTAAAGTAAAAAAAGTCGGTAAAAAGTTTTGTAATCAACATCAAATACAGTAATTTAGTGACACCTCGGTTAAAATACATTCACAATAATGTAATTGGTGCGTTTTATCTTTGTTAAAAACTGTTTCGTGCAATGTCAAATTAATTTATACAATCATCCTTGATTATTTACAAAACAATATCGGGCGTATGGTAAAATTTTACTTTCAAATAAAAAAAATTATTTCATTTGCATCTTATTAAGATTTTTTACACAGAAAAAAAATTTACAATTTCAATTAAAGATTAGTTGAAATCATATAAAGAAATTGATTGAATTGATTTAGCCATTGAATCAAGTTGAATAATTCATTTAAAATAAATTAGATGATTTTAAAATTGAAAAAGTAAACAAATCAAAGATACAAATTAGTTGAATCAATGAATTTGTTTTAACGATTTGATGAAATAACTGTCTTTAGTTTATTGAATACAAAAACAAAATACAAAAATTAGTTGAATGTTTGAAATGATTTCTTTGAATTAATTAATATTAGATATTTTTTACACTTCATGCGATTTCCATATTAGTATCAATATAATTACAATGTAAAAAGGAATTTTTTTAATTCTTTATATAATTGAGAATTATAGACAATTTCTTCAACTTAAGTATTTTTAATTTTTTTTAATTATTTAATTTCTTATTTACACATTATTAGCATTTCAACATTTATATTACACATTAAATTATTAATTTGTACATTTCCTTTAATCTCTTTGCTGCGGTGAGTACCTGTAAATAATAATTAGAAATTTATATCATTACAATTTATTAAACTTACTTTTTTTTTACTTAGCTTAACCGGGATTCAAACCGCTGCCGCATTTCACTGCACCTTCAATGCATTTGTAAACCCTATCGCTTTAACCCCTGGTTCATCAGGGTATTTGCATACATAATGGTTGTTTGGTATTCTAATTCAAGAATTTCATAAATTTCAAAAATTAATTATTAATTATTCAATTTATTAAGAAAAATATGAATGTTTTAGTCTGTTTAAACGTGTGAAAAAACTGAACAATTTTCATAATGAAATTCATTTATAAATAAATTATTAAACAATTTCCAAAACGCTCATCGAAAAATTAATTATTGTTAAAATTAAAATTAATTAATAAATTATAACAAATAATAAATAGGTGTAATACTGAAGAAAGATTTAAAATTAGAAATTTTTATAAACACCCACGTGGTGTTGAAAAATACAAAAAAATTTCAAAAGAAACTATAATTTTGAAATGTAAAAATATTAACATTAAAATATAAATTATAAAATATACATGATTTAAAATTAAATATCAAAGATTTTTAATCTTACTGTTTTATTTCAATTTTAATTTCTGGGTTTTCTTCCGCCCGGTAATATTAACAACATATTAATATTAACATTTTAAATAAAATAAAGTATGGCACGTGTTTATTGCACGTCTTTTTCTTCTTGTTATTATTTAATTATTGTTAAAATTAAAATTAATTAAATATAACATATAATAAGTAGGTGTAATACTGAAAAAGATATAAAATTAAAATTTGTTTATAAACACCACGTGGTCTTTTGAAAATACAAAAAAATTTCAAAAGAAAACTATAATTTTGAAATGTGAAAATATTTAATATTATAATATAAATTATAAAATAAATAATTTAAAGTGTATTTTTAATAAAATAAAGTAGGACAAGTGTTTTTAACTTAAGAATGGTGTATATTATAAAATCAATGAATCTATTTTATATTTTATCCAAAATAAATTGGTGAAATATCTACTTATATTATACAAATAATTGAATTTAAATTTCTAATAATTATAGAATGTTATTGAATGAATCAATGACAATGATTTATTAAAATAACTATTTCTTATCATTGATTTAACTAAAGTTGAAATGTTGTATCATCTATTTTAAATTATATGAAATTACTAAATCGGTTTGTGGAGGATGGGTATGTGTATCCTCAACGTTAATATTTGAAGGTTACGATGGTGTTGGAAATAACTATTTTATTTAAACGATTTTATTTACAAATTAAATTCTTGGTTTTATTATGAACAAATTTGAAACATTACTCTCGATATCGTATGTAGTTGTTTTGTACCGTCTGATATAATAAACAATAACCTCATGGTTACTGGTTACCATATCAATTTGTGTACCTTCTTTAGAGTCCTGATTCTAATTTATTCAAAAGGCTGTGGTTGGACAGCTTGTTTGAAATTTATAAATATTCTAAATGAATTATATAAAACTTTAAATAAACTATATAATTTCAATTCATTTAATTTAGATTTGAAAATTTATTTTTTTCTGCGTAGAATACATAAAACCTACCTACACGTTTCATTCGGTCCAAAATCCATGGGTAGTGGAATAGGGGAGTTTCGTTAATTCAAATTTTTTGAAATAACATAAATATGAAAGTCGGATGAAAATTCAGGATGAAAATTTCAAATAATAAAATTTTAAAAACATAGTGAAACTCCTCCGCTGGAGAATTTGTCTCTCATAAAAATAAACTCTTTGGTTTAAAATAAATGCTTTAAAGTTAAATAAATTTATATTAGTTATCAAGTAGGTCGGTAATAAAAGTTTTTTAATCAATGTTAAACATAGTCGAGCTTTGTCACAATTGTCTGAATTTAGAAACGACCACTTGTTCCTTAAATTACATTGTGTATTTAAAAAAATATGTTATTAGCTTCTGAATTTAAAAACGTTATGCGAGATAAATTACGATATGTCAAATGTATGTAATAGAAAAGGAAAGCTACAATACCGCTTTTATTTTATAATTTAAATTTATTATAATATATTATTATAGCCAACACCCATTTTACGAGCAATTATCAGCTTATTTCATACAACTATCGAAAATGACGAAGCTTTATCTTTCGTAGCCTATAGCACGAAATATTAATGTACATCTAATATAATGAACTAAATAAGTTATGCTCGATTGCACGACCTCTCCTTAAAGTGTTAAGTGTTTTTTAAATCATTAAGTGGCACCCATTTCATTGCACCACCGAATTAAGTGTTCCTTAACCTCTTACAAATCACCTAAATTTAAGCCGACGAAATCTGCCGCTTAAACTGTTCCTTAACTTTAAATGACAGAAATTGATGATTGTGAGGTAAATTCATAGATTAAAAACATTAATAATGTTTCAATAACGTGCGTACAACATGAATGAAATGGAGAATGACTTGATTTGGAAGTTTTTGAAATAATTAATCATGGTTTTCCGAGAAAAAATTTACGAAAGAGCAAACTATATTAATAGTATGGATGATTTGACGTTTTTTAAAAGATTTCGACTTCAGAAGGAGCCTGTTGTTAGGGTTTTGAGAGAAATTGAGCCACAATTGGACAGAAATAATTCTGTATCTCCTATAAACCAACTGTTAATAATTACCAACCTAAAATTTATATCTGTCTGTGTAATATTCTTAAAATATCACCAAAATTACCATACAAATACGGTGTTGCCAAATTAATCTGAAGCTTAACTAAGCCGACGTTATGTAAAGGTGGTGCAATGCAAACTAAACTAATCTACACCTTATAGTTAAGGATGACTTAGGTAAGGGCCAATTTTAGTCGGAGGTCGTGCAATCGGGCAATAGTGTCAAAAAAATTCACTAATTGTCAAATTCAATTAAAATTTTCTTATAATATTGTAGTATTTGCTAATTTAATACTTAAAATATATTTTCACAAAGAGAAAATTAAGTTGCATTTTGTAAGTGTAATTTTTACGTGAAAATTCACTCTCTCGCTCCTCTAATTGGTTCGTTCATTTCTTACTAAGCCACAAAAAAATGTACGACCCATATGAATAATGACTCAAAACTGTTAGCTTTGAATGCCTTTATCGCAGCTTAGCTATCAGACATTATATATATTTTATGTCGAATAAAATATTTTAAAAATTTCATTCAACTTGTAATTTTTAAAATATTTTTTCAACATATAATTTCACAAGTTAATAAACATTTACAATAAATTAATTATATATTTATTTTATGCCCTTCGCCTTCATTTTCAGGCATTCATGGACGCATAGTGCAATTGCAAGTATTTCAGCTTGCATAATTGTGGGATAGGTACCTAAGGACATAGATAGCTCTTATCTTGGGCCACGTATACCTATGCCTGTTCCCTCTTCAGTTTTTGATCCATATGTATCTGGTCCTCTATCCTCTAACTGGTAAAGGATTTTGTATCCGTTGTATTGTTTGACTTTTAGCCGTAAATCGATCCTGAATAACAACTTTAAACAATGTCTCAAAGTCAAAAGTTCTCGGAATAATATCCAAAGGTTTTTCAAACAGATCTGGCTGTAGCTAGCATCTTAACCCTTAATTGAAATATGCGGACGAACGGACACGGAGCCAGATCATAAGGCTTCTTCGTATATTGCGTAATTAGGTATAGAAGTCTAAAAGTTATAATTACTGTAATTTTTTTAAAATTTATTGCTGGTTTTTATTACTATTTGTTTTCAAGGATAACCCATTTGTGCATGGCGTGAATATGTATATAAGCTAAACTTCGACTTCGACTTATATATTATAATATAAATTCAATTTTCGCATTGTTCAGTTGAGCTTTTACAGTCATGACAGTAAAGTACTTAATTTTTGTTTTATGCTACCATGCACTTTTGGGCGAAATTGAGGCCGATGGTGAGGTAAGTTTTCTCATTTTTCATTTTTTGTTTGTTTTATAAGATTTTCTTGTAGATGGGAAACTTGGGCCATATAAACATAATCGGTATATACGACTGTATGGATGAGGTTAAAAGCGATCAAGTTACATTTAAAGCAGAAATTGTTCAAGTAAATAACACAGGAGGCAAAGGCCTTAATGTAGAATTACAAAATAAAATTGACCTTAATGATGATTTCAATGCGAGTATTACAATTTATTCAATATTTCTGTTCTAATTTTAACAATTTTCAGTACACTCTGGAGGTTTACAACTTAGAAAATAATAGTTACAAAAAGTTCTACGTCGTCACAGGAAAACCTTGCAAAGATGTAAATAATATTAAAAACCTATGGAAGAAGTTTACAGATCATTTTGAACCCAAACCTGAAACTTCATGCCCAATACCAGCAGTAAGTTTGTTTTACTTCATGGCAGTAAAACCGTTTTAAGAATTTCGTAATGAACGAAAGCCCAGTTCTGAATTTAAAATTCTAAACATAATCTTTTTTTAGGGTTCTTACAAGGTAAACAAATTTCAAGCATCCACTCAAGATTTTGATATGAAAAAGGTATTTTATGGAATATTGAAGTTGAAATATACCTTAATAGACAAAGACAACAAACCTGTATTATGCGTAATAGGCGAAGGTGAATCTCAGTATGTCGCCAAAAACTTTAATAAAAGTCAAGAAATGATTAAATATTACATCTTAAATATTAAATAAAAAATTAAATATTTTTAATTTGTTATTATTTCAAATACAATTTGCAAATTTTGGTGAGGAACTCGATTGACTGCTCATGATTTTACATTAGCCAAAAAATTAATCAATAAGATGTGTACGATAGTAGTTCCAAAATTCCAGTTTTGATGTTTGTAAACATCGCGAAAAAAACGTCTTGGTACAATGTCAATAGCGAAGCTTGTTTTGGTAAGATTAAGTATAAAAAGTAAACTATCTGTTTTCTACAGTAGCGTGCAATCGAATTAGGGCCACTCACAATTTTTTAGTTTTTAATGCAATTTGTTATATTTGATAAATTTTGAATTTATACTAACAAGGAGACCACCGACCTTACCCTCACCGATTTGCTTGATTTTTGTTTTACGAGCAGGTTATGACTAGAAATGAAGCGGGCCAAAATATTAGAGCGCGATATTCACCCGTTGCCGAGAAAATCTACTTTGAAAATATCGTCTTTTTTCATATTTTATGGGGTACGGCTGAAGGGTCTAGTAATTTTCTTATTGGTATCTGTGGATATAGGAGATAACAAAAATACTATATATAAATTAAAATTATAATATATCAAGTTATACCTATATATCGTTTCGACAATGTCTGACTACAAATTCATGGAAACACTGGGCCCTTCGACAGTTGAAGAAATCGAAACCGATGAAGAATCTCTGTATAGTGAAATTTCTAGGAGGCGATTGAAAGATGCGATGGTGTATTGTCAGCAACTCCTTATTGCAAATAATTTAATGGCGCCAGAAGCTTCTGCGGTAATTAGTGAAGACGCTGTGGTAGTAGGAGAAGACATTTACCATTACATTATAACAACGTTAGGAGAAAAGGAATTGTGTCGGAGGACGAAATTTTGAAGAAGTAAAAGAAAATATGACCGAAGATTGTTCTCCAGAGAGAAAAAGGATGAAAATAGAAGAAATCGATAATATTCCACTAGATTACAAAATCAAGGTTTCTAATATTGCTAGGCAACATCCAAAGTGGAGCATTAAAACTCTTCAAAAAGGAGGATGTTCCCGTCTAAAAGCTTTAAGGATTTGAAGAAATGGAGAAAACAAATTCAAAATGGTGGAACAAAATTTGATAAATTTGAAATTATTGACTCTTGGAGCAATGACAGGTTTGTAGAAGCTCAAAAACTCTCAACAAGTATCAACAAGAAACTTGCAACAGTGGGCATTATCTGCAGCGGGTCAGTTTGAGAATTTTGAATTCAAAGCCTCTGAAAATTGGGTTGTTCGATTCAAAAGAAGACACCGAATTGGCCAGCGAAAAATAACCAAATTTGTAAGCCAAGAGAAACCGCGACACTGGAGGAAACTTTGGCTGCCGCTGAAAGATTTCGAATCCAGACTCGTGCGTTGATACCGAAATTTGACAAAGATCTTGTTATCAATACAGATCAGACTGGGTGTCAATACCAGTCAAATTATAACCGAACTCTCGCGGAGCGGGATCAAAAGTTATTATTGTTAATACAAAGGACATGAACAAGGTCACCCATTCCTATACAGCACAGTATGCCATTACCCTCTCCGGAAAACTATTACCTCTCGTTTTGTATGCCTACAAGAGGCGACAGGATCATTTGGGCCGAGGGTTAAAATATGTGTAGAAGAATATGCTAGAAAATATAAAATGTTGTTGTAACTTCTTCAAAGTCGGGAAAGTTGACAACATCTTTGTATAAAGATTATTTAACGAACGTTTTTAAGCCATACGTGGGAAAAGAACGTTTTCTACTTATAATCGATTCTTGGGGAGGCCAAACAAATCTAGATCTATACGATGAAGTATTTCAGGATGAAGAAGGTCAATCAACTTGTACGATTAAAGTAATTCCTCCGAAATGTACACCATTGGTCCAGCCTTGCGATGTTTACTTTTATCGACAAGTAAAAAATTTTATCAAACGTCTTCAAAATTGTGCACAGTTGATCGAGACACAACGTGAAATCAATTCTCGGGAAGATTGCATAAAAATACAATCGATAGTACAACATCAGTTGTCCTCACCAATTTTTTCGGATATGCTGCAGTACGCGTGGTTTGCTTCCAAGCTCACTGACGAGAGAAATGTTTTCATAAATGTAAACCAAATGTGCTTCCCCATAGAAATTTTAAACAATCCTTGCAAGTGTAAGAAAACTGCATTTATAAGGTGCGCTCGATGTAGTGAAACATATTGCTTTTTTTGGTTTTACGACGAATATCACCCTGGCTCCTGCGAATTTTCGGATGATTCCTCCGAAGATTAATAGATAAAAATAAGATTTTTGATTTTTAGTACACAGCTTGATATATTATAATTTTAATTTATATATAGTATTTTTTGTTATCCCTATATCCACAGATACCAATAAGAAAATTACTAGACCCTTCAGCCGTACCCCATAAAATATGAAAAAAGACGATATTTTCAAAGTAGATTTTCTCGGCAACGGGTGAATATCGCGCTCTAATATTTTGGCCCGCTTCATTTCTAGTCATAACCTGCTCGTAAAACAAAAATCAAGCAAATCGGTTAGGGTAAGGTCGGTGGTCTCCTTGTAGTAATAACTATTCAAAACAATTAAAACTCACTTTTAAAAGCAGGTATCAAATTTCACCCTAACAGTTATAAAACGGCTTAAATATCAAAACTCGAGGTATATGGGAGTTTTGTCCGTTGTTGGTCATTGTTTAAGGGACTGACGAATATAACTGTGCTGTATTTTGGTTAAATCTACCCTACAAGTGTTGTGAAGAAGTTGATTTTTGTGTATTTTGACTTTGAGTAATATTTTTATTCAACCACGTGTTAATTTAAAATTTCAAGTTTTAAAAATTAATTTTACGTAATGGGTAAAAATAAGGACCTTAAATAGGATAAAAAAGTTAAGATTGAGGGTCTTTTGAGATCTGAAAATCACAGGAATCGTGAAATTGCCAAAATGGAACGAATTTTGCGTCAATCAGTCAATCGGATTGCAAAATCAATTAAGGAAAATATTCCTACAACGTCAACCAGGCGATCAAATTGTAGGGTAGAATAAAACTACCACTCCAGAAGATTGGTTAATAGTTCGAAGGACATTAGAAAATCGAAAATGGACTGTGAAAAATTAATCGAGTCCTACACCAAGATGAAATTTCAATTTCTGAACGTGTGCTTAAATCGCGAATCTCCGAAGCTGGAATAAAAGTCGACAACCAGCAAAGAAGCCAAAATTGACTTCAAAATGAAAATTGCTCGACTTAAATGGGCCAGAGCACAAAAATTTTACTGGAGCAGATTGGTCAAAGGTATTTACCCATAAAATTTATAATTATTCATAATTAATTAATTACTAAAATTAATATTTTTATAGGTTATTTTCAGCGACGAGACACGGCTTGGGTGTGTAACTGAAAAGGTGAAATATGTGAAGAGAAGATCATCTGAACGTTTAAAAGAGTGCTGCATTGTAAAACAATCAAGGACCCACGGGCAGTGATGATTTGGTCGGCCATTACTGCTGAAGCACTTGGACCACTTCATTTTGTTACCAAAACCATGAACCAAATTCAGTATAAAGAAGTGGTTGAAACGGTTTTGGTACCTTATATGGGTACTTTAGGTAGTTACCGTAAAAGCTACACTGTCATGCAGGATGGAGCACCCTGTCATAAGGTTAAAACACTCATGGACACATTCAAACGGTTGGATATCAATGTGTTGCCTTGGGCAAGTAATTTTCCGACCAAAATCCCATAGAAAATGTTTGAAAACATTCAAGTTGTTAGTTTACAAACGAAACAACTCCACAATAGCAACTTTAAAAGAAAATATTCGCTTAGTATGGAAAACAGATGAGCATTTAAAAAGTAGCTTAAGCTTGTATTAGAGTATGTCGAAAAGGGTGGCTGCAGTAATTAAAGCTAGTGGTACCACGAAATATTAATCAAAAGGTGTTAAAATAATAGAAATAAAGATTTGTTCGAAATATAGTTGTATTCTTGCATTAAATTATAGGTAAATTTAAAAATCAATTTTAATGGGTGGCCCTAATTCGATTGCACGGTACTGTAAATTATTAACAAATTTATAAATTGTAAACAACATATAGAGTCCGAGTGAATTTACCCGCGCCAAAAGGGGATAATTTAAATCAGCTGAGCTTATTTAGTTATCTATATTATCGACACCGATCAGCTGTAGTACGTTACGATGAACGTTGAATGTAAATAGTGACATAATAATAGTGTTTTATCATTCATACAGGTAATATTGAACACAACATTAACGTAAATATTATGTCGAAAGTGAAAGGACCACAGTGATTTCAATTCCGATAGGGCGCGGTTTTATCATATTCACTGGACTCTATAACGTTTATGGGAAAAGGTCCGTTTGATCCTAAAAAGTAACTGTACAAAATTTGGATCGAATCGGTTCAATATTCGAAGAGTTTATAGCGGATAAACTGACAAGTTCTTTTATTTACAGGGTGTCCCCGTGACCATAGAAAACCTTTGAGGTGGTGGTAAAGGACATTTTTCTAAAACAAATTTTTGTCCAAATGCAAATCCTTGGGGGGTACCTCCCTATAAAGCAAATTTTTGAATCTCTTAAACCAAACGTTTTAGAAAAAAACTAATAGACCAAACCGGATAGGCAATTTAACGGGCTACAACTTTGGTGCAAATCCTTTTTTAAAGAAACCAACCGTTTTTACAGAAATTGATAATAATGCTTAACTAAGCCGACGTTATGTAAAGGTGGTGCAATGCAACCTAAACTAATCTGCACCTTATAGTTAAGGATCACTTTAAGGCCATTATGGAGGTCGTCAACGGGGTAAATTGTTCAATTTTTTCAATAAATTGTTAATTTTAGCACACTAAACTTTTTAACAGTTCAACCATAAAACGTTTAGGTGGTGGTAAAGACATTTTTCTAAACAATTTTGCCAAAGAAATTCTGGGGGCCCCTAAAAGCAAATTTTGAATCCTTAACAAACGTTTTAGAAAAAGACTAATAAATCAAACCTGGATTAGGTCATTTAACGAGGCTACAAGCTATTGGATGCAAATCTTTTTAAAGAAACCAACCGTTTTTACAGAAATTGATAATAATGCTTAACTAAGCCGACGTTATGTAAAGGTGGTGCAATGCAACCTAAACTAATCTGCACCTTATAGTTAAGGATCACTTAGGTAAGGGCCACTTTTAGTCGGAGGTCGTGCAATCGGGCATAAGATGTGTTCATATTAATTTTCAATAAATCTGCTTAAGTATTTAGCACAGGCTAAACATTTTTAAGCTATTCTTGCCTTAAGGATTAAGATTAAAAAAAGATTAAAAACATTACACATATTTATTTTTTACATCTTAAGGTGCGTATAAATTAGCGCGACGCGCCGCGACGTGCCTGCGACGCGCCTGGGCGCGACTATGGCGCGCTTGGAGCGCCTGGTCCACGACTCTGGCGCGCCAACCGTCATTACATTGTAACTTTAACTTGTAAAAGATTCAAATACTTTTAATTTAAATATCAAATTTTGAATTAAAATGAAGTCATGTTTTCTAATAGTAATACTATTTTTCATTTTAATAAAATATTATCGAAAGATATGACTTTTTAATCGATTTATTAAACATTCAACCCTATTTCCAGCAAAACAACATAAGTCCAGAAAGAAAATTTGTTAATTTTATATATTACATTTTTATGGACATTAATATTATGTAGTAACTAATAAGTTAGAACTTTCAAAAAGCAAATTAGCAAAAAATATTTTTTAATCTTGTACGGGGTTAGCGACCATTAGTTGTCAGGACTAGAAGCGCGTTGGAAACCGTTCGTTGTCGGTGTTTCGACGCGCCATCAAAGTAAATGTTTTGTTGTGATACATTTTTGTGCACAATCTTTTATTTTCGCTTAGGTAAGTTGGAGAATATGGTAAATAAAACTTTAAATCGCTGTATTTGTTTGGGAAAATTTATTTTAGCAAATGTTAATACAAAAAGGGATTATATGTACAGTAGCGATCTAAAGTAAGTTGGCAAACAGTTTTTACAAAAATTATTAGAAAAGAAATCATTTAGTGGACTATCATATATTTTCTAAAAGTATGTAGATTAATACGTAGTTTAACGTATAAAACTTGCAGTTGGTATAAAACAAAGAAGTATATAAGCGAATTGAATTTTATGGAGGGTTCAAAAGAAAATTGGCATAACATCCAAACAATATCAAAACAATAATAAGCGTTCATAAAAGTTAATTTGATTGAAATATATCTTTCTTGATAATACATCGACATGCCCAGAAGGAAAGAGTATTCAGAAGATTTAAAAAACACGGTTCTTAAATGGTTAAAAAATGGAAATTCATTGAGAGCAGCAGAACGCGAATTTGACATTCCAAATCAAACAATAAGTCTCTGGTGTCACAAATATAATAAATATGGATCAGTAGAGACACGCCCAAGAACAGGGCGACCACGAAAAACAACCAAAAGAGAAGATAAAATGATCGTTCGTGAAGCAATAAAAAATCCTCGTGTAACGGCTACACAAATTGTTCAAAGTTTTAACGAAAATCGCGAAGAAAATATACATGTTTCGACAGTGAAACGTCGACTATATGCAGCTAAACTATTTGGCAGACGTCCTTGTAAGAAACCACTTATATCAAAAAAGAATCGGATAGCCCGTCTGAAGTTTGCTAAAATCACTTACACTGGGAAAAAAGATTGGTCCAAAATTCTTTGGAGTGACGAAAGTAAGTATAATTTGTTTTCCTCGGATGGTATTAAGTATATTCGACGTCCAGAAGGTAAAAGATATGATATTAGATATCAAGTTCCTACTATAAAACATGGTGGAGGGAACGTCATGGTGTGGGGGTTTCTTTTCTCGTGATGGCATTGGATCTCTACACAGAATTGATGGCATTATGGATCGGTTTATGTATGCCGACATACTGAGGGATCATATGCTACCACATGGCAAGAGAAAATGCCGCGCGGCTGGATATTTCAGCAGGATAATGACCCAAAACATGCTTCACAGCATGTTAAGCAGTACATGGACAAAGCTAAAATTCGGCTTTTAGAGTGGCCCAGTCAATCTCAGATTTGAATCCCATAGAGCATTTGTGGGAAGAGCTCGAACGTCGAATAAGAAGTGAAAATTATAGTAATACCACTAAATTATGGGAAGCATTGCAGAGAGAATGGTCAAAATACCATTAGAACGTTTAGAGAAGCTGGTTGACTCGATGCAATCACGATGTAAAGCTGTTATCGCTGCAAAAGGGTTTGCAACAAAGTACTAAATGTTTTTAATCCATAGTTGTTACTATATGTATTTCTTTATTTTTTGTTTTAAGAGCGTTTTGTCATAACTTGATAAATAGAAATATTTCGAAATTTTCGTTTTTGAATTTTTCACGTTAATAAATTTTCTAGAAAATTATATTTATATTTTTAATTTAAAGCCTTTTAAGGAATAAATATTTGAAAAATTAAAGCAAAATATTGAACTTTGAAAAAAACTGTTTGCCAACTTACTTTAGATCGCTACTGTATATAAACTAACACTAAAATAATATAAACTAAACTTTATTTGTTTTAACAACGTAATATTAAATTTTCAAAAATAGCAGTGATTTACCATCTCACCCATATCACTATGGGTTAGTTGATGAATGACATATGGGTGAGATAGTAATTAAAATTTAGGGCCTTATTTCCGTCATTCGCATCTTGCGATGTTTTTTAAGTGTTTCTTTGATATGCATTTATATCACTATAATTAGCAACAGGTTTGTACAACGTATCGATAGCGAACGATGTCGTTTTTTGCGTATGTTTACTTACTTTTTTTTGTTTTCAAAATTAACTTTAGATTGTGCCATTATTATTATTAATTATTACATTATTATTATTATTATTATTGGATTAATTAACGTTACGCTTAATGAACATAGTAAAGCAGCAGTCAATAATTGTGCAGCTTAGTGCACACACAAATTATGAAACGAAATCCTTCCTATCGAATTTTTTTTTGATTGCTGAACAATTTTTTTTTCATTTTCTTTGGGTAACAGCGACGATGGACCCAGAGGGGGGTCTAATGGGTCTAAATTAATGGGGTCGCTAACCCCGTACAAGATTAAAAAAATATTTTTTTTGCTAATTTGCTTTTTGAAAGTTCTAACTTATTAGTTACTACATAATATTAATGTCCATAAAAAATGTAACATATAAAAATTAACAAATTTTCTTTCTGGACTTATGTTGTTTTTGCTGGAAATAGGGTTGAATGTTTAATAAATCGATTAAAAAGTCATATCTTTCGATAATATTTTATTAAAATGAAAAATAGTATTACTATTAGAAAACATGACTTCATTTTAATTCAAAATTTGATATTTAAATTAAAAGTATTTGAATCTTTACGTTAAAGTTAAAGTCGCGCGCGTCGCGGGCGCGTCGCGCTAGATTTATACGTACCTTTTGTAGTCGCAGGCGCGGCGCGCCACAGGCGCGAGGCAGGCGCGAGGCAGGCGCGAGGCAGGCGCGTTGTAGTCGCAGGCGCGTCGCGCGCGCGTCGCGGGCGCGTCGCGCTAGATTTTAATTTTCAGATTTCATTTGAAATTATATACAATATTATTAACCTATTAATTTTAAAAATTTTACTTTAATAAAACCTTTCTTTGATACTTTTTTTTATATTTTTGGCAATTCCAATTTGGCCCGATGATATGCTAAAAATGATGTTTCTTATTTAAATAAAAAACGTGGTACCTACAGATTTAAATATTGAAAAATATATAAAAATGCTATCGTCGATAAAAGCTTGTGTAGAATTTGAAAATAATTTTGCGTGATTTTTCGTTATAACATTCCAAGTTTCCCTTTAATAAAATTACACAATTTGTATTGAATAAAAACCAGGATGCATACAGGTAATATACAGCTACCTTTCCGGTTTACAATGAAATAATATTTTGTATTAATTTTTTATTTAAAGTTTTTTCTTTCTTATTCTTAAAATATAAGATTATCAGATCCTTCATTTTTGAATTGGTAGCATACATTTTTTGTATAAGAAAATTATATTGCGTTTTTTACGTGAAAGTTCACTCTCTCGCACCTCTGATTGGTTCGTTCGTTTCTTAATAAGCCACAAAAAAGTGTACGACCAATAATATAATTTCATAAACATTAAAATCCATTCACGAGTCCGTCCGTTCATCCACATTATTAAACTAAGAACCACACAACCTGCTGTATAACAAATATGCGGACGGACAGACAGACACGGTGCCAGTTGATAAGTCTTCCTCGTATAGCGCGTATAGAAGCATGATACAATAAAATACTATTGTATCATAGTATAGAAGCCTAAAAATTACAATTTCCGCACCTTTTTTTAAATTAATTACAGAGTTTTATTATTATCAGTTTTCAAGGGTGGCCATTGATTATACCCATGCATGGCGTGAAGAAGTTGATAACTTACACTTATATACTTATTTTCGTATTTTTCGACTTATCAATATAATATAAATTCCATTTCTTGCATTTTTCTTGCATTACTTGGTTGAATTTTTTACAGTCATGCCGGTGAAATACTTAATTTTTGTTTTGTGCTACCATGCACTTTTGGGCGAAATTGAGGCCGTAAATGATGTAAGTTTTCTAATTTTTCTTTTCTTTCAGATTCAAATTTTTAAAATTAGAAGGTTAAATGAACAATAAAACGAAATATTAGTTGTAAGCTTTCAGCAATGGTTACTGCTGTCGGACGTTTAATAATAATAACCTTCTAATTTTAAAAATTTGAATCTAATATTAATTTCAAAGGTTTATATATATAATTTCAATATTTTTCCTTTTTATTTTATAACATTTTTTTGTAGATGGGACCATTGGGTAATATAATCGTAAGTTCTATATACGAATGTAACGGCAAGGATAAACCCGAAGGCGATCAAGTTACATTAAAAGTAGATTTTGTTGTTAATTATAAAAACGCAATTGATAGAGGCCTTAATGTAAAATTACAAAATAAAATTGACCTTAATGATGAGTTGAATGCGAGTATGACAATTTATTCAATGTTTCTGTTCTAATTTTAACAATTTTCAGTACACTCTGGAGGTTAGCCAATTTGAAAGTAGAAATTGAAATTAAATCTACAAATTAAATTATAACCCCTTATTGTCTAGAATCAACGGATTTCGAGTTATATTATAATTAAGAGACAAAATGTTACAAAAAATTCAGATTTTATTTTTTTTACTTTTCTTGCAATCCCCGCATCTCGTTTTAGAAAAAAACTAACCGGATAGGAAATTTAACGGGCTACAACTTTGGGGAAAAACATTTTTTTA